>CP136060.1:567070434-567670434 GCA_032464435.1 Aegilops umbellulata | reverse complement strand
AAAACTGGCTTGCACCCGTTGTATGTGAACACAGAGCTTATCACACCCGATCATCACGTGGTGTCTCGGCACGACGAACTTTCACAACGGTGCATACTCAGGGAGAACACTTGTACCTTGAAATTTAGTGAGAGATCATCTTATAATGCTACCGTCGATCTAAGCAAAATAAGATGCATAAAAGATAAACATCACATGCAATCAATACAAGTGATATGATATGGCCATCATCATCTTGTGCTTGTGATCTCCATCTCAGAAACACCGTCATGATCACCATCATCACTGGCGCGACACCTTTATCTCCATCGTAGCATCGTTGTCGTCTCGCCAACTATTGCTTCTACGACTATCGCTACCGCTTAGTGATAAAGTAAAGTAATTACAGGGCGATTGCATTGCATACAATAAAGCGACAACCATATGGCTCCTGCCAGTTGCCGATAACTCGGTTACAAAACATGATCATCTCATACAATAAAATATAGCATCATGTCTTGACCATATCACATCACAACATGCCCTTCAAAAACAAGTTAGACGTCCTCTACTTTGTTGTTGCAAGTTTTACGTGGCTGCTACGGGTTGAGCAAGAACCGTTCTTACCTACGCATCAAAACCACAACGATAGTTTGTCAAGTTAGTGACGTTTTAACCTTCTCAAGGACCGGGGGTAGCCACACTGGATTCAACTAAATTTGGAGAAACTGACACCCGCTAGTCACCTGTGTGCAAAGCACGACGGTAAAACCAGTCTCGCGTAAGCGTACGCGTAATGCCGGTCCGGGCCGCTTCATCCAACAATACCGCCGAACAAAAGTGTGACATGCTGGTAAGCAGTATGACTTGTATCGCCCACAACTCACTTGTGTTCTACTCATGCATATAACATCTACGCATAAAACCTGGCTCTGATGCCACTGTTGGGGAACGTAGTAATTTCAAAAAAATTCCTACGCACACACAGGATCATGGTGATGCATAGCAAAGAGAGGGGAGAGTGTGTCCACGTACCCTCGTAGACCGAAAGCGGAAGCGTTAGCACAACACGGCTGATGTAGTCGTACGTCTGCACGATCCGACCGATCCAAGTATCGAACGCACGAGACCTCCGAGTTCAACACACGTTCAACTCGATGATGTCCCGCGAGCTCCGATCCAGCAAAGCTTCGCCGGAGAGTTTCGTCAGCACGACGGCGTGATGACGGTGATGATGATGCTACCGACGCAGGGCTTCGCCTAAGCACCGCTACGATATGATTGAGGTGGATTATGGTGGAGGGGGGCACCGCACACGGCTGGGAGAGATCAACAGATCAACTTGTGTGTCTAGAGGTGCCCCCTGCCCCCGTATATAAAGGAGCAAGGGGGAGGCCGGCCGGCCATATGGGGCATGCCAGGAGGAGGAGTCCTCCTCCTAGTAGGAGTAGGACGGCGCGTGGCCTACCCTAGGCCAGCCCTCTCTCTCTCTCCACTAATTCCCATAAGGCCCACTATTTCTCCGGGGGGGGGGGGGGGTTCCGGTAACCCTTCGACACTCTGGTTTTCTCTGAAACCACCCGGGACACTTACGATGTACGAATATAGTTGTCCAATATATCGATCTTTACGTCTCGACTATTTCGATACTTCTCGTCATGTCCCTGATCATATCCAGGATTCCGAACTACCTTCGGTACATCAAAACACAAAAACTCATAATACCGATCGTCACCGAACTTTAAGCGTGCGGACCCTACGGGTTCGGGAACTATGTAGACATGACCGAGACACGTCTCCGGTCAATAACCAATAGTGGAACCTGGATGCTCATATTGGCTCCCACATATTCTACGAAGATCTTTATCAGTCAAACCGCATAACAACATACGTTGTTCCCTTTGTCATCGGTACGTTACTTGCCCGAAATTCGACCGTCGGTATCTCAATACCTAGTCTAATCTCGTTACCGGCAAGTCTCTTTACTCGTTCCGTAATACATCATCCCGCAACTTACTCATTAGTTGCAATGCTTGCAAGGCTTATAGTGATGTGCATTACCGAGTGGGCCCAGAGATACCTCTCCAACAATCGGAGTGACAAATCCTAATCTTGATATATGCAAACTTAACAAGTACCTTTGGAGACACCTGTAGAGCACCTATGATCACCAAGTTACGTTGTGACATTTGGTAGCACACAGAGTGTTCCTTCGGTATTCGGGAGTTGCATAATCTCATAGTCACATGAACATGTATAGGTCGTGAAGAAAGCAATAACAACATACTAAACGATCAAGTGCTAAGCTAACAAAATGGGTCAACTCAACCACATCATTCTTCCAATGATGTGATCCCGTTTATCAAATGGCAACTCATGTCTATGGTTAGGAAACATAAGCATCTTTGATCAACGAGCTAGTCAAGTAGAGGCATACTAGTGACACTCTGTTTGTCTATGTATTCACACATGTATCATGTTTCCGGTTAATACAATTCTAGCATTAATAATAAACATTTATCATGATATAAGGAAATAAATAATAACTTTATTATTGCCTCTAGGGCATATTTCCTTAAAGGATGTGGTCACGTCGATGGTCGAGTGCTATGGCGGTGCCACTAGATGCTTCATCCTCGTATTCTTGTGAAGGGCGGCCGCCAGGACCACGGGTGGGGATGGCCACTGCTCCGAACATCGGCGACCACTTCTATTAGCACACAAATGGCAGGGTGGGCGACAATGGCTGGCCAATGTCTAAGAAAACCTTCTTCATTAGATCCCAAAAAAACCAAAATAAGTAAGAAAGAGCAGTAGTAGTGGGAAGAATTAAGTGGTTGCATGCATCACTCAGATGCAGAGGCCGGGGGTGATCCTCCTTTTCTAAATTTTTATGTTAAGATAGACGAGTAACTACCTTTTTTCTATTTGGGTTTCTACTATGGTGGACAGCCGCCACGATGAGTGTGCCAGCTCCGGCACCGCGCACGTGTTGACACCTTTCGAATCACATTCATGTGTGAACCGAAGTCGTCTTGTTGAACTCCTTCCTTTCTCATTTCAGTCCTCGCCTTTTTCTCTAATTGGCCATAACTTCCAATTTCCAATCTCTATCCAAGCCAGGGGAACTAGAAGACCATCAAAACAGCATGGCCTCGATTGAGTTGAGTGATGCAGCGGACAACTGGAGGTGCATGTGGGGATTAGAGGGGTTTGCTTCCAGGAAATACTATGAGCATTGCTTCCGTGAGGTGGTGGCGGATGATGCCTTTAAATGGATCTGGAAATCTAAATGCACTAATAAATTGAGAGTTTTTGCCTGGCTGCTGCTGGCGGACATGATGAACACAAGAAACATGTTGAGGAGGAAAGGCATGAAACTGAGCGATGATGTATATACATGTCTTCTATGTGACAACCCACCTGAAGAAACAGTGGAGCACCTATTCTTCGAATGTGGTTTTAGCAAGGCGTGCTGGAGGAAGCTGGGGATCGCTTGGGCGCACAGTGGGAACAGGCTTCAGCTCGTGCATGAGGCAAGTGACAAATGGTCAGGACCCATGTTCATGGAGATCTTTATTATTGCAGCCTGGAGCATATGGAAAGAACGCAACAACAAACACTTTAGGGGGATAGCACCCACAGAGAACGGCTGAATCCAAAGGTTCGAAAATGACTTTGGAATGATGAGGCACATAGTCAAAGTAGCCCTAGTGCCGTTTGTTGAGCGTTTGGTTGCATCGATCTAAAAAGTATCCCACCTTGTACTCTAGATATCCCCATTCCCCCCTCTCTCTAGTGGTAAGGGCTTTTCCATCTCGATGCAACCCCGAAAGGTGTAACTTGTACATGTTGATTTAATATAAGGTCAGTGGGGGTTGCCCTCACTGTCCCAAGCTTTCAAAAAAAAGGAGGGTGAAGGTTTTTTTAAACTTTTTTGCACTCGGTAGAGATAGAGATGCAAGGAGGAAAGAGTCTTGATTGTGGGGATGCTCTAACGGATACTAGGCCGTGCATTGAATGGCTAGCAGGAAATTCGATTTGGGACTTTGCCTGGTTAATCGGTGAAGACCACTGCCCTTTCAGATTGGTGGATCTGGACCAGTTACTGTATGATTTTGGTACAAAATACTGGTGTCACGACTCTTGGACAATCGGTCGGCATGATAGTGACCGGAACATTGTTTCATGTTCATGCAAAACCTTAGTTCTCATGCATTTAGTGTTTGAACCCATTGGACCGCACACTTTGGTCGTCACCATGATTGAAGGCATTGTCTTCTAGATGTTTTTCTCATTTTGAATTCTTGGGCCTGGCTGTTGGAAATATGCCCTAGAGGCAATAATAAATTGATTATTATTATATTTCCTTGTTCATGATAATCGTTTATTATCCATGCTAGAATTGTATTGATAGGAAACTCAGATACATGTGTGGATACATAGACAACACCATGTCCCTAGTAAGCCTCTAGTTGACTAGCTCGTTGATCAATAGATGGTTACGGTTTCCTGACCATGGACATTGGATGTCATTGATAACGGGATCACATCATTAGAAGAATGATGTGATGGACAAGACCCAATCCTAAGCCTAGCACAAGATCATGTAGTTCGTATGCTAAAGCTTTTCTAATGTCAAGTATCATTTCCTTAGACCATGAGATTGTGCAACTCCCGGATACCGTAGGAATACTTTGGGTGTGCCAAACGTCACAACGTAACTGGGTGGCTATAAAGGTGCACTACGGGTATCTCCGAAAGTGTCTGTTGGGTTGGCATGAATCGAGACTGGGATTTGTCACTCCGTGTGACGGAGAGGTATCTCTAGGCCCACTCGGTAGGACATCATCATAATGTGCACAATGTGATCAATGAGTTGATCACGGGATGATGTGTTGCGGAACGAGTAAAAGAGACTTGCGGGTAACGAGATTGAAGAAGGTATCGGGATACCGACGATCGAATCTCGGGCAAGTATCGTACCGATAGACAAAGGGAATTGTATACGGGATTGATTAAGTCCTTGACATCGTGGTTCATCCGATGAGATCATCGTGGAACATGTGGGAGCCAACATGGGTATCCAGATCCCGCTGTTGGTTATTGGCCGGAGAGTTGTCTCGGTCATGTCTGCATGGTTCCCGAACCCGTAGGGTCTACACACTTAAGGTTCGATGACGCTAGGGTTATAAAGGAAGTTTGTATGTGGTTACCGAATGTTGTTCGGAGTCCCGGATGAGATACCGGACGTCACGAGGAGTTCCGGAATGGTCCGGAGGTAAAGATTTATATATAGGAAGTATGGTTTTGGCCACCGGAAGTGTTCTGGGCGTCACCGGTAGTGTACCGGGACCACCGGAGGTGTCCGAGGGTCCACCAAGTGGGGCCACAAGCCCCGGAGGGCTGCATGGGCCAAGTGTGGGAGGGGACCAGCCCCAAGTGGGCTGGTGCTCCCCCCCCCACAAGGGCACAAGGCGCAAGGGAGAGGAGAAGGGGGCAAACCCTAGGGCAGATGGGCCCTAAGGCCCATACTGGTGTGCCTCCCTCTCCCCTCCCCCTCTTGGCCGCCCCCCCCAAACCCATCTAGGGCTGCCGCCCCTCTAGGGGTGGGAACCCTAGAGGGGGCGCACCCTCCTCCCCTTCCCCTATATATATGAGGCCTAGGGGTTGCCCAAAGAGACGTGATCTGATCTCTACCTATTGGTGCAGCCCTACCTCTCTCCCTCCTCTTCTCTCGCGGTGCTTGGCGAAGCCCTGCAGGATTGCCACGCTCCTCCATCATCACCACGCCGTTGTGCTGCTGCTGGATGGAGTCTTCCTCAACCTCTCCCTCTCTCCTTGCTGGATCAAGGCATGGGAGACGTCACCGGGCTGTACGTGTGTTGAATGCGGAGGTGCCGTCCGTTCGGCACTTGGTCATCGGTGATTTGGATCACGACGAGTACGACTCCATCAACCCCGTTCACTTGAACGCTTCCGCTTAGCGATCTACAAGGGTATGTAGATGCAGTCTCCTTCCCCTCGTTGCTGGTTTCTCTATAGATAGATCTTGGTGATACGTAGGAAAATTTTAAATTTCTGCTACGTTCCCCAACAGTGGCATCATGAGCTAGGTCTATTGCGTAGATTCCATGCACGAGTAGAACACAAAGTAGTTGTGGGCGTTGATTTTGTTCAATATGCTTACCGTTACTAGTCAATCTTGATTCGGCGGCATTGTGGGATGAAGCGGCCCGGACCGACCTTACACGTACACTTACGTGAGACAGGTTCCACCGACTGACATGCACTAGTTGCATAAGGTGGCTAGCGGGTGCCAGTCTCTCCCACTTTAGTTGGATCGGATTCGATGAAAAGGGTCCTTATGAAGGGTAAATAGCAATTTACATATCACGTTGTGGTTTTGCGTAGGTAAGAAACGTTCTTGCTAGAAACCCATAGCAGCCACGTAAAACATGCAAACAACAATTAGAGGACGTCTAACTTGTTTTTGCAGGGTATGCGATGTGATGTGATATGGCCAAAAGGATGTGATGAATGATATATGTGATGTATGAGATTGATCATGTTCTTGTAATAGGAATCACGACTTGCATGTCGATGAGTATGACAACCGGCAGGAGCCATAGGAGTTGTCTTTAATTTATTTATGACCTGCGTGTCAACAGAAACGTCATGTAATTACTTTACTTTATTGCTAAAGCATTAGCCATAGTAGTAGAAGTAATAGTTGACGTGACAACTTCATGAAGACACGATGATGGAGATCATGGTGTCATGCCGGTGACGACGATGATCATGGAGCCCCGAAGATGGAGATCAAAAGGAGCAAAGTGATGATGGCCATATCATGTCACTATTTGATTGCATGTGATGTTTATCATGTTTATACATCTTATTTGCTTAGAACGACGGTAGTAAATAAGATGATCCCTCATTAAAATTTCAAGAAAGCGTTCCCCCTAACTGTGCACCGTTGCGAAAGTTCGTCCTTTCGAAGCACCACGTGATGATCTGGTGTGATAGATTCTTACGTTCGAATACAACGGGTGTTGACGAGCCTAGCATGTACAGACATGGCCTCGGAACACATGCAAACACTTAGGTTGACTTGACGAGCCTAGCATGTACAGACATGGCCTCGGAACACAGAAGACCGAAAGGTCGAGCATGAGTCGTATGGTAGATACGATCAACATGAAGATGTTCACCGACGTTGACTAGTCCGTCTCACGTGATGATCGGACACGGCCTAGTTGACTCGGATCATGTAATCACTTGGATGACTGGAGGGATGTCTATCTGAGTGGGAGTTCATAAGATGAACTTAATTATCCTGAACATAGTCAAAAGATCTTTGCAAATTATGTCGTAAGCTCGCGCTTTAGTTCTACTGTTTTAGATATGTTCCTAGAGAAAATATAGTTGAAAGTTGATAGTAGCAATTATGCGGACAGTACAAGGCTTATGTCCTTAATGCACTGCTCGGTGTGCTGGACCTCGAACGTGGTCTGTGGATGTTGCGAACATCTGACATACACGTTTTGATGACTACATGATAGTTCGGTAATGATAAATGGTTTAGAATTGAGGCACCGAAGACATTTTTGAAATGTCGCGAAACATATGAGATGTTTCGAGTGCTGAAATTGGGATTTCAGGCTCGTGCCCACATCAAGAGGTATAAGACCTCCGACGATTTTCTTGGCCTGCAAACTAAGGGAGAAAAGCTCAATCGTTGAGCTTGTGCTCAGATTGTCTGAGTACAACAATCACTTGAATCGAGTGGGAGTTGATCTTCCAGATAAGATAGTGATGTTTTTCCAAAGTCATTGCCACCAAGCTGCTACAGCTTTGTGATGAACTATATCAGGGATGGATATGATGATCCTTGAAATATTCGCGATGTTTGACACCGCGAAAGTAGAAATCAAGAAGGAGCATCAATTGTTGATGGTTAGTGAAACCACTAGTTTCAAGAAGGGCAAGGGCAAGAAGGGATACTTCATGAAACGGCAAATCAGCTGCTGCTTTAGTGGAGAAACCCAAGGTTGAACCCAAACCCGAGACTGAGTGCTTCTGTAATAAGGGGAACAGCTACTGGAGCAGAATTACCCTAGATACTTGGTAGATGAGAAGGCTGTCGATAGAAGTATATTGGATATACATTATGTGAATGTGTACTTTACTAGTACTCCTAGTAGCATCAGGGTATTAGATACCGGTTCGGTTGCTAAGTGTTAGTAACTTGAAATAAAAGCTACGGAATAAACGGAGACTAGCTAAAGGTGAGCTGACGAGATGTGTTGGAAGTGTTTCCAAGGTTGATGTGATCAAGCATCGCACGCTCCCTCTACCATCGAGATTGGTGTTAAACCTAAATAATTATTATTGGTGTTTGCGTTGAGCATAGACATGATTGGATTATGTCTATCGCAATACGGTTATTCATTTTAAGGAGAATAATGGTTACTCTATTTATTTGAATAATACCTTCAATGGTCTTGCACCTAAAATGAATGGTTTATTGAATCTCGATCATAGTGATACACATGTTCATGCCAAAAGATATAAGATAGTAATGATAGTACCACCTACTTGTGGCACTGCCATATAAGTCATAATGGTATAAAACGCATGAAGAAGCACCATGTTGATGGATCTTTGGACTCACTCATTTTTGAAAAAGGGTTGAGTAATGTGAACCATGTCTATTGGTATATACGCATGAAGAAACTCCATACAGATGGACCGTTTGCACTCACTTGATTTTGAATCACTTGAGATATGCAAATTATACCACATGGGCAAGATGACTGAAAGCTTCGGTTTCAGTAAAATGGAACAAGAAAGCAACTTGTTGGAAGTAACACATTTTGATGTGTGCAGTCCAATGAGTGCTGAGGCACACAGTGGATATCGTTATGCTCTTACTTCACAGATGATTTGAGTAGATACTGAGCATATTTGCTTGATGAAACACAAGTCTGAATTATTGAATGGTTCAAGTAATTTCAGAATGAAGTTGAATATCATCGTGACAAGAGGATAAAATATCTATGATATGATCATAGAGATGAATATCTGAGTTGCGAGTTTGGTACACAATTGAGACATTGTGGAAATTGTTTCACGACTAGTACCGCCTGGAACACCATAGAGTGATGGTGTGTCCGAACATCATAACTATTGGATATGATGACGTCTCTTATCGAATTACCACTATCGTTCATAGGTTAGGCATTGGAGACAACCGCACTCACTTTTAATAGGGCACCACGTAATTCCGATGAGATGACACCGTATGAACTATGGTTCAGAGAAACCTAAGCTGTCATTTCTTAAAAGTTTGGGGCTGCGACGCTTATATGAAAAATTTTCAGGCTGATAAGCTCGAACCCAAAGCGGATAACTGCATCTTATTGGACACCCAAAACAGTTGGGTATACCTCCTGTCTCAGATCCGAAAGCAATAGGGATTGTTTCTCAAATCGGGTCCTTTCTCGAGGAAAAGTTTCTCTCGAAAGAATTGAGTGGGAGGATGGTGGAGACTTGATGAGGTTATTGAACCGTCACTTCAACTAGTGTGTAGCAGGGCACAGGAGGTTGTTCATGTGGCACCTACACCAATTGAAGTAGAAGCTTATGATAGTGATCATGAGACTTCGGATCAAGTCACTCCCAAACCTCGTAGGACGACAAGGATGCGTACTGCTTCAGAGTGGTACGTAATCCTGTCTTGGAAGTCATGTTGCTAGACAACAATGAACCTACGAGCTATGGAGAAGCGATGGTGGGCCCGGATTCCGATGAATGGCTCGAGGCCATAAAATCCGAGAGAGGATCCATGTATGAAAACAAAGTGTAGACTTTGGCAGAACGGCTCGATGGTCGTGAGGCTGTTGAGTACAGATGGATTTTAAAAGGAAGACGGACAATGATGGTAAATGTCACCATTAAGAAAGCTCGACTTGTCGTTAAGATGTTTCCGGACAAGTTCAAGGAGTTGACTACGATGAGACTTTCTCACTCGTAGCGATGCTAAGAGTCTGTTGGAATTAGCAGGTACTGCATTATTTATGAAATCTTGCAGATAGGATGTCAAAATATTGTTTCCTTGTTCTTGAGTAAAGGTTGTATGTGATACAACCAGAAGATTTTGTCGATCCTGAAAGATGCTAACAAGTATGCAAAGCCCCAGCAATCCTTCTAAGGACTGGAGTAAGCATCTCGGAGTTGGAATGTACCCTTTGATGAGATGATCAAAGATTTTAGGTTTATACAAAGTTTATGAGAAACTTGTATTTCCAAAGAAGTGAGTGGGAGCACTAAATGATTTCTGATGAGTATATGTTGTTGACATATTGTTGATCAGAAATGATGTAGAATTTCTGGAAAGCATATAGGGTTATTTGAAAAGTGTTTTTCAATGGAAAACCTGGATTAAGCTACTTGAACATTAAGCATCAAGATCTATAAGGATAGATCAAAATCGCTTAATAGTACTTTCAAACGAACACATACCATGACAAGATTTTGAAGGAGTTCAAAATAGATCAGCAAAGAAGGAGTTCTCAGCTGTGTTACAAGGTGTGAGTATTGAGCAAGACTCAAGACATGACCTCGGCAGAATAGAGGGAAAGGACGAAGGTCGTCCCCTATGCTTTAGTCATAGGCTCTAAAGTATGCTATGTTGTGTACCGCACCTGAAGTTTGCCAAACCATGAGTCAGTCAAGGGGTACAAGTGTGATCTAGAAATGGATCACATGACAACGGTAAGGTTATCCTTAGTAACTAGTGGACTAAGGAATTTTCTCGATTATGGAGGTGGTAAAAGAGTTCGTCGTAAAGGGTTACGCCGATGCAAACTTTGACACTAATCCAGATTATTCTGAGTAGTAAACTGGATTCGTATAGTAGAACAGTTATTTGGAATAGCACCAAATAGAGCGTGGTAACTGCATCTAGGAGATGACATAGATATTTGTAAAGCACACACGGATCTCAAAGGTTCAGACCCGTTGACTATAACCTCTCTCACAAGCATAACATGATCAAACCCAGAACTCTTGGGTGTTAGTCACATACGGATATGACCTTGAGTGTTAATCACATATCGATGTGAACTAGATTATTGACTCTAGTGCAAGTGGGAGACTGATGGAAATATGCCCTAGAGGCAATAATAAATTGATTATTATTATATTTCCTTGTTCATGATAATCGTTTATTATCCATGCTAGAATTGTATTGATAGGAAACTAAGATACATGTGTGGATACATAGACAACACCATGTCCCTAGTAAGCCTCTAGTTGACTAGCTCGTTGATCAATAGATGGTTACGGTTTCCTGACCATGGACATTGGATGTTATTGATAACGGGATCACATCATTAGAAGAATGATGTGATGGACAAGACCCAATCCTAAGCCTAGCACAAGATCATGTAGTTCGTATGCTAAAGCTTTTCTAATGTCAAGTATCATTTCCTTAGACCATGAGATTGTGCAACTCCCGGATACCGTAGGAATACTTTGGGTGTGCCAAACGTCACAACGTAACTGGGTGGCTATAAAGGTGCACTACGGGAATCTCCGAAATTGTCTGTTGGGTTGGCACGAATCGAGACTGGGATTTGTCACTCCGTGTGACGGAGAGGTATCTCTGGGCCCACTCAGTAGGACATCATCATAATGTGCACAATGTGATCAATGAGTTGATCACGAGATGATGTGTTGCGGAACGAGTAAAAGAGACTTGCCGGTAACGAGATTGAACAAGGTATCGGGATACCGACGATCGAATCTCGGGCAAGTATCGTACCGATAGACAAAGGGAATTGTATACGGGATTGATTAAGTCCTTGACATCGTGGTTCATCCGATGAGATCATCATGAAACATGTGGGAGCCAACATGGGTATCCAGATTCCGCTGTTGGTTATTGGCCGGAGAGTTGTCTCGGTCATGTCTGCATGGTTCCCGAACCCGTAGGGTCTACACACTTAAGGTTCGATGACGCTAGGGTTATAAAGGAAGTTTGTATGTGGTTACCGAATGTTGTTCGGAGTCCCGGATGAGATCCCGGACGTCACGAGGAGTTCCGGAATGGTCCGGAGGTAAAGATTTATATATAGGAACTATGGTTTTGGCCACCGGAAGTGTTCTGGGCGTCATCGGTAGTGTACCGGGACCACCGGAGGTGTCCGGGGGTCCACCAAGTGGGGCCACAAGCCCCGGAGGGATGCATGGGCCAAGTGTGGGAGGGGACCAGCCCCAAGTGGGCTGGTGCACCACCCCACAAGGGCACAAGGCGCAAGGGAGAGGAGAAGGCGGCAAACCCTAGGGCAGATGGGCCCTAAGGCCCATACTGGTGCGCCTCCCTCTCCCCTCCCCCTCTTGGCCGCCCCCCCAAACCCATCTAGGGCTGCCGCCCCTCTAGGGGTGGGAACCCTAGAGGGGGCGCACCCTCCTCCCCTTCCCCTATATATATGAGGCCTAGGGGCTGCCCAAAGAGACGTGATCTGATCTCTACCTGTTGGTGCAGCCCTACCTCTCTCCCTCCTCTTCTCTCGCGGTGCTTGGCGAAGCCCTGCAGGATTGCCACGCTCCTCCATCATCACCACGCCGTTGTGCTGCTGCTGGATGGAGTCTTCCTCAACCTCTCCCTCTCTCCTTACTGGATCAAGGCATGGGAGACGTCACCGGGCTGTACGTGTGTTGAACGCGGAGGTGCCGTCCGTTCGGCACTTGGTCATCGGTGATTTGGATCACGACGAGTACGACTCCATCAACCCCGTTCACTTGAACGCTTCCGCTTAGCGATCTACAAGGGTATGTAGATGCACTCTCCTTCCCCTCGTTGCTGGTTTCTCCATAGATAGATCTTGGTGATACGTAGGAAAATTTTAAATTTCTGCTACGTTCCCCAACACTGGCATCCAGGTTGAATCTTTTTTTTCCTCGTCATAGGGTAGGATTGGCGATGTTCGTATGAGTGTGTTTTCTTGTCTTGAAGGCATTGCTTTTGGATGGAAGGCGACTTAATCATAGATGTTTTGGTAATGTCTTATCATAATGTGTATTACTCTACCTGTTGATAATTTATCCTCTTGTAATGCATCAATTTCAATAAAATCATAATATGTTGATGCAGATGTTAGGAGGCATGACTTTCTTTTTGGACAAATGAAAATTCGTGTTATGCAACGGCTATACCTCTATTGCGCACTAGATTATGGTTTTTCAGATTGGTATCATATGCCACTTTCTATGGTGGTAATTAAGCTAAACCTTCGTTCCTAAATAGTAAATTATAAATAACTCAAATCTCAAGATTTTGCGATGATTGTAAAGCAGTATGTACAAAATAAACTATTTGTGAGCAATCGCACTACCGAAATGCACTCGTGGGCTCCACCACTCGAGGATGGCATCATCATCAATACGGATCACAGGTGAACACTGTCAGATTTTCAACCAGACAAACTTGGCAGTTTGGTGTTCGAGAGCATATCCATGAAGCACATGGCCACCTCAAATGAGAGGTCAGCTCAGGGGCGAGCCATGCGAGCTTTTTAGTTCCCTCTAATATCTCAACTTCAACCATCACACAACAAAAATTATATTGTACGCAAATCATTAGTATTATGTTTCATAGATGAAAGTTGTATTTAGGTTAAATAAGTGGAGGGTCGGATAGTTCAAACATGAATGAATATGGTGATATATGTGAGGGTATATTGAGTACACGACCCAAGAAACTTGTGAAGCAAGTGTCAAGCATGACACCACGCAACATGTACAACTCATGAGATGTACTGCTAATTGGACAATTATTTATTGGGTGCGAAAATTTATCCATCCGAGTAGCATGTGGCAAGTATAAGTGTAACAATTTTTCCATCGGAGCATCATGTGGCGGGATTCTGTGCATGCTCTCTATTGCACTATCTGGATGATCCTTATTAGACTTGATTATGTGTGTGCGCGCGCGCGCGTGTGTAGTCTGCACTATAAAAAAAGTTGGACGGATAATTACTTTTTTATGGATTTCTTAGTCTTTTAGGCACTATGGATTTCTTAGTGTTTGTTGACCTTTTGGTCTGCAAAAAGAACAGTATGCATTTTTTTCCGTGCACTAACTCATTTTCAAGTAAACATTTGCTAGGACCGACGAGACTGTAATGCAGTCGAGTACCAAGAGGCCGATGATGCATTTACACCGCTGCGGCAGCCAAGTGAGGGAGGTAAGTACTGCAATTTTCTTTAATTTGGTGTCGCCGAGCTGCCGCCCCATCATGTCCACGGAGAAATCGATGTGCATCCCAGGGATGCATATGCTGAGCCATATAAGATGATGAACGACCTCCTTGGGCCCTACCCTCATGGTGCATCAGTCGCTATAGTTGGGTTTACTACAAATCCAGCGATCGGTCCGCCCATCCAGAACACTGAACCATGCATGTGTGGAATCCCAAGCATTCTGGGAGTAGGGCGTGAGCAGCGATATCTCCAGCACACAGATGTACTGGATTCGCCCGAAGACCATGAACATGAGGAGCGGCTTGAGGGATGATGCAAGGTTTCTCCGGTGCACGCTGCCGTTGTTATGGCCGGTCTCGACTGTCGCCGTCATCCATCTGCTTTAGGTGTAGAGCCCCAACAGTGGGCTACGAGTTGATCGATGCTAAACTGTTTCTTGTTGCTCATGCTACTTGCTCGCCTATTTCTCTCTGCATAACGGGAACATTAGGGTGTTTGGTGAGCGCTATGACTAGCCTTAAAGGCGGAGTCGAAGCACAAAATACAAGCTTGTCAGTTTCCTCTAATATCTCAACTTGCACCATCAAACGACAACACAAATGTTGTACATATGATATTTATCAAGTTCAAGGTGATGTTTGGTAGATAAAAGTTGCATCTTGATTCCGGGCTAAATAAGCAGAGGGGCGGAATCGAGCAGACACGAATGTATGGTGAAATGAGAGGGTATATATTGAGCCCAACGCCACCATACAAAAGAAAATTGGCAAGCATGTGACAAGTGTGATACCAAGTAACATGTACAACTCATGAGTTGTACTGTTAACTAGATTAATATTTTTTGGTAATGCTACACATACAGAAGATTACAGGCTTTTACAGGATGTGTTTAAGCTGTCAAATTGTGATTGGATTAAGGGAAGGTTGGGGCCCCACCCACCTGAAAATCAGGGGGGGGGGGACTTGTTTGGTTGGTTAGGAAGGAGCCTGTAAAAGCCTGTAGGAGCGCGTACGTTTAGCATTTTCGAATATTTTTTATACATAAATCTATTCATATGTGTAGCATGTGATAGTATCTTGGGCACGGTATATCATTACTATCTGCACGAATTTTTATAGACTTGATTGTATATATAGTAAGTTTTATGTTTTCTAAAATCTCTTAAGATTTTTTTTCAAATTGACTATTGAAAGCATTATAGCATAGGACTGTGCTAACGACCAGTCCGCACGATTCCACCCACGTACGATCGCTCCGATTTTCCTGGCGCTACATCGATCCACCGCGTCTTTTTTTTTTCTAGCGCAATAAAAACAATTGGCGGAAGTGGGATTCAAACCCGCTACATCTTGGTAGCCCACGGTAGCTTGCAACCACTTGGTCTAGATTGAGCTAGTGATTAGGTTTAGACATTTGTTTCCTACGTATAGTCTATACAGGAAACATGCCTTTTCAGTTTTTTTTCCTTCGATTTATGTACCACACAATTTTCACGGATGAATATATGGTGTCTCCATGCCCTTCATGTTATACTAGTTACCTAGAATTTATCGGGGGGATGTTTCTACATGCATTTTAACTAAAACAAAAGTTACCGGGGTGTTCGTACGTAAGTTATCAAGTGTGTGACGTGTAAATTATCATGTTATCAGGGTACATTTTTAATAAAAAAATCCTTGAGTCAGAATTATCAGGAGGCTTGCGCATAAGTTATCAGGTCTGTAATGCATTAAAAAAACCATAACACACGCCAATAACTCTCTATAAAGAGCATGGTAATATATACGCCACGAACCTGATAACTCGCCCACAGACACTGCGGTAACTTTGGGCCCAGAGAAAAAAAAAATTATCCCCCCGTGCCAAAGTTATTTCCTCCCTTGCACTGACCTTCTCTTTTAAAAACTTGGAGCAAATGGTTTTGTGAGATGTGTGAGTTACCAACCCTCCCATCCCCCCCCTCCCCACTCCATCGCCAAAGTTATCAGGACCGGGGTACATAAGTTATCAGGTCTGCGATATGTGAGTTAGCGTTCTATTGACACAAAATATACCGAGGGGATATATCATCAACTCCCCCCCCCCCCTTTGCCAAAGTTACCATTATAGGGTGCATAAGTTATTAGGTTTGCGATGTGTGAGTTACCATGCTATTCATACAAAAAGTTATCGAAGGTATGTTTACACTAGTTTTTTGGGTGAAAAAAGCTACCACGATATTTGTACATAAGCTACCAGGTCTACGATTTGTGAGCTACCATGCTATTGACACAAAAGCTATCGAGGGGATATTTCATCAACACACCGACCCCTCTTTGGCAAAGTTACCAAGATATGGTGCATAAGTTATCAGGTATGTGATGTGTGAGTTACCATGTTATTCACACAAAAGTTCGTCAACTCTCCCCTTCCCTTTGGTCGCCAAACTTATCAGTACAGGGGTACATAAGTTATCCGGCCTGCAATGTGTGAGTTATCATACTATTCACAAAAAAAAATACCGGGAGATATTTAATCAACTCCTCAAAGAAAAAACAAGAAGCAAACAGGGAATGTCAAATAGTATGATGTGCATTCTTTCGCACAACAAATAGTCCAGCTGAGCTGGTTAGTGTGTTCCGCATTAAATTCAGAGAAAAAAATCACGGCTGTCAATGCCATAGTTTTCGGATTCTTCCCACTAAATTCGCCATCAAGTTAGCAAATCGTTCACATTTTAAATCTTGAACAAAGAGCCACTATGCAATACATTCATAGTCTGGCGCTTTTGACAACAACAAAGAATGGGTTAGTTGGTTAATGTGGTGGTGCACCTGCATGAGGTCGGGGGTTCAAATCCTGTTCTAGCCGCCCTTTCTTCCCTTTCTTTTTCTCGTGGAGTGGAGCGCCTGGATGAATTTCGACCGCGCGACGGGAATCGGACGAGGCGCATGAATCGTATGTGCCTGTCGCTAACGAACAGTCGGCAGGTATTTAACTTTGTCGTATAGCATAACATAACATGGATGCGTTTGGTATCCGAATTGGCTATAAAAAACATCATAGTTTCAAAATAATAATCGTGGACACCGTTTGGAACAAAGTCGCCCATCCGGGCCAATATTCCTCCGTCGCATTCCTCAGTCAGTCGTCGACAGCGACGGGCCACCACGATTCCGTACTCACTTCACCTCTTTGTCGCACACTTGTTTGGCAAGAAGGGCGACGGCGGCAACGAGGAGCTGCGGCGGGTGCTGCGGCTGTCGCAGTCGCGTGCGCGGGAGGCGGAGCAGAAGCTGGCCGCGACCAACGGAGGCCTGGCGGCGCTGCTCGTGCGGGACTCCGTGGTGCTCTCGGCGCACCGCCGGTGGGTCATGATGCTCGAGGCCGAGAACTCCGCGCTCAGAGCCGCCGGCGCGGAGCCCGAAGATGGTGAGGAAGATGGGGATGGCACCCGGCGCGGTGTCGCCGCCGCGTGGTGGGTCGCGCTGGCGGTTTGCGTCGTCGGCCTCGCGGTCGGCAGCCTCCTGCTCTGAGATTAACCATCCATCCGTATTAGTTTCAGTGATTTCCTCTGTAAAGCACCTGTTGGACCGGGCCTAATCCTGCTATGAAATTGAAAATTAACCATCCATCCATAGTTTCAGTGATCCATAGTGCGGTTACAGTGGTTAATTGTGTGAGAATGTTAACATCTGCTTGATGCTCTGCACTAGAACGTCGTGTTGTTGTGGATAATAAACAGACGGAATCAAGAGGGTTGGATAGCTTGGAGGATTGGTGGATTGGCCCGGAAGGGAAGGCGCCGTATCCATCTCCGCACGCTATCTATCTATCAGGTGATGCATGACAGTGACCTGACTCTTGCAATTTAGCCTGGTTTGGATAACCGTGGCCTTCAAGTGGTGTTGACTATGGAAAGCTTATCTAGCCATGGCACAGTGATCCATGAATGCTGACTGACTGCGACATTTCTCCGGGTACATACAGGCTAATTAGTGTCGCAAGGCTGGAATTGGTGGCAAATTCTGGAGGCCTTGTTTGTTCTATTTGGTCTTTCAGCTTCAGGGTGGACACGGTCCGAGCCGGTCCGGTCCCGGTCCGAGCCGGCGTTTGGACCGGACGCCGGCGGTCCGGACCGGACCGGACCAAGCAGTGTCTCGGGCCTGTTAGTAGGGACCGGACCGGCAATGGCGGGCCACGAGCCGGACCGAGAGTACCGTCAGGACCGGCCAAGACATGGCAGAGCGCGCTCTGGAGCTCCGGCGAGAGCTGTTCATCGGGGACGCAGTGCTACAGGAAGCGCAGCTTGTTGAAAAGATGTCTGGGAGCTTCAGAAGAACCAGAGGGAGCTACATGACGAAGAAGAACACCGGAGGGAGCTCATCGGCGACGAATCTGGCACGACGGCCGGTGAACGGAGATAAAAGGGACGACGGCCGATGCGGCGATGTAGGACCTCCCAGGTCAATTTCGTTGGTGGGGACGACGGACCCGAGTGTGGCGCGTCTAATGGACATAGTTTCCGGGGCCATCGAGTCCAGTGGCCGCGCGGACGACGGCCCCGTGGCGGCGCACGTAGACGACGGCGGTTTCTTGCGCCCCCGCCACGCCTGAGCCGCCACGCCCTCGCCACGCACCTGCCACGCCCCCGCCACGCTCCAGCCATGCTGCAGACTGCCACCTTCGGTCCACTCGGTCGGCTCGGTCAAAGATCGGACAGGACCGAGGTTTTCTTGGGCTTGTTTGGAGGGACCGGACCGGCCATTTAAACTAGCGGGCCAGGCCCGAGCCGAGCGGGCCACGAGCCGGACCGCCGGACAGGACTGTGTCGTCCACCCTGATTTCAGTTGATGGTGGCGTCCTTCAGGTCACCTGGTTTCAGCTTATGTTCAGTGCCAGCACTCTAGCCTTCCTTTGCCAGGTTCACCAGATCTCTTTATCCCCCCGGTTTGTGTCTCGAGTCTGATGTATCCGTGAGGGTTTCCACTCTGAGACTGGCCTCAAGTTGCGGATCTTGCATGCTCAAGTTATGTAAATGAAGTTCGAATGTTTCAGCTGGCTGCCTGGTCTTTTGGGTCGGGTGTAATGTTAGCTTGCTGTAAGAACAGACCTTGATTTCTTTGAATGAAGCCCGAGAGGGCGGTCTCTTTTTTGCTAAAAAAACATTTTGATGAGTGATTTTTTAATCTACTACCTCCTATCCAAAATAAAAGTCGCGGTTTTGAAATAAGGTTTCGCTTGTATTTGTAATATGGACATACATATTTCAATGGCTTGGGGTGTGTTCTCAAACTTCCCTGCTTCTCCAAAACTTCCTAGATCCAGCTTCTCGCTTCAGGCGGAGACTTGAAAGCTCTTTGCTACCTCATAGCTTCTCCGAGTGCCATGATGAGCAGGCTGCCCGGTTGTGGGGACTGCTGGCCTGTCCATTGCCACCTTTTCTTTTTGAGAGGTGTCCATTTCCACCATGGGCTGACTGAAAGCAGCCCATTTTGAGGGTGAACAATGAGGAGCGGGTTCGTGTGGCACATGTACGAGCGAGGAGGAGGTGATAGATCAAACCGTTTTCTTTGACGGTGGCATTATGAACGTAGACAAGTCCAAGTTCAGATTCCCGTAAAAATGGAGCTGGGCATTCCTAGATTCAAAAAATTGCACTACAGCCCAAAATGGCTTCATGAAGTTTAGCTTCCTGGAGTTGAGGCGTTCGGCTTGGTTTCTCGTTGGCATCTTGTGAAGTTTGAAGTTGAAGGACAACAGAACAGGCCCTTAGAATCCTCATACCTCATGGACACATTAAATGGCACCAGGGCATCTCCAGAGCATCTATCGGACATCACCAAGTGTCCACAGACACTTCTCAGCTGTGTGGAGGCCATTCAATTGAAGGCACCAATATAAAGCAAACACGAAAGTTCCAGTCATTTTCGGAGTACTTTTTACATAGCAAAAGATTCCTAAACAACCAAAAATGACAATTACCCTAATCTAGTCCTTCTCATCAAAGGTGAGGTTGAGAACCATGGATCGGACGATGCAGCTTCGTTGTCGTTGGCAGCCAGTGCTAAGAACGCGGACCTAACAAAGGATGCATCTTGGCATCATTGTCCTGCTGCTCCAGTGTGTCGTTGTCCTCTGCCTCTATCACCTCGAAGAGGCGGACGCGCTTCGCATCGTCGGCGCGGAGCTACCAATGCTCCGGTCGATCGTTCAGGCGTCGCGCACAGACGCGCACACCGGCCGATTTTTTCAGTTTTTTCTTTTCTTTTTGAGAAGCATGATTGTGCTTCTTGCGGAACCAAATCTGTACTTCTATGAGAAGCAAATATATGCTTCTTGTGGAAGCACATGTGCTTTTTACTAGAAGCACAGCTCCACGAGAAAACAAATTGTTATTCTCATGAAAGCACATATTCTTTCCCTTCTCCGTTGTGCTTCTTGCGAAGGCAAATTCATGCTTTCATGATAAGCAAATAAGTGCTTCTCATGGAAGCACACTTTTTTTCCAAGAAGCAAATTGGTGCTTCTCGTGGAAGCATAATATTTTTCTAGAAGTAAACATGTGCTTCGATGACAAACAAATCTATGCTTCTAATGGAAGCACATATTATCTGTCACTTTCCGAGAACCAGAACTAAGCTTCTCGCGGAAACAAATATGTACCTCCACGAGAAGAAATATGGGCTTCTCATGGAAGCACATAATTTTTTCACTTCCCAATAACTCGCAGAAGCAAATCTGTGCCATCACAAGAAGCTAATCTGTGCTTCTCGTGAAAGCACACATTTTTTCTCTTTTTGAAAAACCAAGAGAAGCAAATGCGTGCTTTTGTTGGAAATACAAAAAAAAATCCGCTAAAAAATAAAAATCTGTGTAAAAAAATCTTCAAAACCTAGAAAAACCAGTGAAACCAAAAGGCAAAAAACAAAATCTAAAACCCGAAAACACGTAAAAAGAACCATAGAGAAAGCACCCAACACCCGAAAAAAGCCAACACGCGACATGTGGCAGCAGTTGGACACACTACTCGTGTGCTCCTAGGCCACCAAAAATGACCACTAGGGAACCTTCAGTTAGTTTATCTAGGGGACCTTCAGTTAGTTGCTCTCCATTTAGAGGTGGCTAACGCTGAGTCACTGTTATATACAATAAAGATCCTCCCACGAACTCCAAGGTGTCTGATCTGAAGCACCCATTGAAGATCCAACGGTTCATATTCTTTTTTCTATTTTTCTACCCTATGCCCAGCTTCTACTGTAGTCTTTCCTCGCTATTGCACTGTACCCAAGCATAACTAGCATAAAAAGAATAGAACCAGAAGATGCGCCGGCCCATTGGAAAGAGCAGCGCATGTTTAACAAGGAGTTCTAATGTCAAAGCCTATTCGGCGATGTTTCCTATTTGCAGCCACTAGGGCATTCCAATTTTAGGATACTTCTGGATACTTTCAATTTGTTTTATTTTCTGGTTTTTTCCTTTATTTTTTGGTGTTTGTTTTTTTATCTTTTTTCTTTTAAAATTCATGAAAAAAAATTAATGTCATGAAGAATAATCACATTCGTAAACATTTTAAAATATATAGATGATTTTTACAACCAAGAACATTTTAAAATTGCGAATATTTTTCAAATTTGTGAACACTGTTCAGATTTGTGGTCATTTTTTAAATTTGGTGAACTTTTTTTCAAATTTATGAACTTTTTTCAAATTCGCTAAATTTATGTGGGTTTGATGTACAGTGTTTGTTGTTGGCTCGAATTCTACATGGTGGCTTTGTTTATAAAGTCGGGCGTATGCCTTTTTCTCTGAAAGGTATAATGAGTGACACCCATTCTCTGCATAGACAAAATGCACACAGACACAAAAAAAACCATCTGACAAAGTATATAAAATTACAAGTTGGCAACAGTAGAGCCCTATGAGACCGAAACAATGCAAATGTTGCCGGAGTAGGTGGACCTATATGAAGATTATCTGCTAGCATGATGGTAAAAACCTCTCTAGTCACCTGCTCCAACCGCAAAAGCACCGTCTTGAACATCGATTGATACTCATTTCCATGTAGCGTAGACCACATACAAAGGCAATGCGTACAACAATAAATAAACCGCCATTAGAAACACAACCATTTCTACATAACCAAAGCGTCCATAATAAGGCATACACTTTCACCCGAATTAGGGTACTAAGCGTATTTGATATTCCGTGCATCGAGTGGCCATATATACCGGCAACACTTGTTTGCACATACAAATTGGATGCTGTTTGGACCACTGAGCAAGTAGAACACACAAACTTGTATTTAAAGGAGCTGTGTTTGATTCTCGTTATGTGTACAAAAGCTACACTTCCTACTACCTTGCCAGTTGCATTGAGCGAGGTTGTCTTTAGTTGGCACAAATCCTCTCAGAAGATACAATATGAAAATCTTAACTCTTAGTAGTCTCTTTGATGTCCATGTTAGTTTATTATTGTCCTATGGAATCTCTGAGTGCCAGAGTGCACAATGGACAGAGTCAACTATGAATAACCTAGTTGTAGTTAGATACCAACGAAACGCATCCCACTCTTGTATCAAGTTAATCGAATCGAGATGGGATAGAAGATGTCGTGACGACTCAAGAGATGGGAAAATCACATCCCTCTTAAATGATGCATCTGGTGGGGAGGAGCTAAGCAAGTGCTCAAGAGTCAAGAGTATCCTTCTTTTCACGTACGATGCGTATATATTGTTCCCTATGACTGGCATTTCCTAGCCACTTGTTCTCTTAGAAATGTATCTTGAAAACGTCCTTTATCTCTAATGATCCGTAGGAAAAAGATATTTGTTTACCCCCACCAGATCAGCCAAAAAAGATGAGTTACCAGGCTTCCAATATGCCCAGGACTCCACTTTTTGGCATATTTGTTGTGGAGTAGAGTTTGCTAAATACCATTCTTGGTAAGTAGCTTGAACAATTATTTACTAAGTAAGGCAACATTTTTAACCTAAAGGAAGGAAGAAAGAGATTTTGACAGCCGTCTGTGCTACCTGGTATGGCTGGAAAATGATTTCGCTCACAGACATCCATCCTACCCCACATCTGTGTGCACCTCAATAGCAGCAAAAAAATCCATTCTCCTCTAAGAGAAAGAGATTTCACACATTTCAGCTGATTATGTTAATGTTGCGACTAATCATTAAAACCAGACCTTTCTTCACTCAGCTGACTATGAACTCCAACAGCAATAGTAGCATGGTAGATTGTGCTAACATTAGAAGAGCATCACTACGAGTCTACGAGACCGGGTAAAGTCCAAATCAGGCAACAGTCGCTTCTATGGTCGATTCATGGTCGAGGACGTTTTGGCCGCCATGTATGATCAGCAATGCTTCCAGCGCAGTGGTCTGGTCTGCGTCTAGCTTGAAGAGAGCCTGAGAGCCGTGATGACGCCATGCAACAGGTGGTCCTTGAACAAGTTAAATTGCCCAGCTGCTTGATATATCAGTTGCTTCATAACATCTGAATAGGTTAAATAGCTAACCTACCCTAACATATACATGTACCCTGGCCTTGTAACCCCAAAGAAACAAGATTGGTTAGCTAGGTAGCCATCGACAAGTAGCACACCTCCTCAAGAAATTAATTTTCCCTTTAGTGAGCTAGCTCTGTACGTACGGCTCAATCAGCTTCCATCAATTCGTCAAGTGTGTGGTTGTTGCATTCGATGAGCAGTACATAGATGATACTGGCAAGGATTGTCAGCGTAGAGCTAGTGCTAACAGTCAGTTCCCTCTATAATATCCCAAGTGGCACCATGCTTACAACAAAATTGTAGACAACTAACTAAAGATGATGTTTGATAGATAAAATTCACATTTTGATTCCCAACTAAAGCAGCAAGGCAAACGGATAGTGCATGATTTGATGGTGAAATATGAGAGGGTATATATTAAGCCCAACGCCAAAGAAACATCTACATGGAAACAAAAGCACATGTGACAAGTATGACACCAAGTTACACAACTCATGACCACTAGTGTTTGTTATGCTTATTTTTGTGTAAAGGGATAAGACTCAGTCCTCAAAGCAACGGATAGTGCATGTGACAAGTACTTCTAAATTCTAATTGAGGGAGATGCTAAGGCTCAAAGCAACGGTCATGCATCCATTCGTTACACAGTTAACAAAGACATGCAAGTTGCAAAGGCAATATCGCCATAGTACATTGGGTTATGTTTTACAGTTTTACTACTAGATAGGTAGACCGACGCGGATTTTCGGGACATGCAGCCACGCGCTGCCGAAATCCAGCCAGTCAGCGCGTGCGTCGTGATGGCTAATTGATATAGCCCATTCGCAAATACCTGCCTTGTTAATACGGTATGAATACGAGACACACACGGTGACCTGGGCGATGGAATAACTGCTCTCGGGGCTGGGTGGATGTGATTGAGCACGTGCCCCATATTGTTCCTGGCACTGCAGATTTCTCCCAAGCCATCGACTGCGGAAGAATAGAGTTAGGAGTGGAGATGGGTTCTTCACAGACTGAGATGAGGTTAGTCCGTCAAAACCATTTGCCAGACGACAGATCAACAAGCGCTGAAAGGGTGAGCGCGCTGGAAACAACACTCACAGGGTTTGCAGAGAGGGATTAGCAGTGGTAACCCCATGCGTGGGATTGACAGTCGATCTAGTGGAAAAGGCCGTTGCGTTGCCGGGTGCCTTTATGTGTCGCAGGGCAACTGGGTGTATTGATTCCCTCTGGGCTGTATTTATTTGCCTTAACGCATGTCGGCTGACCGAGAGATGAATTATTGCCATTGGGGTGTATGTGGTGCACACGTCGCGCGTGGCCAATGTCGTCCCTGTTTCTTGTCATGGTTAAAACAATTTTCCACTGACTGCGCATGTCAGGTGAGTGATACGCGTCAATACCGCATGCAATACGGGGAGTGGAGAACGTTATACGGCTAGTGCGTATTGGAGTTGCACGAATCACGCGGGGGGCGAGCGGTGTGGATACCAACCGCGCGTAGCCGCATGTTCACTCACCATTATTCGATAGGTAGACGTGCTAGATTAAGTTAGTTATAGAGGCGTAGTACATTGTAATTCTTGAGATTAAAAAAGATAGGATCACTCATAATGCATGCAGTGCAACGTAAATATCCTTTCTTTCTTTCTCGGCTCGCCTGTGTTTAACAGGTAATGTGAACGTGCGAACCAGCGGCAGGATCCACGGCTGCATGCATGGGTCGTGAGTCTCAAGCATCAATATCCGTACAAGTCCAATCCAGAGATGTGCGGCATATGCCCCGGCGCTAGGTACAGCTAAGCTCCATACAGGAAACATGAACGAAAAGTGGTGCTTTAATGGGGGTCGATCATGGCTGCCGGATCATGAAGCAGGGTAGGGCCAACAAGAGCTCTGTTATGGAGTTATCAATGACGGCAGGTTCCACGAGGTTCGTGACTCCTGAGACACAAGCATCACTCTCTAAACAAGTCCAAACCGGTGATGTGCCTCGGCGCCAGTAGAGTAAAGCTCGGAATAGAAAACAAGAATGGGAAGCAGTGCTTTAGCAGGAGTCGATAAAGGCTGCCATGAATATCATGGAGCAGGAGGGCCACCGACGGACGACAGCTCTGTCATGTCATTGGCAATGTTGGCAGCTCGGACAGTAGCTCGGAGCCTGGATGAGCCTTGTAGATTTTCTTCTAGACAAACTTGGCATCTTCTCCTTCCAGCGGATGTGGATAAAGAACGTGAGCCCTCGTCTGAATCGCGGCTAGTACTCCAGCAAGCATTGAAGGTAGAGTTCAAACAGAATGTATGACCTTGTCAGTTCCTTCTAATATCTTATAACTTGCACCATCACACAATAGAAGTTATATTGTACATGTAATGCATACTCCCTCCGTCCGAAAAAGCTGGTCCCTCAAATAGATGTATCTAACACCAAGTTAGTGCTAGATACATCCATTTGAGGGATAAGCTTGGGACAAGCTTTTCCGGACGGAGGGAGTAGATCATAGATATGATGTTTGATGGATCAAAGTTACATTTTGATTCCGTACTAAATACACGGAGGGTCATATATACATTGCAAACATGAATGGGCATGGTAACATATGGGAGGGTATATATTGAGCCCAACACACCCAAAGAAACTTAACAATCATGTGACAAATATGACACCAAGTAACATGTACAACTCATGATATTTTCTGTTAATCATAGTATGAATTTTTGGGTGCAAAAGCCTTGACATGTCCGTCACAGTATATGTATGTATGTAGCATGAAGCCTCGCATCTACCTTTCGCTTGAAGTTGAGTATTCATGTAGGACGGTGATCCTTAATGAAATTAATTGGACGATCATTCAGTGAGGTTCATGCAACCAGAATTAGTAACCAGAACTGAACGTGTGAACCCTTTGGACATGGTTTACCTCTTTGTTTGTTGAGGGCCTAATTTACTTTTGCGTGCAATCTCCAATATGACAGAAATTTGCAACTGTCATTCTGGTTATGTATGCTCCATGGCATACGTAATTTTGTTCTGGTTTGTGTTGCTCTTGAGGATGACGCGTAAGAGGGTGGCCTCCCAAGACACTCACACGTGGACTGTGTGGAGCGTGCGTTGCACTGGGCGCGGGAGCACCTATGGACATCTGTTTTGGAGGGGTGGCTCTAGGTTCGCGACTACGTCAGCGTCTCCCAGGCTGATGGCAACTGTTCAGCGTGGGAGGCGAGGCATCATCTTCTGCTTAGGGCATGTAAAACGTTGATTAGTTAGCAGTCTGTAACTCATGCCACCTAGGATTTTAGTCTGCGTGGAGGAAAGAGAACACCGAGAAAGAGGCAGTCCGTCTGCAGAATTAAGGACAGTCGATTCCCGTAAAAATCTCCCCTTAGCGACGACTTTTTTTCCTGTTGTACGAGGGGTATCTAGAACTGACAGTTTTGGCTTCTGGGAATCAAATCTATTTAACCCCTTCGGCTCGGCTGCCAGCCAGCCACCACGGCCGTTTGCCCTAATTTTAGGGCTTATATAGATGACTAAATAGATAGACCATTGCACGTGGTGTCTATATAGCAGTCTGTACTTGACATGGCATGGTATTATAGACCGGACTTGTCTAGACGATTGTACATGCCCTTAGCGTTGTTCCTTTCCCTTGCTACCGCCAACACCAGCGGGGTTTTCCTGATTTGGAGGGGTTAGTTTAGTGACTCTTTCCGCTCGTGCCTAGTCCTTTCAGTTTGGGAAATGATTGACCACACGTCCTCATCGTGGCCAAGCACATTGTATCGCACGTCCTTATCTCTTGCTCCTGTTGGGACAAACGTATCTCTGTTCATGAAAATTCTCCACCCGCTCCTCCATCGACGAGAAATCACCAACTTCAGGAGTAGCTCATGCTCCTCGAGCAGCTCACGCACCTCCTCCACCCCCGCCTCCTCGGTCCCCAGCTCGCACGCAGCCAAGCCCCCCCTCCTCCTCCATGCACGGGCTGCTGCAAAGCGGGAGCTCTAGGGTCCCGCCGGAGTGGACTTACGATGCTCCTGGAACGCTGCAACCGTCGGCGCATGGAGATATAAGACCAACGATGCCTAGTGTTGCAACCGCTAGTGCGCGAAGCTAGGACCGACGATGTGCGGTGCTGGGACTGGCGTTGCTGCCGCTCCTACTGGCACTTGCGGATGAACGTGTAGGCACACGGTCCAAAATATCCGGCGGTAGCATTGATGCTACAACCGACAACTGCAGACGCTAGAACCGGTGATGGATGTTGTTCCGACCAGCTACGAGGGATGTTGCATGGTGCTTCAAGGCGTGACTGCGACCGGAAGGGCTCAAAATAGGGACCGGTCATCTGATATGCAGCAACCGGCAGAGCGCGTGGCTGGGAACAGCCGGCCAGGATGCCGCGGCCAGTCAGGGGCACACGTGGGGCCAGCTGGCTGGGATGTTGCGACCGCCAGATTGCACTCCTAGGAACAGCCGGCTAGGATACTGCGACTAGTGAGGGGCACAGATGGGACCAGCCGGCCAGGGTGCTGCGAGCAGTGAGGGGCATAGATGGGACCAGCCGTCTGGGATGTTGCGACAGGCAGGGCGTGCAGTAGCTGATCAGGATTGTTGGGGAACGTAGTAATTTCAAAAAAATTCTTACACACACAGGATCATGGTGATGCATAGCAACGAGAGGGGAGAGTGTGTCCATGTACCCTCGTAGACCCAAAGCGGAAGCGTTAGCACAACGCGGTTGATGTAGTCGTACGTCTTCATGATCCCACCGATCCAAGTACCGAACGCACGGCACCTACGAGTTCAGCACACGCTCAACTCGATGACGTCCCGTGAGCTCCGATCCAGCAAAGCTTCACCGAAGAGTTTCGCCAGCACGATGGCGTGATGACGGTGATGATGATGCTACCGACGCAGAGCTTTGCCTAAGCACCGCTATGATATGATCGAGGTGGATTATGGTGGAGGGGGGCACCGCACATGGCTGGGAGAGATCAACAGATCAACTTGTGTGTCTAGAGGTGCCCCTGCCTCCGTATATAAAGGAGCAAGGGCCGGCCGGCCCTATGGGGCGCGCCAGGAGGAGTCCTCCTACTAGTAGGAGTAGGACTCCCCTCTTTCCTACTCCTACTAGGAGCGAGAAAGGAAATGGGAGAGGGAGAAGGAAAGGGGGGCGCCGCCCCCCCCTCTCCTAGTCCAATTCGGACCAGAGAGGGAGGGGCGCGCGGTCTGTCCTAGGCCAGCCCTCTCTCTCTGTCCACTAAGGCCCATAAGGCCCACTATTTCTCCTGGGGGGTTTCGGTAACCCTCCGGCACTCCGGTTTTCTCCGAAACCACCCGGAACACATCCGGTGTCCGAATATAGTCGTCCAATATATCGATCTTTACGTCTCGACCATTTTGAGACTCCTCGTCATGTCCGTGATCATATCCGGGACTCCGAACTACCTTTGGTACATCAAAACACAAAACTCATAATACTGATCATCACCAAACTTTAAAAGTGCGGACCCTACGGGTTCGAGAACTATGTAGACATGACTGAGACACGTCTCCAGTCAATAACCAATAGCGGAACCAGGATACTCATATTGGCTCCCACATATTCTACGAAGATCTTTATCGGTCAAACCGCATAACAACATATGTTGTTCCCTTTGTCATCGGTATGTTACTTGCCCGAGATTCGATCATCGGTATCTCAATACCTATTTCAATCTCGTTATCGGCTAGTCTCTTTACTCGTTCCGTAATACATCATCCCGCAACTAACTCAATAGTTGCAATGCTTGCAAGGCTTATAGTGATGTGCATTACCGAGTGGGCCCAGAGATACATCTCCGACCATCGGAGTGACAAATCCTAATATCGATATATGCCAACTCAACAAGTACCTCTGGAGACACCTGTAGAGCACCTTTATAATCACCCAGTTACGTTGTGACATTTGGTAGCACACAAAGTGTTCCTCCGGTATTCGGGAGTTGCATAATCTCATAGTCATAGGAACATGTATAAGTCATGAAGAAAGCAATAACAACATACTAAACGATCAAGTGCTAAGCTAACGGAATGGGTCAAGTCAACCGCATCATTCTCCTAATGGTGTGATCCCGTTTATCAAATGACAACTCATGTCTATGGTTAGGAAACATAACCATCTTTGATCAACGAGCTAGTCAAGTAGAGGCATACTAGTGACACTCTGTTTGTCTATGTATTCACACATGTATCATGTTTCCAGTTAATACAATTCTAGCATGAATAATAAACATTTATCATGATATAAGGAAATAAATAATAACTTTATTATTGCCTCTAGGGCATATTTCCTTCAGTCTCCCACTTGCACTAGTAAATAATCTAGATTACACAGTAATGATTCCAACACCCATGGAGTCTTGGTGCTGATAATGTTTTGCTCGTGATAGAGGCTTAGTCAACGGGTCTGCAACATTCAGATCCATATGTATCTTGCAAATCTCTATGTCCCCACCCTGGACTTGATCGCAGATGGAATTGAAGCGTCTCTTGATGTGCTTGGTTCTCTTGTGAAATCTGGATTCCTTTGCCAAGGCAATTGCACCAGTATTGTCACAAAAGATTTTCATTAGACCCAATGCACTAGGTATGACACCTAGATCGGATATGAAATCCTTCATCCAGACTCCTTCATTTGCTGCTTCCGAAACAGCTACGTATTCCGCTTCACACGTAGATCCCGCCACGACGCTTTGTTTAGAACTGCTCCAACTGAGAGCTCCACCGTTCAATATAAACACGTATCCGGTTTGCGATTTAGAATCATCCGGATCAGTGTCAAAGCTTGCATCGACGTAACCATTTACGACGAGCTCTTTGTCACCTCCATAAACGAGAAACATATCCTTAGTCCTTTTCAGGTATTTCAGGATGTTCTTGACCGCGGTCCAGTGATCCACTCCTGGATTACTTTGGTACCTCCCTGCTAAACTAATAGCAAGGCACACATCAGGTCTGCTACACAGCATTGCATACATGATAAGCCTATGGATGAAGCATAGGGAACATCTTTCATTTTCTCTCTATCTTCTGCAGTGGTCGAGCATTGAGTCTTACTCAACTTCACACCTTGTAACACAGGTAAGAACCCTTTCTTTGCCTGGTCCATTTTGAACTTTTTCAAAACTTTTTCATGGTATGTGCTTTGTGAAAGTCCAATTAAGCGTCTTGATCTATCTCTATAGATCTTGATGCCCAATATGTAAGCAGCTTCACCGAGGTCTTTCTTTGAAAAACTCTTATTCAAGTATCCTTTTATGCTATCCAGAAATTCTATATCATTTCCAGTCAACAATATGTCATCCACATATAATATTAGAAATGCCACAGAGCTCCCACTTACTTTCTTGTAAATACAGGCTTCTCCAAAAGTCTGTATAAAACCATATGCTTTGATCACACTATCAAAACGTTTATTCCAACTCCGAGAGGCTTGCACCAGTCCATAAATGGATCGCTGGAGCTTGCACACTTTGTTAGCACCCTTTGGATCGATAAAACCTTCAGGTTGCATCATATACAATTCTTCTTCCAGAAATCCATTCAGGAGTGCAGTCTTTACATCCATTTGCCAAGTTTCATAATCATAAAATGCAGCAATAGCTAACATGATTCGGACGGACTTAAGCATCGCTACGGGTGAGAAAGTCTCATCGTAGTCAACTCCTTGAACTTGTCGAGCTTTGTAGACAGTAACATTACCATCAGCGTCTGTCTTCTTCTTGAAGATCCATTTATTCTCCATGGCTTGCCGATCATTGGGCAAGTCAACCAAAGTCCACACTTTGTTCTCATACATGGATCCCATCTCGGATTTCATGGCCTCAAGCCATTTTGTGGAATCTGGGCTCATCGTCGCTTCCTCATAGTTCGTAGGTTCATCATGGTCTAGTAACATGACCTCTAGAACAGGATTACCGTACCATTCTGGTGCGGATCTTACTCTGGTTGACCTACGAGGTTCGGTAGTAACTTGATCTAAAGTTTCATGATCATCATCATTAGCTTCCTCACTAATTGGTGTAGATGTCACAGGAACCGGTTTCTGTGATGAACTACTTTCCAATAAGGGAGCAGGTACAGTTACCTCATCAAGTTCTAATTTCCTCCCACTCACTTCTTTCGAGAGAAACTCCTTCTCTAGAAAGGATCCATTCTTAGCAACAAAAGTCTTGCCTTCGGATTTGTGATAGAAGGTGTACCCAACTGTCTCTTTTGGGTATCCTATGAAGACACATTTCTCCGATTTGGGTTCGAGCTTATCAGGTTGAAGCTTTTTACATAAGCATCGCAGCCCCAAACTTTAAGAAACGACAACTTTCGTTTCTTGCCAAACCACAGTTCCTAAGGAGTCGTCTCAACGGATTTAGATGGTTCCCTATTTAATGTGAATGCAGCCGTTTCTAAAGCATAACCCCAAAATGATAGCAGTAAACCTGTAAGAGACATCATAGATCGCACCATATATAGTGAAGTACGATTACGACGTTCGGACACACCATTACGCTGTGGTGTTCAAGGTGGCGTGAGTTGCGAAACATTGTTCCAAATGAAGACTAAACTCGTGACTCAAATATTCTCCTCCACGATCAGATCGTAGAAACTTTATTTTCTTGTTATGATGATTTTCCACTTCACTCTAAAATTCTTTGAACTTTTCAAATGTTTCAGACTTATGTTTCATCAAGTAGATATGCCCATATCTGCTCAAATCATCTGTGAAGGTGAGAAAATAACGATATCCTCCGCGAGCCTCAACATTCATCGGACCATATACATCAGCATGTATGATCTCCAACAAATCTGTTGCTCGCTCCATTCTTCCAGAGAACGGCGTTTTAGTCATCTTATCCATGAGGCATGGTTCGCAAGTACCAAGTGATTCATAATCAAGTGATTCCAAAATTCCATCAGAATGGAGTTTCTTCATGCGCTTTACACCAATATGACCTAAACGGCGGTGCCACAAATAAGTTGCACTATCATTATCAACTCTGCATCTTTTAGCTTCAATACTATGAATATGTGTACCTCTACTATTGAGATTCAAAAAGAATAGACCAATGTTCAAGGGTGCATGACCATAAAAGATATTACTCATATAAATAGAACAACCATTATTCTCTGATTTAAATGAATAACCGTGTCGCATGAAATAAGATCCAGATATAATGTTCATGCTTAACGCTGGCACCAAATAACAATTATTCAGGTCTAATACTAATCCCGAAGGTATATGTAGAGGTAGTGTGCCGACGGCGATCACATCGACTTTAGAATCATTTCCCACGCGCACCATCACCTTGTCCTTTGCCAATCTTCGCTTAATCCGTAGTCCCTGTTTTGAGTTGCAAATATTAGCAACAGAACCAGTATCAAATACCCAGGCACTACTGCGAGAATTAGTAAGGTATACATCAATAACATGCATATCACATATACCTTTGTTCACCTTGCCATCCTTCTTATCCGCCAAATACTTGGGGCAGTTTCGCTTCCAGTGACCAGTTTGCTTGCAGTAGAAGCACTCAGTCTCAGGCTTGGTTCCAGACTTGGGTTTCTTCTCCTGAATAGCAACTTATTTGCCGTTCTTCTTGAAGTTCCCCTTCTTCTTTCCTTTGCCCTTTTTATTGAAACTAGTGGTCTTGTTGACCATCAAGACTTGATGCTCCTTCTTGATTTCTACCTCCGCAGCCTTTAGCATTGCGAAGAGCTCGGGAATCGTCTTATCCATCCCTTGCATGTTATAGTTAATCACGAAGCTCTTGTAGCTTGGTGGCAGTGATTGAAGAATTTTGTCAATAACACTATCATCCGGAAGATTAACTCCCAGTTGAATTAAGTGATTGTAATACCTAGACATTCTGAGTATATACTCACTGACAGAACTATTCTCCTCCATCTTGCAGCCGTAGAACTTATTGGAGACTTCATATCTCTCAATCCGGGCATTTGCTTGAAATATTAACTTCAACTCCTGGAACATCTCGTATGCTCCATGACGTTCAAAACGTCGTTGAAGTCCTTGTTCCAAGCCGTAAAGCATGGCACACAGAACTAACGAGTAGTCATCAGCTTTGCTCTGCCAGACATTCATAACATCTGGTGTTGCTCATGCAGCAAGTTTGGCACCTAGCGGTGCTTTCAGGACGTAATTCTTCTGTGCAGCAATCAGGATAACCCTCAAGTTACGGACCCAGTCCGTGTAATTGCTACCATCATCTTTCAACTTTTCTTTCTCAAGGAATGCATTAAAATTCAACAGAACAACATCACTGGCCATCTATCTACAACAACATAGACATGCAAAATACTACCCGATACTAAGTTCATGATAAATTAAAGTTCAGTTAATCAAATTATTAAAGAACTCCCACTTAGATAGACACCCCTCCAATCATCTAAGTGATCACGTGATCCATATCAACTAAACCATGTCCGATCATCACGTGAGATGGAGTAGTTTTCAATGGTGAACATCACTATGTTGATCATATCTACTATATGATTCACGCTCGACCTTTCGGTCTCAAGTTTAACCCGAGTATTCTGCATGTGCAAAACTGGCTTGCACCCGTTGTATGTGAACACAGAGCTTATCACACCCGATCATCACGTGGTGTCTCGGCACGACGAACTTTCACAACGGTGCATACTCAGGGAGAACACTTGTACCTTGAAATTTAGTGAGAGATCATCTTATAATGCTACCGTCGATCTAAGCAAAATAAGATGCATAAAAGATAAACATCACATGCAATCAATACAAGTGATATGATATGGCCATCATCATCTTGTGCTTGTGATCTCCATCTCAGAAACACCGTCATGATCACCATCATCACTGGCGCGACACCTTTATCTCCATCGTAGCATCGTTGTCGTCTCGCCAACTATTGCTTCTACGACTATCGCTACCGCTTAGTGATTAAGTAAAGTAATTACAGGGCGATTGCATTGCATACAATAAAGCGACAACCATATGGCTCCTGCCAGTTGCCGATAACTCGGTTACAAAACATGATCATCTCATACAATAAAATATAGCATCATGTCTTGACCATATCACATCACAACATGCCCTTCAAAAACAAGTTAGACGTCCTCTACTTTGTTGTTGCAAGTTTTACGTGGCTGCTACGGGTTGAGCAAGAACCGTTCTTACCTACGCATCAAAACCACAACGATAGTTTGTCAAGTTAGTGACGTTTTAACCTTCTCAAGGACCGGGGGTAGCCACACTGGATTCAACTAAATTTGGAGAAACTGACACCCGCTAGTCACCTGTGTGCAAAGCACGACGGTAAAACCAGTCTCGCGTAAGCGTACGCGTAATGCCGGTCCGGGCCGCTTCATCCAACAATACCGCCGAACAAAAGTGTGACATGCTGGTAAGCAGTATGACTTGTATCGCCCACAACTCACTTGTGTTCTACTCATGCATATAACATCTACGCATAAAACCTGGCTCTGATGCCACTGTTGGGGAACGTAGTAATTTCAAAAAAATTCCTACGCACACACAGGATCATGGTGATGCATAGCAAAGAGAGGGGAGAGTGTGTCCACGTACCCTCGTAGACCGAAAGCGGAAGCGTTAGCACAACACGGCTGATGTAGTCGTACGTCTGCACGATCCGACCGATCCAAGTATCGAACGCACGAGACCTCCGAGTTCAACACACGTTCAACTCGATGATGTCCCGCGAGCTCCGATCCAGCAAAGCTTCGCCGGAGAGTTTCGTCAGCACGACGGCGTGATGACGGTGATGATGATGCTACCGACGCAGGGCTTCGCCTAAGCACCGCTACGATATGATTGAGGTGGATTATGGTGGAGGGGGGCACCGCACACGGCTGGGAGAGATCAACAGATCAACTTGTGTGTCTAGAGGTGCCCCCTGCCCCCGTATATAAAGGAGCAAGGGGGAGGCCGGCCGGCCATATGGGGCATGCCAGGAGGAGGAGTCCTCCTCCTAGTAGGAGTAGGACGGCGCGTGGCCTACCCTAGGCCAGCCCTCTCTCTCTCTCCACTAATTCCCATAAGGCCCACTATTTCTCCGGGGGGGGGGGGTTCCGGTAACCCTTCGACACTCTGGTTTTCTCTGAAACCACCCGGGACACTTACGATGTACGAATATAGTTGTCCAATATATCGATCTTTACGTCTCGACTATTTCGATACTTCTCGTCATGTCCCTGATCATATCCAGGATTCCGAACTACCTTCGGTACATCAAAACACAAAAACTCATAATACCGATCGTCACCGAACTTTAAGCGTGCGGACCCTACGGGTTCGGGAACTATGTAGACATGACCGAGACACGTCTCCGGTCAATAACCAATAGTGGAACCTGGATGCTCATATTGGCTCCCACATATTCTACGAAGATCTTTATCAGTCAAACCGCATAACAACATACGTTGTTCCCTTTGTCATCGGTACGTTACTTGCCCGAAATTCGACCGTCGGTATCTCAATACCTAGTCTAATCTCGTTACCGGCAAGTCTCTTTACTCGTTCCGTAATACATCATCCCGCAACTTACTCATTAGTTGCAATGCTTGCAAGGCTTATAGTGATGTGCATTACCGAGTGGGCCCAGAGATACCTCTCCAACAATCGGAGTGACAAATCCTAATCTTGATATATGCAAACTTAACAAGTACCTTTGGAGACACCTGTAGAGCACCTATGATCACCAAGTTACGTTGTGACATTTGGTAGCACACAGAGTGTTCCTTCGGTATTCGGGAGTTGCATAATCTCATAGTCACATGAACATGTATAGGTCGTGAAGAAAGCAATAACAACATACTAAACGATCAAGTGCTAAGCTAACAAAATGGGTCAACTCAACCACATCATTCTTCCAATGATGTGATCCCGTTTATCAAATGGCAACTCATGTCTATGGTTAGGAAACATAAGCATCTTTGATCAACGAGCTAGTCAAGTAGAGGCATACTAGTGACACTCTGTTTGTCTATGTATTCACACATGTATCATGTTTCCGGTTAATACAATTCTAGCATTAATAATAAACATTTATCATGATATAAGGAAATAAATAATAACTTTATTATTGCCTCTAGGGCATATTTCCTTAAAGGATGTGGTCACGTCGATGGTCGAGTGCTATGGCGGTGCCACTAGATGCTTCATCCTCGTATTCTTGTGAAGGGCGGCCGCCAGGACCACGGGTGGGGATGGCCACTGCTCCGAACATCGGCGACCACTTCTATTAGCACACAAATGGCAGGGTGGGCGACAATGGCTGGCCAATGTCTAAGAAAACCTTCTTCATTAGATCCCAAAAAAACCAAAATAAGTAAGAAAGAGCAGTAGTAGTGGGAAGAATTAAGTGGTTGCATGCATCACTCAGATGCAGAGGCCGGGGGTGATCCTCCTTTTCTAAATTTTTATGTTAAGATAGACGAGTAACTACCTTTTTTCTATTTGGGTTTCTACTATGGTGGACAGCCGCCACGATGAGTGTGCCAGCTCCGGCACCGCGCACGTGTTGACACCTTTCGAATCACATTCATGTGTGAACCGAAGTCGTCTTGTTGAACTCCTTCCTTTCTCATTTCAGTCCTCGCCTTTTTCTCTAATTGGCCATAACTTCCAATTTCCAATCTCTATCCAAGCCAGGGGAACTAGAAGACCATCAAAACAGCATGGCCTCGATTGAGTTGAGTGATGCAGCGGACAACTGGAGGTGCATGTGGGGATTAGAGGGGTTTGCTTCCAGGAAATACTATGAGCATTGCTTCCGTGAGGTGGTGGCGGATGATGCCTTTAAATGGATCTGGAAATCTAAATGCACTAATAAATTGAGAGTTTTTGCCTGGCTGCTGCTGGCGGACATGATGAACACAAGAAACATGTTGAGGAGGAAAGGCATGAAACTGAGCGATGATGTATATACATGTCTTCTATGTGACAACCCACCTGAAGAAACAGTGGAGCACCTATTCTTCGAATGTGGTTTTAGCAAGGCGTGCTGGAGGAAGCTGGGGATCGCTTGGGCGCACAGTGGGAACAGGCTTCAGCTCGTGCATGAGGCAAGTGACAAATGGTCAGGACCCATGTTCATGGAGATCTTTATTATTGCAGCCTGGAGCATATGGAAAGAACGCAACAACAAACACTTTAGGGGGATAGCACCCACAGAGAACGGCTGAATCCAAAGGTTCGAAAATGACTTTGGAATGATGAGGCACATAGTCAAAGTAGCCCTAGTGCCGTTTGTTGAGCGTTTGGTTGCATCGATCTAAAAAGTATCCCACCTTGTACTCTAGATATCCCCATTCCCCCCTCTCTCTAGTGGTAAGGGCTTTTCCATCTCGATGCAACCCCGAAAGGTGTAACTTGTACATGTTGATTTAATATAAGGTCAGTGGGGGTTGCCCTCACTGTCCCAAGCTTTCAAAAAAAAGGAGGGTGAAGGTTTTTTTAAACTTTTTTGCACTCGGTAGAGATAGAGATGCAAGGAGGAAAGAGTCTTGATTGTGGGGATGCTCTAACGGATACTAGGCCGTGCATTGAATGGCTAGCAGGAAATTCGATTTGGGACTTTGCCTGGTTAATCGGTGAAGACCACTGCCCTTTCAGATTGGTGGATCTGGACCAGTTACTGTATGATTTTGGTACAAAATACTGGTGTCACGACTCTTGGACAATCGGTCGGCATGATAGTGACCGGAACATTGTTTCATGTTCATGCAAAACCTTAGTTCTCATGCATTTAGTGTTTGAACCCATTGGACCGCACACTTTGGTCGTCACCATGATTGAAGGCATTGTCTTCTAGATGTTTTTCTCATTTTGAATTCTTGGGCCTGGCTGTTGGAAATATGCCCTAGAGGCAATAATAAATTGATTATTATTATATTTCCTTGTTCATGATAATCGTTTATTATCCATGCTAGAATTGTATTGATAGGAAACTCAGATACATGTGTGGATACATAGACAACACCATGTCCCTAGTAAGCCTCTAGTTGACTAGCTCGTTGATCAATAGATGGTTACGGTTTCCTGACCATGGACATTGGATGTCATTGATAACGGGATCACATCATTAGAAGAATGATGTGATGGACAAGACCCAATCCTAAGCCTAGCACAAGATCATGTAGTTCGTATGCTAAAGCTTTTCTAATGTCAAGTATCATTTCCTTAGACCATGAGATTGTGCAACTCCCGGATACCGTAGGAATACTTTGGGTGTGCCAAACGTCACAACGTAACTGGGTGGCTATAAAGGTGCACTACGGGTATCTCCGAAAGTGTCTGTTGGGTTGGCATGAATCGAGACTGGGATTTGTCACTCCGTGTGACGGAGAGGTATCTCTAGGCCCACTCGGTAGGACATCATCATAATGTGCACAATGTGATCAATGAGTTGATCACGGGATGATGTGTTGCGGAACGAGTAAAAGAGACTTGCGGGTAACGAGATTGAAGAAGGTATCGGGATACCGACGATCGAATCTCGGGCAAGTATCGTACCGATAGACAAAGGGAATTGTATACGGGATTGATTAAGTCCTTGACATCGTGGTTCATCCGATGAGATCATCGTGGAACATGTGGGAGCCAACATGGGTATCCAGATCCCGCTGTTGGTTATTGGCCGGAGAGTTGTCTCGGTCATGTCTGCATGGTTCCCGAACCCGTAGGGTCTACACACTTAAGGTTCGATGACGCTAGGGTTATAAAGGAAGTTTGTATGTGGTTACCGAATGTTGTTCGGAGTCCCGGATGAGATACCGGACGTCACGAGGAGTTCCGGAATGGTCCGGAGGTAAAGATTTATATATAGGAAGTATGGTTTTGGCCACCGGAAGTGTTCTGGGCGTCACCGGTAGTGTACCGGGACCACCGGAGGTGTCCGGGGGTCCACCAAGTGGGGCCACAAGCCCCGGAGGGCTGCATGGGCCAAGTGTGGGAGGGGACCAGCCCCAAGTGGGCTGGTGCTCCCCCCCCCCCACAAGGGCACAAGGCGCAAGGGAGAGGAGAAGGGGGCAAACCCTAGGGCAGATGGGCCCTAAGGCCCATACTGGTGTGCCTCCCTCTCCCCTCCCCCTCTTGGCCGCCCCCCCCAAACCCATCTAGGGCTGCCGCCCCTCTAGGGGTGGGAACCCTAGAGGGGGCGCACCCTCCTCCCCTTCCCCTATATATATGAGGCCTAGGGGTTGCCCAAAGAGACGTGATCTGATCTCTACCTATTGGTGCAGCCCTACCTCTCTCCCTCCTCTTCTCTCGCGGTGCTTGGCGAAGCCCTGCAGGATTGCCACGCTCCTCCATCATCACCACGCCGTTGTGCTGCTGCTGGATGGAGTCTTCCTCAACCTCTCCCTCTCTCCTTGCTGGATCAAGGCATGGGAGACGTCACCGGGCTGTACGTGTGTTGAATGCGGAGGTGCCGTCCGTTCGGCACTTGGTCATCGGTGATTTGGATCACGACGAGTACGACTCCATCAACCCCGTTCACTTGAACGCTTCCGCTTAGCGATCTACAAGGGTATGTAGATGCAGTCTCCTTCCCCTCGTTGCTGGTTTCTCTATAGATAGATCTTGGTGATACGTAGGAAAATTTTAAATTTCTGCTACGTTCCCCAACAGTGGCATCATGAGCTAGGTCTATTGCGTAGATTCCATGCACGAGTAGAACACAAAGTAGTTGTGGGCGTTGATTTTGTTCAATATGCTTACCGTTACTAGTCAATCTTGATTCGGCGGCATTGTGGGATGAAGCGGCCCGGACCGACCTTACACGTACACTTACGTGAGACAGGTTCCACCGACTGACATGCACTAGTTGCATAAGGTGGCTAGCGGGTGCCAGTCTCTCCCACTTTAGTTGGATCGGATTCGATGAAAAGGGTCCTTATGAAGGGTAAATAGCAATTTACATATCACGTTGTGGTTTTGCGTAGGTAAGAAACGTTCTTGCTAGAAACCCATAGCAGCCACGTAAAACATGCAAACAACAATTAGAGGACGTCTAACTTGTTTTTGCAGGGTATGCGATGTGATGTGATATGGCCAAAAGGATGTGATGAATGATATATGTGATGTATGAGATTGATCATGTTCTTGTAATAGGAATCACGACTTGCATGTCGATGAGTATGACAACCGGCAGGAGCCATAGGAGTTGTCTTTAATTTATTTATGACCTGCGTGTCAACAGAAACGTCATGTAATTACTTTACTTTATTGCTAAAGCATTAGCCATAGTAGTAGAAGTAATAGTTGACGTGACAACTTCATGAAGACACGATGATGGAGATCATGGTGTCATGCCGGTGACGACGATGATCATGGAGCCCCGAAGATGGAGATCAAAAGGAGCAAAGTGATGATGGCCATATCATGTCACTATTTGATTGCATGTGATGTTTATCATGTTTATACATCTTATTTGCTTAGAACGACGGTAGTAAATAAGATGATCCCTCATTAAAATTTCAAGAAAGCGTTCCCCCTAACTGTGCACCGTTGCGAAAGTTCGTCCTTTCGAAGCACCACGTGATGATCTGGTGTGATAGATTCTTACGTTCGAATACAACGGGTGTTGACGAGCCTAGCATGTACAGACATGGCCTCGGAACACATGCAAACACTTAGGTTGACTTGACGAGCCTAGCATGTACAGACATGGCCTCGGAACACAGAAGACCGAAAGGTCGAGCATGAGTCGTATGGTAGATACGATCAACATGAAGATGTTCACCGACGTTGACTAGTCCGTCTCACGTGATGATCGGACACGGCCTAGTTGACTCGGATCATGTAATCACTTGGATGACTGGAGGGATGTCTATCTGAGTGGGAGTTCATAAGATGAACTTAATTATCCTGAACATAGTCAAAAGATCTTTGCAAATTATGTCGTAAGCTCGCGCTTTAGTTCTACTGTTTTAGATATGTTCCTAGAGAAAATATAGTTGAAAGTTGATAGTAGCAATTATGCGGACAGTACAAGGCTTATGTCCTTAATGCACTGCTCGGTGTGCTGGACCTCGAACGTGGTCTGTGGATGTTGCGAACATCTGACATACACGTTTTGATGACTACATGATAGTTCGGTAATGATAAATGGTTTAGAATTGAGGCACCGAAGACATTTTTGAAATGTCGCGAAACATATGAGATGTTTCGAGTGCTGAAATTGGGATTTCAGGCTCGTGCCCACATCAAGAGGTATAAGACCTCCGACGATTTTCTTGGCCTGCAAACTAAGGGAGAAAAGCTCAATCGTTGAGCTTGTGCTCAGATTGTCTGAGTACAACAATCACTTGAATCGAGTGGGAGTTGATCTTCCAGATAAGATAGTGATGTTTTTCCAAAGTCATTGCCACCAAGCTGCTACAGCTTTGTGATGAACTATATCAGGGATGGATATGATGATCCTTGAAATATTCGCGATGTTTGACACCGCGAAAGTAGAAATCAAGAAGGAGCATCAATTGTTGATGGTTAGTGAAACCACTAGTTTCAAGAAGGGCAAGGGCAAGAAGGGATACTTCATGAAACGGCAAATCAGCTGCTGCTTTAGTGGAGAAACCCAAGGTTGAACCCAAACCCGAGACTGAGTGCTTCTGTAATAAGGGGAACAGCTACTGGAGCAGAATTACCCTAGATACTTGGTAGATGAGAAGGCTGTCGATAGAAGTATATTGGATATACATTATGTGAATGTGTACTTTACTAGTACTCCTAGTAGCATCAGGGTATTAGATACCGGTTCGGTTGCTAAGTGTTAGTAACTTGAAATAAAAGCTACGGAATAAACGGAGACTAGCTAAAGGTGAGCTGACGAGATGTGTTGGAAGTGTTTCCAAGGTTGATGTGATCAAGCATCGCACGCTCCCTCTACCATCGAGATTGGTGTTAAACCTAAATAATTATTATTGGTGTTTGCGTTGAGCATAGACATGATTGGATTATGTCTATCGCAATACGGTTATTCATTTTAAGGAGAATAATGGTTACTCTATTTATTTGAATAATACCTTCAATGGTCTTGCACCTAAAATGAATGGTTTATTGAATCTCGATCATAGTGATACACATGTTCATGCCAAAAGATATAAGATAGTAATGATAGTACCACCTACTTGTGGCACTGCCATATAAGTCATAATGGTATAAAACGCATGAAGAAGCACCATGTTGATGGATCTTTGGACTCACTCATTTTTGAAAAAGGGTTGAGTAATGTGAACCATGTCTATTGGTATATACGCATGAAGAAACTCCATACAGATGGACCGTTTGCACTCACTTGATTTTGAATCACTTGAGATATGCAAATTATACCACATGGGCAAGATGACTGAAAGCTTCGGTTTCAGTAAAATGGAACAAGAAAGCAACTTGTTGGAAGTAACACATTTTGATGTGTGCAGTCCAATGAGTGCTGAGGCACACAGTGGATATCGTTATGCTCTTACTTCACAGATGATTTGAGTAGATACTGAGCATATTTGCTTGATGAAACACAAGTCTGAATTATTGAATGGTTCAAGTAATTTCAGAATGAAGTTGAATATCATCGTGACAAGAGGATAAAATATCTATGATATGATCATAGAGATGAATATCTGAGTTGCGAGTTTGGTACACAATTGAGACATTGTGGAAATTGTTTCACGACTAGTACCGCCTGGAACACCATAGAGTGATGGTGTGTCCGAACATCATAACTATTGGATATGATGACGTCTCTTATCGAATTACCACTATCGTTCATAGGTTAGGCATTGGAGACAACCGCACTCACTTTTAATAGGGCACCACGTAATTCCGATGAGATGACACCGTATGAACTATGGTTCAGAGAAACCTAAGCTGTCATTTCTTAAAAGTTTGGGGCTGCGACGCTTATATGAAAAAGTTTCAGGCTGATAAGCTCGAACCCAAAGCGGATAACTGCATCTTATTGGACACCCAAAACAGTTGGGTATACCTCCTGTCTCAGATCCGAAAGCAATAGGGATTGTTTCTCAAATCGGGTCCTTTCTCGAGGAAAAGTTTCTCTCGAAAGAATTGAGTGGGAGGATGGTGGAGACTTGATGAGGTTATTGAACCGTCACTTCAACTAGTGTGTAGCAGGGCACAGGAGGTTGTTCATGTGGCACCTACACCAATTGAAGTAGAAGCTTATGATAGTGATCATGAGACTTCGGATCAAGTCACTCCCAAACCTCGTAGGACGACAAGGATGCGTACTGCTTCAGAGTGGTACGTAATCCTGTCTTGGAAGTCATGTTGCTAGACAACAATGAACCTACGAGCTATGGAGAAGCGATGGTGGGCCCGGATTCCGATGAATGGCTCGAGGCCATAAAATCCGAGAGAGGATCCATGTATGAAAACAAAGTGTAGACTTTGGCAGAACGGCTCGATGGTCGTGAGGCTGTTGAGTACAGATGGATTTTAAAAGGAAGACGGACAATGATGGTAAATGTCACCATTAAGAAAGCTCGACTTGTCGTTAAGATGTTTCCGGACAAGTTCAAGGAGTTGACTACGATGAGACTTTCTCACTCGTAGCGATGCTAAGAGTCTGTTGGAATTAGCAGGTACTGCATTATTTATGAAATCTTGCAGATAGGATGTCAAAATATTGTTTCCTTGTTCTTGAGTAAAGGTTGTATGTGATACAACCAGAAGATTTTGTCGATCCTGAAAGATGCTAACAAGTATGCAAAGCCCCAGCAATCCTTCTAAGGACTGGAGTAAGCATCTCGGAGTTGGAATGTACCCTTTGATGAGATGATCAAAGATTTTAGGTTTATACAAAGTTTATGAGAAACTTGTATTTCCAAAGAAGTGAGTGGGAGCACTAAATGATTTCTGATGAGTATATGTTGTTGACATATTGTTGATCAGAAATGATGTAGAATTTCTGGAAAGCATATAGGGTTATTTGAAAAGTGTTTTTCAATGGAAAACCTGGATTAAGCTACTTGAACATTAAGCATCAAGATCTATAAGGATAGATCAAAATCGCTTAATAGTACTTTCAAACGAACACATACCATGACAAGATTTTGAAGGAGTTCAAAATAGATCAGCAAAGAAGGAGTTCTCAGCTGTGTTACAAGGTGTGAGTATTGAGCAAGACTCAAGACATGACCTCGGCAGAATAGAGGGAAAGGACGAAGGTCGTCCCCTATGCTTTAGTCATAGGCTCTAAAGTATGCTATGTTGTGTACCGCACCTGAAGTTTGCCAAACCATGAGTCAGTCAAGGGGTACAAGTGTGATCTAGAAATGGATCACATGACAACGGTAAGGTTATCCTTAGTAACTAGTGGACTAAGGAATTTTCTCGATTATGGAGGTGGTAAAAGAGTTCGTCGTAAAGGGTTACGCCGATGCAAACTTTGACACTAATCCAGATTATTCTGAGTAGTAAACTGGATTCGTATAGTAGAACAGTTATTTGGAATAGCACCAAATAGAGCGTGGTAACTGCATCTAGGAGATGACATAGATATTTGTAAAGCACACACGGATCTCAAAGGTTCAGACCCGTTGACTATAACCTCTCTCACAAGCATAACATGATCAAACCCAGAACTCTTGGGTGTTAGTCACATACGGATATGACCTTGAGTGTTAATCACATATCGATGTGAACTAGATTATTGACTCTAGTGCAAGTGGGAGACTGATGGAAATATGCCCTAGAGGCAATAATAAATTGATTATTATTATATTTCCTTGTTCATGATAATCGTTTATTATCCATGCTAGAATTGTATTGATAGGAAACTAAGATACATGTGTGGATACATAGACAACACCATGTCCCTAGTAAGCCTCTAGTTGACTAGCTCGTTGATCAATAGATGGTTACGGTTTCCTGACCATGGACATTGGATGTTATTGATAACGGGATCACATCATTAGAAGAATGATGTGATGGACAAGACCCAATCCTAAGCCTAGCACAAGATCATGTAGTTCGTATGCTAAAGCTTTTCTAATGTCAAGTATCATTTCCTTAGACCATGAGATTGTGCAACTCCCGGATACCGTAGGAATACTTTGGGTGTGCCAAACGTCACAACGTAACTGGGTGGCTATAAAGGTGCACTACGGGAATCTCCGAAATTGTCTGTTGGGTTGGCACGAATCGAGACTGGGATTTGTCACTCCGTGTGACGGAGAGGTATCTCTGGGCCCACTCAGTAGGACATCATCATAATGTGCACAATGTGATCAATGAGTTGATCACGAGATGATGTGTTGCGGAACGAGTAAAAGAGACTTGCCGGTAACGAGATTGAACAAGGTATCGGGATACCGACGATCGAATCTCGGGCAAGTATCGTACCGATAGACAAAGGGAATTGTATACGGGATTGATTAAGTCCTTGACATCGTGGTTCATCCGATGAGATCATCATGAAACATGTGGGAGCCAACATGGGTATCCAGATTCCGCTGTTGGTTATTGGCCGGAGAGTTGTCTCGGTCATGTCTGCATGGTTCCCGAACCCGTAGGGTCTACACACTTAAGGTTCGATGACGCTAGGGTTATAAAGGAAGTTTGTATGTGGTTACCGAATGTTGTTCGGAGTCCCGGATGAGATCCCGGACGTCACGAGGAGTTCCGGAATGGTCCGGAGGTAAAGATTTATATATAGGAACTATGGTTTTGGCCACCGGAAGTGTTCTGGGCGTCATCGGTAGTGTACCGGGACCACCGGAGGTGTCCGGGGGTCCACCAAGTGGGGCCACAAGCCCCGGAGGGATGCATGGGCCAAGTGTGGGAGGGGACCAGCCCCAAGTGGGCTGGTGCACCACCCCACAAGGGCACAAGGCGCAAGGGAGAGGAGAAGGCGGCAAACCCTAGGGCAGATGGGCCCTAAGGCCCATACTGGTGCGCCTCCCTCTCCCCTCCCCCTCTTGGCCGCCCCCCCAAACCCATCTAGGGCTGCCGCCCCTCTAGGGGTGGGAACCCTAGAGGGGGCGCACCCTCCTCCCCTTCCCCTATATATATGAGGCCTAGGGGCTGCCCAAAGAGACGTGATCTGATCTCTACCTGTTGGTGCAGCCCTACCTCTCTCCCTCCTCTTCTCTCGCGGTGCTTGGCGAAGCCCTGCAGGATTGCCACGCTCCTCCATCATCACCACGCCGTTGTGCTGCTGCTGGATGGAGTCTTCCTCAACCTCTCCCTCTCTCCTTACTGGATCAAGGCATGGGAGACGTCACCGGGCTGTACGTGTGTTGAACGCGGAGGTGCCGTCCGTTCGGCACTTGGTCATCGGTGATTTGGATCACGACGAGTACGACTCCATCAACCCCGTTCACTTGAACGCTTCCGCTTAGCGATCTACAAGGGTATGTAGATGCACTCTCCTTCCCCTCGTTGCTGGTTTCTCCATAGATAGATCTTGGTGATACGTAGGAAAATTTTAAATTTCTGCTACGTTCCCCAACACTGGCATCCAGGTTGAATCTTTTTTTTCCTCGTCATAGGGTAGGATTGGCGATGTTCGTATGAGTGTGTTTTCTTGTCTTGAAGGCATTGCTTTTGGATGGAAGGCGACTTAATCATAGATGTTTTGGTAATGTCTTATCATAATGTGTATTACTCTACCTGTTGATAATTTATCCTCTTGTAATGCATCAATTTCAATAAAATCATAATATGTTGATGCAGATGTTAGGAGGCATGACTTTCTTTTTGGACAAATGAAAATTCGTGTTATGCAACGGCTATACCTCTATTGCGCACTAGATTATGGTTTTTCAGATTGGTATCATATGCCACTTTCTATGGTGGTAATTAAGCTAAACCTTCGTTCCTAAATAGTAAATTATAAATAACTCAAATCTCAAGATTTTGCGATGATTGTAAAGCAGTATGTACAAAATAAACTATTTGTGAGCAATCGCACTACCGAAATGCACTCGTGGGCTCCACCACTCGAGGATGGCATCATCATCAATACGGATCACAGGTGAACACTGTCAGATTTTCAACCAGACAAACTTGGCAGTTTGGTGTTCGAGAGCATATCCATGAAGCACATGGCCACCTCAAATGAGAGGTCAGCTCAGGGGCGAGCCATGCGAGCTTTTTAGTTCCCTCTAATATCTCAACTTCAACCATCACACAACAAAAATTATATTGTACGCAAATCATTAGTATTATGTTTCATAGATGAAAGTTGTATTTAGGTTAAATAAGTGGAGGGTCGGATAGTTCAAACATGAATGAATATGGTGATATATGTGAGGGTATATTGAGTACACGACCCAAGAAACTTGTGAAGCAAGTGTCAAGCATGACACCACGCAACATGTACAACTCATGAGATGTACTGCTAATTGGACAATTATTTATTGGGTGCGAAAATTTATCCATCCGAGTAGCATGTGGCAAGTATAAGTGTAACAATTTTTCCATCGGAGCATCATGTGGCGGGATTCTGTGCATGCTCTCTATTGCACTATCTGGATGATCCTTATTAGACTTGATTATGTGTGTGCGCGCGCGCGCGTGTGTAGTCTGCACTATAAAAAAAGTTGGACGGATAATTACTTTTTTATGGATTTCTTAGTCTTTTAGGCACTATGGATTTCTTAGTGTTTGTTGACCTTTTGGTCTGCAAAAAGAACAGTATGCATTTTTTTCCGTGCACTAACTCATTTTCAAGTAAACATTTGCTAGGACCGACGAGACTGTAATGCAGTCGAGTACCAAGAGGCCGATGATGCATTTACACCGCTGCGGCAGCCAAGTGAGGGAGGTAAGTACTGCAATTTTCTTTAATTTGGTGTCGCCGAGCTGCCGCCCCATCATGTCCACGGAGAAATCGATGTGCATCCCAGGGATGCATATGCTGAGCCATATAAGATGATGAACGACCTCCTTGGGCCCTACCCTCATGGTGCATCAGTCGCTATAGTTGGGTTTACTACAAATCCAGCGATCGGTCCGCCCATCCAGAACACTGAACCATGCATGTGTGGAATCCCAAGCATTCTGGGAGTAGGGCGTGAGCAGCGATATCTCCAGCACACAGATGTACTGGATTCGCCCGAAGACCATGAACATGAGGAGCGGCTTGAGGGATGATGCAAGGTTTCTCCGGTGCACGCTGCCGTTGTTATGGCCGGTCTCGACTGTCGCCGTCATCCATCTGCTTTAGGTGTAGAGCCCCAACAGTGGGCTACGAGTTGATCGATGCTAAACTGTTTCTTGTTGCTCATGCTACTTGCTCGCCTATTTCTCTCTGCATAACGGGAACATTAGGGTGTTTGGTGAGCGCTATGACTAGCCTTAAAGGCGGAGTCGAAGCACAAAATACAAGCTTGTCAGTTTCCTCTAATATCTCAACTTGCACCATCAAACGACAACACAAATGTTGTACATATGATATTTATCAAGTTCAAGGTGATGTTTGGTAGATAAAAGTTGCATCTTGATTCCGGGCTAAATAAGCAGAGGGGCGGAATCGAGCAGACACGAATGTATGGTGAAATGAGAGGGTATATATTGAGCCCAACGCCACCATACAAAAGAAAATTGGCAAGCATGTGACAAGTGTGATACCAAGTAACATGTACAACTCATGAGTTGTACTGTTAACTAGATTAATATTTTTTGGTAATGCTACACATACAGAAGATTACAGGCTTTTACAGGATGTGTTTAAGCTGTCAAATTGTGATTGGATTAAGGGAAGGTTGGGGCCCCACCCACCTGAAAATCAGGGGGGGGGGGACTTGTTTGGTTGGTTAGGAAGGAGCCTGTAAAAGCCTGTAGGAGCGCGTACGTTTAGCATTTTCGAATATTTTTTATACATAAATCTATTCATATGTGTAGCATGTGATAGTATCTTGGGCACGGTATATCATTACTATCTGCACGAATTTTTATAGACTTGATTGTATATATAGTAAGTTTTATGTTTTCTAAAATCTCTTAAGATTTTTTTTCAAATTGACTATTGAAAGCATTATAGCATAGGACTGTGCTAACGACCAGTCCGCACGATTCCACCCACGTACGATCGCTCCGATTTTCCTGGCGCTACATCGATCCACCGCGTCTTTTTTTTTTCTAGCGCAATAAAAACAATTGGCGGAAGTGGGATTCAAACCCGCTACATCTTGGTAGCCCACGGTAGCTTGCAACCACTTGGTCTAGATTGAGCTAGTGATTAGGTTTAGACATTTGTTTCCTACGTATAGTCTATACAGGAAACATGCCTTTTCAGTTTTTTTTCCTTCGATTTATGTACCACACAATTTTCACGGATGAATATATGGTGTCTCCATGCCCTTCATGTTATACTAGTTACCTAGAATTTATCGGGGGGATGTTTCTACATGCATTTTAACTAAAACAAAAGTTACCGGGGTGTTCGTACGTAAGTTATCAAGTGTGTGACGTGTAAATTATCATGTTATCAGGGTACATTTTTAATAAAAAAATCCTTGAGTCAGAATTATCAGGAGGCTTGCGCATAAGTTATCAGGTCTGTAATGCATTAAAAAAACCATAACACACGCCAATAACTCTCTATAAAGAGCATGGTAATATATACGCCACGAACCTGATAACTCGCGCACAGACACTGCGGTAACTTTGGGCCCAGAGAAAAAAAAATTATCCCCCCGTGCCAAAGTTATTTCCTCCCTTGCACTGACCTTCTCTTTTAAAAACTTGGAGCAAATGGTTTTGTGAGATGTGTGAGTTACCAACCCTCCCATCCCCCCCCTCCCCACTCCATCGCCAAAGTTATCAGGACCGGGGTACATAAGTTATCAGGTCTGCGATATGTGAGTTAGCGTTCTATTGACACAAAATATACCGAGGGGATATATCATCAACTCCCCCCCCCCCCTTTGCCAAAGTTACCATTATAGGGTGCATAAGTTATTAGGTTTGCGATGTGTGAGTTACCATGCTATTCATACAAAAAGTTATCGAAGGTATGTTTACACTAGTTTTTTGGGTGAAAAAAGCTACCACGATATTTGTACATAAGCTACCAGGTCTACGATTTGTGAGCTACCATGCTATTGACACAAAAGCTATCGAGGGGATATTTCATCAACACACCGACCCCTCTTTGGCAAAGTTACCAAGATATGGTGCATAAGTTATCAGGTATGTGATGTGTGAGTTACCATGTTATTCACACAAAAGTTCGTCAACTCTCCCCTTCCCTTTGGTCGCCAAACTTATCAGTACAGGGGTACATAAGTTATCCGGCCTGCAATGTGTGAGTTATCATACTATTCACAAAAAAAAATACCGGGAGATATTTAATCAACTCCTCAAAGAAAAAACAAGAAGCAAACAGGGAATGTCAAATAGTATGATGTGCATTCTTTCGCACAACAAATAGTCCAGCTGAGCTGGTTAGTGTGTTCCGCATTAAATTCAGAGAAAAAAATCACGGCTGTCAATGCCATAGTTTTCGGATTCTTCCCACTAAATTCGCCATCAAGTTAGCAAATCGTTCACATTTTAAATCTTGAACAAAGAGCCACTATGCAATACATTCATAGTCTGGCGCTTTTGACAACAACAAAGAATGGGTTAGTTGGTTAATGTGGTGGTGCACCTGCATGAGGTCGGGGGTTCAAATCCTGTTCTAGCCGCCCTTTCTTCCCTTTCTTTTTCTCGTGGAGTGGAGCGCCTGGATGAATTTCGACCGCGCGACGGGAATCGGACGAGGCGCATGAATCGTATGTGCCTGTCGCTAACGAACAGTCGGCAGGTATTTAACTTTGTCGTATAGCATAACATAACATGGATGCGTTTGGTATCCGAATTGGCTATAAAAAACATCATAGTTTCAAAATAATAATCGTGGACACCGTTTGGAACAAAGTCGCCCATCCGGGCCAATATTCCTCCGTCGCATTCCTCAGTCAGTCGTCGACAGCGACGGGCCACCACGATTCCGTACTCACTTCACCTCTTTGTCGCACACTTGTTTGGCAAGAAGGGCGACGGCGGCAACGAGGAGCTGCGGCGGGTGCTGCGGCTGTCGCAGTCGCGTGCGCGGGAGGCGGAGCAGAAGCTGGCCGCGACCAACGGAGGCCTGGCGGCGCTGCTCGTGCGGGACTCCGTGGTGCTCTCGGCGCACCGCCGGTGGGTCATGATGCTCGAGGCCGAGAACTCCGCGCTCAGAGCCGCCGGCGCGGAGCCCGAAGATGGTGAGGAAGATGGGGATGGCACCCGGCGCGGTGTCGCCGCCGCGTGGTGGGTCGCGCTGGCGGTTTGCGTCGTCGGCCTCGCGGTCGGCAGCCTCCTGCTCTGAGATTAACCATCCATCCGTATTAGTTTCAGTGATTTCCTCTGTAAAGCACCTGTTGGACCGGGCCTAATCCTGCTATGAAATTGAAAATTAACCATCCATCCATAGTTTCAGTGATCCATAGTGCGGTTACAGTGGTTAATTGTGTGAGAATGTTAACATCTGCTTGATGCTCTGCACTAGAACGTCGTGTTGTTGTGGATAATAAACAGACGGAATCAAGAGGGTTGGATAGCTTGGAGGATTGGTGGATTGGCCCGGAAGGGAAGGCGCCGTATCCATCTCCGCACGCTATCTATCTATCAGGTGATGCATGACAGTGACCTGACTCTTGCAATTTAGCCTGGTTTGGATAACCGTGGCCTTCAAGTGGTGTTGACTATGGAAAGCTTATCTAGCCATGGCACAGTGATCCATGAATGCTGACTGACTGCGACATTTCTCCGGGTACATACAGGCTAATTAGTGTCGCAAGGCTGGAATTGGTGGCAAATTCTGGAGGCCTTGTTTGTTCTATTTGGTCTTTCAGCTTCAGGGTGGACACGGTCCGAGCCGGTCCGGTCCCGGTCCGAGCCGGCGTTTGGACCGGACGCCGGCGGTCCGGACCGGACCGGACCAAGCAGTGTCTCGGGCCTGTTAGTAGGGACCGGACCGGCAATGGCGGGCCACGAGCCGGACCGAGAGTACCGTCAGGACCGGCCAAGACATGGCAGAGCGCGCTCTGGAGCTCCGGCGAGAGCTGTTCATCGGGGACGCAGTGCTACAGGAAGCGCAGCTTGTTGAAAAGATGTCTGGGAGCTTCAGAAGAACCAGAGGGAGCTACATGACGAAGAAGAACACCGGAGGGAGCTCATCGGCGACGAATCTGGCACGACGGCCGGTGAACGGAGATAAAAGGGACGACGGCCGATGCGGCGATGTAGGACCTCCCAGGTCAATTTCGTTGGTGGGGACGACGGACCCGAGTGTGGCGCGTCTAATGGACATAGTTTCCGGGGCCATCGAGTCCAGTGGCCGCGCGGACGACGGCCCCGTGGCGGCGCACGTAGACGACGGCGGTTTCTTGCGCCCCCGCCACGCCTGAGCCGCCACGCCCTCGCCACGCACCTGCCACGCCCCCGCCACGCTCCAGCCATGCTGCAGACTGCCACCTTCGGTCCACTCGGTCGGCTCGGTCAAAGATCGGACAGGACCGAGGTTTTCTTGGGCTTGTTTGGAGGGACCGGACCGGCCATTTAAACTAGCGGGCCAGGCCCGAGCCGAGCGGGCCACGAGCCGGACCGCCGGACAGGACTGTGTCGTCCACCCTGATTTCAGTTGATGGTGGCGTCCTTCAGGTCACCTGGTTTCAGCTTATGTTCAGTGTCAGCACTCTAGCCTTCCTTTGCCAGGTTCACCAGATCTCTTTATCCCCCCGGTTTGTGTCTCGAGTCTGATGTATCCGTGAGGGTTTCCACTCTGAGACTGGCCTCAAGTTGCGGATCTTGCATGCTCAAGTTATGTAAATGAAGTTCGAATGTTTCAGCTGGCTGCCTGGTCTTTTGGGTCGGGTGTAATGTTAGCTTGCTGTAAGAACAGACCTTGATTTCTTTGAATGAAGCCCGAGAGGGCGGTCTCTTTTTTGCTAAAAAAACATTTTGATGAGTGATTTTTTAATCTACTACCTCCTATCCAAAATAAAAGTCGCGGTTTTGAAATAAGGTTTCGCTTGTATTTGTAATATGGACATACATATTTCAATGGCTTGGGGTGTGTTCTCAAACTTCCCTGCTTCTCCAAAACTTCCTAGATCCAGCTTCTCGCTTCAGGCGGAGACTTGAAAGCTCTTTGCTACCTCATAGCTTCTCCGAGTGCCATGATGAGCAGGCTGCCCGGTTGTGGGGACTGCTGGCCTGTCCATTGCCACCTTTTCTTTTTGAGAGGTGTCCATTTCCACCATGGGCTGACTGAAAGCAGCCCATTTTGAGGGTGAACAATGAGGAGCGGGTTCGTGTGGCACATGTACGAGCGAGGAGGAGGTGATAGATCAAACCGTTTTCTTTGACGGTGGCATTATGAACGTAGACAAGTCCAAGTTCAGATTCCCGTAAAAATGGAGCTGGGCATTCCTAGATTCAAAAAATTGCACTACAGCCCAAAATGGCTTCATGAAGTTTAGCTTCCTGGAGTTGAGGCGTTCGGCTTGGTTTCTCGTTGGCATCTTGTGAAGTTTGAAGTTGAAGGACAACAGAACAGGCCCTTAGAATCCTCATACCTCATGGACACATTAAATGGCACCAGGGCATCTCCAGAGCATCTATCGGACATCACCAAGTGTCCACAGACACTTCTCAGCTGTGTGGAGGCCATTCAATTGAAGGCACCAATATAAAGCAAACACGAAAGTTCCAGTCATTTTCGGAGTACTTTTTACATAGCAAAAGATTCCTAAACAACCAAAAATGACAATTACCCTAATCTAGTCCTTCTCATCAAAGGTGAGGTTGAGAACCATGGATCGGACGATGCAGCTTCGTTGTCGTTGGCAGCCAGTGCTAAGAACGCGGACCTAACAAAGGATGCATCTTGGCATCATTGTCCTGCTGCTCCAGTGTGTCGTTGTCCTCTGCCTCTATCACCTCGAAGAGGCGGACGCGCTTCGCATCGTCGGCGCGGAGCTACCAATGCTCCGGTCGATCGTTCAGGCGTCGCGCACAGACGCGCACACCGGCCGATTTTTTCAGTTTTTTCTTTTCTTTTTGAGAAGCATGATTGTGCTTCTTGCGGAACCAAATCTGTACTTCTATGAGAAGCAAATATATGCTTCTTGTGGAAGCACATGTGCTTTTTACTAGAAGCACAGCTCCACGAGAAAACAAATTGTTATTCTCATGAAAGCACATATTCTTTCCCTTCTCCGTTGTGCTTCTTGCGAAGGCAAATTCATGCTTTCATGATAAGCAAATAAGTGCTTCTCATGGAAGCACACTTTTTTTCCAAGAAGCAAATTGGTGCTTCTCGTGGAAGCATAATATTTTTCTAGAAGTAAACATGTGCTTCGATGACAAACAAATCTATGCTTCTGATGGAAGCACATATTATCTGTCACTTTCCGAGAACCAGAACTAAGCTTCTCGCGGAAACAAATATGTACCTCCACGAGAAGAAATATGGGCTTCTCATGGAAGCACATAATTTTTTCACTTCCCAATAACTCGCAGAAGCAAATCTGTGCCATCACAAGAAGCTAATCTGTGCTTCTCGTGAAAGCACACATTTTTTCTCTTTTTGAAAAACCAAGAGAAGCAAATGCGTGCTTTTGTTGGAAATACAAAAAAAATCCGCTAAAAAATAAAAATCTGTGTAAAAAAATCTTCAAAACCTAGAAAAACCAGTGAAACCAAAAGGCAAAAAACAAAATCTAAAACCCGAAAACACGTAAAAAGAACCATAGAGAAAGCACCCAACACCCGAAAAAAGCCAACACGCGACATGTGGCAGCAGTTGGACACACTACTCGTGTGCTCCTAGGCCACCAAAAATGACCACTAGGGAACCTCCAGTTAGTTTATCTAGGGGACCTTCAGTTAGTTGCTCTCCATTTAGAGGTGGCTAACGCTGAGTCACTGTTATATACAATAAAGATCCTCCCACGAACTCCAAGGTGTCTGATCTGAAGCACCCATTGAAGATCCAACGGTTCATATTCTTTTTTCTATTTTTCTACCCTATGCCCAGCTTCTACTGTAGTCTTTCCTCGCTATTGCACTGTACCCAAGCATAACTAGCATAAAAAGAATAGAACCAGAAGATGCGCCGGCCCATTGGAAAGAGCAGCGCATGTTTAACAAGGAGTTCTAATGTCAAAGCCTATTCGGCGATGTTTCCTATTTGCAGCCACTAGGGCATTCCAATTTTAGGATACTTCTGGATACTTTCAATTTGTTTTATTTTCTGGTTTTTTCCTTTATTTTTTGGTGTTTGTTTTTTTATCTTTTTTCTTTTAAAATTCATGAAAAAAAATTAATGTCATGAAGAATAATCACATTCGTAAACATTTTAAAATATATAGATGATTTTTACAACCAAGAACATTTTAAAATTGCGAATATTTTTCAAATTTGTGAACACTGTTCAGATTTGTGGTCATTTTTTAAATTTGGTGAACTTTTTTTCAAATTTATGAACTTTTTTCAAATTCGCTAAATTTATGTGGGTTTGATGTACAGTGTTTGTTGTTGGCTCGAATTCTACATGGTGGCTTTGTTTATAAAGTCGGGCGTATGCCTTTTTCTCTGAAAGGTATAATGAGTGACACCCATTCTCTGCATAGACAAAATGCACACAGCCACAAAAAAACCATCTGACAAAGTATATAAAATTACAAGTTGGCAACAGTAGAGCCCTATGAGACCGAAACAATGCAAATGTTGCCGGAGTAGGTGGACCTATATGAAGATTATCTGCTAGCATGATGGTAAAAACCTCTCTAGTCACCTGCTCCAACCGCAAAAGCACCGTCTTGAACATCGATTGATACTCATTTCCATGTAGCGTAGACCACATACAAAGGCAATGCGTACAACAATAAATAAACCGCCATTAGAAACACAACCATTTCTACATAACCAAAGCGTCCATAATAAGGCATACACTTTCACCCGAATTAGGGTACTAAGCGTATTTGATATTCCGTGCATCGAGTGGCCATATATACCGGCAACACTTGTTTGCACATACAAATTGGATGCTGTTTGGACCACTGAGCAAGTAGAACACACAAACTTGTATTTAAAGGAGCTGTGTTTGATTCTCGTTATGTGTACAAAAGCTACACTTCCTACTACCTTGCCAGTTGCATTGAGCGAGGTTGTCTTTAGTTGGCACAAATCCTCTCAGAAGATACAATATGAAAATCTTAACTCTTAGTAGTCTCTTTGATGTCCATGTTAGTTTATTATTGTCCTATGGAATCTCTGAGTGCCAGAGTGCACAATGGACAGAGTCAACTATGAATAACCTAGTTGTAGTTAGATACCAACGAAACGCATCCCACTCTTGTATCAAGTTAATCGAATCGAGATGGGATAGAAGATGTCGTGACGACTCAAGAGATGGGAAAATCACATCCCTCTTAAATGATGCATCTGGTGGGGAGGAGCTAAGCAAGTGCTCAAGAGTCAAGAGTATCCTTCTTTTCACGTACGATGCGTATATATTGTTCCCTATGACTGGCATTTCCTAGCCACTTGTTCTCTTAGAAATGTATCTTGAAAACGTCCTTTATCTCTAATGATCCGTAGGAAAAAGATATTTGTTTACCCCCACCAGATCAGCCAAAAAAGATGAGTTACCAGGCTTCCAATATGCCCAGGACTCCACTTTTTGGCATATTTGTTGTGGAGTAGAGTTTGCTAAATACCATTCTTGGTAAGTAGCTTGAACAATTATTTACTAAGTAAGGCAACATTTTTAACCTAAAGGAAGGAAGAAAGAGATTTTGACAGCCGTCTGTGCTACCTGGTATGGCTGGAAAATGATTTCGCTCACAGACATCCATCCTACCCCACATCTGTGTGCACCTCAATAGCAGCAAAAAAATCCATTCTCCTCTAAGAGAAAGAGATTTCACACATTTCAGCTGATTATGTTAATGTTGCGACTAATCATTAAAACCAGACCTTTCTTCACTCAGCTGACTATGAACTCCAACAGCAATAGTAGCATGGTAGATTGTGCTAACATTAGAAGAGCATCACTACGAGTCTACGAGACCGGGTAAAGTCCAAATCAGGCAACAGTCGCTTCTATGGTCGATTCATGGTCGAGGACGTTTTGGCCGCCATGTATGATCAGCAATGCTTCCAGCGCAGTGGTCTGGTCTGCGTCTAGCTTGAAGAGAGCCTGAGAGCCGTGATGACGCCATGCAACAGGTGGTCCTTGAACAAGTTAAATTGCCCAGCTGCTTGATATATCAGTTGCTTCATAACATCTGAATAGGTTAAATAGCTAACCTACCCTAACATATACATGTACCCTGGCCTTGTAACCCCAAAGAAACAAGATTGGTTAGCTAGGTAGCCATCGACAAGTAGCACACCTCCTCAAGAAATTAATTTTCCCTTTAGTGAGCTAGCTCTGTACGTACGGCTCAATCAGCTTCCATCAATTCGTCAAGTGTGTGGTTGTTGCATTCGATGAGCAGTACATAGATGATACTGGCAAGGATTGTCAGCGTAGAGCTAGTGCTAACAGTCAGTTCCCTCTATAATATCCCAAGTGGCACCATGCTTACAACAAAATTGTAGACAACTAACTAAAGATGATGTTTGATAGATAAAATTCACATTTTGATTCCCAACTAAAGCAGCAAGGCAAACGGATAGTGCATGATTTGATGGTGAAATATGAGAGGGTATATATTAAGCCCAACGCCAAAGAAACATCTACATGGAAACAAAAGCACATGTGACAAGTATGACACCAAGTTACACAACTCATGACCACTAGTGTTTGTTATGCTTATTTTTGTGTAAAGGGATAAGACTCAGTCCTCAAAGCAACGGATAGTGCATGTGACAAGTACTTCTAAATTCTAATTGAGGGAGATGCTAAGGCTCAAAGCAACGGTCATGCATCCATTCGTTACACAGTTAACAAAGACATGCAAGTTGCAAAGGCAATATCGCCATAGTACATTGGGTTATGTTTTACAGTTTTACTACTAGATAGGTAGACCGACGCGGATTTTCGGGACATGCAGCCACGCGCTGCCGAAATCCAGCCAGTCAGCGCGTGCGTCGTGATGGCTAATTGATATAGCCCATTCGCAAATACCTGCCTTGTTAATACGGTATGAATACGAGACACACACGGTGACCTGGGCGATGGAATAACTGCTCTCGGGGCTGGGTGGATGTGATTGAGCACGTGCCCCATATTGTTCCTGGCACTGCAGATTTCTCCCAAGCCATCGACTGCGGAAGAATAGAGTTAGGAGTGGAGATGGGTTCTTCACAGACTGAGATGAGGTTAGTCCGTCAAAACCATTTGCCAGACGACAGATCAACAAGCGCTGAAAGGGTGAGCGCGCTGGAAACAACACTCACAGGGTTTGCAGAGAGGGATTAGCAGTGGTAACCCCATGCGTGGGATTGACAGTCGATCTAGTGGAAAAGGCCGTTGCGTTGCCGGGTGCCTTTATGTGTCGCAGGGCAACTGGGTGTATTGATTCCCTCTGGGCTGTATTTATTTGCCTTAACGCATGTCGGCTGACCGAGAGATGAATTATTGCCATTGGGGTGTATGTGGTGCACACGTCGCGCGTGGCCAATGTCGTCCCTGTTTCTTGTCATGGTTAAAACAATTTTCCACTGACTGCGCATGTCAGGTGAGTGATACGCGTCAATACCGCATGCAATACGGGGAGTGGAGAACGTTATACGGCTAGTGCGTATTGGAGTTGCACGAATCACGCGGGGGGCGAGCGGTGTGGATACCAACCGCGCGTAGCCGCATGTTCACTCACCATTATTCGATAGGTAGACGTGCTAGATTAAGTTAGTTATAGAGGCGTAGTACATTGTAATTCTTGAGATTAAAAAAGATAGGATCACTCATAATGCATGCAGTGCAACGTAAATATCCTTTCTTTCTTTCTCGGCTCGCCTGTGTTTAACAGGTAATGTGAACGTGCGAACCAGCGGCAGGATCCACGGCTGCATGCATGGGTCGTGAGTCTCAAGCATCAATATCCGTACAAGTCCAATCCAGAGATGTGCGGCATATGCCCCGGCGCTAGGTACAGCTAAGCTCCATACAGGAAACATGAACGAAAAGTGGTGCTTTAATGGGGGTCGATCATGGCTGCCGGATCATGAAGCAGGGTAGGGCCAACAAGAGCTCTGTTATGGAGTTATCAATGACGGCAGGTTCCACGAGGTTCGTGACTCCTGAGACACAAGCATCACTCTCTAAACAAGTCCAAACCGGTGATGTGCCTCGGCGCCAGTAGAGTAAAGCTCGGAATAGAAAACAAGAATGGGAAGCAGTGCTTTAGCAGGAGTCGATAAAGGCTGCCATGAATATCATGGAGCAGGAGGGCCACCGACGGACGACAGCTCTGTCATGTCATTGGCAATGTTGGCAGCTCGGACAGTAGCTCGGAGCCTGGATGAGCCTTGTAGATTTTCTTCTAGACAAACTTGGCATCTTCTCCTTCCAGCGGATGTGGATAAAGAACGTGAGCCCTCGTCTGAATCGCGGCTAGTACTCCAGCAAGCATTGAAGGTAGAGTTCAAACAGAATGTATGACCTTGTCAGTTCCTTCTAATATCTTATAACTTGCACCATCACACAATAGAAGTTATATTGTACATGTAATGCATACTCCCTCCGTCCGAAAAAGCTTGTCCCTCAAATAGATGTATCTAACACCAAGTTAGTGCTAGATACATCCATTTGAGGGATAAGCTTGGGACAAGCTTTTCCGGACGGAGGGAGTAGATCATAGATATGATGTTTGATGGATCAAAGTTACATTTTGATTCCGTACTAAATACACGGAGGGTCATATATACATTGCAAACATGAATGGGCATGGTAACATATGGGAGGGTATATATTGAGCCCAACACACCCAAAGAAACTTAACAATCATGTGACAAATATGACACCAAGTAACATGTACAACTCATGATATTTTCTGTTAATCATAGTATGAATTTTTGGGTGCAAAAGCCTTGACATGTCCGTCACAGTATATGTATGTATGTAGCATGAAGCCTCGCATCTACCTTTCGCTTGAAGTTGAGTATTCATGTAGGACGGTGATCCTTAATGAAATTAATTGGACGATCATTCAGTGAGGTTCATGCAACCAGAATTAGTAACCAGAACTGAACGTGTGAACCCTTTGGACATGGTTTACCTCTTTGTTTGTTGAGGGCCTAATTTACTTTTGCGTGCAATCTCCAATATGACAGAAATTTGCAACTGTCATTCTGGTTATGTATGCTCCATGGCATACGTAATTTTGTTCTGGTTTGTGTTGCTCTTGAGGATGACGCGTAAGAGGGTGGCCTCCCAAGACACTCACACGTGGACTGTGTGGAGCGTGCGTTGCACTGGGCGCGGGAGCACCTATGGACATCTGTTTTGGAGGGGTGGCTCTAGGTTCGCGACTACGTCAGCGTCTCCCAGGCTGATGGCAACTGTTCAGCGTGGGAGGCGAGGCATCATCTTCTGCTTAGGGCATGTAAAACGTTGATTAGTTAGCAGTCTGTAACTCATGCCACCTAGGATTTTAGTCTGCGTGGAGGAAAGAGAACACCGAGAAAGAGGCAGTCCGTCTGCAGAATTAAGGACAGTCGATTCCCGTAAAAATCTCCCCTTAGCGACGACTTTTTTTCCTGTTGTACGAGGGGTATCTAGAACTGACAGTTTTGGCTTCTGGGAATCAAATCTATTTAACCCCTTCGGCTCGGCTGCCAGCCAGCCACCACGGCCGTTTGCCCTAATTTTAGGGCTTATATAGATGACTAAATAGATAGACCATTGCACGTGGTGTCTATATAGCAGTCTGTACTTGACATGGCATGGTATTATAGACCGGACTTGTCTAGACGATTGTACATGCCCTTAGCGTTGTTCCTTTCCCTTGCTACCGCCAACACCAGCGGGGTTTTCCTGATTTGGAGGGGTTAGTTTAGTGACTCTTTCCGCTCGTGCCTAGTCCTTTCAGTTTGGGAAATGATTGACCACACGTCCTCATCGTGGCCAAGCACATTGTATCGCACGTCCTTATCTCTTGCTCCTGTTGGGACAAACGTATCTCTGTTCATGAAAATTCTCCACCCGCTCCTCCATCGACGAGAAATCACCAACTTCAGGAGTAGCTCATGCTCCTCGAGCAGCTCACGCACCTCCTCCACCCCCGCCTCCTCGGTCCCCAGCTCGCACGCAGCCAAGCCCCCCCTCCTCCTCCATGCACGGGCTGCTGCAAAGCGGGAGCTCTAGGGTCCCGCCGGAGTGGACTTACGATGCTCCTGGAACGCTGCAACCGTCGGCGCATGAAGATATAAGACCAACGATGCCTAGTGTTGCAACCGCTAGTGCGCGAAGCTAGGACCGACGATGTGCGGTGCTGGGACTGGCGTTGCTGCCGCTCCTACTGGCACTTGCGGATGAACGTGTAGGCACACGGTCCAAAATATCCGGCGGTAGCATTGATGCTACAACCGACAACTGCAGACGCTAGAACCGGTGATGGATGTTGTTCCGACCAGCTACGAGGGATGTTGCATGGTGCTTCAAGGCGTGACTGCGACCGGAAGGGCTCAAAATAGGGACCGGTCATCTGATATGCAGCAACCGGCAGAGCGCGTGGCTGGGAACAGCCGGCCAGGATGCCGCGGCCAGTCAGGGGCACACGTGGGGCCAGCTGGCTGGGATGTTGCGACCGCCAGATTGCACTCCTAGGAACAGCCGGCTAGGATACTGCGACTAGTGAGGGGCACAGATGGGACCAGCCGGCCAGGGTGCTGCGAGCAGTGAGGGGCATAGATGGGACCAGCCGTCTGGGATGTTGCGACAGGCAGGGCGTGCAGTAGCTGATCAGGATTGTTGGGGAACGTAGTAATTTCAAAAAAATTCTTACACACACAGGATCATGGTGATGCATAGCAACGAGAGGGGAGAGTGTGTCCATGTACCCTCGTAGACCCAAAGCGGAAGCGTTAGCACAACGCGGTTGATGTAGTCGTACGTCTTCATGATCCCACCGATCCAAGTACCGAACGCACGGCACCTACGAGTTCAGCACACGCTCAACTCGATGACGTCCCGTGAGCTCCGATCCAGCAAAGCTTCACCGAAGAGTTTCGCCAGCACGATGGCGTGATGACGGTGATGATGATGCTACCGACGCAGAGCTTTGCCTAAGCACCGCTATGATATGATCGAGGTGGATTATGGTGGAGGGGGGCACCGCACATGGCTGGGAGAGATCAACAGATCAACTTGTGTGTCTAGAGGTGCCCCTGCCTCCGTATATAAAGGAGCAAGGGCCGGCCGGCCCTATGGGGCGCGCCAGGAGGAGTCCTCCTACTAGTAGGAGTAGGACTCCCCTCTTTCCTACTCCTACTAGGAGCGAGAAAGGAAATGGGAGAGGGAGAAGGAAAGGGGGGCGCCGCCCCCCCCCCCTCTCCTAGTCCAATTCAGACCAGAGAGGGAGGGGCGCGCGGTCTGTCCTAGGCCAGCCCTCTCTCTCTGTCCACTAAGGCCCATAAGGCCCACTATTTCTCCTGGGGGGTTTCGGTAACCCTCCGGCACTCCGGTTTTCTCCGAAACCACCCGGAACACATCCGGTGTCCGAATATAGTCGTCCAATATATCGATCTTTACGTCTCGACCATTTTGAGACTCCTCGTCATGTCCGTGATCATATCCGGGACTCCGAACTACCTTTGGTACATCAAAACACAAAACTCATAATACTGATCGTCACCAAACTTTAAAAGTGCGGACCCTACGGGTTCGAGAACTATGTAGACATGACTGAGACACGTCTCCAGTCAATAACCAATAGCGGAACCAGGATACTCATATTGGCTCCCACATATTCTACGAAGATCTTTATCGGTCAAACCGCATAACAACATATGTTGTTCCCTTTGTCATCGGTATGTTACTTGCCCGAGATTCGATCATCGGTATCTCAATACCTATTTCAATCTCGTTATCGGCTAGTCTCTTTACTCGTTCCGTAATACATCATCCCGCAACTAACTCAATAGTTGCAATGCTTGCAAGGCTTATAGTGATGTGCATTACCGAGTGGGCCCAGAGATACATCTCCGACCATCGGAGTGACAAATCCTAATATCGATATATGCCAACTCAACAAGTACCTCTGGAGACACCTGTAGAGCACCTTTATAATCACCCAGTTACGTTGTGACATTTGGTAGCACACAAAGTGTTCCTCCGGTATTCGGGAGTTGCATAATCTCATAGTCATAGGAACATGTATAAGTCATGAAGAAAGCAATAACAACATACTAAACGATCAAGTGCTAAGCTAACGGAATGGGTCAAGTCAACCGCATCATTCTCCTAATGGTGTGATCCCGTTTATCAAATGACAACTCATGTCTATGGTTAGGAAACATAACCATCTTTGATCAACGAGCTAGTCAAGTAGAGGCATACTAGTGACACTCTGTTTGTCTATGTATTCACACATGTATCATGTTTCCAGTTAATACAATTCTAGCATGAATAATAAACATTTATCATGATATAAGGAAATAAATAATAACTTTATTATTGCCTCTAGGGCATATTTCCTTCAGTCTCCCACTTGCACTAGTAAATAATCTAGATTACACAGTAATGATTCCAACACCCATGGAGTCTTGGTGCTGATAATGTTTTGCTCGTGATAGAGGCTTAGTCAACGGGTCTGCAACATTCAGATCCATATGTATCTTGCAAATCTCTATGTCCCCACCCTGGACTTGATCGCAGATGGAATTGAAGCGTCTCTTGATGTGCTTGGTTCTCTTGTGAAATCTGGATTCCTTTGCCAAGGCAATTGCACCAGTATTGTCACAAAAGATTTTCATTAGACCCAATGCACTAGGTATGACACCTAGATCGGATATGAAATCCTTCATCCAGACTCCTTCATTTGCTGCTTCCGAAACAGCTACGTATTCCGCTTCACACGTAGATCCCGCCACGACGCTTTGTTTAGAACTGCTCCAACTGAGAGCTCCACCGTTCAATATAAACACGTATCCGGTTTGCGATTTAGAATCATCCGGATCAGTGTCAAAGCTTGCATCGACGTAACCATTTACGACGAGCTCTTTGTCACCTCCATAAACGAGAAACATATCCTTAGTCCTTTTCAGGTATTTCAGGATGTTCTTGACCGCGGTCCAGTGATCCACTCCTGGATTACTTTGGTACCTCCCTGCTAAACTAATAGCAAGGCACACATCAGGTCTGCTACACAGCATTGCATACATGATAAGCCTATGGATGAAGCATAGGGAACATCTTTCATTTTCTCTCTATCTTCTGCAGTGGTCGAGCATTGAGTCTTACTCAACTTCACACCTTGTAACACAGGTAAGAACCCTTTCTTTGCCTGGTCCATTTTGAACTTTTTCAAAACTTTTTCATGGTATGTGCTTTGTGAAAGTCCAATTAAGCGTCTTGATCTATCTCTATAGATCTTGATGCCCAATATGTAAGCAGCTTCACCGAGGTCTTTCTTTGAAAAACTCTTATTCAAGTATCCTTTTATGCTATCCAGAAATTCTATATCATTTCCAGTCAACAATATGTCATCCACATATAATATTAGAAATGCCACAGAGCTCCCACTTACTTTCTTGTAAATACAGGCTTCTCCAAAAGTCTGTATAAAACCATATGCTTTGATCACACTATCAAAACGTTTATTCCAACTCCGAGAGGCTTGCACCAGTCCATAAATGGATCGCTGGAGCTTGCACACTTTGTTAGCACCCTTTGGATCGATAAAACCTTCAGGTTGCATCATATACAATTCTTCTTCCAGAAATCCATTCAGGAGTGCAGTCTTTACATCCATTTGCCAAGTTTCATAATCATAAAATGCAGCAATAGCTAACATGATTCGGACGGACTTAAGCATCGCTACGGGTGAGAAAGTCTCATCGTAGTCAACTCCTTGAACTTGTCGAGCTTTGTAGACAGTAACATTACCATCAGCGTCTGTCTTCTTCTTGAAGATCCATTTATTCTCCATGGCTTGCCGATCATTGGGCAAGTCAACCAAAGTCCACACTTTGTTCTCATACATGGATCCCATCTCGGATTTCATGGCCTCAAGCCATTTTGTGGAATCTGGGCTCATCGTCGCTTCCTCATAGTTCGTAGGTTCATCATGGTCTAGTAACATGACCTCTAGAACAGGATTACTGTACCATTCTGGTGCGGATCTTACTCTGGTTGACCTACGAGGTTCGGTAGTAACTTGATCTAAAGTTTCATGATCATCATCATTAGCTTCCTCACTAATTGGTGTAGATGTCACAGGAACCGGTTTCTGTGATGAACTACTTTCCAATAAGGGAGCAGGTACAGTTACCTCATCAAGTTCTAATTTCCTCCCACTCACTTCTTTCGAGAGAAACTCCTTCTCTAGAAAGGATCCATTCTTAGCAACAAAAGTCTTGCCTTCGGATTTGTGATAGAAGGTGTACCCAACTGTCTCTTTTGGGTATCCTATGAAGACACATTTCTCCGATTTGGGTTCGAGCTTATCAGGTTGAAGCTTTTTACATAAGCATCGCAGCCCCAAACTTTAAGAAACGACAACTTTCGTTTCTTGCCAAACCACAGTTCCTAAGGAGTCGTCTCAACGGATTTAGATGGTTCCCTATTTAATGTGAATGCAGCCGTTTCTAAAGCATAACCCCAAAATGATAGCAGTAAACCTGTAAGAGACATCATAGATCGCACCATATATAGTGAAGTACGATTACGACGTTCGGACACACCATTACGCTGTGGTGTTCAAGGTGGCGTGAGTTGCGAAACATTGTTCCAAATGAAGACTAAACTCGTGACTCAAATATTCTCCTCCACGATCAGATCGTAGAAACTTTATTTTCTTGTTATGATGATTTTCCACTTCACTCTAAAATTCTTTGAACTTTTCAAATGTTTCAGACTTATGTTTCATCAAGTAGATATGCCCATATCTGCTCAAATCATCTGTGAAGGTGAGAAAATAACGATATCCTCCGCGAGCCTCAACATTCATCGGACCATATACATCAGCATGTATGATCTCCAACAAATCTGTTGCTCGCTCCATTCTTCCAGAGAACGGCGTTTTAGTCATCTTATCCATGAGGCATGGTTCGCAAGTACCAAGTGATTCATAATCAAGTGATTCCAAAATTCCATCAGAATGGAGTTTCTTCATGCGCTTTACACCAATATGACCTAAACGGCGGTGCCACAAATAAGTTGCACTATCATTATCAACTCTGCATCTTTTAGCTTCAATACTATGAATATGTGTACCTCTACTATTGAGATTCAAAAAGAATAGACCAATGTTCAAGGGTGCATGACCATAAAAGATATTACTCATATAAATAGAACAACCATTATTCTCTGATTTAAATGAATAACCGTGTCGCATGAAATAAGATCCAGATATAATGTTCATGCTTAACGCTGGCACCAAATAACAATTATTCAGGTCTAATACTAATCCCGAAGGTATATGTAGAGGTAGTGTGCCGACGGCGATCACATCGACTTTAGAATCATTTCCCACGCGCACCATCACCTTGTCCTTTGCCAATCTTCGCTTAATCCGTAGTCCCTGTTTTGAGTTGCAAATATTAGCAACAGAACCAGTATCAAATACCCAGGCACTACTGCGAGAATTAGTAAGGTATACATCAATAACATGTATATCACATATACCTTTGTTCACCTTGCCATCCTTCTTATCCGCCAAATACTTGGGGCAGTTTCGCTTCCAGTGACCAGTTTGCTTGCAGTAGAAGCACTCAGTCTCAGGCTTGGTTCCAGACTTGGGTTTCTTCTCCTGAATAGCAACTTATTTGCCGTTCTTCTTGAAGTTCCCCTTCTTCTTTCCTTTGCCCTTTTTATTGAAACTAGTGGTCTTGTTGACCATCAAGACTTGATGCTCCTTCTTGATTTCTACCTCCGCAGCCTTTAGCATTGCGAAGAGCTCGGGAATCGTCTTATCCATCCCTTGCATGTTATAGTTAATCACGAAGCTCTTGTAGCTTGGTGGCAGTGATTGAAGAATTTTGTCAATAACACTATCATCCGGAAGATTAACTCCCAGTTGAATTAAGTGATTGTAATACCTAGACATTCTGAGTATATACTCACTGACAGAACTATTCTCCTCCATCTTGCAGCCGTAGAACTTATTGGAGACTTCATATCTCTCAATCCGGGCATTTGCTTGAAATATTAACTTCAACTCCTGGAACATCTCGTATGCTCCATGACGTTCAAAACGTCGTTGAAGTCCTTGTTCCAAGCCGTAAAGCATGGCACACAGAACTAACGAGTAGTCATCAGCTTTGCTCTGCCAGACATTCATAACATCTGGTGTTGCTCATGCAGCAAGTTTGGCACCTAGCGGTGCTTTCAGGACGTAATTCTTCTGTGCAGCAATCAGGATAACCCTCAAGTTACGGACCCAGTCCGTGTAATTGCTACCATCATCTTTCAACTTTTCTTTCTCAAGGAATGCATTAAAATTCAACAGAACAACATCACTGGCCATCTATCTACAACAACATAGACATGCAAAATACTACCCGATACTAAGTTCATGATAAATTAAAGTTCAGTTAATCAAATTATTAAAGAACTCCCACTTAGATAGACACCCCTCCAATCATCTAAGTGATCACGTGATCCATATCAACTAAACCATGTCCGATCATCACGTGAGATGGAGTAGTTTTCAATGGTGAACATCACTATGTTGATCATATCTACTATATGATTCACGCTCGACCTTTCGGTCTCAAGTTTAACCCGAGTATTCTGCATGTGCAAAACTGGCTTGCACCCGTTGTATGTGAACACAGAGCTTATCACACCCGATCATCACGTGGTGTCTCGGCACGACGAACTTTCACAACGGTGCATACTCAGGGAGAACACTTGTACCTTGAAATTTAGTGAGAGATCATCTTATAATGCTACCGTCGATCTAAGCAAAATAAGATGCATAAAAGATAAACATCACATGCAATCAATACAAGTGATATGATATGGCCATCATCATCTTGTGCTTGTGATCTCCATCTCAGAAACACCGTCATGATCACCATCATCACTGGCGCGACACCTTTATCTCCATCGTAGCATCGTTGTCGTCTCGCCAACTATTGCTTCTACGACTATCGCTACCGCTTAGTGATAAAGTAAAGTAATTACAGGGCGATTGCATTGCATACAATAAAGCGACAACCATATGGCTCCTGCCAGTTGCCGATAACTCGGTTACAAAACATGATCATCTCATACAATAAAATATAGCATCATGTCTTGACCATATCACATCACAACATGCCCTTCAAAAACAAGTTAGACGTCCTCTACTTTGTTGTTGCAAGTTTTACGTGGCTGCTACGGGTTGAGCAAGAACCGTTCTTACCTACGCATCAAAACCACAACGATAGTTTGTCAAGTTAGTGACGTTTTAACCTTCTCAAGGACCGGGGGTAGCCACACTGGATTCAACTAAATTTGGAGAAACTGACACCCGCTAGTCACCTGTGTGCAAAGCACGACGGTAAAACCAGTCTCGCGTAAGCGTACGCGTAATGCCGGTCCGGGCCGCTTCATCCAACAATACCGCCGAACAAAAGTGTGACATGCTGGTAAGCAGTATGACTTGTATCGCCCACAACTCACTTGTGTTCTACTCATGCATATAACATCTACGCATAAAACCTGGCTCTGATGCCACTGTTGGGGAACGTAGTAATTTCAAAAAAATTCCTACGCACACACAGGATCATGGTGATGCATAGCAAAGAGAGGGGAGAGTGTGTCCACGTACCCTCGTAGACCGAAAGCGGAAGCGTTAGCACAACACGGCTGATGTAGTCGTACGTCTGCACGATCCGACCGATCCAAGTATCGAACGCACGAGACCTCCGAGTTCAACACACGTTCAACTCGATGATGTCCCGCGAGCTCCGATCCAGCAAAGCTTCGCCGGAGAGTTTCGTCAGCACGACGGCGTGATGACGGTGATGATGATGCTACCGACGCAGGGCTTCGCCTAAGCACCGCTACGATATGATTGAGGTGGATTATGGTGGAGGGGGGCACCGCACACGGCTGGGAGAGATCAACAGATCAACTTGTGTGTCTAGAGGTGCCCCCTGCCCCCGTATATAAAGGAGCAAGGGGGAGGCCGGCCGGCCATATGGGGCATGCCAGGAGGAGGAGTCCTCCTCCTAGTAGGAGTAGGACGGCGCGTGGCCTACCCTAGGCCAGCCCTCTCTCTCTCTCCACTAATTCCCATAAGGCCCACTATTTCTCCGGGGGGGGGGGGTTCCGGTAACCCTTCGACACTCTGGTTTTCTCTGAAACCACCCGGGACACTTACGATGTACGAATATAGTTGTCCAATATATCGATCTTTACGTCTCGACTATTTCGATACTTCTCGTCATGTCCCTGATCATATCCAGGATTCCGAACTACCTTCGGTACATCAAAACACAAAAACTCATAATACCGATCGTCACCGAACTTTAAGCGTGCGGACCCTACGGGTTCGGGAACTATGTAGACATGACCGAGACACGTCTCCGGTCAATAACCAATAGCGGAACCTGGATGCTCATATTGGCTCCCACATATTCTACGAAGATCTTTATCAGTCAAACCGCATAACAACATACGTTGTTCCCTTTGTCATCGGTACGTTACTTGCCCGAAATTCGACCGTCGGTATCTCAATACCTAGTCTAATCTCGTTACCGGCAAGTCTCTTTACTCGTTCCGTAATACATCATCCCGCAACTTACTCATTAGTTGCAATGCTTGCAAGGCTTATAGTGATGTGCATTACCGAGTGGGCCCAGAGATACCTCTCCAACAATCGGAGTGACAAATCCTAATCTTGATATATGCAAACTTAACAAGTACCTTTGGAGACACCTGTAGAGCACCTATGATCACCAAGTTACGTTGTGACATTTGGTAGCACACAGAGTGTTCCTTCGGTATTCGGGAGTTGCATAATCTCATAGTCACATGAACATGTATAGGTCGTGAAGAAAGCAATAACAACATACTAAACGATCAAGTGCTAAGCTAACAAAATGGGTCAACTCAACCACATCATTCTTCCAATGATGTGATCCCGTTTATCAAATGGCAACTCATGTCTATGGTTAGGAAACATAAGCATCTTTGATCAACGAGCTAGTCAAGTAGAGGCATACTAGTGACACTCTGTTTGTCTATGTATTCACACATGTATCATGTTTCCGGTTAATACAATTCTAGCATTAATAATAAACATTTATCATGATATAAGGAAATAAATAATAACTTTATTATTGCCTCTAGGGCATATTTCCTTAAAGGATGTGGTCACGTCGATGGTCGAGTGCTATGGCGGTGCGACTAGATGCTTCATCCTCGTATTCTTGTGAAGGGCGGCCGCCAGGACCACGGGTGGGGATGGCCACTGCTCCAAACATCGGCGACCACTTCTATTAGCACACAAATGGCAGGGTGGGCGACAATGGCTGGCCAATGTCTAAGAAAACCTTCTTCATTAGATCCCAAAAAAACCAAAATAAGTAAGAAAGAGCAGTAGTAGTGGGAAGAATTAAGTGGTTGCATGCATCACTCAGATGCAGAGGCCGGGGGTGATCCTCCTTTTCTAAATTTTTATGTTAAGATAGACGAGTAACTACCTTTTTTCTATTTGGGTTTCTACTATGGTGGACAGCCGCCACGATGAGTGTGCCGGCTCCGGCACCGCGCACGTGTTGACACCTTTCGAATCACATTCATGTGTGAACCGAAGTCGTCTTGTTGAACTCCTTCCTTTCTCATTTCAGTCCTCGCCTTTTTCTCTAATTGGCCATAACTTCCAATTTCCAATCTCTATCCAAGCCAGGGGAACTAGAAGACCATCAAAACAGCATGGCCTCGATTGAGTTGAGTGATGCAGCGGACAACTGGAGGTGCATGTGGGGATTAGAGGGGTTTGCTTCCAGGAAATACTATGAGCATTGCTTCCGTGAGGTGGTGGCGGATGATGCCTTTAAATGGATCTGGAAATCTAAATGCACTAATAAATTGAGAGTTTTTGCCTGGCTGCTGCTGGCGGACATGATGAACACAAGAAACATGTTGAGGAGGAAAGGCATGAAACTGAGCGATGATGTCTATACATGTCTTCTATGTGACAACCCACCTGAAGAAACAGTGGAGCACCTATTCTTCGAATGTGGTTTTAGCAAGGCGTGCTGGAGGAAGCTGGGGATCGCTTGGGCGCACAGTGGGAACAGGCTTCAGCTCGTGCATGAGGCAAGTGACAAATGGTCAGGACCCATGTTCATGGAGATCTTTATTATTGCAGCCTGGAGCATATGGAAAGAACGCAACAACAAACACTTTAGGGGGATAGCACCCACAGAGAACGGCTGAATCCAAAGGTTCGAAAATGACTTTGGAATGATGAGGCACATAGTCAAAGTAGCCCTAGTGCCGTTTGTTGAGCGTTTGGTTGCATCGATCTAAAAAGTATCCCACCTTGTACTCTAGATATCCCCATTCCCCCCTCTCTCTAGTGGTAAGGGCTTTTCCATCTCGATGCAACCCCAAAAGGTGTAACTTGTACATGTTGATTTAATATAAGGTCAGTGGGGGTTGCCCTCACTGTCCCAAGCTTTCAAAAAAAAGGAGGGTGAAGGTTTTTTTAAACTTTTTTGCACTCGGTAGAGATAGAGATGCAAGGAGGAAAGAGTCTTGATTGTGGGGATGCTCTAACGGATACTAGGCCGTGCATTGAATGGCTAGCAGGAAATTCGATTTGGGACTTTGCCTGGTTAATCGGTGAAGACCACTGCCCTTTCAGATTGGTGGATCTGGACCAGTTACTGTATGATTTTGGTACAAAATACTGGTGTCACGACTCTTGGACAATCGGTCGGCATGATAGTGACCGGAACATTGTTTCATGTTCATGCAAAACCTTAGTTCTCATGCATTTAGTGTTTGAACCCATTGGACCGCACACTTTGGTCGTCACCATGATTGAAGGCATTGTCTTCTAGATGTTTTTCTCATTTTGAATTCTTGGGCCTGGCTGTTGGAAATATGCCCTAGAGGCAATAATAAATTGATTATTATTATATTTCCTTGTTCATGATAATCGTTTATTATCCATGCTAGAATTGTATTGATAGGAAACTCAGATACATGTGTGGATACATAGACAACACCATGTCCCTAGTAAGCCTCTAGTTGACTAGCTCGTTGATCAATAGATGGTTACGGTTTCCTGACCATGGACATTGGATGTCATTGATAACGGGATCACATCATTAGAAGAATGATGTGATGGACAAGACCCAATCCTAAGCCTAGCACAAGATCATGTAGTTCGTATGCTAAAGCTTTTCTAATGTCAAGTATCATTTCCTTAGACCATGAGATTGTGCAACTCCCGGATACCGTAGGAATACTTTGGGTGTGCCAAACGTCACAACGTAACTGGGTGGCTATAAAGGTGCACTACGGGTATCTCCGAAAGTGTCTGTTGGGTTGGCATGAATCGAGACTGGGATTTGTCACTCCGTGTGACGGAGAGGTATCTCTAGGCCCACTCGGTAGGACATCATCATAATGTGCACAATGTGATCAATGAGTTGATCACGGGATGATGTGTTGCGGAACGAGTAAAAGAGACTTGCGGGTAACGAGATTGAAGAAGGTATCGGGATACCGACGATCGAATCTCGGGCAAGTATCGTACCGATAGACAAAGGGAATTGTATACGGGATTGATTAAGTCCTTGACATCGTGGTTCATCCGATGAGATCATCGTGGAACATGTGGGAGCCAACATGGGTATCCAGATCCCGCTTTTGGTTATTGGTCGGAGAGTTGTCTCGGTCATGTCTGCATGGTTCCCGAACCCGTAGGGTCTACACACTTAAGGTTCGATGACGCTAGGGTTATAAAGGAAGTTTGTATGTGGTTACCGAATGTTGTTCGGAGTCCCGGATGAGATCCCGGACGTCACGAGGAGTTCCGGAATGGTCCGGAGGTAAAGATTTATATATAGGAAGTATGGTTTTGGCCACCGGAAGTGTTCTAGGCGTCACCGGTAGTGTACCGGGACCACCGGAGGTGTCCGGGGGTCCACCAAGTGGGGCCACAAGCCCCGGAGGGCTGCATGGGCCAAGTGTGGGAGGGGACCAGCCCCAAGTGGGCTGGTGCTCCCCCCCCCCCACAAGGGCACAAGGCGCAAGGGAGAGGAGAAGGGGGCAAACCCTAGGGCAGATGGGCCCTAAGGCCCATACTGGTGTGCCTCCCTCTCCCCTCCCCCTCTTGGCCGCCCCCCCAAACCCATCTAGGGCTGCCGCCCCTCTAGGGGTGGGAACCCTAGAGGGGGCGCACCCTCCTCCCCTTCCCCTATATATATGAGGCCTAGGGGTTGCCCAAAGAGACGTGATCTGATCTCTACCTATTGGTGCAGCCCTACCTCTCTCCCTCCTCTTCTCTCGCGGTGCTTGGCGAAGCCCTGCAGGATTGCCACGCTCCTCCATCATCACCACGCCGTTGTGCTGCTGCTGGATGGAGTCTTCCTCAACCTCTCCCTCTCTCCTTGCTGGATCAAGGCATGGGAGACGTCACCGGGCTGTACGTGTGTTGAATGCGGAGGTGCCGTCCGTTCGGCACTTGGTCATCGGTGATTTGGATCACGACGAGTACGACTCCATCAACCCCGTTCACTTGAACGCTTCCGCTTAGCGATCTACAAGGGTATGTAGATGCAGTCTCCTTCCCCTCGTTGCTGGTTTCTCTATAGATAGATCTTGGTGATACGTAGGAAAATTTTAAATTTCTGCTACGTTCCCCAACAGTGGCATCATGAGCTAGGTCTATTGCGTAGATTCCATGCATGAGTAGAACACAAAGTAGTTGTGGGCGTTGATTTTGTTCAATATGCTTACCGTTACTAGTCAATCTTGATTCGGCGGCATTGTGGGATGAAGCGGCTCGGACCGACCTTACACGTACACTTACGTGAGACAGGTTCCACCGACTGACATGCACTAGTTGCATAAGGTGGCTAGCGGGTGCCAGTCTCTCCCACTTTAGTTGGATCGTATTCGATGAAAAGGGTCCTTATGAAGGGTAAATAGCAATTTACATATCACGTTGTGGTTTTGCGTAGGTAAGAAACGTTCTTGCTAGAAACCCATAGCAGCCACGTAAAACATGCAAACAACAATTAGAGGACGTCTAACTTGTTTTTGCAGGGTATGCGATGTGATGTGATATGGCCAAAAGGATGTGATGAATGATATATGTGATGTATGAGATTGATCATGTTCTTGTAATAGGAATCACGACTTGCATGTCGATGAGTATGACAACCGGCAGGAGCCATAGGAGCTGTCTTTAATTTATTTATGACCTGCGTGTCAACAGAAACGTCATGTAATTACTTTACTTTATTGCTAAAGCATTAGCCATAGTAGTAGAAGTAATAGTTGACGTGCAACTTCATGAAGACACGATGATGGAGATCATGGTGTCATGCCGGTGACGACGATGATCATGGAGCCCCGAAGATGGAGATCAAAAGGAGCAAAGTGATGATGGCCATATCATGTCACTATTTGATTGCATGTGATGTTTATCATGTTTATACATCTTATTTGCTTAGAACGACGGTAGTAAATAAGATGATCCCTCATTAAAATTTCAAGAAAGCGTTCCCCCTAACTGTGCACCGTTGCGAAAGTTCGTCCTTTCGAAGCACCACGTGATGATCTGGTGTGATAGATTCTTACGTTCGAATACAACGGGTGTTGACGAGCCTAGCATGTACAGACATGGCCTCGGAACACATGCAAACACTTAGGTTGACTTGACGAGCCTAGCATGTACAGACATGGCCTCGGAACACAGAAGACCGAAAGGTCGAGCATGAGTCGTATGGTAGATACGATCAACATGAAGATGTTCACCGACGTTGACTAGTCCGTCTCACGTGATGATCGGACACGGCCTAGTTGACTCGGATCATGTAATCACTTGGATGACTGGAGGGATGTCTATCTGAGTGGGAGTTCATAAGATGAACTTAATTATCCTGAACATAGTCAAAAGATCTTTGCAAATTATGTCGTAAGCTCGCGCTTTAGTTCTACTGTTTTAGATATGTTCCTAGAGAAAATATAGTTGAAAGTTGATAGTAGCAATTATGCGGACAGTACAAGGCTTATGTCCTTAATGCACTGCTCGGTGTGCTGGACCTCGAACGTGGTCTGTGGATGTTGCGAACATCTGACATACACGTTTTGATGACTACATGATAGTTCGGTAATGATAAATGGTTTAGAATTGAGGCACCGAAGACATTTTTGAAATGTCGCGAAACATATGAGATGTTTCGAGTGCTGAAATTGGGATTTCAGGCTCGTGCCCACATCAAGAGGTATAAGACCTCCGACGATTTTCTTGGCCTGCAAACTAAGGGAGAAAAGCTCAATCGTTGAGCTTGTGCTCAGATTGTCTGAGTACAACAATCACTTGAATCGAGTGGGAGTTGATCTTCCAGATAAGATAGTGATGTTTTTCCAAAGTCATTGCCACCAAGCTGCTACAGCTTTGTGATGAACTATATCAGGGATGGATATGATGATCCTTGAAATATTCGCGATGTTTGACACCGCGAAAGTAGAAATCAAGAAGGAGCATCAATTGTTGATGGTTAGTGAAACCACTAGTTTCAAGAAGGGCAAGGGCAAGAAGGGATACTTCATGAAACGGCAAATCAGCTGCTGCTTTAGTGGAGAAACCCAAGGTTGAACCCAAACCCGAGACTGAGTGCTTCTGTAATAAGGGGAACAGCTACTGGAGCAGAATTACCCTAGATACTTGGTAGATGAGAAGGCTGTCGATAGAAGTATATTGGATATACATTATGTGAATGTGTACTTTACTAGTACTCCTAGTAGCATCAGGGTATTAGATACCGGTTCGGTTGCTAAGTGTTAGTAACTTGAAATAAAAGCTACGGAATAAACGGAGACTAGCTAAAGGTGAGCTGACGAGATGTGTTGGAAGTGTTTCCAAGGTTGATGTGATCAAGCATCGCACGCTCCCTCTACCATCGAGATTGGTGTTAAACCTAAATAATTATTATTGGTGTTTGCGTTGAGCATAGACATGATTGGATTATGTCTATCGCAATACGGTTATTCATTTTAAGGAGAATAATGGTTACTCTATTTATTTGAATAATACCTTCAATGGTCTTGCACCTAAAATGAATGGTTTATTGAATCTCGATCATAGTGATACACATGTTCATGCCAAAAGATATAAGATAGTAATGATAGTACCACCTACTTGTGGCACTGCCATATAAGTCATAATGGTATAAAACGCATGAAGAAGCACCATGTTGATGGATCTTTGGAATCACTCATTTTTGAAAAAGGGTTGAGTAATGTGAACCATGTCTATTGGTATATACGCATGAAGAAACTCCATACAGATGGACCGTTTGCACTCACTTGATTTTGAATCACTTGAGATATGCAAATTATACCACATGGGCAAGATGACTGAAAGCTTCGGTTTCAGTAAAATGGAACAAGAAAGCAACTTGTTGGAAGTAACACATTTTGATGTGTGCAGTCCAATGAGTGCTGAGGCACACAGTGGATATCGTTATGCTCTTACTTCACAGATGATTTGAGTAGATACTGAGCATATTTGCTTGATGAAACACAAGTCTGAATTATTGAATGGTTCAAGTAATTTCAGAATGAAGTTGAATATCATCGTGACAAGAGGATAAAATATCTATGATATGATCATAGAGATGAATATCTGAGTTGCGAGTTTGGTACACAATTGAGACATTGTGGAAATTGTTTCACGACTAGTACCGCCTGGAACACCATAGAGTGATGGTGTGTCCGAACATCATAACTATTGGATATGATGACGTCTCTTATCGAATTACCACTATCGTTCATAGGTTAGGCATTGGAGACAACCGCACTCACTTTTAATAGGGCACCACGTAATTCCGATGAGATGACACCGTATGAACTATGGTTCAGAGAAACCTAAGCTATCATTTCTTAAAAGTTTGGGGCTGCGACGCTTATATGAAAAAGTTTCAGGCTGATAAGCTCGAACCCAAAGCGGATAACTGCATCTTATTGGACACCCAAAACAGTTGGGTATACCTCCTGTCTCAGATCCGAAAGCAATAGGGATTGTTTCTCAAATCGGGTCCTTTCTCGAGGAAAAGTTTCTCTCGAAAGAATTGAGTGGGAGGATGGTGGAGACTTGATGAGGTTATTGAACCGTCACTTCAACTAGTGTGTAGCAGGGCACAGGAGGTTGTTCATGTGGCACCTACACCAATTGAAGTAGAAGCTTATGATAGTGATCATGAGACTTCGGATCAAGTCACTCCCAAACCTCGTAGGACGACAAGGATGCGTACTGCTTCAGAGTGGTACGTAATCCTGTCTTGGAAGTCATGTTGCTAGACAACAATGAACCTACGAGCTATGGAGAAGCGATGGTGGGCCCGGATTCTGATGAATGGCTCGAGGCCATAAAATCCGAGAGAGGATCCATGTATGAAAACAAAGTGTAGACTTTGGCAGAACGGCTCGATGGTCGTGAGGCTGTTGAGTACAGATGGATTTTAAAAGGAAGACGGACAATGATGGTAAATGTCACCATTAAGAAAGCTCGACTTGTCGTTAAGATGTTTCCGGACAAGTTCAAGGAGTTGACTACGATGAGACTTTCTCACTCGTAGCGATGCTAAGAGTCTGTTGGAATTAGCAGGTACTGCATTATTTATGAAATCTTGCAGATAGGATGTCAAAATATTGTTTCCTTGTTCTTGAGTAAAGGTTGTATGTGATACAACCAGAAGATTTTGTCGATCCTGAAAGATGCTAACAAGTATGCAAAGCCCCAGCAATCCTTCTAAGGACTGGAGTAAGCATCTCGGAGTTGGAATGTACCCTTTGATGAGATGATCAAAGATTTTAGGTTTATACAAAGTTTATGAGAAACTTGTATTTCCAAAGAAGTGAGTGGGAGCACTATATGATTTCTGATGAGTATATGTTGTTGACATATTGTTGATCAGAAATGATGTAGAATTTCTGGAAAGCATATAGGGTTATTTGAAAAGTGTTTTTCAATGGAAAACCTGGATTAAGCTACTTGAACATTAAGCATCAAGATCTATAAGGATAGATCAAAATCGCTTAATAGTACTTTCAAACGAACACATACCATGACAAGATTTTGAAGGAGTTCAAAATAGATCAGCAAAGAAGGAGTTCTCAGCTGTGTTACAAGGTGTGAGTATTGAGCAAGACTCAAGACATGACCTCGGCAGAATAGAGGGAAAGGACGAAGGTCGTCCCCTATGCTTTAGTCATAGGCTCTAAAGTATGCTATGTTGTGTACCGCACCTGAAGTTTGCCAAACCATGAGTCAGTCAAGGGGTACAAGTGTGATCTAGAAATGGATCACATGACAACGGTAAGGTTATCCTTAGTAACTAGTGGACTAAGGAATTTTCTCGATTATGGAGGTGGTAAAAGAGTTCGTCGTAAAGGGTTACGCCGATGCAAACTTTGACACTAATCCAGATTATTCTGAGTAGTAAACTGGATTCGTATAGTAGAACAGTTATTTGGAATAGCACCAAATAGAGCGTGGTAACTACATCTAGGAGATGACATAGATATTTGTAAAGCACACACGGATCTCAAAGGTTCAGACCCGTTGACTATAACCTCTCTCACAAGCATAACATGATCAAACCCAGAACTCTTGGGTGTTAGTCACATAGGGATATGACCTTGAGTGTTAATCACATATCGATGTGAACTAGATTATTGACTCCAGTGCAAGTGGGAGACTGATGGAAATATGCCCTAGAGGCAATAATAAATTGATTATTATTATATTTCCTTGTTCATGATAATCGTTTATTATCCATGCTAGAATTGTATTGATAGGAAACTAAGATACATGTGTGGATACATAGACAACACCATGTCCCTAGTAAGCCTCTAGTTGACTAGCTCGTTGATCAATAGATGGTTACGGTTTCCTGACCATGGACATTGGATGTTATTGATAACGGGATCACATCATTAGAAGAATGATGTGATGGACAAGACCCAATCCTAAGCCTAGCACAAGATCATGTAGTTCGTATGCTAAAGCTTTTCTAATGTCAAGTATCATTTCCTTAGACCATGAGATTGTGCAACTCCCGGATACCGTAGGAATACTTTGGGTGTGCCAAACGTCACAACGTAACTGGGTGGCTATAAAGGTGCACTACGGGAATCTCCGAAATTGTCTGTTGGGTTGGCACGAATCGAGACTGGGATTTGTCACTCCGTGTGACGGAGAGGTATCTCTGGGCCCACTCAGTAGGACATCATCATAATGTGCACAATGTGATCAATGAGTTGATCACGAGATGATGTGTTGCGGAACGAGTAAAAGAGACTTGCCGGTAACGAGATTGAACAAGGTATCGGGATACCGACGATCGAATCTCGGGCAAGTATCGTACCGATAGACAAAGGGAATTGTATACGGGATTGATTAAGTCCTTGACATCGTGGTTCATCCGATGAGATCATCGTGAAACATGTGGGAGCCAACATGGGTATCCAGATTCCGCTGTTGGTTATTGGCCGGAGAGTTGTCTCGGTCATGTCTGCATGGTTCCCGAACCCGTAGGGTCTATACACTTAAGGTTCGATGACGCTAGGGTTATAAAGGAAGTTTGTATGTGGTTACCGAATGTTGTTCGGAGTCCCGGATGAGATCCCGGACGTCACGAGGAGTTCCGGAATGGTCCGGAGGTAAAGATTTATATATAGGAACTATGGTTTTGGCCACCGGAAGTGTTCTGGGCGTCATCGGTAGTGTACCGGGACCACCGGAGGTGTCCGGGGGTCCACCAAGTGGGGCCACAAGCCCCGGAGGGATGCATGGGCCAAGTGTGGGAGGGGACCAGCCCCAAGTGGGCTGGTGCACCACCCCACAAGGGCACAAGGCGCAAGGGAGAGGAGAAGGCGGCAAACCCTAGGGCAGATGGGCCCTAAGGCCCATACTGGTGCGCCTCCCTCTCCCCTCCCCCTCTTGGCCGCCCCCCCAAACCCATCTAGGGCTGCCGCCCCTCTAGGGGTGGGAACCCTAGAGGGGGCGCACCCTCCTCCCCTTCCCCTATATATATGAGGCCTAGGGGCTGCCCAAAGAGACGTGATCTGATCTCTACCTGTTGGTGCAGCCCTACCTCTCTCCCTCCTCTTCTCTCGCGGTGCTTGGCGAAGCCCTGCAGGATTGCCACGCTCCTCCATCATCACCACGCCGTTGTGCTGCTGCTGGATGGAGTCTTCCTCAACCTCTCCCTCTCTCCTTACTGGATCAAGGCATGGGAGACGTCACCGGGCTGTACGTGTGTTGAACGCGGAGGTGCCGTCCGTTCGGCACTTGGTCATCGGTGATTTGGATCACGACGAGTACGACTCCATCAACCCCGTTCACTTGAACGCTTCCGCTTAGCGATCTACAAGGGTATGTAGATGCACTCTCCTTCCCCTCGTTGCTGGTTTCTCCATAGATAGATCTTGGTGATACGTAGGAAAATTTTAAATTTCTGCTACGTTCCCCAACACTGGCATCCAGGTTGAATCTTTTTTTTCCTCGTCATAGGGTAGGATTGGCGATGTTCGTATGAGTGTGTTTTCTTGTCTTGAAGGCATTGCTTTTGGATGGAAGGCGACTTAATCATAGATGTTTTGGTAATGTCTTATCATAATGTGTATTACTCTACCTGTTGATAATTTATCCTCTTGTAATGCATCAATTTCAATAAAATCATAATATGTTGATGCAGATGTTAGGAGGCATGACTTTCTTTTTGGACAAATGAAAATTCGTGTTATGCAACGGCTATACCTCTATTGCGCACTAGATTATGGTTTTTCAGATTGGTATCATATGCCACTTTCTATGGTGGTAATTAAGCTAAACCTTCGTTCCTAAATAGTAAATTATAAATAACTCAAATCTCAAGATTTTGCGATGATTGTAAAGCAGTATGTACAAAATAAACTATTTGTGAGCAATCGCACTACCGAAATGCACTCGTGGGCTCCACCACTCGAGGATGGCATCATCATCAATACGGATCACAGGTGAACACTGTCAGATTTTCAACCAGACAAACTTGGCAGTTTGGTGTTCGAGAGCATATCCATGAAGCACATGGCCACCTCAAATGAGAGGTCAGCTCAGGGGCGAGCCATGCGAGCTTTTTAGTTCCCTCTAATATCTCAACTTCAACCATCACACAACAAAAATTATATTGTACGCAAATCATTAGTATTATGTTTCATAGATGAAAGTTGTATTTAGGTTAAATAAGTGGAGGGTCGGATAGTTCAAACATGAATGAATATGGTGATATATGTGAGGGTATATTGAGTACACGACCCAAGAAACTTGTGAAGCAAGTGTCAAGCATGACACCACGCAACATGTACAACTCATGAGATGTACTGCTAATTGGACAATTATTTATTGGGTGCGAAAATTTATCCATCCGAGTAGCATGTGGCAAGTATAAGTGTAACAATTTTTCCATCGGAGCATCATGTGGCGGGATTCTGTGCATGCTCTCTATTGCACTATCTGGATGATCCTTATTAGACTTGATTATGTGTGTGTGCGCGCGCGCGTGTGTAGTCTGCACTATAAAAAAAGTTGGACGGATAATTACTTTTTTATGGATTTCTTAGTCTTTTAGGCACTATGGATTTCTTAGTGTTTGTTGACCTTTTGGTCTGCAAAAAGAACAGTATGCATTTTTTTTTCCGTGCACTAACTCATTTTCAAGTAAACATTTGCTAGGACCGACGAGACTGTAATGCAGTCGAGTACCAAGAGGCCGATGATGCATTTACACCGCTGCGGCAGCCAAGTGAGGGAGGTAAGTACTGCAATTTTCTTTAATTTGGTGTCGCCGAGCTGCCGCCCCATCATGTCCACGGAGAAATCGATGTGCATCCCAGGGATGCATATGCTGAGCCATATAAGATGATGAACGACCTCCTTGGGCCCTACCCTCATGGTGCATCAGTCGCTATAGTTGGGTTTACTACAAATCCAGCGATCGGTCCGCCCATCCAGAACACTGAACCATGCATGTGTGGAATCCCAAGCATTCTGGGAGTAGGGCGTGAGCAGTGATATCTCCAGCACACAGATGTACTGGATTCGCCCGAAGACCATGAACATGAGGAGCGGCTTGAGGGATGACGCAAGGTTTCTCAGGTGCACGCTGCCGTTGTTGTGGCCGGTCTCGATTGTCGCCGTCATCCATCTGCTTTAGGTGTAGAGCCCCAACAGTGGGCTACGAGTTGATCGATGCTAAACTGTTTCTTGTTGCTCATGCTACTGGCTCGCCTATTTGTCTCTGCATAACGGGAACATTAGGGTGTTTGGTGAGCGCTATGACTAGCCTTAAAGGCGGAGTCGAAGCACAAAATACAAGCTTGTCAGTTTCCTCTAATATCTCAACTTGCACCATCAAACGACAACACAAATGTTGTACATATGATATTTATCAAGTTCAAGGTGATGTTTGGTAGATAAAAGTTGCATCTTGATTCCGGGCTAAATAAGCAGAGGGGCAGAATCGAGCAGACACGAATGTATGGTGAAATGAGAGGGTATATATTGAGCCCAACGCCACCATACAAAAGAAAATTGGCAAGCATGTGACAAGTGTGATACCAAGTAACACGTACAACTCATGAGCTGTACTGTTAACTAGATTAATATTTTTGATACATAAATCTATTCATATGTGTAGCATGTGATAGTATCTTGGGCACGGTATATCATACTATCTGCATGAATTTTTATAGACTTGATTGTATATATAGTAAGTTTTATGTTTTCTCAAATCTCTTAAGATTTTTTTTCAAACTGACTATTGAAAGCAATAGGCCAACTCCACCGCGCGAGCCTATCTTGTCCGCCATCATCCGTTTGGGGTAAAACGGACAAACGAGGCGGCCCAGCGCGCGGGAGCAAATAGACTTTTGTCTGTTTTGTTTCCGCTTTCGACCCATCCGTGGCTCAAGTTTGCACCGCTTTTGGGGTGAAGCGGACACCATGCGGACGCGGGGGCCATCTGCGCGTGTCCTCCCCTGGCCCGCCCATTGGTGGCACAGGGCGGGCCTTTTCCTATCGGCCCCCCTCCCTCCCTCCGGCCGCACCCCCCCTCCACTCTTCTCCACTCTTCCCCACACTGCCGCCGCCGCTGCCATTGCAGCCGTGCAGTTCGGACAGGCGCTCGCCCAGCCCCTTCCCCTCGGCGCCGCCGAGCTACCCAACCACGGCCACCTGGTTTGCGCACCCGCCGACCGGATTTGGGGCGGATCCGGTCGGTCTTGAGCTCGCCCGGCTGTGGGAGGCCGGGCTGCACCATGGACTGACCAAGGCACCTCGCCGGAAGGCCCTGGCAGGGCCGCAAGGCCACATGCAGACAGTGGCTCCTCCTCTAGCCGCTCGGATCTGCACCGTCGGTTGTCCGCCGGCAGATACACGAATGGCGGTCAACCGGGCTCGGTGCTTGCCCAAAAGCTCGCCGGCGCATCATTGCCACTCATTAAGTGCGACCACTGCCCAAGGATATGGTCGTGCGCTGCGTGTCTACAACGCCGGAACATCCCGGATGGGTGTTCATCAAGTGCTTAATCGATGGGGTATGTGCTCTTTTTAGGTTCGGTTTGTGCTCTAGTTTTGACTAGTTGTGCTAACTACAAATTTTATTGTGTAGCATGGACGCAAGTTTTGGTATTGAGAAGAAGAGTATGTCGATATATTGATAGAGCGAAATTTAGTACATGTTCGTGCACTTTTAGCTAGCATAGAGGCTGTAGATGAGACAAGTGCACTTGTTGCTAGATTAGAGGCTAGACACGAGACTAGGTGTGAGGAAGCAACATCGACTTCTGGCTTGAAGAAGAAAGGAGGATGTCAGATCGAGCCTCGTCCACAGATCAACAATGAGTGTATCGAGAAGGCCCTAATCGAACTCAAGGGAGCAATTATGGAAGTTCGTATCTTTTAAAATGTATTCTTGTTGTTCTTGTTTTCTTTGGTCTTATTTTACTAGTCAATATGTGATGATGTATTTTTCATATATCAAAAATGAATGATGAAAAGAAGTTAAGGACTTGCAAAGAAAAATGTACGCGGAAAGGATGCGGCCGGGATGCGTCCGCGCGCTGGGCGCACGGCCACCGCATCCCAGGACAGGCCCGGACACGACCCCATCGCCCTACTCAGACGGACAGAATTCGGACAAAACGGACGTCCGTTCGAGGTCGCGCGGTGGAGTTGGCCTTATAGCATAACATAACATGGATGCGTTTGGTATCCGAATTGGCTATAAAAAACATCATAGTTTCAAAATAATAATCGTGGACACCGTTTGGAACAAAGTCGCCCATCCGGGCCAATATTCCTCCGTCGCATTCCTCAGTCAGTCGTCGACAGCGACGGGCCACCACGATTCCGTACTCACTTCACCTCTTTGTCGCACACTTGTTTGGCAAGAAGGGCGACGGCGGCAACGAGGAGCTGCGGCGGGTGCTGCGGCTGTCGCAGTCGCGTGCGCGGGAGGCGGAGCAGAAGCTGGCCGCGACCAACGGAGGCCTGGCGGCGCTGCTCGTGCGGGACTCCGTGGTGCTCTCGGCGCACCGCCGGTGGGTCATGATGCTCGAGGCCGAGAACTCCGCGCTCAGAGCCGCCGGCGCGGAGCCCGAAGATGGTGAGGAAGATGGGGATGGCACCCGGCGCGGTGTCGCCGCCGCGTGGTGGGTCGCGCTGGCGGTTTGCGTCGTCGGCCTCCCCCTCGGCAGCCTGCTCCTCTGAGATTAACAATCCATCCATATTAGTTTCAGTGATTTCCTTCTGTAAATCATCCTTCTCTGAAATTAACCATCCATCCATAGTTTCAGTGATCCATAGCTGGGTTACAGTGGTTAATTGTGTGAGAATGTTAACACCTGCTTGATGATCTGCTCTGGAATCTCGTGTTGTTGTAGATCAACAGACGGAATCAAGAGGAATTGGTTTGCTTGGAGGATTGGTTAATTGGCCCGGACCGGAAGCTGCCGCATCTATCTCTACACGCTATCTATCTATCAGGAGATTCATGACAGTGACTTGCCTCCTGCAATTTAGCCTGGTTCGGATAACTGTGGCCTTCAAGTCTTATTGAATATGGAAAGCTTATCTAGCCATGGCACAGTGATCCATGAACGCTGACTGCCACATTTCTCCGGGTACATACAAGCTAATTAGTGTCGCAAGGTTGGAATTGGTGGCTAATCCTGGAGGCTGATGGTGGTGTCCTTCAGGTCACCTGGTTTCAGCTTATGTTCAGTATCAGCAGTCTAGCCTTCCTTTGCCAGGTTCATCAGATGTCTTTACCCCTGGTTTGTGTATGGAGTCTGATGTAATCGGTGAGGGTTTGTGGTCTGTGTCTGGCCTCATGTTGTGGATCTTGCATGATCTGCTTGCTGTGTGTTGTGGTTCTGTGTAACCCGGCAATGTAAATGAAGTTCGAATGTTTCAGCTGGGTGTCTGGTCTTTTGGGCTGGGTGTTATGTTAGCTTGCTGTAAGAACACACCTTGATTTCTTCAAATGAAACTAGAGAGCGCGCCATGGCCATGGCCCCCAAAGACCTATCATATGCTCTTTCTAAATCAATTCTGAGTAATATATACTACCCACGTTCCACATGTGCATCTCGTGAACGATCGGACACACGTTTAGCATATTAGTAGCAACTTTGGCGAAGGTTTTGAAGCTAACATTAAGGAGGTATACGGGTCTATATCGCTGGATTCGCTCAGCCTCGTTAATTTTTGGGGAAAAAACAATCTCACCAATATTAGGCCTAGATAGGTCAAGTGTTGGAAATACATACTCGAGACAATAATAAATGTATTATTATATTTTCCATGTTATTAATTAAGTTTATATAATTGTGCTATAATTGCATGGTTATTGAATATGAGATTAACAGAAAAAACTCATTTTTTCCAATCCATGAACATTTTTAGATCTCATGAATATTTTTTAAATGTAGCATTTTTTGAAATTTGTGAATATTTTTATCGAATCTGCAAATATTTTTTGAAATCTTGAATATTTTTCAAACTTGTGAACGTTTTTTTAAATCTGGAAACATTTTTGAAATTCATGAACAATTTTTGAATCCAAATTTTTTTTCAAATTATTTAACATTCTTTTTCAGATCCGCAATTTTTTTGTATTCATGAACATTTAAAAAAATAGTTATTTTTAATTTTTTATATTTTCGTAACTTTTAAGATTTTATTAAATTTTGTGAACATTTTCTGAAATCATAATTTTTTAAGAAGCAGAAAAAACAAAAACAACAGAATAGGGGCGTTCGGCCCGCAAATGGGCCGGTCCAAAAGGTCGTGCCTGGGGGTGGGCGTTCGGGCGACTCCTGCCGCCCTCCGTGGGGGAATAAGAGCTCCCCTTCTCATATGGGTTCTTATTCCAGTTTTTTTATGGTTGAGGGACGACAGAGGGGTCCAAGTAGGTGGAAGCTGATGCCTCATTTGACTTACAATATTGGTTTGCTGAAGCGTAGGAACCGGAAAGCTAGAGGAACTAGTCGTCAACCCGTGCTTTCACACGGGCTAGGTTTTTAAAATTTTAGTGCTATATGTGAGCTTTCTTTAATGATGGATTGTAGTACATGTATCAAAATTATTCCACTAACAACTTTTCCACTATTTGTGACCAACCATATATAACCAAGACAGTATCGCTTATTTGGTATCTTCAATAATTTTCAGTTGAGTTTGCCACTTTAGCATTGAATATGATTGAAAATTTGAACAATGGATGCCCACACGCAATTGTGATGAAATAAAAGAAGAATTTAATTAAGAACTCAGTTAAGCAGATAGTAATGCTAGAATGGAACTACTTAATCAACCCGAAGGAAGACCATGCAGCAAGATTATGCAGCAACCATAGACACGTTCATAAGTATTCCTTTTGTAACTTCTCCTAGATTCTGTCAAACACCAACGCTCCATGGCGAGATGGAACACTATTACACATACCTGACGCATGTACACATGGCACACGAAGTTGTAAATCATTATCTATGTCCAATCAACCGACAATATAGCTGGCAAGTAGTCCGACACCACGTGATAGCTAATCATTAAAAAAAGGATAATTGCAACGAACGTGGTACAAACTACGATTTTACTCCATGCGCCATCATAATAAAAATGCACAGCTAAAATACTAAATAGCACTTTCATAGACAAAACAACCAAAGACACCAATGCGATACTTAGCTATGCAGACAATGGTTAGAAGTCAAAATAAAGGAACAAAATGTATATAAACCCAAAATACACTCACTCAACGTCAAAAAGAATAAATATATATTACTTCATTTACAATATATCATATGCATAAAGGAAAAAAATACTGTATAAAAAGGAGTTCTAAGATCACAAAAGGTAATGGTTCAACATGCAAAATGTGATATTGATCAGTCTTTCTAAAAGCGTTAGCACATTCACCCAATATGTTTATACTTCGTTTTCCATTACAGAAATCTATCAAAGGGCCGTTGGCCGAATTTTATAGATTTCTAGTACATATGGTCGATGCCGTTAGTCCATTCGGCCCACAATAATGTGCAGAAGCAAACATTTATTTGAAAAAAGCAAATTATAGAAAATTATCAAAGAGATTCAGTCTAACTTGGATATTTTGGAAATATATTGATCCATGATCTCATATGCCGATCGGACAAAGCGGTCTGTTTGCATCAATAAATATTTGCAAAGAAAGAACAATACATTATTTTAGCATTCTTGCAGAAGTGTAGAAGCAGAACATGATGCCTTGTAAAAAAAGAGGCTCATGTGGTCATTCCAACCCAAATTGTTGTGTACGAACAAATAGTTTCATTTAATTATGGATGTGATGCGTAATCGAGGATGTGCACATACATAAAAAGAATTTCATTTCATACAAAGACATAATAATTTTAAGTCCAACCATCTATATAGTGTTATAGACAAACATCCTATTTGTCCGTCCATTATAAATTGACCTCACCTAAAAATAGAAAAGAATAAGAGCTGCCATAAATAATGAACTATTGCACAAAATTCAGCAAAGTACGCCTTTAATTAAAAGATCACTGGAATTAAAAAATGAATCCCCTACTGTGCTTCTTGAGTTGATCATATTTAATTGCAATTAATTGGGTCATGCAAAATAAACAACTTAGTTAAATATGGTATACAGGAACTTAAGAGCATTCAAAGTTTACATACCATGGATCTCTTCATAATCATCCGAGTGGTGCTAGACATGTGACAAATGTTGTACAATATGTATGATGCTGCTGATCAAACCGCCCATGAATAGTCCAAAGTTTTGCACAGCTATTTGATTGCATGTTGAACAAAAACTGTAGCACCAAAGGTGGTACGTGGAATAGTTGCATAATCATCATATCTCTGTAAAACAAAGACATTGGCTACCCAAGATGATGCCAGAATTAGTTTAGTCATATCTTCCTCCTTTCCATTTATATATAAGGTATTAGATCATATAACATGATTCTTACGATTATATGAAATGGAAATTTATGCATGCAAGGCCATATTTCTGCTTCAGGAAAGAAATATAGACTGAACTCTATCTGCGCACAATGCGTGCTAGTTTTTGTTTTGCAGGTTCTTTTTTTGCTTGTCTATTAAAGCCATGGAAGCAGTAAGTACATATAAATTTATTTGCAGTTTCTTGGTATTACTAATCAGATTATGTAGCCGCTAGTGCTAGCACCATACAATAGAATACGTAGACTGTACATAAATCAACTCACATATAGTAAATCAATTTAGAAAAGGAATGCCATTAAATTACCATGTAGTAAAAAATATATGAGGAAGAACTACCAAGAAGTTAAATTGAGCATCATTTTTTGATGTCCCTTGTTGCTTCGAATAAATATTGCCGCAATGTCACCTTCTTGACCACCTGAATGCGTATACGCTCCATTAGGCAAAGAGCGCTATTATAAAGAATACCATTCGAACAGTATATTTTGTGCTTTTGCGATATGCATGTGTCTAGTTAGATCATTGTGCGGCCATAAAATTGAAAGAACAGATCCAAGTTAATAGAACCGTAGTGTTTTGGTTGTAAAGAAATACTGAGAAGTAGATTGAACAAACCAAGTAATGCTACAAAACAACTTATCCCCTATCAAATAAACTTATAGAAGGTCCCCTGCAAAAAAAAAAATACTTAGAATGGATGCTTGAGTTCACTGCATGAAAGTACGTGTACATCTTTGGTCATGAATCCCCTAATTGGATCAAATATCACCTACAAAAATCATCCCAGTGATACATATGTAAGAGTAAAAAATGTATGAAACTAATGAACGCCTGCCATCATAATCTCCCGAAAACAGAAACCTAGACTGTACATGCTCATTAGAGACCATGTCTGAAACTGCAGGATGGAGAACATAAAAAGCCCCAAATAAGGAGAACCTACTGCAGTATTGCCCCTTGCAGACCTTATTGGATGGACTGCTGCAAGCAATGGCTAGCAATTGGCAATGGATGTGTGCTAAATTTCTATGCAGCCGTTGATTGGTCCAAGCTATGGGTAAATCATGGCCAATACATGCACACGGGAGAGAGATTGAGGTATATCTGCGTGGTAGTCCAATCAGATAGGAGGGAGAGAAGAACTATGGTGTGTGTGTAGCTAGCTCCTGCACGGAAGGAGTCCATGGGGGATTTTTGTCGAAAAGGACCACCTGCGCGAACGAATTGCTAAGAAAGACCATCTGCAGATCAATTTAACAAAAAAGACCCCCTCAACCGTGGCGGCAGGTGCGGCAGGCGACACGTGGCACCTGCGGCCACGCTGCAAGGCGGCAGCACTGTATCGCCCGGCAGAACGGGATTTGGCGTTGGCGACGGAACAACAGCGGCGTGTGGGGCCCGGCCGCCAAGGCGCATAGCGGAAGTACTGTACAGCCTGGGCCCTGCCGCCTCGCGGGCTGGCGGCAGCCCTGTTGCGGGGTCGGCGCTGCAGCCGATAAGATGGCATGTACACGTATTCTGTCGATAGGAAGAGCTGGTCGCTCGGCCAGCCGCTAGCCACATAAATCAGAATGGTGACAATGCTTTTGATGTATATATAAACATCCGCTAGAGAACAAATGATGTTGCTCTGTGCTTTCACAGAGAAAACGACGCCTACCTGCATGCAACATGCATGTGATCAACCCCTCCTTTTTCTTAATTAATCGTATCGATTACAATCAGGCCTGATCAAGCAATTGTGCTGCCGCCAGCCCACGAGGCGGCAGGCCCCAGGCTGTACAGTACCGCCGCCATGCGCCTTGGCGGCCGGGCCCCACACGCTGCTGCCGTTCCATCGCCAGCGCCAGATCCCGTTCTGCCAGGCGATACAGTGCTGCCGCCTTGCAGCGTGGCGGCAGGTGCCACGTGTCGCCTGCCGCACCTGCCGCCACGGCCGAGGGGGTCTTTTTTGTCAAATTGATCTGCAGGTGGTCCTTTTTAGCAATTCATTCGCACAGGTGGTCATTTTCAACAAAAAATCGTCCATGGGAGGTGAGCACAATGGTATGAGTCGTGCTTGAGTCTGTTATAAATTCTACATAATATTTTGCCGGCTAATGGAACATTGAGAAACGTCAAGAAGATCATGGAAGAATTTTTGAAGGGAGGTATAAACATCCATAGCAGAAAGATCTAGCCATTAGATAAACTAGGTGACTTCCCCGCGCGTTGCTGTTGTAGGGGATCGTAGCAGAAATTAAAATTTTCCTACGCATCACCAAGATCTATCCATGGAATATTCTAGCAACGAGGGGATAGGAGAGCATCTACATACCACTTGTAGATCGCAACGGAAGCGTTCAAGAAGAACGTGGATGATGGAGTCGTACTCGCCGTGATCCGAATCACCGATGACCTAGTGCCGAACGGACAACACCTCCGCGTTCAACACACGTATGGTCCGGATGACGTCTCCTCCTTCTTGATCCAGCAAGGGGGAAGGAGAGGTTGATGAAGATCCAGCAGCACGACGACGTGGTGATGGATGCAGCAGAGTTCCAGCAGGGCTTCGCCAAGCTTCTGTGGAGAGAGGGAGAGGTGTAACAGGGAGAGGGAGGCGCCAATGCAGCAGGGGTGCGGCTGCCCTCCCTCTCCCCCCCTTTATATAGGCCCCCTAGGGGGGGGCGCAGCCCTGGAGATGGATCTCCAGGGGGGCGGCGGCCAAGGGTGGGGGGCTTGCCCCCCAAGCAAGGGGGGCGCCCCCACTAGGGTTTCCCCCAACCCTAGGCGCATGGACCCAAGGGAAGGGGGCACGCCCAGCCCTCCAGGGGCTGGTTCCCTGCCCCTTGTGGCCCATGAGGCCCTCCGAGAGGGCTGGCCCCTCAAGGTGGACCCCCGATGCCTCTCCGGTGGCCCCGGTACAATACCGATATGCCCCCGAGACTTTCCGGTGTCCGTACAACAACTTCCCATATATAAATCTTTACCTCCGGACCACTCCGGAACCTCTCGTGACGTCCGGGATCTCATCCGGGACTCTGAACAACCTTCGGTTTGCTGCATACTAATATCTTTAACAACCCTAGCGTCACCAAACCTTAAGTGTGTAGACCCTACGGGTTCGGGAGACATGCAGACATGACCGAGACGATCTCCGGTCAATAACCAACAGCGGGATCTGGATACCCATGTTGACTCCCACATGGTCCTCGATGATCTCATCGGATGAACCACGATGTCGAGGACTTTAATCAATCCCGTACTAATTTCCCTTTGTCCATCGGTACGATACTTGCCCGAGATTCGATCGTCGGTATACCGATACCTTGTTCAATCTCGTTACCGGCAAGTCTCTTTACTCGTTCCCGTAACACATCATCCCGTGAACAACACCTTGATCACTTTGAGCTCATTATGATGATGTCTTACCGAGTGGGCCCAGAGATACCTCTCCGTCACACGGAGTGACAAATCCCAGTCTCGATTCATGCCAACCCAACAGATACTTTCGGAGATACCTGTAGTGCACCTTTATAGTCACCCAGTTACGTTGTGACGTTTGATACACCCAAAGCATTCCTACGGTATCCGGGAGTTGCATAATCTCATGGTCTAAGGAATGATACTTGACATTCAGAAAAGCTCTAGCAAATGAACTACACGATCTTTGTGCTATGCTTAGGTTTGGGTCTTGTCCATCACATCATTCTCCTAATGATGTGATCCCGTTATCAATGACATCCCCATGTCCATAGTCAGCAAACCATGACTATCTATTGATCAACGAGCTAGTCAACTAGAGGCTTACTAGGGACATATTGTGGTCTATGTATTCACACATGTATTATGATTTCCGAACAATACAATTATAGCATGAACAATAGACAATTATCATGAACAAGGAAATATAATAATCCATTTATTATTGCCTCTAGGGCATATTTCCAACAGTCTCCCACTTGCACTAGAGACAATAGTCTAGTTACATTGTGATGAATCGCACACCCATGGAATTTTGGTGTTGATCATGTTTTGCTCTAGGGAGAGGTTTAGTCAACGGATCCGCCACATTCAGGTCCGTATGTACTTTACAAATCTCTATGTCTCCATTTTGAACACTTTCACGAATGGAGTTGAAGCGACGCTTGATATGCCTGGTCTTCCTGTGAAACCTGGGCTCCTTCGCAAGGGCAATTGCTCCAGTGTTGTCACAGAAGAGAGTCATCGGGTCCGATGCATTGGGTATGACTCCTAGGTCGGTAATGAACTCCTTCACCCAGACTGCTTCTTGTGCTGCCTCCGAGGCTGCCATATACTCTGCTTCACATGTAGATCCCGCCACGACGCTTTGCTTGCAACTGCACCAGCTTACTGCCCCTCCATTCAAAATATACACGTATCCGGTTTGTGACTTGGAGCAATCCAGATCTGTGTCGAAGCTAGCGTGGACGTAACCCTTTACGACGAGCTCTTCGGCACCTCCATAAACAAGAAACATATCCTTGGTCCTTTTCAGGTACTTCAGGATGTTTTTGACCGTTGTCCAGTGTTCCTTGCAGGGATTACTTTGGTACCTACCTACCAAACTTACGGCAAGGTTTACATCGGGTCTGGTACACAGCATGGCATACATAATAGACCCTATAGCTGAGGCATAGGGGATGACACTCATCTCTTCTATATCTTTTGCCATGGTCGGGCATTGAGCCGTGCTCAATCGCACACCTTGCAATATAGGCAAGAACCCCTTCTTGGACTGATCCATTTTGAACTTCTTCAAAATCTTGTCAAGGTACGTACTTTGTGAAAGACCGATGAGGCGTCTCGATCTATCCCTATAGATCTTGATGCCTAATATATAAGCATCTTCTCCAAGGTCCTTCATTGAAAAACACTTGTTCAAATAGGCCTTTATGCTTTCCAAGAATTCTATATCATTTCCCATCAATAGTATGTCATCCACATATAATATGAGAAATGCTACGGAGCTCCCACTCACTTTCTTGTAAACGCAGGCTTCTCCATAAGTCTGCATAAACCCAAACGCTTTGATCATCTCATCAAAGCGAATGTTCCAACTCCGAGATGCTTGCACCAGCCCATAGATAGAGCGCTGGAGCTTGCATACTTTGTTAGCATTCTTGGGATCGACAAAACCTTCCGGCTGCATCACATACAATTCTTCCTTTAGGAAGCCGTTAAGGAATGCCGTTTTGACGTCCATTTGCCATATCTCATAATCATAGTATGCGGCAATTGCTAACATGATTCGGACGGACTTCAGCTTCGCTACGGGAGAGAAAGTCTCATCGTAGTCAACCCCTTGAACTTGCCGATAACCCTTAGCGACAAGTCGAGCTTTATAGATGGTCACATTACCATCCGCGTTTGTCTTCTTCTTAAAGATCCATTTATTTTCTATGGCTCGCCGATCATCGGGCAAGTCATTCAAAGTCCATACTTTGTTTTCATACATGGATTCTATCTCGGATTTCATGGCTTCTAGCCATTTGTCGGAATCTGGGCCCGCCATCGCTTCTTCATAGTTCGAAGGTTCACCGTTGTCCAACAACATGATTTCCAGGACAGGGTTGCCATACCACTCTGGTGCAGAACGCGTCCTTGTGGACCTACGAAGTTCAGTAGGAGCTTGATCAGAAGTATCTTGATCATCATCATTAACCTCCTCTTGAATCGGTGCAGGTGCCACAGGAACATTTTCCTGAGCTGCGCTACTCTGATTTTCAAGAGGTAGTACTTCATCAAGTTCTACTTTCCTCCCACTTACTTCTTTGGAGAGAAACTCTTTCTCTAGAAAGGACCCGTTCTTGGCAACAAAGATCTTGCCTTCGGATCTGAGGTAGAAGGTATACCCAACTGTTTCTTTGGGATATCCTATGAAGACGCATTTTTCTGATTTGGGTTCGAGCTTTTCAGGTTGAAGTTTCTTGACATAAGCATCGCAACCCCAAACTTTCAGAAACGACAGCTTAAGTTTCTTTCCAAACCATAATTCATACGGTGTCGTCTCAACGGATTTTGACGGAGCCCTATTTAAAGTGAATGCGGCTGTCTCTAGAGTGTATCCCCAAAATGATAGCGGTAGATCTGTAAGAGACATCATAGACCGCACCATATCCAATAGAGTGCGATTACGACGTTCGGACACACCGTTACGCTGAGGTGTTCCAGGCGGCATGAGTTGTGAAACGATTCCACATTTTCTTAAGTGTGTGCCAAATTCGTGACTTAAATATTCTCCCCCACGATCTGATCGTAAGAACTTTATCTTTCTGTCTCGTTGATTCTCAACCTCACTCTGAAACTCCTTGAACTTTTCAAAGGTCTCAGACTTGTGTTTCATCAAGTAGACATACCCATATCTACTCAAATAATTAGTGAGAGTGAGAACATAACGATAGCCTCCGCGAGCCTCAACGCTCATTGGACCACACACATCTGTATGTATGATTTCCAACAAGTTGGTTGCTCGCTCCATTGTCCCCGAGAATGGAGTCTTGGTCATTTTTCCCATGAGGCATGGTTCGCATGTGTCAAATGATTCATAATCGAGAGACTCTAAAAGTCCATCAGCATGGAGCTTCTTCATGCGCTTGACACCAATGTGACCAAGGCGGCAGTGCCACAAGTATGTGGGACTATCGTTATTAACTTTACATCTTTTGGTATTCACACTATGAATATGTGTAACATCACGTACGAGATTCATTAAGAATAAACCATTAACCATCGGAGCATGACCATAAAACATATCACTCATATAAATAGAACAACCATTATTCTCGGATTTAAATGAGTAGCCATCTCGTATTAAACGAGATCCAGATACAATGTTCATGCTCAAACTTGGCACTAAATAACAATTATTAAGGTTTAAAACTAATCCCGTAGGTAAATGTAGAGGTAGTGTGCCGACGGCGATCACATCGACCCTGGAACCATTCCCGACGCGCATCGTCACCTCGTCCTTCGCCAGTCTCCGTTTATTCCGCAGCTCCTGTTTTGAGTTACAAATATGAGCAACGACACCGGTATCAAATACCCAGGAGCTACTACGAGCACTGGTAAGGTACACATCAATTACATGTATATCACATATACCTTTAGTGTTGCCGGCCTTCTTATCTGCTAAGTACTTGGGGCAATTCCGCTTCCAGTGACCAGTTCCCTTGCAATAAAAGCACTCAGTTTCAGGTTTGGGTCCATTCTTTGACTTTTTCCTGGCAACTGATTTATCAGGCGCGGCAACCTCCTTGCCGTCTTTCTTGAAGTTCTTCTTACCCTTGCCTTTCTTGAACTTAGTGGTTTTATTCACCATCAACACTTGATGTTCCTTTTTGATCTCCACCTCTGCAGATTTCAGCATTGAATACAACCCGGGAATGGTCTTTTCCATCCCCTGCATATTGTAGTTCATCACGAAGCTCTTGTAGCTAGGTGGGAGTGACTGAAGGATTCTGTCAATGACCGCCTCATCCGGGAGACTAACTTCCAGCTGAGTCAAGCGGTTGTGCAACCCAGACATCTTGAGTATGTGTTCACTGACAGAGCTATTTTCCTCCATCTTACAGCTAAAGAACTTGTCGGAGACATCATATCTCTCGACCCGGGCATGAGCTTGGAAAATCAATTTCAGCTCCTCGAACATCTCATATGCTCCGTGTTGCTCAAAACGCTTTTGGAGCCCCGGTTCTAAGCTGTAAAGCATGCCGCACTGAACGAGGGAGTAATCATCAGCACGAGACTGATGGGCGTTCATAACGTCCTGGTTTGCTGGGAATGGTGCATCACCTAGCGGTGCTTCTAGGACATAATCTTTCTTGGCAGCTATGAGGATGATCCTCAGGTTCCGGACCCAGTCCGCATAGTTGCTGCCATCATCTTCCAGCTTGGTTTTCTCTAGGAACGCTTTGAAGTTGAGGGTGACATTAGCGTGGGCCATTTGATCACAAGACATATTGTAAAGATTTAGACTAAGTTCATGATAATTAAGTTCATCTAATCAAATTAATGAATGAACTCCCACTCAGATTTGACATCCCTCTAGTCATCTAAGTGATACATGATCCGAGTCAACTAGGCCGAGTCCGATCATCACGTGAGATGGACTAGTCATCATCGGTGAACATCTCCATGTTGATCGTATCTTCTATACGACTCATGTTCGACCTTTCGGTCCTCCGTGTTCCGAGGCCATGTCTGTCCATGCTAGGCTCGTCAATCCAACCTAAGTGTATTGCGTGTGTAAATCTGGCTTACACCCGTTGTATGCGAACGTAAGGACCTATCACACCCGATCATCACGTGGTGCTTCGGAACGACGAACCTTAGCAACGATGCACAGTTAGGGAGAACACATTTTGATATTTTAATGAGGGATCATCTTATTTATGCTACCGCCGTTCTAAGCAAGTAAGATGTAAAAACATGATAAACATCACATGCAATCAAATAGTGACATGATATGGCCAACATCATTTCGCTCCTTTGATCTCCATCTTCGGGGCGCCATGTTCATCGTTGTCACCGGCATGACACCATGATCTCCATCATCATGATCTCCATCATCGTGTCTTTTTGAAGTTGTCACGTCAACTATTACTTCTACTACTATGGCTAACGCTTTAGCAATAAAGTAAAATAATTACATGACGATTTAAGTTGACACGCAGGTCATAAATAAATAAAGACAACTCCTATGGCTCCTGCCGGTTGTCATACTCATCGACATGCAAGTCGTGATTCCTATTACAATAACAAGATCATCTCATACATCACATACATGATTCATCACAACTTCTGGCCATATCACATCACAAAGCACTTGCTGCAAAAACAAGTTAGACGTCCTCTAATTGTTGTTGCAAGTTTTTACGTGGCTGTTATAGGTTGCTAGCAAGAACGTTTCTTACCTACGTTAAAACCACAAGGTGAATTGTCAATCTCTATTTACCCTTCATAAGGACCCTGTTCATCGAATCCGACCCAACTAAAGTGGGAGAGACAGACACCCGCCAGCCACCTTATGCAACTAGTGCATGTTAGTCGGTGGAACCGGTCTCACGTAAGCGTACGTGTAAGGTTGGTCCGGGCCGCTTCATCCCACAATACCGCTGAACCAAGAAAGGACTAGTAACGGCAAGAAGAATTGACAATTCGACGCCCACAACTACTTTGTGTTCTACTCGTGCATAGAAACTACGCATAGACCTAGCTCATGATGCCACTGTAGGGGATCGTAGCAGAAATTAAAATTTTCCTACGCATCACCAAGATCTATCCATGGAGTATTCTAGCAACGAGGGGATAGGAGAGCATCTACATACCACTTGTAGATCCCAACTGTGACACCCCAAAAATTTTGACCTTGTTTTAATGGATTAAAATTTTTGCCAGGATTTAAAACCTTGATTTTTAGCTCCTTTTTGAATTTTTTTAACCATTTCCTCCCTTGCTATTATGGAGTTTTCCCCTAAATGAAAATCTTTTCAAATATGCCATTGGACCTGTTTAACCACTCAAGAAAAAACTTTTCCTTTATTAGTAAAACAAATTGAATGTATAAGTTGCTTGATTTTTTTTCTTGAAATTGGTTTTTCAAGGTTAATTGGCCATATTTGAACTACAACCATTTGATAAATTCATTTAAAATTTCAACCAAAATTTGGAGATGTCAGGTGATGTTTTTAAATCACTTTTATGCAAAAATAACTTTGATTCATAAAATATTTTGAGCTCTACACCCTATTTCCTTCTCTGGTCCAGAGTGCAAATTTGCACTACAACCCATTTAAATATTTCTTTCTAGCCTTCACCAAAATTATGGGATGTTGGAAATAGCCTATAATTCAACTTTATGCAAAAACCCAATGTTGTTATTTGAAAAAATTGAGTGTAGCAACCTCATCTTCATTCTGGCCCAACTTGCTGGTTTGTACAGCAACCATATTTTTAGTTGCTCCTTTACCCATGATTTCTTTTTCTACTTGTAGCCAACCCTACCAAACCCCTAAGTCCAGGAGCATGCACTCTTTGGAACATTTCTGGTCCATGTTGTGATGCCATTTGCTTCCTGTCCAGAAGTGTAGTTTTGCAAAACTTGCACTAGCAAGTTTCTCCTTTTTGCAAACTAACTACACCACCCTCTCATACTTCCATAAAGACCCCACTCTGGAAGTTTTGGCCACCCCAAGAGGTGCCTAGGTGCATGTGGCATTCTGTCGAACACCCTGTAGGCATGACCAGTTTTTGACATGTGATCTTGCTTCCCTTGCCTAGCTACCTTGTCTAATAGTCTCCTCACTACTCCTAACCTGGATCTGCTAATTCCCAGTCTCACCCGAGACCTCTAGCGCGCCCTGGCATTTCGTCGAACAGGTCCTGCGCGCGCCTGAGCGCGCCAACTGCAGCCGCGTACCGAGTCGCCGCGTCGCGCGCCCCTGGCTTGAACCGCACGGCAGAACCTCGCCTCGCACTCCCCTCCTCGCCACGTCACGCCAAAAGGCCCCGACCGCTCCCTAGCGCCCTACAGCGTCGCCGTCAGAGGCCATTTGGCGGCACGCCCACAGCCGCGCCCGCCGCCCGACCACGCCTGCGCTAGCCAGCGCCGCCCAAGCTCCCAGCGCTTGCCACCTGCCTCCTGGAGCAGTGCCTGCTCATCCACAACTTCGTCCCCTAGCATTCGTCGCAGCCACGTTGCCCTGCAAGCACAGAGAGGCGGTTCGCCGCCGTTCTTATCTCCGGCCACCTCAGACCGATCTCCACCGCCTATATAAGGAGCCCCGAGCTCATCTCCGCATAGAGACGACCCCAAGCCACCTTCCTAGAGCCCCATTGGCCGTCAATTGAAGAGGAAAAGGTCGTCTTCTTCCTCTCCCGCAACCTCGGCCGCCGCCATTACCCCGGCCAGTACGGTGCCACCAGAGCTCTCCCTCCCATTTCTCTTCACCAAGAACAACCTCTCCCTCCCATGAACCTTTCCCCCTACTCGATTCCGATCGGGAGCCACCGCAGCCCCAAAACCACTTCGCACCCGAGGCCTCCTCCGCCGCGTAGCTCACCGTCGGCGACTCCCTCCACCCCCACCGACCCGTCGACCACCGTGAGGACCGCCCCGGTCTTGCGGTTCCATCCCGACCCTCTGGAGCCCGCGGGGAACAGCTGTTCGCCGGCGTTGATCGCCGTCGCCCCGCCACCTTTCGGACGAAGGAGGAAGAAGGAGGGGTGGACTAGTCAAACCTGACTAGTGGACCCCGGACCCACTGTCAGTGACACTCCACGCCGTCCACGTGGATGAGTGGAAGCGTAAAGCCACAAGTGCGCCCCCCCTGACCGAAAGCGTAATCCCAAAATCCGCTTTCGACGTGTACGTGTTCAATTTGAAACCTTTTCTTTTCTGTTTATTATTTTAAATAGCAGATTTGACTAAACTTTGACTGACTATAACTTTTTAAATATAAGTCCAAATGAATTGATTCTTTTTCCTACCTCTCCCAAATAATGTCTAGTTTATTTTAAGATTTATTTGAAAATTTTCCAAACAACTTTCTGTGCTGTTTTAATTGTATGTGTTAATTCATACATATTCCTTTAAATAGGATTTTGGAAGATTTCAAGATGTTTTGGATGCACCCTTCTTTTCCATGACCTAAAGGCAAGCATTCTGAACCCCGGGAATATAGTTTTGGTGGGATAGTTGATACGTTTATAACACCACCTTATTTCGGACTATTGTTATTTCATGTGATATGATCATTTGCATGGATGCATTATTGTGATTTCCTTGCTGTTGGAAATGAGCATACTCATGTGATGGCAATCATACTCATGTACCTTACATGCACGTCGATAAGGAATCCGGGAAAGCCTTTGCCTTGGGTAGGTGTGAGCTTGTCGCCGGTCTCCGTCGGGATGGTTATAATCGGTATGGCATGGTAAGGTATAATGGGTGGCGATTTGTTGGTTGAAGTATTGTTGTTGAGCTATCCATGCAGGGAACATTTATAAAACCTCCTGAGTCGGCCATAGATCGAGTCTTGTTCCGGTAACCCCCATACTTGTTTCGTACTGCCACAGGTCCCTACCGTAGGTGGGGTATGGTTCAGTAAGTTGTTAACCCTTGTCTTGGCACACACCGTACAGAGAGTCCATGGTGGAAGATACCGGCTGCATCCGGTAGGCATGCCACCTGGTCCGGGGGCATGGGTGTTTCGGTTGTAGCCGAAGGGGGTAGCTCCCCTAGTTTGCGCGCGGTATAAATTTTGTGATCCCATGCCACGTCGAGGTTGTAGCCTCCCCACTTAGAGTTTGCCTGACAGGTGTCGTGGGTGATTCCAGACACCGGTGAGTTAAGCTGGTGTGTGCAAGTCAGGTGTGTTTTCAATTAAAAGACCGTAGACGGAATTAGTCCCGATGGACTAAAGGAATCCGTTACTCGTGGGTAAAAAGTACACCCTCTGCAGAGATTAAACCTATTCGAATAGCCGAGTCCATGGTTAAGGATTACAGTCTGGGATGGGTCAAGTGTCGGTCTTAGTATCGGTCTTCGGAGGTGAAACTGTTAAACCAGAACGGGAATTACTACTTGTGACTTGTGATGATTATGATTATTACTATCGTTGACTAACTCGTGATATAATTGTTATCATCGAATATCTCTAGGATGGTTCTACCTCCGGGATATTCACTATGATCATTCCTTTTAAAGCCCTTTACGTGGTGTCGCTCAGACGCCCGGCTGTGGCATTTCTTTTAAAGCCCTTTCTGTGGTGTCGCTCAGACGCCCGGCTGTGGCATTTCTTTTAAAGCCCTTTCTGTGGTGTCGCTCCCGGCTGTGGCATTTCTTTTAAAGCCCTTTCTGTGGTGTCGCTCAGACGCCCGGCTGTGGCATTTCTTTTAAAGCCCTTTCTGTGGTGTCGCTCAGACGCCCGGCTATGGTATTTCTTTTTAAAGCCCTTTACGTGGTGTCGCTAAGACGCCCGTCTGTGGCATGCTTGGTGATTATTTTATAAATATTACTACTGCTATACTATTACTTATTCATAAATAACATGCTTGCATGCATCATAGTTTCATTGATCTTGTGTGGCTAACATCATGAACATGAGACATTTCCAGCACATCATTGTTATTTTATACCTATGTTCAAAATGTTTGCGAGTACATTCAAAGTACTCACTGGCTTGTCCCTGGCTATTGTCTTGGCCAGATTGCTTGCTTGGAGAGGAGAGTTGCGATGACAGCCCCGGAACTAAGCAACGGCGATAGCAGCCTCGCGAAGATAGGAGTTAACCTGGTCAGCTGTTCCCGTGGGAAATGGAGTCCGATAGACATCGATGATCCACAAACCGCTTCCGCCCTCAACCACTAGAAACCATTTGATGTACTCATAGGCCACAATGGTCTTGTACTACATGTTCTGTATTTTGCTTGGAATATCTGTACCAAGTTGATGCCTCATCAGCTAACAGTTATCCTGGGGCTGATGAGCACGACGGCCATTTTTTTGGGAATTAATGCCCGGAAAACCGGTGGCGACAGACTTGGTATCAGAGCCAGGCTGACCGTTGGCTAATCCTATCTTAGCCAGGTCAATATCTTAGGCAGACCAACCCACCAAGCCATAACCGAACCCCAACCAAGCTTCTCATGCAAGATAGCCCCACAGTGACCCAACACCTTTTGGCAGTCGGTGCCTGACCTACCAGCCTAGCCATCGATCAGGCGCCAGTGACCGGCCCCCAGATAGTCCTGTTCGCAAGCGTGCGGAGGAAGACTCCGACCCCTTTCCCTGTAAAAAGGGGCATGCTAGCCCCAACCCAGCACAACACAGCCACCATCCTAAACCAAGCCATAATGCCTGGTCCTGTCGTGCACACTGAGACCACAGCAACCAACCTTGGAGGTTTTGTGACCATACTCGCAAACCTCACCCGTCGAGTCTATGCGTTAGAAGAGCCTCCAGAATATGTTGTGTACCAAGGACCCTTGAGCGGTGAAAGCCGTCAATTTTGGGCCACTATACACATCTACGGTAGGGGTCTAGCACCCGAACGCCCCTACAGGTTCACCGGAAGAACAACTTCCATTGAGCCACAAGCCATCCAACTAGCTGCTCATGAAGCTATAGTTCATCTCCGGCGCTTGTCGCCTAGAGTTGACTGTCGCTCGTTCCACTACTACCCGAGACGTGAAGGGTATGGTAGACCACCCCAAGTTGCCAACGGAGATTACGAAACAGATCCTGCGTTGTTGCACCTAGTGCGCTACGTAAGTGCACTAGAGGAACTGTGCGATCAGATCACTATTGATCTTATCGCAGCTCGTGGAGAGCTGGTTCGTTGAGCCCCGGCTAGAGAAGAGGACGAGCCCAACACCGACAACCCAGTCGTGCTGTTTGGACACCCGATCGAGTCCCTGAGGTCTACCCCAATCATCGGCCAAGGAGTTGCGATAACCCCCGAAGTGCTTCGCCGCATTTTGGGAGCGCACTCCAACGGAGTTGTGGCCAGCGATCCCCGAGATGGTCATCATCGCTACCCCGAGCCTGCAGCCCCTCAACCTACTCCGATTAATTCCGACGGCGAGTCCCGTGGAGAAGCCTCAACATCCACAAGGCACGCCCGCATGGATGTAAACGAGGTAGACTAAGTAACCCGAGTTGTATCGAGTCCCAGTGTACCCTCGCTTTGTAATCTTTTGGCTTTGTAAGTTAGCGCTGCCTGTTGTCGTGCCTCTGTTTATATGGTAGTCTTGCCTGGATACGCCAGTATGCAGTATAAGATTTCTATCACTGGCACATTTACCAAAAACCTCCCCGACAACTCCCACAGTAACACGTCACCTCGGTGAAGTATGTGTATCTGTGGCATTGACTTCGACCCGCAGAGCAGAGTTGGAAATATCTTTACCATTCCCCGGTAAAAATAACCCAGCTCCGGTGCTATAAAGAGGCCACCGCATGACCTTGCCAAACACCTCTCACCTTGTGCACCCACCCTCACAACCATTTCCTAGCCATGCCGACCCCCAGCATTTACCTGAGAACCCCAGATGTAACCCCGGGTAGTTTTGTCAAGATATTGTGGGATTTTACCTGCAGTACCATGGGCGCTACCCAGCCACCCCAGTACGAGCTGTTCAAATCGAGGATCACCTCTTCCACCTCGAGATATTGGGCCGCAGTGCACATCCCTCCCGTAAACTCAAACCAAGACCCAACAGAGGTCTCCTTCGTGGGGAAATCTATGCCAACCCCACCAATGGCCATAGAAGCTGCGGCATACGAAGCGCTCGCTCGCCTTTGATTGGCGGTACCTTACGCCAGCGAACGAGGGTATTATTACTTTCCGAGCCGTGCAGCGCCCGGAGGAGTAACGTCTTTTCCCGGTGTACAAATTGAGAGAGACCCAGTCCTGGCCAATCTTGTCCAGTACGTCATCGCACAAGAGCATTTAACCCAACGCGTGATGGGTTATCTCCAGAGCCTTGCAGATTTGAATCCTCAGATCGCCCTCGGCAGAACACTAAGGCCCGACCAGGAGAGACATGTGCATCGTCTGGTCAACCCACTTTCTCCGATAGAAGAAGAATGTGTCTCAGTGCCAGAGACATTTTCTCAGGACCACGTCCAGTTACCCTTTGCATTCTAGACGACGCTGCTACGTTTATTGTTGCAACTTTTATTTATCCGATGTAACTTAGGCGTGTGCGCTCTGTATAAATCTTTAGTTTCGATTAATGTGAGTGATTCTGTTGCATTACTGTTTTCCTCCACTTATAATCCTGGAGTGAGTTTTCTTTCCCCCGAATTGCTGCATCTGCACCTTCTCACGGCATGGATTATTTTATTTCTCACAGCGCAGCGGCCGCAGACTCACAACCATAATCATCCGAGCACATACATTGTTTGCAAAAGTTTTGCAACGATGTTACACCTAGCTAACCACCCTCTAACAACAGTTAGCACCCGGCACACTCCACCTACTCCTCGTGATCAGCGCCACCGTGGAGAGCCAACACTCGAGCAGCAGCATCGCGACGATCGTCGAAGATCATCGCGCACAGGAGCACGGAGAGCCCCAGCAGTGTCGCCAGCCCTCCGCATACCAGGATCGCGAACCAGTCCGGCATCGCCTCCGCCATTAGGGCCTCACCCGAGCTTCGGTAGGCAGAAATGGAGGAAGAAAGAGGAGGAGGAGCAAGGCCAGGTGTGAGGGAGAAGAGAGAAAACACCCCGGCCGCTTTATAGCTCGAGCTCGTGTACGGTGGGCGAAGTCCACCAATGCCGCTCGTCGCCCGATCGCCGGTGTTCGGAGTCGAATCCGCAAGCAGTGCCGACAGCACGCTGGCCCGCGAGGTGAGTACACGCTGCCCCGGCAGTTAGCACGCCGCGCACTACCTTGGTACGGCCTAGATGCCCTACGCGCTAGGCGTCGCCGGTGGAGAAAAGCGGGGGAAAGCGCGCGGGAGAGAGGAAGAAGAAGAGCCAGAGGGAGAAGAAGAGGCTGACTGTGGGCCCCGGGTCCACTTGTTAGCCAGAGAGGGCACCGTGCTCTCGGGTACGACCAGCGTATATCTAAGTTTAGATTTTTTTTTATTTATATCCAGCGTGGAAGTCTCACGTATTTATCCCGAACCGTAGTTTTTTCCACGCAACGCCAGTATCCCCAGTGTGGTTTTACACCACTTATTGCCCTCTCACTGTAGCCACATTTTCATTGCATATTATTTTTTTAAAACAGCTTTTAACAAATCTCGAGGACGAGATTTTTCTTAAGGGGGGTAGTTTTGTGACACCCCAAAAATTTTGACCTTGTTTTAATGGATTAAATTTTTTGCCAGGATTTAAAACCTTGATTTTTAGCTCCTTTTTGAATTTTTTAACCATTTCCTCCCTTGCTATTATGGAGTTTTCCCCTAAATGAAAATCTTTTCAAATATGCCATTGGACCTGTTTAACCACTCAATAAAAAACTTTTCCTTTATTAGTAAAATGAATTGAATGTATAAGTTGCTTGATTTTTTTGCTTGAAATTGGTTTTTCAAGGTTAATTGGCCATATTTGAACTACAACCATTTGATAAATTCATTTAAAATTTCAACCAAAATTTGGAGATGTCAGGTGATGTTTTTAAATCACTTTTATGCAAAAATAACTTTGATTCATAAAATATTTTGAGCTCTACACCCTATTTCCTTCTCTGGTCCAGAGTGCAAATTTGCACTACAACCCATTTAAATATTTCTTTCTAGCCTTCACCAAAATTATGGGATGTTGGAAATAGCCTATAATTCAACTTTATGCAAAAACCCAATGTTGTTATTTGAAAATATTGAGTGTAGCAACCTCATCTTCATTCTGGCCCAACTTGCTGGTTTGTACAGCAACCATATTTTTAGTTGCTCCTTTACCCATGATTTCTTTTTCTACTTGTAGCCAACCCTACCAAACCCCTAAGTCCAGGAGCATGCACTCTTTGGAACATTTCTGGTCCATGTTGTGATGCCATTTGCTTCCTGTCCAGAAGTGTAGTTTTGCAAAACTTGCACTAGCAAGTTTCTCCTTTTTGCAAACTAACTACACCACCCTCTCATACTTCCATAAAGACCCCACTCTGGAAGTTTTGGCCACCCCAAGAGGTGCCTAGGTGCATGTGGCATTCTGTCGAACACCCTGTAGGCATGACCAGTTTTTGACATGAGTTTTAGCTTGCATTGTGATCTTGCTTCCCTTGCCTAGCTACCTTGTCCAATAGTCTCCTCACTACTCCTAACCTGGATCTGCTAATTCCCAGTCTCACCCGAGACCTCTAGCGCGCCCTGGCATTTCGTTGAACAGGTCCTGCGCGTGCACTGGGCGCGCCCAGAGCGCGCCAACTGCAGCCGCGCACCGAGCCGCCGCGTTGCGCTCCCCTGGCTTGAACCGCGTGGCAGAACCTTGCCTCGCACTCCCCTCCTCGCCGCGTCACGCCAAAAGGCCCCGGCCGCTCCCTGGCGCCCTACATCGCCGCCGTCAGAGGCCATTTGGCGGCACGGCCACGGCCGCGCCCGCCGCCCGACCACGCCTGCGCTAGCCAGCGCCGCCCAAGCTCCCAGCGCTTGCCACCTGCCTCCTGGAGCAGTGCGTGCTCATCCACAACTTCGTCCCCTGGCATTCGTCGCCGCCACGTTGCCCTGCAAGCACAGAGAGGCGGTTCGCCGCCGTTCTTATTTCCGGCCACCTCGGAACGACCTCCACCGCATATATAAGGATCCCCGAGCTCATCTCCGCACAGAGACGACCCCAAGCCACCTTCCTAGAGCCCCATTGGCCGTCAATTGAAGAGGAAAAGGTCGTCTTCTTCCTCTCCGGCAACCTCGGCCGCCGCCATTACCCCGGCCGGTACGGTGCCACCAGAGCTCTCCCTCCCATTTCTCTTCACCAAGAACAACCTCTCCCTCCCGTGAACCTTCCCCCCTACTCGATTCCGATCGGGAGCCACCGCAGCCCCAAAACCACTTCGCACCCGAGGCCTCCTCCGCCGCGTAGCTCACCGTCGGCGACTCCCTCCACCCCCACTGACCCGTCGACCACCGTGAGGACCGCCCCGGTCTTGCGGTTCCATCCCGACCCTCTGGAGCCCGTGGGGAACAGCTGTTCGCCGGCGTTGATCGCCGTCGCCCCGCCACCTTTCGGACGAAGGAGGAAGAAGGAGGGGTGGACTAGTCAAACCTGACTAGTGGACCCCGGACCCACTGTCAGTGACACTCCACGCCGTCCACGTGGATGAGTGGAAGCGTAAAGCCACAAGTGCGCCCCCCCTGACCGAAAGCGTAATCCCAAAATACGCTTTCGACGTGTACGTGTTCAATTTAAAACCTTTTCTTTTCTGTTTATTATTTTAAATAGCAGATTTGACTAAACTTTGACTGACTATAACTTTTTAAATATAAGTCCAAATGAATTGATTCTTTTTCCTACCTCTCCCAAATAATGTCTAGTTTATTTTAAGATTTATTTGAAAATTTTCCAAACAACTTTCTTTGCTGTTTTAATTGTATGTGTTAATTCATAAATATTCCTTTAAATAGGATTTTTGAAGATTTCAAGATGTTTTGGATGCACCCTTCTTTTCCATGACCTTAAGGCAAGCATTCTGAACCCCGGGATCCGTCGGGATGGTTATAATCGGTATGGCATGGTAAGGTATAATGGGTGGTGATTTGTTGGTTGAAGTATTGTTGTTGAGCTATCCATGCAGGGAACATTTATGAACCTCCTGAGTCGGCCATAGATCGAGTCTTGTTCCGGTAACCCCCATACTTGTTTCGTACTGCCACAGGTCCCTACCGTAGGTGGGGTATGGTTCAGTAAGTTGTTAACCCTTGTCTTGGCACACACCGTACAGAGAGTCCATGGTGGAAGATACCGGCTGCATCCGGTAGGCATGCCACCTGGTCCGGGGGCATGGGTGTTTCGGTTGTAGCCGAAGGGGGTAGCTCCCCTAGTTTGCGCGCGGTATAAATTTTGTGATCCCATGCCACGTCGAGGTTGTAGCCTCCCCACTTAGAGTTTGCCTGACAGGTGTCGTGGGTGATTCCAGACACCGGTGAGTTAAGCTGGTGTGTGCAAGTCAGGTGTGTTTTCAATTAAAAGACCGTAGACGGAATTAGTCCCGATGGACTAAAGGAATCCGTTACTCGTGGGTAAAAAGTACACCCTTTGCAGAGATTAAACCTATTCGGATAGCCGTGTCCATGGTTAAGGATTACAGTCTGGGATGGGTCAAGTGTCGGTCTTAGTGTCGGTCTTCGGAGGTGAAACTGTTAAACCAGAACGGGAATTACTACTTGTTACTTGTGATGATTATGATTATTACTATTGTTGACTAACCCGTGATATAATTGTTATCATCGAATATCTTTGGGATATTCACTATGATTATTCCTTTTAAAGCCCTTTACGTGGTGTCGCTCAGACGCCCGGCTGTGGCATTTCTTTTAAAGCCCTTTCTGTGGTGTCGCTCAGACGCCCAGCTGTGGCATTTCTTTTAAAGCCCTTTCTGTGGTGTCGCTCAGACGCCCGGCTGTGGCATTTCTTTTGAAGCCCTTTCTGTGGTGTCGCTCAGACGCCCGGCTGTGGCATTTCTTTTAAAGCCCTTTCTGTGGTGTCGCTCAGACGCCCGACTGTGGTATTTCTTTTTAAAGCCCTTTACGTGGTGTCGCTAAGACGCCCGCCTGCGGCATGCTTGTTGATTATTTTATAAATATTACTACTGCTATACTATTACTTATTCATAAATAACATGCTTGCATGCATCATAGTTTCATTGATCTTGTGTGGCTAACGTCATGAACATGAGACATTTCCAGCACATCATTGTTATATTATACCTATGTTCATAATGTTTGCGAGTACATTCAAAGTACTCACTGGCTTGTCCCTGGCTATTGTCTTGGCCAGATTGCTTGCTTGGAGAGGAGCGTTGCGATGACAGCCCCGGAACTAAGCAACGGTGATAGCAGCCTCGCGAAGATAGGAGTTAACCTGGTCAGCTGTTCCCGTGGGAAATGGAGTCCGATAGACACCGATGATCCACAAACCGCTTCCGCCCTCAACCACTAGAAACCATTTGATGTACTCATAGGCCACAATGGTCTTGTACTACATATTCTGTATTTTGCTTGGAATATCTGTACCAAGTTGATGCCTCATCAGCTAACAGTTATCCTGGGGCTGATGAGCACGACGGCCATTTTTTTGGGAATTAATGCCCGAAAAACCGGTCGCGACAGCAACGGAAGCGTTCAAGGAGAACGTGGATGATGGAGTCGTACTCGCCGTGATCCGAATCACCGATAACCTAGTGCCGAACGGACAACACCTCCGCGTTCAACACACGTACGGTCCGGATGACGTCTCCTCCTTCTTGATCCAGCAAGGGGGAAGGAGAGGTTGATGAAGATCCAGCAGCATGACGGCGTGGTGGTGGATGCAGCAGAGTTCCAGCAGGGCTTCGCCAAGTTTCTGTGGAGAGAGGGAGAGGTGTAACGGGGAGAGGGAGGCGCCAATGCAGCAGGGGTGCGGCTGCCCTCCCTCTCCCTCCCTTTATATAGGCCCCCTAGGGGGGGGCGCAGCCCTGGAGATGGATCTCCAGGGGGGGCGGCGGCCAAGGGTGGGGGGCTTGCCCCCCAAGCAAGGGGGGCGCCCCCACTAGGGTTTCCCCCAACCCTAGGCGCATGGGCCCAAGGAAAGGGGGCGCGCCCAGCCCTCCAGGGGCTGGTTCCCTGCCCCTTGTGGCCCATGAGGCCCTCCGAGAGGGCTGGCCCCTCAAGGTGGACCCCCGGTGCCTCTCCGGTGGCCCCGGTACAATACCGATATTCCCCCGAGACTTTCCGGTGTCCGTACAACAACTTCCCATATATAAATCTTTACCTCCGGACCACTCCGGAACCTCTCGTGACGTCCGGGATCTCATCCGGGACTCCGAACAACCTTCGGTTTGCTGCATACTAATATCTTTAACAACCCTAGCGTCACCGAACCTTAAGTGTGTAGACCCTACGGGTTCGGGAGACATGCAGACATGACCGAGACGATCTCTGGTCAATAACCAACAGCGGGATCTGGATACCCATGTTGGCTCCCACATGCTCCTCGATGATCTCATCGGATGAACCACGATGTCGAGGACTTTAATCAATCCCGTACTCAATTCCCTTTGTCCATCGGTACGATACTTGCCCGAGATTCGATCGTTGGTATACCGATACCTTGTTCAATCTCGTTACCGACAAGTCTCTTTACTCGTTCACGTAACACATCATCCCGTGAACAACACCTTGATCACTTTGAGCTCATTATGATGATGTCTTACCGAGTGGGCCCAGAGATACCTCTCCGTCACACGGAGTGACAAATCGCAGTCTCGATTCATGGCAACCCAACAGATACTTTCGGAGATACCTGTAGTGCACCTTTATAGTCACCCAGTTACGTTGTGACGTTTGATACACCCAAAGCATTCCTACGATATCCGGGAGTTGCATAATCTCATGGTCTAAGGAATGATACTTGACATTCAGAAAAGCTCTAGCAAACGAACTACACGATCTTTGTGCTATGCTTAGGTTTGGGTCTTGTCCATCACATCATTCTCCTAATGATGTGATCCCGTTATCAATGACATCCCCATGTCCATAGTCAGGAAACCATGACTATCTATTGATCAACGATCTAGTCAACTAGAGGCTTACTAGGGACATATTGTGGTCTATGTATTCACACATGTATTATGATTTCCGAACAATACAATTATAGCATGAACAATAGACAATTATCATGAACAAGGAAATATAATAATCCATTTATTATTGCCTCTAGGGCATATTTCCAACAGCTGCGGGATTTAAAGATTAATTCTGGATAAATTTTGTATGATTAAAATAATCTAAATGAGAAGCTATTATTTTCGGAAGTAATTATGTTTGAACAAAGAGTATGCATGTATGCTAGACCATTGCGGAACGAAAAATTATACTGGAGTATGCATGTGCTACAAAATAGTTTTATTGGATGATTACGTGGCACATTTGATGTTGTGGAGGGTTGCATGTTGAAAGAATTAGATTTAGTGGGGATCAACTATTTAGGTATTATAGACATGAGGGGTCTAGACGATATCCCGCGCCTTGCTGCAGGAAATTTTGGTCCTATGCACATGATAATACACAAATCGAATTATTTTGTTTGCAGCGTTGATATAAGAACTTGTGGGGTTTTTTTTCTGCAATGGGCATTATAATTGCTGTATAATTACAAAGAGAACAAAATCTGAATTATGCGATTTACCTTTTCACTAAATATAGTGATAGGACTCAAGTTATCTCATTTGACTCGCATAAGTATGAATGAAACATAGAATAGGGATTCCAAAATAGAGACTGTATGAAAGATTATGTACATATTGCCATTTGAGATACTCCTACTTATTTTGTATTATGTGCAACTCTTTTTGTAAATCAGTCATACCTGCATTGCTAAGAGATTTGATCAAATAAAGGAAACAAACAAATGAATGACCACTGTAGTACCTTGCTTTACTTGACAGTGAGTAATGTAGCCGATCCTCGTCCCTAATTAGCCTTGGCCTACCTACTCAGTGTGTGGGCGTCTGGCCTGCATGCCGGTTATAGCGAGGGGTGTAAGTAGCCGCTGCTACTACTGCTTATGTTCCCATCAAATCAAGAGAGGTGAGAACATTACCGTAAACCTAAAATTGGATAGTGTGGGAGTGCAATATTACCTCTGTATTGCATCAGAACCTGTTAGTGTTCTGCTAGTATCGGAGGGACGTCACAATATCCTTGGGAATATTTGGAACTTCTGAAAAGTAGCCCCTGTATGTTTTTAGATCATAAAGCTTTGCTATACATTAAGAGAAATGGTTACAACTTACAATCATACATATGCATGTAGCTTCTCCCTATTGCTTCTTGCATTGAAAGAAAGGAGAATGTGCTTTGGATAAAAGTGTCATTTCAAGTTCAGTCAGCTGCAGAGTTATGCAGGAGTGTTAAATTCAAGGCAAGTATCAGAGAAACATAAAGGCATAAAACATCAACGGTAATTACCCTAGCAAGAACATAATGGATTGAACCAATCAGGGGTATCTAGCAAATCATCAAGGAAATCATAGAGCTATTTAAAAAAAATTGTAGAGGGGAAGAACCTAATGCTCCACTTGAATATACTGTTTATGCTCACTGAATCTTGGGTTCCTGTTCATTGAAACTGCGAGTTCACATCAAGAAGCACACCAAATAAAACTATTTATTTTAGGAAAAGAGTAAATACATTACTCATTGACCGGGATTACACGAAGATCCAATATGTCTCTCACCAGCGACCATGAACAAATCCTCTGTCGTTCTTGTAAGAGCAGCAAGTTCATGCACCATATATTATTCTTGTTCCTTTTAACATGATTGAACTGAACCGAAGCAAAAGAACTTATCACCTCTTTAATATCATGGATCATTGGGGAACAGGCAGAGAGATTAACAGCTTCATGTTGGAGTTCCTTTGACAGGAAAACGGCAACCAGTCTCAGCAATGAGTGCCCCCCTGTACGTCGAAGACAGGGTCATCAGCCCAGCGAGTAACGCAGCCTCAGCAACCTCGACAGAGGAGCAGTGGGTAATTTTCTTGGACATACAGAACACAATACCTCTACCATCTCTTGCAATCACCCCGATGCAGCACTGGCCACTCGCGGCAATATACGACACGTCAGTGTTTAATTTAATTGTCCATGTCGCAGGAGATAACCATCGATTGGCCTCTAACACACCTGATCCTGAACCCTGCAGATCCGTCTCTGAACCAATAGTTTACCTGGGGATCCTTCCTGTCTGATCCCTGCTAGACTGACATTGGATAAGAAGCATATACCAAATCAAAGTACTTGTGAGTTCACATCTGACATAAGTAGTATAGAAAATACTTTGAGGATTCGTGAGAGGAAGCCTAACAGGGGTGGTACCAGCAAGTCGGCAATCAAGCATTGGACGTGATTAGCGGGGGTGACCTAGAGGGTAGGGGCAACGTACGGGGTATAGGGCGATCGACGATTCAACTTATCCGATCCATTGAGGGATAGTTGGAGAAGTCCATGGCGACCGTCCTCCCCCGTCGACCAACGACAACTATGGCGAGTTCATGGTGCGCAAGTAGGAGGCGGGGGATGTGCCGCTACAACCAGTAGCACGACAGCTTGACCGCCGATGGCTGATCGCAGTCCTGCTTGCCCACCCAAAAGCTCGGCCACGGGGAAGCCAGAGGCCAGAGCTGCTAGAGCTAGAGGAGGGCACTGGGTCGTCTGCCATCAAGCACGGCAGCGCATTCCCGTACCCACTGCCCATCTTTCATGTGGTGGCGACCGGGAGATGAAGATAAAACCATGCGTCTCCAGCGACTCTTCGGAACTCCTCGGTTTATTAGAAGAAGGAAGATGAACCAATGCCTAGTAATTAAAATGGTGTGGCAATATTATTGAAACTTAGCACTACACCTTTTTTTGGGCGAAACTTAGCTGTACACAGTGAAGAGAGTCCAGGTGAGAGACGGTGGGCCTCCTCGTTTCATCCTCCACCTAGAGTACGTGTCGACGTGCCATGCAACAGAGTAGTAGAAATAATCATAGGAAGATTATTTAGAGAAGAAAACTGTTTTATACGTGGACCTACTTGATGATGTGGATAGCTTGCATGTCAAGAGAAATAGGTTAGTAGGGATGAACTATTTAGGTATTATAGATTATAGATGTACACGCACACGCACACGCCGCACCTCCTGTCCGCTTCTCGCGCAGGTCTCCTCTGCACCTCCATCAGATTAGATTATGCACAACACGTCAAGGCCATCCATCCTTATTGGGCAATCTCTATCGGCCACCTGCTCCATCTGCTGCCATCAACCAGCCATCTCCCTCACCCTAATCAGCGCACTTCTCCGCTCCACCTCCATGAGATCACAATTTCTCACGTGCAGGGCATCTGTTTGCCATGGATCGATGATCTCATGACTGGAACGAAAGTTTCTTCAGCAATGGACTTGAACTAAAGAGAAATCCTGGGAGAGAGAGATAACCGGAGGAGAAACAAAAGGCGGTGGGGATGAGGAGAGTCCTGTTGCGGCAGGTCGGCGTCGATCACAGAAAGAGGCAACTTTTCCAAGAACGTGGGTAGCGAGGGAGATGATGGAGAAAGAAGGCAAGAGGCCGTCACTAGTAGAAAAAGGGCTATCCGTGAAGCACATTAGTGCTGGTTTGTATTTGAGCCGGTACTAATGGTACCATTAGTGCCGGTTCGAACGGATTTGCATTAATGCCGGTTCGTGTTGAACCTTTAGTACCGGTTCGTGGCACGAACCGGTACTAAAGGGGTGGTGGCAGGCTGACGTCAGGCCGGGGCCCCACGATCACCTTTAGTACCGGTTCGTGGCACGAACCGGTACTAACGGGGTCTGACCTATAGTACCGGTTGGAGACACAAACCTGTTGGAAACGTAGTAATTTAAAAAAATTTCCTACGAACACACAAGATCACGGTGATGCATAGCAACGAGAGGGGAGAGTGTTGTCTACGTACCCTCGTAGACCGAAGCGGAAGCGTTGACACAACGTAGAGGAAGTAGTTACTCCGTTACTCCGGCGCCTCCGAGTTCTTGACACACGTATAGGTCGATGACGTTCTCCGGGCTCCGATCCAGCAAAGCTCTCGGGGAAGAGTTTCGTCAGCACGACGGCGTGGTGACTATCTTGATGAACTACCGACGCAGGGCTTCGCCTAAGCACCGCGACAATATGACCGAGGTGGAATATGGTGGAGGGGGGCACCGCACACGGCTGAGGAACGATCACGAAGATCAACTTGTGTGTTCTAGGGTGCCCCCCTGCCCCCGTATATAAAGGAACAAGGGGGGAGGCCGGCCGACCCTATGGGGCGCGCCAAAGGGAAGGGGGGAGTCCTCCTCCTAGTGGGAGTAGGACTCCCCTTTCCTAGTCCAACTAGGAAGAGAGGGGGGAAGGAAAGAGAGGGAGAGGGAGAGGGAAAGGGGGGCCGCGCCCCCCTCCTTGTCCAATTCAGACTCCCCATGGGGGGGGGGGGGGGGCGCCACCTCCTGGCCGCAGCCCTCTCTCTCCCCTCGGGCCCAATAAGGCCCATTACTTCCCCGGGTGGTTCCGGTAACCCCTCCGGCACTCCGGTTTTATCCGAAACCACTCGGAACCATTCCGATGTCCGAATATAGTCGTCCAATATATCAATCTTTACGTCTCGACCATTCTGAGACTCCTCGTCATGTCCGTGATCTCATCCGGGACTCCGAACTAACTTCGGTACATCAAAATGCATAAACTCATAATAACTGTCATCGTAACCTTAAGCGTGCGGACCCTACGGTTCGAGAACAGTGTAGACATGACTGAGACAAATCTCTGGTCAATAACCAATAGCGGGACCTGGATGCCCATATTGGCTCCTACACATTCTACGAAGATCTTTATCGGTCAGACCGCATAACAACATACGTTGTTCCCTTTGTCATCGGTATGTTACTTGCCCGAGATTCGATCGTCGGTATCCAATACCTAGTTCAATCTCGTTACCGGCAAGTCTCTTTACTCGTTCCGTAATACATCATCTTGCAACTATCTAATTGGTTGCAATGCTTGCAAGGCTTATGTGATGTGAATTACCGAGAAGGCCCTGAGATACCTCTCCGACATTCGGAGTGACAAATCCTAATCTCGAAATACGCCAACCCAACAAATACTTTCGGAGACACCTGTAGAGCTCCTTTATAATCACCCAGTTACGTTGTGACGTTTGGTAGCACACAAAGTGTTCCTACGGTAAACGGGAGTTGCATAATCTCATAGTCAAAGGAACATGTATATGCCATGGAGAAAGCAATAGCAACATACTAAACGATCGGGTGCTAAGCTAATGGAATGGGTCATGTCAATCAGATCATTCAACTAATGATGTGACCTTGTTAATCAAATGACAACTCCTTTGTCTATGGTTAGGAAACTTAACCATCTTTGTTTAACAAGCTAGTCAAGTAGAGGCGTACTAGTGACACTCTGTTTGTCTATGTATCCACACATGTATTATGTTTCCGGTTAATACAATTCTAGCATGAATAATAAACATTTATCATGATATATAAGGAAATAAATAATAACTTTATTATTGCCTCTAGGGCATATTTCCTTCAGTCTCCCACTTGCACTAGAGTCAATAATCTAGATTACACAGTAATGATTCTAACACCCATGGAGTCTTGGTGTTGATCATGTTTTGCTCGTGGAAGAGGCTTAGTCAACGGGTCTGCTACATTCAGATCCGTATGTATCTTGCAAATCTCTATGTCTCCCACCTGGACCAAATCCTGGATGGAATTGAAGCGTCTCTTGATGTGCTTGGTTCTCTTGTGAAATCTGGATTCCTTTGCCAAGGCAATTGCACCAGTATTGTCACAAAAGATTTTCATTGGACCCGATGCACTAGGTATGACACCTAGATCGGATATGAACTCCTTCATCCAGACTCCTTCATTTGCTGCTTCCGAAGCAGCTATGTACTCTGCTTCACATGTAGATCCCACCACGACGCTTTGTTTAGAACTGCACCAATTGACAGCTCCACCGTTCAATGTAAATACGTATCCGGTTTGCGATTTAGAATCGTCCGGATCAGTGTCAAAGCTTGCATCAACGTAACCGTTTACGACGAGCTCTTTGTCACCTCCATATACGAGAAACATTTCCTTAGTCCTTTTCAGGTACTTCAGGATATTCTTGACCGCTGTCTAGTGATCCACTCCTGGATTACTTTGGTACCTCCCTGCTAAACTTATAGCAAGGCACACATCAGGTCTGGTACATAGCATTGCATACATGATAGAGCCTATGGCTGAAGCATAGGGAACATCTTTCATCTTCTCTCTATCTTCTGCAGTGGTCGGGCACTGAGTCTTACTCAACTTCACACCTTGTAACACAGGCAAGAACCCTTTCTTTGCTTGATCCATTTTGAACTTCTTAAAAACTTTGTCAAGGTATGTGCTTTGTGAAAGTCCAATTAAGCGTCTTGATCTATCTCTATAGATCTTAATGCCCAATATGTAAGCAGCTTCACCGAGGTCTTTCATTGAAAAACTCTTATTCAAGTATCCCTTTATGCTATCCAGAAATTCTATATCATTTCCAATCAGTAATATGTCATCTACATATAATATCAGAAATGCTACAGAGCTCCCACTCACTTTCTTGTAAATACAGGCTTCTCCAAAAGTCTGTATAAACCCAAATGCTTTGATCACACTGTCAAAGCGATTATTCCAACTCCGAGATGCTTGCACCAGTCCATAAATGGATCGCTGGAGCTTGCACACTTTGTTAGCTCCCTTTGGATCGATAAAACCTTCTGGTTGCATCATATACAACTCTTCTTCCAGAAATCCATTCAGGAATGCAGTCTTTACATCCATTTGCCAAATTTCATAATCATAAAATGCGGCAATTGCTAACATGATTCGGACAGACTTAAGCATCGCTACGGGTGAGAAGGTCTCATCGTAGTCAATCCCATGAACTTGTCGAAAACCTTTCGCGACAAGTCGAGCTTTGTAGACAGTAACATTGCCGTCAGCGTCAGTCTTCTTCTTAAAGATCCACTTATTCTCTATTGCTTGCCGATCCTCGGGCAAGTCAACCAAAGTCCACACTTTGTTGTCATACATGGATCCCATCTCAGATTTCATGGCTTCTAGCCACTTTGCGGAATCTGGGCTCACCATCGCTTCTTCATAGTTCATAGGTTCGTCATGATCTAGTAGCATGACTTCCAGAACGGGATTGCCGTACCACTCTGGTGCGGATCTTACTCTGGTTGATCTACGAGGTTCTGTAGTAACTTGATCTAAAGTTTCATGATCAATATCATCAGCTTCCTCACTAATTGGTGTAGGTGCTACAGAAACAGATTTCTGTGATGTACTACTTTCCAATAAGGGAACAGGTACAGTTACCTCATCAAGTTCTACTTTCCTCCCACTCACTTCTTTCGAGAGAAACTCCTTTTAAAGAAAGACTCCGAATTTAGCAACAAAAGTCTTGCCTTCGGATCTGTTATAGAAGGTGTATCCAACAGTTTCTTTTGGATATCCTATGAAGACACATTTTTCCGATTTGGGTTCGAGCTTATCAGGTTGAAGTTTTTTCACATAAGCATCGCTGCCCCAAACTTTAAGAAACGACAACTTCGGTTTCTTGCTAAACCATAGTTCATAAGGCGTCGTCTCAACGGATTTCGACGGTGTCCTATTTAACGTGAATGCGGCCGTCTCTAAAGCATAACCCCAAAACGATAGCGGTAAATCTGTAAGAGACATCATAGATCGCACCATATCTAGTAAAGTACGATTGCGACGTTCGGACACACCATTGCGTTGTGGTGTTCCGGGTGGCGTGAGTTGCGAAACTATTCCGCATTGTTTCAAATGTAGACCAAACTCGTAACTCAAATATTCTCCTCCACGATCAGATCGTAGAAACTTAATTTTCTTGTTACGATGATTTTCAACTTCACTCTGAAATTCTTTGAACTTTTCAAATGTTTCAGACTTGTGTTTCATTAAGTAGACATAACCATATCTGCTTAAATCATCTGTGAAGGTGAGAAAATAACGATATCCGCCACGAGCCTCAACATTCATCGGACCACATACATCTGTATGTATGATCTCCAATAAATCTGTTGCTCTCTCCATAGTACCGGAGAACGGTGTTTTGGTCATCTTGCCCATGAGGCACGATTCGCAAGTGCCAAGTGATTCATAATCAAGTGGCTCCAAAAGTCCATCAGTATGGAGTTTCTTCATGCGTTTTACACCGATATGACCTAAACGGCAGTGCCATAAATAAGTTGCACTATCATTATCAACTCTGCATCTTTTGGCTTCAACACTATGAATATGTGTATCACTACTATCGAGATTCATCAAAAATAGACCACTCTTCAAGGGTGCATGACCATAAAAGATATTACTCATATAAATAGAACAACCATTATTCTCTGATTTAAATGAATAACCGTCTCGCATCAAACAAGATCCAGATATAATGTTCATGCTCAACGCTGGCACCAAATAACAATTAGTCAAGTCTAATACTAATCCCAAAGGTAGATGTAGAGGTAGTGTGCCGACTGCGATCACATCGACTTTGGAACCGTTTCCCACGCACATCGTCACCTCGTCCTTAACCAATCTTTGCTTAATCCGTAGTCCCTGTTTCGAGTTGCAAATATTAGCAACAGAACCAGTATCAAATACCCAGGTGCTACTGCGAGCATTAGTAAGGTAAACATCAATAACATGTATATCACATATACCTTTGTTCACCTTGCCTTCATTCTTATCCGCCAAATACTTGGGGCAGTTCCGCTTCCAGTGACCAGTCTGCTTGCAGTAGAAGCACTCACTTTCAGGCTTAGGTCCAGACTTGGGTTTCTTCTCTTGAGCAGCAACTTGTTTGCTGTTCTTCTTGAAGTTCCCCTTCTTCTTCTTCCCTTTGCCCTTTTTCTTGAAACTAGTGGTCTTATTGACCATCAACACTTGATGCTCCTTCTTGATTTCTACCTCCGCAGCTTTTAGCATTGCGAAGAGCTCGGGCATTGTCTTATCTATCCCTTGCATATTATAGTTCATCACGAAGCCTTTGTAGCTTGGTGGCAGTGATTGTCTTATCTATCCCAGTTGATTCAAGTGATTATAATACCTAGACATTCTGAGTATATGCTCACTGAAAGAACCATTCTCCTCCATCTTGCAGCTATAGAACTTATCGGAGACTTCATATCTCTCAATCCGGGCATTCAGTTGGAATATTAACTTCAACTCCTGGAACATCTCATATGCTCCATGTGCTGGGTAACGTAGTAATTTCAAAAAAAATTCCTACACACACGCAAGATCATGGTGATGCATAGCAACGAGAGGGGAGAGTGTTGTCTACGTACCCTCATAGACCGAAGCGGAAGCGTTGACACAACGTAGAGGAAGTAGTCGTACGTCGTCCTCCCGATCCGACTGATCCAAGCGCCGTTACTCCGGCGCCTCCGAGTTCTTGACACACGTACAGCTCGATGACGTTCTCCGGGCTCCGATCCAGCAAAGCTCTCGGGGAAGAGTTTCGTCAGCACGACGGCGTGGTGACGATCTTCATGAACTACCGACGCAGGGCTTCGCCTAAGCACTGCGACAATATGACCGAGGTGGAATATGGTGGAGGGGGGCACCGCACACGGCTGAGGAACGATCACGAAGATCAACTTGTGTGTGTTCTAGGGTGCCCCCTTGCCCCCGTATATAAAGGAGCAAGGGGGGAGGCCGGCCGACCCTATGGGGTGCGCCAAAGGGAGGGGGGAGTCCTCCTCCTAGTGGGAGTAGGACTCCCCTTTCCTAGTCCAACTACGAAGAGAAGGGGGAAGGAAAGAGAGGGAGAGGGAGAGGGAAAGGGGGCCGCGCCCCCCTCCTTGTCCAATTCGGACTCCCCATGGGGGGGGGCGCGCCACCTCCTGGCCGCAGCCCTCTCTCTCCCCTCGGGCCCAATAAGGCCCATCACTTCCCCGGGGGGTTCCGGTAACCCCTCCGGCACTCCGGTTTTATCCGAAACCACTCGGAACCATTCCGATGTCCGAATATAGTCGTCTAATATATCAATCTTTACGTATCGACCATTACGAGACTCCTCGTCATGTCCATGATCTCATCCGAGACTCCGAACTAACTTCGGTACATCAAAATGCATAAACTCATAATAACTGTCATCGTAACCTTAAGCGTGCGGACCCTACGGTTCGAGAACAGTGTAGACATGACTGAGACAAATCTCTGGTCAATAACCAACAGCGGGACCTGGATGCCCATATTGGATCCTACACATTCTACGAAGATCTTTATTGGTCAGACCGCATAACAACATACGTTTGTTCCCTTTGTCATCGGTATGTTACTTGCCCGAGATTCGATCGTCGGTATCCAATACCTAGTTCAATCTCGTTACCGGCAAGTCTCTTTACTCGTTCCGTAATACATCATCTCGCAACTAACTCATTAGTTGCAATGCTTGCAAGGCTTAAGTAATGTGCATTACCGAGAGGGCCCAGAGATACCTCTCCGACAATCGGAGTGACAAATCCTAATCTCGAAATACGCGAACCCAACATCTACCTTTGGAGACACCTGTAGAGCTCCTTTATAATCACCCAGTTACGTTGTGACGTTTGGTAGCACACAAAGTGTTCCTTCGGCAAACGGGAGTTGCATAATCTCTTAGTCATAGGAACATGTATAAGTCATGAAGAAAGCAATAGCAACATACTAAACGATCAAGTGCTAAGCTAACGAAATGGGTCATGTCAATCACATCATTCTCCTAATGATGTGATCCCGTTAATCAAATGACAACTCATGTCTATGGCTAGGAAACATAACCATCTTTGATCAACGAGCTAGTCAAGTAGAGGCATACTAGTGACACTCTGTTTGTCTATGTATTCACACATGTATCATGTTTCCGGTTAATATAATTCTAGCATGAATAATAAACATTTATCATGAAATAAGGAAATAAATAATAACTTTATTATTGCCTCTAGGGCATATTTCCTTCAGTCTCCCACTTGCACTAGAGTCAATAATCTAGTTCACATCAGCATGTGATTTAACAGCAAGAGTTCACATCACCATGTGATTAATACCCATAGTTCACATCATCATGTGACCAACACCCAAAGGGTTTACTAGAGTCAATAATCTAGTTCACATCGCTATGTGATTAACACCCAAAGAGTACTAAGGTTTGATCATGTTTTGCTTGTGAGAGAATTTTAGTCAACGGGTCTGCCACATTCAGATCCGTATGTATTTTGCAAATTTCTATGTCAACAATACTCTGCTCGGAGCTACTCTAGCTAATTGCTCCCACTTTCAATATGTATCTAGATTGAGACTTAGAGTCATCTAGATTGGTGTCAAAACTTGCATCGACATAACCTTTTACGACGAACCTTTTTGTCACCTCCATAATCGAGAAACATATCCTTAATCCACTAAGGATAATTTTGACCGCTGTCCAGTGATCTACTCCTAGATCACTATTGTACTCCCTTGCCAAAATCAGTGTAGGGTATACAATAGATCTGGTACACAGCATGGCATACTTTATAGAACCTATGGCTGAGGCATAGGGAATGACTTTCATTCTCTTTCTATCTTCTGCCGTGGTCGGGCTTTGAGTCTTACTCAATTTTACACCTTGTAACACAGGCAAGAAACTCTTTCTTTGACTATGCCATTTTGAACTACTTCAAAATCTTGTCAAGGTATGTACTTATTGAAAACACTTATCAAGCGTCTTGATCTATCTCTATAGATCTTGATACTCAATATGTAAGCAGCTTCACCGAGGTCTTTCTTTGAAAAACTCCTTTCAAATACTCCTTTATGCTTTGCAGAATAATTCTACATTATTTCCGATCAACAATATGTCATTTACATATACTTATCAGAAATGTTGTAGTGCTCCCACTCACTTTCTTGTAAATACAGGCTTTATCGCAAGTCTGTATAAAACTATATGCTTTGATCAACTTATCAAAGCGTGTATTCCAACTCCGAGATGCTTGCACCAGTCCATAGATGGATCGCTGGAGCTTGCATATTTTGTTAGCATTTTTAGGATTGACAAAACCTTCTGGTTGCATCATATACAACTCTTCTTTAATAAATCCATTAAGGAATGCAGTTTTGTTTATCCATTTGCCAGATTTCATAAAATGCGGCAATTGCTAACATGATTCAGACAGACTTAAGCATAGATACGAGTGAGAAACTCTCATCGTAGTCAACACCTTGAACTTGTCGAAAACCTTTTGCGACAATTCTAGCTTTGTAGATAGTAACATTACTATCAGCGCCCGTCTTCCTCTTGAAGATCCATTTATTTTCTATGGCTTGCCGATCATCGGGCAAATCCATCAAAGTCCATACTTTGTTCTCATACATGGATCATATCTCAGATTTCATGGCCTCAAACCATTTTGCGGAATCTGGGCTCATCATCGCTTCCTCATAGTTCGCAAGTTCGTCATGGTCTAGTAACATGACCTCCAGAACAGGATTACCGTACCACTCTGGTGCGGATCTCACTCTGGTTTACCTACGAGATTCGGTAGTAAGTTGATCTGAAGTTACATGATCATCATCATTAGCTTCCTCACTAATTGGTGTAGTAGTCACAGGAACAAATTTCTGTGATGAACTACTTTCCAATAAGGGAGAAGGTACAATTACCTTATCAAGTTCTACTTTCCTCCCACTCACTTCTTTCGAGAGAAACTTCTTCTCTAGAAAGTATCCATTCTCAGCAACGAATGTCTTGCCTTCGGATATGTGATAGATGGTGTACCCAACTGTCTCCTTTGGGTATCCTATGAAGACATATTTCTCCGATTTGGGTTTGAGCTTATCAGGATGAAAATTTTCACATAAGCATCACAACCCCAAACTTTAAGAAACGACAACTTTGGTTTCTTGCTAAACCACAGTTCATATAGTGTCGTCTCAACGGATTTAGATGGTGCCCTATTTAACGTGAATGTAGCTGTCTCTAATGCATAACCCCAAAACGATAGTGGTAAATCGGTAAGAAACATCATAGATTGCACTATATCCAATAAAGTACGGTTATGACATTTAGACACACCATTATGATGTGGTGTTCCAGGTGGCATGAGTTTGTGAAACTATTCCACATTGTTTTAATTGAAGGCCAAACTCGTAACTCAAATATTTTACCTCTGCGATCATATCGTAGAAACTTTTATTTTTGTTACGATGATTCTCTACTTCACTCTGAACTTTTCAAATGTTTCAGACTAGTGTTTCATTAAGTAGATATACTCATATCTGCTCAAATCATCTGTGAAGGTCAGAAAATAATGATACCCGCCGCGAGCCTTAACACTCATCGGATCGCATACATCAGTATGTATTATTTCCAACAAGTCAGTTTATCGCTCCATTGTTCCGGAGAACGGAGTTTTAGTCATCTTGCCCATAAGGCATGGTACGCAAGCATCAAGTGATTCATAATCAAGTGATTCCAAAATCCCATCAGCATGGAGTTTCTTCATGCGCTTTACACCAATATGACCTAAAAGGCAGTGCCACAAATAAGTTGCACTATCATTATTAACTTTGCATCTTTTGGCTTCAATATTATGAATATGTGTATCACTACGATCGAGATCCAGCGAACTATTTTCATTGGGTGTATGACCATCGAAGGTTCCATTCACGTAAGCAGAACAACAATTGTTCTCTAACTTAAATGAATAACCGTATTGTAATAAACATGATCAAATCATATTTATGCTCAACGCAAATACCAAATAACACTTATTTAGGTTCAACACTAATCCAGAAAGTATAGTGAGTGTGCGATGATGATCATATCAATCTTGGAACCACTTCCAACACACATCGTCACTTCACTCTTAACTAGTCTTTGTTCATTCTGCAACTCCCGTTTCGAGTTACTACTCTTAGCAACTGAACCAGTATCAAATACCGAGGGGTTGCTATGAACACTAGTAAAATACACATCAATAATCTGTATATCAAATATACCTTTGTTCTCTTTGCCATCCTTCTTATCCGCCAAATACTTGGGGCAGTTTCGCTTCCAGTGACCAATCCCTTTGCAGTAGAAGCACTTAGTCTCAGGCTTAGGACCAGACTTGGGCTTCTTCACTTGAGCAGCAACTCGCTTGCCGTTCTTCTTGAAGTTCCCCTTCTTCCCTTTGCCCTTTTCTTGAAACTAGTGGTCTTGTCTACCATCAACACTTGATGTTTTTCTTGATTTCTACCTTCGTCGATTTTAGCATCACGAAGAGCTTGGGAATTGTTTCTGTTATCCCTTGCATATTATAGTTCATCACGAAGTTCTACTAACTTGGTGATGGTGACTAGAGAATTCTGTCGATCACTATCTTATCTGGAAGATTAACTCCCACTTGATTCAAGCGATTGTAGTACCAATCTGAGCACATGCTCACTAGTTGAGCGATTCTCCTCCATCTTTTAGCTATAGAACTTGTTGGAGACTTCATATCTCTCAACTCGGGTATTTGCTTGAAATATTAACTTCAACTCCTGGAACATCTCATATGGTCCATGACGTTCAAAACGTCTTTGAAGTCCCGATTCTAAGCCGTTAAGCATGGTGCACTAGACTATCAAGTAGTCATCATATTGAGCTAGCCAAACGTTCATAACGTCTGCATCTGCTCCTGCAATAGGTCCGTCACCTAGCGGTGCATCAAGGACATAATTCTTCTGTGCAGCAATGAGGATAAACCTCAGATCACGGATCCAATCCGCATCATTGCTACTAACATCTTTCAACATAATTTTCTCTAGGAACATATCAAAATAAACATATGAAAGCAACAATGTGAGCTATTGATCTACAACATAGATATGCTAATACTACCAGGACTAAGTTCATGATAAATTTAAGTTCAATTAATCATATTACTTAAGAACTCCCACTTAGATAGACATCCCTCTAATCTTCTAAGTGATCACGTGATCCAAATCAACTAAACCATAACCGATCATCACGTGAAATGGATTAGTCTTCAATGGTGAACATCATTATGTTGATCATATCTACTATATGATTCACGCTCCACCTTTCGATCTGCGTGTTCCGAGGCCATATCTGCATATGCTAGGCTCGTCAAGTATAACCTGAGTATTCTGCGTGTGCAAAAACTGGCTTGCACCCATTGTAGATGGACGTAGAGCTTATCACACCCGATCATCACGTGGTGTCTGGGCACGACGAACTTTGGCAACGGTGCATACTCAGGGAGAACACTTCTTGATAATTTAGTGAGAGATCATCTTATAATGCTACCGTCAATCAAAGCAAGATAAGATGCATAAAAGATAAACATCACATGCAATCAATATAAGTGATATGATATGGCCATCATCATCTTGTGCTTGTGATCTCCATCTTCGAAGCACCGTCATGATCACCATCGTCACCGGCGCGACACCTTGATCTCCATCGTAGCATCGTTGTCGTCTCGCCAATCTTAGGCTTCTACGAGTATCGCTACCGCTTAGTGATAAAGTAAAGCATTACAGGGCGATTGCATTGCATACAATAAAGCGACAACCATACGGCTCCTGCCGGTTGCCGATAACTCGGTTACAAAACATGATCATCTCATACAATAAAATTTAGCATCATGTCTTGACCATATCACATCACAACATGCCCTGCAAAAACAAGTTAGACGTCCTCTACTTTGTTTGTTGCAAGTTTTACGTGGCTGCTACGGGCTTAAGCAAGAACCAATCTCACCTACGCATCAAAACCACAACGATAGTTTGTCAAATAGACTCCGTTTTAACCTTCTCAGGGACCGGGCGTAGCCATACTCGGTTCAACTAAAGTTGGAGAAACTGACACCCGCCAGCCACCTGTGTGCAAAGCACGGCGGTAGAACCAGTCTCGCGTAAGCGTACGCGTAATGTCGGTCCGGGCCGCTTCATCCAACAATACCGCCGAACCAAAGTATGACATGCTGGTAGGCAGTATGACTTGTATCGTCCACAACTCACTTGTGTTCTACTCGTGCAAAACATCAAACCATAAAAACCTGGCTCGGATGCCACTGTTGGGTAACGTAGTAATTTCAAAAAAATTCCTACACACACGCAAGATCATGGTGATGCATAGCAACGAGAGGGGAGAGTGTTGTCTACGTACCCTCGTAGACCGAAGCGGAAGCGTTGACACAACGTAGAGGAAGTAGTCGTACGTCCTTCTCCCGATCCGACCGATCCAAGCGCCGTTACTCCGGCGCCTCCGAGTTTTTGACACACGTACAGCTCGATGACGTTCTCCGGGCTCCGATCCAGCAAAGCTCTCGGGGAAGAGTTTCGTCAGCACGACGGCGTGGTGATGATCTTGATGAACTACCGACGCAGGGCTTCGCACACGGCTGAGGAACGATCACGAAGATCAACTTGTGTGTGTTCTAGGGTGCCCCCTTGCCCCCGTATATAAAGGAGCAAGGGGGGAGGCCGGCCGACCCTATGGGGCGCGCCAAAGGGAGGGGGGAGTCCTCCTCCTAGTGGGAGTAAGACTCCTCTTTCCTAGTCCAACTAGGAAGAGAAGGGGGGAAGGAAAGAGAGGGAGAGGGAGAGGGAAAGGGGGCCGCGCCCCCCTCCTTGTCCAATTCGGACTCCCCATGGGGGGGGCGCCACCTCTTGGCCGCAGCCCTCTCTCTCCCCTCGGGCCCAATAAGGCCCATTACTTCCCCGGGGGGTTCCGGTAACCCCTCCGGCACTCCGGTTTTATCCGAAACCACTCGGAACCATTCCGATGTCCGAATATAGTCGTCCAATATATCAATCTTTACTTCTCGACCATTCCGAGACTCCTCCTCATGTCCGTGATCTCATCCGGGACTCCGAACTAACTTCGGTACATCAAAATGCATAAACTCATAATAACTGTCATCGTAACCTTAAGCGTGCGGACCCTACGGTTCGAGAACAGTGTAGACATGACTGAGACAAATCTCTGGTCAATAACCAACAGCGGGACCTGGATGCCCATATTGGCTCCTACACATTCTACGAAGATCTTTATCGGTCAGACCGCATAACAACATACGTTTGTTCCCTTTGTCATCGGTATGTTACTTGCCCGAGATTCGATCGTGGGTATCCAATACCTAGTTCAATCTTGTTACCGGCAAGTCTCTTTACTCGTTTCGTAATACATCATCTCGCAACTAACTCATTAGTTGCAATGCTTGCAAGGCTTAAGTGATGTGCATTACCGAGAGGGCCCAGAGATACCTCTCCAACAATCGGAGTGACAAATCCTAATCTCGAAATACGCCAGCCCAACATCTACCTTTGGAGACACCTGTAGAGCTCCTTTATAATCACCCAGTTACGTTGTGACGTTTGGTAGCACACAAAGTGTTCCTCTGGCAAACGGGAGTTGCATAATCTCATAGTCATAGGAACATGTATAAGTCATGATGAAAGCAATAGCAACATACTAAACGATCAAGTGCTAAGCTAACGAAATGGGTCATGTCAATCACATCATTCTCCTAATGATGTGATCCCGTTAATCAACTGACAACTCATGTCTATGGCTAGGAAACATAACCATCTTTGATCAACGAGCTAGTCAAGTAGAGGCATACTAGTGACACTCTGTTTGTCTATGTATTCACACATGTATCATGTTTCCGGTTAATACAATTCTAGCATGAATAATAAACATTTATCATGAAATAAGGAAATAAATAATAACTTTATTATTGCCTCTAGGGCATATTTCCTTCACCGTGATGTTCAAAACGTTTATGAAGTCCCGGTTCTAAGCCGTAAAGCATGGCACACTGAACTATCGAGTAGTCATCAGCTTTGCTTTGCCAGACGTTCATAACATCTGGTGCTGCTCCAGCAGCAGGCCTGGCACCCAGCGGTGCTTCCAGGACGTAACTCTTCTATGCAGCAATGAGGATAATCCTCAAGTTACGGACCCAGTCCGTGTAATTGCTACCATCATGTTTCAACTTTGCTTTCTCAAGGAACGCATTAAAATTCAACGGAACAACAGCACGAGCCATCTATCTACAATCAACATAAACAAGCAAGATACTATCAGGGACTAAGTTCATGATAAATTTAAGTTCAATTAATCATATTACTTAAGAACTCCCACTTAGATAGGTATCCCTCTAATCCTCTAAGTGATCACGTGATCCAAATCAACTAAACCATGTCCGATCATCACGTGAGATGGAGTAGTTTCAATGGTGAACATCACTATGTTGATCATATCTACTATATGATTCACGCTCGACCTTTCGGTCTCCGTGTTCCGAGGCCATATCTGTTATATGCTAGGCTCGTCAAGTTAAACCTGAGTATTCCGCGTGTGCAACTGTTTTGCACCCGTTGTATTTGAACGTAGAGCCTATCACACCCGATCATCACGTGGTGTCTCAGCACGAAAAACTTTCGCAACGGTGCATACTCGGGGAGAACACTATTACTATGATAATTTAGTGAGAGATCATCTTATAATGCTACCGTCAATCAAAGCAAGATAAGATGCATAAAAGATAAACATCACATGCAATCAATATAAGTGATATGATATGGCCATCATCATCTTGTGCTTGTGATCTCCATCTCCGCAGCACCATTATGATCACCATCGTCACCGGCGCGACACCTTGGTCTCCATCGTAGCATCGTTGTCGTCTCGCCAATCTTATGCTTCTACGACTATCGCTACCGCTCAGTGATAAAGTAAAGCATTACAGGGCGATTGCATTGCATACAATAAAGCGACAACCATACAGCCCCTGCCGGTTGCCGATAACTCGGTTACAAAACATGATCATCTCATACAATAAAATTTAGCATCATGTCTTGACCATATCACATCACAACATGCCCTGCAAAAACAAGTTAGACGTCCTCTACTTTGTTTGTTGCAAATTTTACGTGGCAGCTACGGGCTTAAGCAAGAACCAATCTCACCTACGCATCAAAACCACAACGATAGTTTGTCAAATAGACTCCGTTTTAACCTTCTCAGGGACCGGGCGTAGCCATACTCGGTTCAACTAAAGTTGGAGAAACTGACACCCGCCAGCCACCTGTGTGCAAAGCACGGCGGTAGAACCAGTCTCGCGTAAGCGTACGCGTAATGTCGGTCCGGGCCGCTTCATCCAACAATACCGCCGAACCAAAGTATGACATGCTGGTAGGCAGTATGACTTATATTGTCCACAACTCACTTGTGTTCTACTCGTGCATAACATCAAACCATAAAAACCTGACTCTGATACCACTGTTGGGAACGTAGTAATTTCAAAAAATTTCCTACGCACACACAAGATCATGGTGATGCATAGCAACGAGAGGGGAGAGTGTTGTCTACGTACCCTCGTAGACCGAAGCGGAAGCGTTGACACAACGTAGAGGAAGTAGTCGTACGTCTTCCTCCCGATCCGACCGATCCAAGCGTCGTTACTCCGGCGCCTCCGAGTTCTTGACACACGTACATCTCGATGACGTTCTCCGGGCTCCGATCCAGCAAAGCTCTCGGGGAAGAGTTTCGTCAGCACGACGGCATGGTGACGATCTTGATGAACTACCGATGCAGGGCTTCGCCTAAGCACCGCGACAATATGACCGAGGTGGAATATGGTGGAGGGGGGCACCGCACACGGCTGAGGAACGATCACGAAGATCAACTTGTGTGTTCTAGGGTGCCCCCCTGCCCCCGTATATAAAGGAGCAAGGGGGGAGGCCGGCCGACCCTATGGGGCGCGCCAAAGGGAAGGGGGGAGTCCTCCTCCTAGTGGGAGTAGGACTCCCCTTTCCTAGTCCAACTAGGAAGAGAGGGGGAAGGAAAGAGAGGGAGAGGGAGAGGGAAAGGGGGGCCGCGCCCCCCCTCCTTGTCCAATTCGGACTCCCCAAGGGGGGGGGCGCGCCACCTCCTGGCCGCAGCCCTCTCTCTCCCCTCGGGCCCAATAAGGCCCATTACTTCCTCGGGGGGTTCCGGTAACCCCTCCGGCACTCCGGTTTTATACGAAACCACTCGGAACCATTCCGATGTCCGAATATAGTCGTCCAATATATCAATCTTTACGTCTCGACCATTCCGAGACTCCTCGTCATGTTCGTGATCTCATCCGGGAATCCGAACTAACTTCGGTACATCAAAATGCATAAACTCATAATAACTACCATCGTAACCTTAAGCGTGCGGACCCTACGGTTCGAGAACAGTGTAGACATGACTGAGACAAATCTCTGGTCAATAACCAATAGCGGGACCTGGATGCCCATATTGGCTCCTACACATTCTACGAAGATCTTTATCGGTCAGACCGCATAACAACATACGTTGTTCCCTTTGTCATCGGTATGTTACTTGCCCGAGATTCGATCGTCGGTATCCAATACCTAGTTCAATCTCGTTACCGGCAAGTCTCTTTACTCGTTCCGTAATACATCATCTTGCAACTATCTAATTGGTTGCAATGCTTGCAAGGCTTATGTGATGTGCATTACCGAGAAGGCCCTGAGATACCTCTCCGACATTCGGAGTGACAAATCCTAATCTCGAAATACGCCAACCCAACAAATACTTTCGGAGACACCTGTAGAGCTCCTTTATAATCACCCAGTTACGTTGTGACGTTTGATAGCACACAAGGTGTTCCTACGGTAAACGGGAGTTGCATAATCTCATAGTCAAAGGAACATGTATATGTCATGGAGAAAGCAATAGCAACATACTAAACGATCGGGTGCTAAGCTAATGGAATGGGTCATGTCAATCAGATCATTTAACTAATGATGTGACCTTGTTAATCAAATGACAACTCCTTTGTCTATGGTTAGGAAACCTAACCATCTTTGATTAACAAGCTAGTCAAGTAGAGGCGTACTAGTGACACTCTGTTTGTCTATGTATCCACACATGTATTATGTTTCCGGTTAATACAATTCTAGCATGAATAATAAACATTTATCATGATATATAAGGAAATAAATAATAACTTTATTATTGCCTCTAGGGCATATTTCCTTCAAAACCGGCACTATAGGGCAATTTTCAAACTCTACCCCCCCTGATCGCCTTTTCAATTTAAAAAAAATAAACGAAAATGATGGAAATGTCAAAAAAAAAAGAAAATAAGTTTCCCATGTGATATGTGGTCTAGTTGTTGGGAAAATTTGCAAATGTGAATTTTGACTTTATTTGCAAAATCTATCTGAAATTTGTAAAAATGGGCATAACTTTTGCATGCTAACTCGGATGAAAAAGTTTTTTATATGAAAAAAATCTACTCGAAAAGTTACATCCGAATTTAACGGGGGGAACCCCGTTAAACATTTGCAAAATCCTCAAAAACCTAATAGAAAAAAGTTACGGGGCTTTTAAAATCTAGAGTGGAAAAAATTGAAAAATATTCAAACTGTGGGCAAACTGTGGGCAAACTGTGGTCAAACAATGGTCAAACTAATTATTCTAGAATATTAGTGTTACCAAAATAATTATTTCAATTTTTTGAATTTTGGTCAAATCTGGTCAAACTATGGTCAAACTGTGGTCAAACAATGGTCAAACTAGTTATTCTAGAATATTAGTGTTACTAAATAATTATTTCAATTTTTTAAATTTTGGTCAAATCTGGTCAAACTATGGTCAAATCTGATCAAACTATGGTCAAACTGTGGTCAAACTATGGTCAAACTTATTCAAGAGGAGGCGTGTGCGAGATGCATAGAGGAGGCTTGCGCTTGGGATTACAGAGATAATTCCATGAGATGTACGGCTCCTACTTTTCATGAACGTGGGATTTTCTAGCATGGATATTCTTGCGCAAGATCTAAACCGTAATAACTGGGTCCACCAGATGACGGCTCCTAATTTCTAATTAACATGAGATTTTCTAAGGAGATCTAGACCGTAATAACTTGGTCCCACCAGATGAACGGCTCCTAATTTCCAATTAACGTGGTAATTACTTGGGAGTCTGTAATTAGTAGAGGTATAGATAGATAGATAGATAGATAGATAGATAGATATAGATAGATAGATAAGATGCCATGTTCCAGTGAAATCCCACGGATAGCAAAGCAGAGGAATCCCCACACAACTGCTATTTGATTGTACTAGAGAAAAACCACCGGAACTCATGGGCGCGCGTTCTCTTCCAGCCATGATTTTTTCATGAAGTCCAACCTCATTCCTTTTTTTTCCTGTGAAACTGAACTATGGATTTTCTGTAGGATTGGTTCCCGTGTAACACAATCCTGTGAATCAAACGACATCGCAGGAAAGTTTCTAGAGGATCTAAATCCTATAAAAAATCCTATGCAAATCCTGCAAATAAAACGAGGCCTGATCTGTTGTCGCCAATTAATCACTAAGTTCCTCGTTCGTTGTCTCCATCACTGATCTCAGCAGTCGGCTTGCTTCAAGATTGGTGGAGTGTAACCACGCCACCCGCCCAGAGACCGGCATGCCACCTCACTTCGGCGAGTCTTCACCACTATCCTGCACATTCATCATTCTGCTATTTTTCTTCGTTCCGGCCATCGCTAGTAAGCCAATGTTGTGTTGTCTATGCACTGATCTACAAAATGTTGGACACAAGTATTGCCAACTCAAATCATCATGTTTGTTTATCGTCTTTATGCGCTTCTTCCAATAAAGTATCCGGTGTTACACACTACATCTGTCCTTCTTTGCATAATAAATCCGACATGTTTCCCATGCTACAAATTTCATATCCACACAGTTTCACGCTAACAATATTTTTTTCTCAAGTGTAACAATTCACGAGAGTTCGGCAATACTTGGCCCTGTTTTTCCTTCTCTACCATAGCAAGTAGATGAATACAACTTGTACTGCCCTCAGAAAAAAGATGAACCTATCTCTTTAAATAAAAATTATAATCAATGTGATTCTCTCAATTTAATGGATATATAAATATGCATAGTACTAAACGGCAACGTGTATTGTTCTCTTGCCTCTCTCCGTTTTTAGTGATGGAGCTGCTCATAAGGCGGATGTTTTTTAAAATATTACTTCTTTTTTACAAAATCTCGAAACTAGATCTTCCTTTGGAAAAAATAATAATTTTATTATCCTCTCATTCTCCTAAGAAACGAAGAGTCCCTGATGAATGAAAATGCTCTTTTTGTTGTCCTTGTAGACGAAGAGATGTCTTCGTTTCCCATGTAAAAAAATATTGTTCCTTTACCATGTGAAAAAAGAGTGGTATCCACTAGGCCCAACATGCAAACACCACTTGGCCATCCCCGCTGCATCATAGCTTCCCTGGTTGAATCTTTTCCCTACCATAACTGCGTCGATGAGAAACCATTCAGACGAACAATAGCTCCAACCGTGCATTATGCAGGACGAAATTTTCCATTCAATCTACACCAACCGGCGCAAGTTTACATGTTGAACATACTGTACATCGTGTGTCTTTTAGTTCTGTTGAGTTACTAAGACTACTCTTCCTCCACCTATACACCGACGAGTTACCGAAAATAGATTCTTCGCCTGCGTCCACAAGGAAGAGATGCTTTTCGTCCACAACTTGAACTAAGCGTGACTCTTCGTTCGCTAGGGGAACGACCGGATGTTATAATTGAAATTGTTTAAACATGGATATAGTTTTGAAATTTTGTAAAAAAAAGTAATATTAAAAAAATCCCTTTAGGTAATCCCTGTGAGCTAAAAAGCATGACACGAAGGTCAAGAAGTTATAACTAGTAGCATTAGTTAGATTATTTTGGGGAGCGGGATATATAAATACAAACAATACATGTGGTATCTTTTTTTTGACTGTTGATAGAGCGTGTGAGCATCACAACGGTTGCCCAACTGTGAACTATTTGGGCCTGCTTAACCTTTACATGGTTACGACTCACAAACACTGAACACCAGATCTGTTTGCTGAACTATGAGGGATATCCAAGTAGTGGCCAACTCCTTACCGGCCAAAGTTTTGTTTCTCAGCGAGTTGGATGCCATTGAAATTATCAAATTCTTCTACAAAAAAGGCTTCAAATTCAGTCTACACACACACTGGATTTTCGATTAAAAAGCATACTAGGATCGCACGTATCATGGAGCATGTAGATTTGTCTTAATCTATCCCTCCGATTCTTGAGTCTTGTGTTGAGCTTATCAAAGCGATTCCCTTCACAGATCATCACTATTAAGATTCCCTTCACAGGTCGGCCACTCGCATGGTATGAAATATGCCGAAGTCCTAAATGCTCGTCAAGCGGCGACTTTACCCAACGGAACTATGTATAGCTCTTCGTGTGATCTTGCGGTGCCGTTTAGGTACCGAGGCAGCATGTCCGGATAATAGTGGTGAATGGGTAATTCGTTCGAGCTTGGCACAATAGGATCGAAGTTTTTGAAGTGGTTCCACCACCTATAAGTGTTTTTGAAACCCTGGGCATATAAGTCATCATCGCAAAGAGCAATGGTGGCTATCCGCCCAGGTATAGTTGTTTGACTCCTGGTGAGTGCACTGGCAAACATTGAAGGCAGAAACCAAAAATAATGTACGAGCCTCTCAGTTCCCTCCAATATCTCAACTTGCACTGTCACATCACACAAACAAAACCATATTCTAGATATGATGCCCAGATCATCAGTATGATGTTTGTTACCTAAAAGTTAAATCTCAATTCATGTCTAAATAAGCAGAGAGCCGAGAAGCGCAAGCATGAATGGATACACAGAAATATGAGAGGGTATATATTGAGCTCAATACCACCAAAGAAACTTGGGAAGCATGTGGCAAGTATGACACCAGATAAAATGTATGACTCATGAACTATATTGCTAATTGGATTATCTACTTTCGGTGCAAAATCTATCTTGCCTGTAGCATGTGCCAGCATCTTGTCCATGGTGTGTCACAATATATGGATGATCTTTCTTACACTTATATAACTAGTAGAGGAACGACCTTTAGTCCCGGTTGCGGTTGGGAAGGGCCTTTAGTCCCGGATCAGCAACCGGGACAAATAAATCGGGACTAGCGCAAAAAAACAGCAACCTCCTCCGATGAAGAAAAGCATAGATCAAAAGAATCCAACCTGAAGACACACGAACGTAAACTGGATCCGAGCAGATTCACCAAAGACAACCACTGACTGAGTCCTGTGGGATCCACTAGAGAAACACCTCCACACACCCTCGGATGATACAATGCCCACACCGGGACAGGGGCAGGCTGGGAGAATTTATTCCATCTTCAAGGAGCCGAAGTGGTCTCGTCTTTCTTTCTAGGACACAAATCCTAACAAAACTCAAAGAAACATTTAAAAACGGAGCCCTTCTGCCGACAAGGCCCGGGATCCACCACACCCCATGGCCCTAAGCTGTAGGAGACAAGGCAGATCGATGTCACCGCCAACGGGAGGCAGAAACCCTAGTTTGCTTGTTCACTTGGAAGAGACGAAGTGGTGAGTCATGTGGCTCCCGTATTTTGTCTTGCTCTAAATGAAGTGAAATATGTGTATGCTGCTTAGCGGTTTGTGGTGTTTTTTTGCTTCGTTTTTCGTTAATTAACAAGACAATTTTTTTCTGGTTAATTAATGGATAAGTTAATCATTTGCTATGTCGGGATGATATGCTCACTGGATTTTATAGCACATATGGTCTCAGCACTGGTGGAGGAATGGTCGGTGGTCCATGAGCTGAGAAGGGCGCCTTGACCTGCCACCAGAAGATGGATGGGTTAAAGTTTGTGGACTTTCTTGTTAACCACGAACATCTCGAATTTATAATTTCCCAAATTCAAGAGAAAAATTATAAATTAATGAACATCTTTAATTTGGCAACATATTTTTCAAAATCATGAATATTTTCTAATCCATGATTTTTTTAAAAAAATTACTTACATTTTTAAATTCATGTATATATTTATTTTTTAATTGGATGAAATTTTAAAATTTTTGAACATTCTTGCTAACATGTGAACATTTTTCAAACTCTAAAAACATTTTAAAAATATGTGAATATTTTATAATAATGTAGTAGTATATGTCTAGCAAAACTTATAGCTGATTTTCTAAGGTAAACACTGCCTTGTTTTGAACAAATTTTCTTATTCGGTTACTAATGCATATTTTCTCCATCTTCAAGAGGGAGCGCTTATTGGATTGTCCCAACCAAACTTTATAGGCACAATTAGGAGTTCTCTCTTCTAAAATCCTGTTCCGCGCATAAAACACCAGGAATACCAACGAAACACGCTCCCCCCCCCCACGTCGCCGATTGGACCTGCTAGTATGAGGCGAGGCAACTATTTGTTTGCTTGTTCTTTCGGTTTTCTACGTTTACTTATTATTGTTTTTTTATTTTTTGAGTGTCTACTCGTATTTTACTTCTCTCCTTTTGAATTAATGAATGGTGTAAACCTTATGTTTAAAATCTAGAGAAGTTTTTATTAAAATTTTAAAGAATAGAGCCCATGATTTTTCAAATTTGGAATCATTTTTTATTTTGCTAACTTCTTTAAATTCAAAAATACTTTTTAGATTCTGGGAACATTTTTAAAGTTCCCAAACATTTTTTAGTCAGTGATGTTTATAAATTTAAAAAGATTTTCTTAAAAATCATGAAATTTTTCTATTTTTATTTTTTTGTATATTTTTATATGCCATGAATGGATTTTATATGAAAATGAAATCCATTTAAAAAAGTGAGTGTGGTCTACCTTACACCGTTTGCTGGCGTACGGTACTATACTATACGACCTAGACAACCATAAAAAAAGAAGAGAAAAACTTTGCACTCCTATCTTGCCATGCAGAAAATGGGATAGGTTTTGCCCATGCCTAATCTTATGGTAATGCAAACTAGCGAAAGTTTACTGGGAAGGAACACCCTCGCAGCCGTTTGATCTCCATCAAACAATAGCAGTTTTAAGGAAAAAAATGTCTTCTCTAAGAAGAAATTTACATGCTAGTCTGAAAAAATTGCCACCTCCCTACAACAAATTGCCATCGAAATCGTCCGTGATTTCCATCCTCCCCAACGAACGTTCGCCAACTAAGAGGTTCATACAGGCAAGATTAAGTTGTAACGCCAGTTCAAAAAAGAAAGGTTTAAGCTGTAACATTGTTGACCAAGACGGCCCGCCTAATATATAGCCCTACAAACGTGTTTGCGAGAATCTGTGATCGTAATATGTTCAAAACAAAAAGGCCGTGGGCACCCGATCGGATAATGCAGTGTGTGTTTAACAGGTTGTGTGAACATGCAAACCAGCCATCACGCATCGAGCTTCGTGCTAATCCAAACCAGAGACAACAACCCGGAGTATGGTTAGGGCATCTCCGACATCGACCCCTAGTTAAACCACCCAGCCCAGTGATTTCGCTTTCTTAATACGAAGGAAACAAGCCTCTGAGCTGGGAATAATCAAGCCGAACATATGACTGGTACGAGGGAAGAAGCTAGGAAAGAAGCCGCACACAAACAATCTCAAGATTTTATACCGTTACTTAAAAGCGGGGTAGTTGTATACTTATTGGGCACACGTTGAGATTAATAATGATCTACAGAACAGATTAAATATGAATGGACGCTTCACACACATGCGCACAAAGACTGCAGATTACTGCTCACTATTGCGCTGTGAGTCCTTTGCTAGGTGTACTGAGTCCAATAAAGTATCCGGTGTTACACACTACATCTGTCCTTCTTTGCATAATAAATCCAACATGTTTCCCATGCTACAAATTTCATATCCACACAGTTTCACGCCACCAATTTTTTTTCTCAAATGCAACAATTCACGGGAGTTCGGTAATACTTGGCCCTGTTTTTCCTTCTCTACCATAGCAAGTAGATGAATACAACTTGTTCTGCCCTCAGAAAAAAGATGAACCTCTCTCTTTAAATAAAAATTATAATCAATGTGATTCTCTCAATTTAATGGACATATAAATATGCATAGTACTAAACGGCAACGTGTATTGTTCTCTTGCCTCTCTCCGTTCTTAGTGATGGAGCTGCTCATAAGGTGGATGTTTTTTAAAATATTACTTCTTTTTTACAAAAGCTCGAAACTAGATCTTCCTTTGGAAAAAATAATAATTTTATTATCCTCTCATTCTCCTAACGAAACGAAGAGTCCCTGATGAATGAAAATGCCCTTTTTGTTGTCCTTGTAGACGAAGAGATGTCTTCGATTCCCTTGTAAAGAAAACATTGTTCCTTTACCATGTGAAAAAAGAGTGGTATCCATTAGGCCCAACATGCAAACACCACTTGACCATCCCCGCTGCATCATAGCTTCCCTGGTTGAATCTTTTCCCTACCATAACTGCGTCGATGAGAAACCATTCAGACGAACAATAGCTCCAACCGTGCATTATGCAGGACGAAATTTTCCATTCAATCTACACCAACCGGCGCAAGTTTACATGTTGAACATACTGTACATCGTGTGTCTTTTAGTTCTGTTGAGTTACTAACACTACTCTTCCTCCACCCATACACCGACGAGTCACCGAAAATAGATTCTTCGCCCGCGTCCACAAGGAAGAGATGCTTTTCGTCCACAACTTGAACTAAGCGTGACTCTTCGTTCGCTAGGGGAACGACCGGATGTTATAATTGAAATTGTTTAAACATGGATATAGTTTTGAAATTTTGTAAAAAAAAGTAATATTAAAAAATCCCTTTAGGTAATCCCTGTGAGCTAAAAAGCATGACACGAAGGTCCAGAAGTTATAACTAGTAGCATTAGTTAGATTATTTTGGGGAGCGGGGATATATAAATACAAACAATACATGTGGTATCTTTTTTTTTGACTGTTGATAGAGCGTGTGAGCATCACAACGGTTGCCCAACTGTGAACTATTTGGGCCTGCTTAACCTTTACATGGTTACGACTCACAAACACTGAACACCAGATCTGTTTGCTGAACTATGAGGGATATCCAAGTAGTGGCCAACTCCTTACCGGCCAAAGTTTTGTTTCTCAGCGAGTTGGATGCCATTGAAATTATCAAATTCTTCTACAAAAAAGGCTTCAAATTCAGTCTACACACACACTTGATTTTCGATTAAAAAGCATACTAGGATCGCACGTATCATGGAGCATGTAGATTTGTCTTAATCTATCCCTCCGATTCTTGAGTCTTGTGTTGAGCTTATCAAAGCGATTCCCTTCACAGATCATCACTATTAAGATTCCCTTCACAGGTCGGCCACTCGCATGGTATGAAATATGCCGAAGTCCTAAATGCTCGTCAAGCGGCGACTTTACCCAACGGAACTAGGTATAGCTCTTCGTGTGATCTTGCGGTGCCGTTTAGGTACCGAGGCAGCATGTCCGGATAATAGTGGCGAATGGGTAATTCGTTCGAGCTTGGCACAATAGGATCGAAGTTTTTGAAGTGGTTCCACCACCTATAAGTGTTTTTGAAACCCTGGGCATATAAGTCATCATCGCAAAGAGCAATGGTGGCTATCCGCCCAGGTATAGTTGTTTGACTCCTGGTGAGTGCACTGGCAAACATTGAAGGCAGAAACCAAACATAATGAACGAGCCTCTCAGTTCCCTCCAATATCTCAACTTGCACTGTCACATCACACAAACAAAACCATATTCTAGATATGATGCCCAGATCATCAGTATGATGTTTGTTACCTAAAAGTTAAATCTCAATTCATGTCTAAATAAGCAGAGAGCCGAGAAGCGCAAGCATGAATGGATACACAGAAATATGAGAGGGTATATATTGAGCTCAATACCACCAAAGAAACTTGGGAAGCATGTGGCAAGTATGACACCAGATAAAATGTATGACTCATGAACTATATTGCTAATTGGATTATCTACTTTCGGTGCAAAATCTATCTTGCCTGTAGCATGTGCCAACATCTTGTCCATGGTGTGTCACAATATATGGATGATCTTTCTTACACTTATATAACTAGTAGAGGAACGACCTTTAGTCCCGGTTGCGGTTGGGAAGGGCCTTTAGTCCCGGATCAGCAACCGGGACAAATAAATCGGGACTAGCGCAAAAAAACAGCAACCTCCTCCGATGAAGAAAAGCATAGATCAAAAGAATCCAACCTGAAGACACACGAACGTAAACTGGATCCGAGCAGATTCACCAAAGACAACCACTGACTGAGTCCTGTGGGATCCACTAGAGAAACACCTCCACACACCCTCGGATGATACAATGCCCACACCGGGACAGGGGCAGGCTGGGAGACTTTATTCCATCTTCAAGGAGCCGAAGTGGTCTCGTCTTTCTTTCTAGGACACAAATCCTAACAAAACTCAAAGAAACATTTAAAAACGGAGCCCTTCTGCCGACAAGGCCCGGGATCCACCACACCCCATGGCCCTAAGCTGTAGGACACAAGGCAGATCGATGTCACCGCCAACGGGAGGCAGAAACCCTAGTTTGCTTGTTCACCTGGAAGAGACGAAGTGGTGAGTCATGTGGCTCCCGTATTTTGTCTTGCTCTAAATGAAGTGAAATATGTGTATGCTGCTGAGCGGTTTGTGGTGTTTTTTTGCTTCGTTTTTCGTTAATTAACAAGACAATTTTTTTCTGGTTAATTAATGGATAAGTTAATCATTTGCTATGTGGGGATGATATGCTCACTGGATTTTATAGCACATATGGTCTCAGCACTGGTGGAGGAATGGTCGGTGGTCCATGAGCTGAGAAGGGCGCCTTGACCTGCCACCAGAAGATGGATGGGTTAAAGTTTGTGGACTTTCTTGTTAACCACGAACATCTCGAATTTATAATTTCCCAAATTCAAGAGAAAAATTATAAATTAATGAACATCTTTAATTTGGCAACATATTTTTCAAAATCATGAATATTTTCTAATCCATGATTTTTTTTAAAAAATTACTTACATTTTTAAATTCATGTATATATTTATTTTTTAATTGGATGAAATTTTAAAATTTTTGAACATTCTTGCTAACATGTGAACATTTTTCAAACTCTAAAAACATTTTAAAAATATGTGAATATTTTATAATAATGTAGTAGTATATGTCTAGCAAAACTTATAGCTGATTTTCTAAGGTAAACACTGCCTTGTTTTGAACAAATTTTCTTATTCGGTTACTAATGCATATTTTCTCCATCTTCAAGAGGGAGCGCTTATTGGATTGTCCCAACCAAACTTTATAGGCACAATTAGGAGTTCTCTCTTCTGAAATCCTGTTCCGCGCATAAAACACCAGGAATACCAACGAAACACGCTCCCCCCCCCCCCCCACGTCGCCGATTGGACCTGCTAGTATGAGGCGAGGCAACTATTTGTTTGCTTGTTCTTTCGGTTTTCTACGTTTACTTATTATTGTTTTTTTATTTTTTGAGTGTCTACTCGTATTTTACTTCTCTCCTTTTGAATTAATGAATGGTGTAAACCTTATGTTTAAAATCTAGAGAAGTTTTTATTAAAATTTTAAAGAATAGAGCCCATGATTTTTCAAATTTGGAATCATTTTTTATTTTGCTAACTTCTTTAAATTCAAAAATACTTTTTAGATTCTGGGAACATTTTTAAAGTTCCCAAACATTTTTTAGTCAGTGATGTTTATAAATTTAAAAAGATTTTCTTAAAAATCATGAAATTTTTCTATTTTTATTTTTTTGTATATTTTTATATGCCATGAATGGATTTTATATGAAAATGAAATCCATTTAAAAAAGTGAGTGTGGTCTACCTTACACCGTTTGCTGGCGTACGGTACTATACTATACGACCTAGACAACCATAAAAAAAGAAGAGAAAAACTTTGCACTCCTATCTTGCCATGCAGAAAATGGGATAGGTTTTGCCCATGCCTAATCTTATGGTAATGCAAACTAGCGAAAGTTTACTGGGAAGGAACACCCTCGCAGCCGTTTGATCTCCATCAAACAATAGCAGTTTTAAGGAAAAAAATGTCTTCTCTAAGAAGAAATTTACATGCTAGTCTGAAAAAATTGCCACCTCCCTACAACAAATTGCCATCGAAATCGTCCGTGATTTCCATCCTCCCCAACGAACGTTCGCCAACTAAGAGGTTCATACAGGCAAGATTAAGTTGTAACGCCAGTTCAAAAAAGAAAGGTTTAAGCTGTAACATTGTTGACCAAGACGGCCCGCCTAATATATAGCCCTACAAACGTGTTTGCGAGAATCTGTGATCGTAATATGTTCAAAACAAAAAGGCCGTGGGCACCCGATCGGATAATGCAGTGTGTGTTTAACAGGTTGTGTGAACATGCAAACCAGCCATCACGCATCGAGCTTCGTGCTAATCCAAACCAGAGACAACAACCCGGAGTATGGTTAGGGCATCTCCGACATCGACCCCTAGTTAAACCACCCAGCCCAGTGATTTCGCTTTCTTAATACGAAGGAAACAAGCCTCTGAGCTGGGAATAATCAAGCCGAACATATGACTGGTACGAGGGAAGAAGCTAGGAAAGAAGCCGCACACAAACAATCTCAAGATTTTATACCGTTACTTAAAAGCGGGGTAGTTGTATACTTATTGGGCACACGTTGAGATTAATAATGATCTACAGAACAGATTAAATATGAATGGACGCTTCACACACATGCGCACAAAGACTGCAGATTACTGCTCACTATTGCGCTGTGAGTCCTTTGCTAGGTGTACTGAGTCCAATAAAGTATCCGGTGTTACACACTACATCTGTCCTTCTTTGCATAATAAATCCAACATGTTTCCCATGCTACAAATTTCATATCCACACAGTTTCACGCCACCAATTTTTTTTCTCAAATGCAACAATTCACGGGAGTTCGGTAATACTTGGCCCTGTTTTTCCTTCTCTACCATAGCAAGTAGATGAATACAACTTGTTCTGCCCTCAGAAAAAAGATGAACCTCTCTCTTTAAATAAAAATTATAATCAATGTGATTCTCTCAATTTAATGGACATATAAATATGCATAGTACTAAACGGCAACGTGTATTGTTCTCTTGCCTCTCTCCGTTCTTAGTGATGGAGCTGCTCATAAGGTGGATGTTTTTTCAAATATTACTTCTTTTTTACAAAAGCTCGAAACTAGATCTTCCTTTGGAAAAAATAATAATTTTATTATCCTCTCATTCTCCTAACGAAACGAAGAGTCCCTGATGAATGAAAATGCCCTTTTTGTTGTCCTTGTAGACGAAGAGATGTCTTCGATTCCCTTGTAAAGAAAACATTGTTCCTTTACCATGTGAAAAAAGAGTGGTATCCATTAGGCCCAACATGCAAACACCACTTGACCATCCCCGCTGCATCATAGCTTCCCTGGTTGAATCTTTTCCCTACCATAACTGCGTCGATGAGAAACCATTCAGACGAACAATAGCTCCAACCGTGCATTATGCAGGACGAAATTTTCCATTCAATCTACACCAACCGGCGCAAGTTTACATGTTGAACATACTGTACATCATGTGTCTTTTAGTTCTGTTGAGTTACTAACACTACTCTTCCTCCACCCATACACCGACGAGTCACCGAAAATAGATTCTTCGCCCGCGTCCACAAGGAAGAGATGCTTTTCGTCCACAACTTGAACTAAGCGTGACTCTTCGTTCGCTAGGGGAACGACCGGATGTTATAATTGAAATTGTTTAAACATGGATATAGTTTTGAAATTTTGTAAAAAAAAGTAATATTAAAAAATCCCTTTAGGTAATCCCTGTGAGCTAAAAAGCATGACACGAAGGTCCAGAAGTTATAACTAGTAGCATTAGTTAGATTATTTTGGGGAGCGGGGATATATAAATACAAACAATAGATGTGGTATCTTTTTTTTTGACTGTTGATAGAGCGTGTGAGCATCACAACGGTTGCCCAACTGTGAACTATTTGGGCCTGCTTAACCTTTACATGGTTTTTTTTTCGAAAAGGGGGATTCCCCGGCCTCTGCATCGGAGTGATGCATACGGCCATCTTATTAACCAAATATCAAAAAGTGCCAACAAGGTTCCAAAGTCTCCAACTGAAAAAAAGAAAAAGACAGCTCACACAGAGCCTAAAAGGCTAGATACACAAACTAGCCAGGAAAAGACGCCACAACCGGCTGGCTAAAAATAGATAGGTAAACTAATTGCCTATCCTATTACATGACCGCCATCCAAACCGGTTGAAGATATCCCAAGCTACCATCTCCCAATGGATAGATCCAGTAACCAAATGCTCCCTGGCCTCCATGGGAGTGAGTAGCGACCACGAACGGATCAATGCTGTAGCTCGGAAGATAACCTGCAAAAAATGAATCCGTGATGTTCTGTTAAAAACCAAATTATTTCTGCAATTTCAGATAGTCCACAACAAAGCGCAAACTCCAACCCGAATATGTCTTGCTAAGTCAGGCTCAACCCCATTAAGCCATGTCCCAAATAATGCGTTGACAGAATTCGGTGGATTAATATTAAAAGCAATATGTACCGTCCGCCAAATAACTTTGGCCAACGGGCAATCAAAGAATAGATGCTTAATCGTCTCATCCCGATCACAGAAACTACAACTAGTAGGTCCTGTCTAATTACGCTTTATCAGGTCGTCCTTTGTTAAAATAACTTGTTTATGGACAAACCACATAGACAATTTAATTTTTAAAGGAACTTTGACAACCTAGACAAACTTGGAAGTTGGAATGGAGTTTGAATTAATAATATCAATATACATTGATTTAACTGTAAATACTCCAGATCTAGTCAACTTCCAGCGTAATCCATCGGGTTGGTGAGAAAGTTGAACCTCCATTAGTCTCCTGACTAGATGGAGCCATTCTTCCCCACGATTGCCCGCTAAGGACCGTCTAAACTGAATATTAAGGGGGATAGATTGAAATACCGTTGCCACGAACACCTCACGTCGTTGAGCAATCCGATATAAAGATGGATATTGAATGGCTAAAGGTGAGTCGCCAAGCCAAGTATCCTCCCAGAAACGTGTACTTGCACCGTTTTCAATAACAAACCTCGTCCTATTGAACATTGATTGTTTGACTTTCATTAGTCCTTTCCAGAAAGGCGAATCAGTCGACCTGACTGTGACCTGGGACAATGTTTTAGTCTGGAGGTACTTGCTGCGAAGGATCTGCGCCCACATGGCCTCAGTCCAGGAGGAAAGCTTCCACAACCATTTACTAAGAAGGCATCTGTTCTTAACTTCAAGATTTTCAATACCAAGACCCCCTTGGTCTTTCGGTCGACAGATGATGTCCCATTTAGCAAGCCGGTATTTTCTTTTAAGTTCATCACCCTGCCAAAAGAAACGCGACCGATAGAAGACCAGTCTTTTCCTAACACCAACTGGGACCTCAAAGAATGATAAGAGGAACATAGGCATACTCGTGAGCACTGAATTAATCAAGATCAAACGGCCTCCGTAAGACATGAGCTTACCCTTCCAGCAGCTCAGTTTCTTCTCAAATCGATCCTCGATGCACTTCCATTCTCTGTTTGTCAGCCTACGATGGTGTATTGGAATACCAAGGTATGAGAAAGGTAGACTCCCCAACTCGCACCCAAACAATTGCCTATAAGACTCATGTTCTTCTTTGGCTCTACCAAAGCAGAACAACTCGCTCTTATGAAAGTTAATCTTTAACCCGGTCAATTGTTCAAAAAGGCATAACAGCAGCTTCATATTTCTCGCCTTGGCCAAATCATGCTCCATAAAGGTGATTGTATCATCAGCGTATTGAAGGACAGATACACCTCCATCAACAAGATGAGGTACTAAACCACCCACTTGACCATTCTCCTTAGCCCTTCCTATCAAAATTGCTAACATATCCACCACAATGTTAAACAGGATAGGGGACATCGGATCTCCTTGTCGGAGGCCTTTATGTGTCTGGAAGTAATGACCTATATCGTCATTCACTTTAGTTCCCACACTCCCTTTTTGCGTAAAGGATTCGACCTGTCGGCGCCAGGCTTCATCAAAACCTTTCATACGCAATGCCTGTTGGAGGAATGGCCACTTGACCTTATCGTACACTTTTTCGAAATCCACCTTAAAAATTACTCCATCTAATTTTTTGGAGTGGATTTCATGGAGCGTTTCATGAAGAACAACCACCCCTTCAAGGATGTTTCTGTCCGGCATGAAAGCAGTTTGGGATTGTTGCACCACAGAATGTGCAATCTATGTGAGCCTATTGGTCCCGACCTTGGTGAAGATTTTGAAACTAACATTGAGGATGCAAATCGGCCTGAACTGCTCAATTCTCACAGCATCCGTTTTCTTAGGGAGCAATGTGATAGTTCCAAAATTCAAGTGAAATAATTGAAGCTGTCCAGAGAATATATCATGAAACATAGGTAGTAAATCCCCCTTAATAATGTGCCAGCACTTTTTATAGAACTCTGCCGGGAACCCATCCGGTCCGGGAGCCTTATTGTTTTTCATTTGTGCAATAGCATCAAACCCCTCCTTCTCTGAGAATGGGGCGACCAGGATATCATTATCGGCATCAGACAATTGAGGCACATCCTCAGTCTTGGACTCATCGAGGGACACACAATTATCCTCCGGAGGTCCAAATAACTGTCTATAATATTCGGTAATATAGGTTTTGAGATTATCCTGACCTAAAATAGTACCCTCGTCTTGTTCAAGTTGAAATATCCGCTTCATTCTGTGCTTACCATTAGCAATGAGGTGAAATAATTGAGTATTCGCGTCCCCTTGGACCACTTTGCGGACCTTAGCTCGCAAAGCCCACTTCAATTCTTCTTCGCGGAGAAGTTCTTTCAACCTCTTCTTCGCCTCATTTTTAACCTGGAGCTCAGGAGGCAGCAAAATCGTGGATTGCTTTTATGTCCAAGGCCTGTACAAGAGAAAGGAGCCTATCCTTCTCGATCTTATACACCCCACTGAGGTGCTTAGCCCAACTCCGCAAGAAGCTTCTCAAATGCCTAATTTTATTCTGCCAACGCTCGACCGCCGTCCTACCTCCTACACCCTTAGCCCATTCCCTGGCTATGAGGTCTAAGAACCCCTCGCGTTCGAACCAGGCCATCTCAAATGAGAAGGTGTTTTTGTTTCCCATATGGTTCGACTCCCCTGAGTCGATGAACAATGGTGTGTGATTGGAAATTCCCCACGTGAGAGCTTGCACCGTAACAAGACGGAACTTCTGTTCCCACTCCACGCTCGCTAGAACTCGATCAAGCTTTTCATATGTCGGGTTTGGCAGATTATTAGCCCAAGTAAACTTTCTACCAAAAAGCTCTATCTCCCTCAGATCCAGGCTTTCAATAATGGTATTGAACATAAACGACCACCTGCCGTCAAAGTTATCATTATTTTTCTCCTCTCTCCTCCCAATGATATTGAAATCACCCCCGACCAAAATCGGAAGCTGCTCGGACCCACAGATTCGAACTAGGTCTGCTAGAAACTCCGGTTTACGCTCGGGCTGTGCGGCACCATAAACCGCCACCAAAGCCCAGTTGAACCCATCAACTTTAGACCTAACTCGAAACTTTACCGCGAAGTCGCGCATTACTACACTTCGGACTTCAAGGGAATCGCATCTCACACCCAGTAAGATACCTCCCGATCTTCCTCGTGGAGGGAGGCAATTCGAAATCAATACCACACACAAGAGAGGGTAGAAACTACGGCGCAAAATTATCTCTACCGGTTTCCGATAGAGCAATAAAATCTAGCCGATGTTCCAGAGAAGCCTCAGCAAGAAACCTTCTTTTAGCCAAGTCCTTCATACCTCTGCTATTCCAAAAGATTCCTTTCATAATTCGTCATGGAATTTTTTAGTAGTCCGAATCCTAGCACTCCTACGAACTGCAGAATCGGGATAAATCTTCCGTTTCCACTTACGCTTTGGCTTAGTGGGCTCTGTCGCCCGGTCCTCATAACCTGGCTCAACGGAACTAACAGCTGCAACATCTAGGGGCACATCATCGTCCGCCGACTCATGATTAGAAGGTGCTAGATCCGCACACAGATTATCTAGCACTCTAACCCCTAACGCATCAATCTCCTCATCATTCATGAGCTTAACCGCTGCAAGATTATGAATAGTCTCTAAGACATGCTCCGCCTCCAAATCTAACATATCATTCACCGAATTGGAGATCTCACTATCAGTAACACCTAGTGAAACTCCTAATTGGTTTGCATTACTAATAATCTCCTTATGAGAAAAATGCAATAAAGAATTAGATATGTTGACGGACATACCAGAAGATATCGCAGCATCATGAAGCTTGGCCGCCCTCATAGCGCACCGCTGCTGCATATCATCCACCTCCGGAAGATCCTGAACGCGAGCACTCATCCGTCTCCCCGTCGAGACCGGGTCCGGGATCCCGCCAAAGGACACTACCTCCTCTCTAGTAAACAGAGGAGGCGGCTGCGGGCTCCCAAGCCCCTCGGACAAGTGCCCCACGGGTAGGGCAAGAGACGGGACAGCTGGGGCCGCCTGCCCGCTCCCTCCTCCTGCCCCATCCCTCAGCGCCAAGTGGCGCGCCGGCCTCGTCGGCGAGACGCTCCTCCTGACCGCCGCAGAACAAGGAGGAATCAGGGCCACCTGCCCTGAACCCTCCCCCCCCCCCCCCAACGCCACAGGGGTCGCGGGCACCGTCGCCGCCACCGGTGACGAAATAGCCGAGGCCACCTGCCTCGGGCCAACTGTCGCAACACCCGCTGACGCCTCCAAGACCTGGATCACCGGTAATGGTAGAGAGGTGGGAGTTGTCGAGGCCACCTGCCCTGACTCCCCTCCCCCAAGCCCCAACTCGGGCGTAGAGATCATCTCCGAAACCTTTACATGGTTACGACTCACAAACACTGAACACCAGATCTGTTTGCTGAACTATGAGGGATATCCAAGTAGTGGCCAACTCCTTACCGGCCAAAGTTTTGTTTCTCAGCGAGTTGGATGCCATTGAAATTATCAAATTCTTCTACAAAAAAGGCTTCAAATTCAGTCTACGCACACACTGGATTTTCGATTAAAAAGCATACTAGGATCACACGTATCATGGAGCATGTAGATTTGTCTTAATCTATCCCTCCGATTCTTGAGTCTTGTGTTGAGCTTATCAAAGCGATTCCCTTCACAGATCATTACTATTAAGATGACAAGCGTCGATAAGGTCGGCCACTCGCATGGTATGACATATGCCGAAGTCCTAAATGCTCGTCAAGCGGCTACTTTACCCAAGGGAACTAGGTATAGCTCTTCGTGTGATCTTGTGGTGCCGTTTAGGTATTGAGGCAGCCAGTGGCGGATCCAGGAATTCAAGTTAGCCGGGGCGAACATGTTAGGACAAAAAAATTGAAGCACAAATGCAAGTGTTTTCAACACAATAAATGGCCTCGAAAGATTGAGTTTCAATATGGATGAGATTCAACTACTAAGAACATGGAAAATTATATTAGAAAAAACATCTTAGAAACTACTAACATGGTCTCTTGTTGCCTGAACACTCATTGGCTGTAACAACACGACCCAAAACTCCAAGCAAAACCTACAACATGTAAAAAAGAAAAAAAATATGTATCTATCTCATTGCCTACTAACATGTTCGTGAAGGTGAGCTAGGGATTGGAATTTGGGAGGCAGTGTGGGAATTTTTCTCCAATCGAACAGTACTGAATCGAACGATTCACTAGGCTACAGGCTCCTGCGCGTGGTGTACGAGGTGGGTTGGTTCCTGAAAAAAAGGGCTTTCCACAACTAACTAAAGCCCATAAAGTCCAGCCGTCTAGGCCCATCTTTTCTTTCTCTTCCTTAGGAACATAACTGTCCAACAGAAACGGATCTCATCGTCAATGGACCTGCTCCCCTTCGACTAAAACTGAAAGAGGCTGACCTAGGGTACCCTGCTCCGCATCAGGAGAGCCGGGGCGGCCGCCCCTGCTCGCCCCAATGGTAGGTCCGCCACTGGAGGCAGCATGTCCAGATAATAGTGGTGCATGGGCAATTCGTTGGAGCTTGGCACAATAGGATCGAAGTATTTGAAGTGGTTCCACCATCGATAAGTGTTTTTGAAACCCTGGGCGTATAAGTCATCATCGCAAATAGCAATGGTGGCTATCCGCCCAGGTACATTTGTTTGACTCCTGGTGAGTGCACTGGCAAACATTGAAGGCAGAAACCAAAAATAATGTATGAGCCTCTCAGTTCCCTCCAATATCTCAACTTGCACTGTCAAATCACACAAACAAAACCATATTCTAGGTATGATACCCAGATCATCAGTATGATGCTTGTTACCTAAAAGTTAAATCTCAATTCATGTCTAAATAAGCAGAGAGCCGAAAAGCCCAAGTATGAATGGATACACAGAAATATGAGAGGGTATATATTGAGCTCAATACCACCAAAGGAACTTAGGAAGCATGTGGCAAGTATGACACCAGATAAAATGTATGACTCATGAACTATATTGCTAATTGGATTATCTACTTTCTGTGCAAAATCTATCATGCCTGTAGCATGTGCCAGCATCTTGTCCATGGTGTGTCATAATATATGGATGATCTTTCTTGCACTTGTATAACTAGTAGAGGAACGACCTTTAGTCCCGGTTGCGGTTGGGAAGGGCCTTTAGTCCCGGGTTAGCAACCGGGACAAATAAATCGGGTCTAGCACACAAAAATAGCAACCTCCTCCGATGAAGAAAAGCATAGATCAAAAGGATCCAACCTGAAGACACACGAATGTAAACTGGATCCGAGCAGATCCACCAAAGACAACCACTAACTGAGTCCTGTGAGATCCACTGGAGAAACACCTCCACACACCCTCCGACGATGCAATGCCCACACCGGGACAGGGGCTAGGCGGGGAGAATTTATTCCATCTTCAAGGAGCCGATGTCGTCTCATCTTTCTTTCTAGGGCACAAACCCTAACAAAACTCAAAGAAACATTTAAAAACGGAGCCCTTCTGCCGACAAGGCCCGGGATTCACCACACCCCATGGCCCTAAGCCATAGGAGACAAGGCAGATTGATGTCACAGCCAATGGGAGGCAGAAACCCTAGTTTTCTTGTTCACTTGGAAGAGACGAAGTGGTGAGTCATGTGGCTCCCGTATTTTGTCTTGCTCTAAACGAAGTGAAATATGTGTATGCCGCTGAGCGGTTTATGGTGTTTTTTTTGCTTGGTTTTCGTTAATTAACAAGACAATTTTTTTCTGGTTAATTAATGGATAAGTCAAATCATTTGCTATGCCGGGATGATATGCTCACTGGATTTTGTAGCACATATGGTCTCAGCACTGGTGGAGGAATGGTCGGTGGTCCATGAGCTGAGAAGGGCGCCTTGACCTGCCACCTGAAGATGGATGGGTTAAAGTTTGTGAACTTTCTTGTTAACCACGAACATCTCAAATTTATAATTTCCCAAATTCAAGAAAAAATTTATAAATTAATGAACATCTTTAATTTGGCAACATATTTTTCAAAATCATGAATATTTTCTAATCCATGATTTTTTTAAAAAAATCACTTACATTTTTAAGTTCATGAATATAATTATTTTTTAATTGGATGAGATTTTAATTTTTTTGTACATTCTTGCTAACATGTGAACATTTTTCAAACCCTAAAATCATTTTTAAAATATGTGAATATTTTATAATAATGTAGTAGTATATGTCTAGGAAAACTGATAGCTGATTTTCTAAGGTAGACGCTGCCTTGTTTCAACAAATTTTCTTATTCGGTTACTAATGCATATTTTCTCCTTCTTCAAGAGGGAGCGCTTATTGGATTGTCCCAAGCACACTTTATAGGCACAATTAGGAGTTTCTCTCTTCTGAAATCCTGTTCCGTGCGTAAAACACCAGGAATACCAACGTAACACGCCCCCTCCCCCCACGTCGCCGATTGGCGAGGCAACCATTTGTTTGCTTGTACTTTCGGTTTTCTACGTTTACTTATTTTTTTATTTTTTGAGTGTCTACTCGTATTTTACTTCTCTCCTTTTGAACTAATGAACGGTGTAAACCTTATGTTTAAAATCTAGAGAAATTTTTATTAAAATTTTAAAGAATAAAGCCCATGATGTTTCAAATTTGGAATCATTTTTTACTTTGCTAACTTCTTTAAATTCAAAAATATTTTTTTGATTCTGGGAACATTTTTAAGGTTCCCAACCATTTTTTTAGTCAGTGATGTTTGTAAATTGAAAAAGATTTTATTAAAAATCATGAAATTTTTCTATTTTTTTAATTTTTGTATATTTTTCTATGCCATGAATGGATTTTATATGAAAATTAAACCCATTTAAAAAAGTGAGTGTGGTCTACCTTACACAGTTTGCTGGCGTACGATAATAAATTATAAGACCTAGACAACCATAAAAAAAGAAGAGAAAAACATTGCACTCTTATCTTGCCATGCAGAAAATGGGATAGGTTTTGCCCATGCTTAATCTTATGGTAATGCAAACCAGCGAAAGTTTACTCGGAAGGAACACCCTCGCAGCCGTTTGATCTCCATCAAACAATAGCATTTTTAGGGGAAAAATGTATTCTCTAAGAAGAAATTACATGCTAGTCTGAAAAAATTGCCATCTCCCTACAATAAATTGCCATTGAAATCGTCCGTGATTTCCATTCTCCCCAGCGAACGTTCGCCAGCTAAGAGGTTCATACAGGCAAGATTAAGTTATAACGCCAGTTCAAAAAAGAAAGATGTAAGTTGTAACATTGCTGACCAAGACGGCCCGCCTGGTATATAGCCCTACAAACGTGTTGTGAGCATCTGTGATCGTAGTATGTTCAAAACAAAAATGCCACGGGCACCCGATCGGATAATGCAGTGTGTGTTTAACAGGTTGTGTGATAATGCGAACCAGCCATCACACATCGAGCTTCGAGCTAATCCAAACCAGAGACAATAACCCAGAGTATGGTTAGGGCATCTCCAACGTCGATGCCTAAACAGCCTAGCCCCGTGATTTTGCTTTTTTAATGCGAAGGAAACAAGCCTTTGAGCTGGAAGTAAACAAGCCGAACATATGACTGGTACGAGGGAAGAAGCTAGGAAAGAAGCCACTCACAAACAATCTCAAGATTTTATACCGTTACTTAAAAGTGGGGTAGTATACTTATTGAGCACATGTTGATATTAATAATGATCTACAGACCAGATTAAATATGATTAGACGCTTCATACACATGCGCACAAAGACTGCGGATTACTGCTCACAATTGTGCCGTAAGTCCTAGGCTATGTATACTGACTCGCAATGCGCATGCATGAGACTAACACATGCAAGCTGCCAGGAATAATAGTCAAGGTGGCCAACTCTGAGATGGTGCATGATCGACCTGAGGGTGCCGTGCCTCTTCATCGCAGATGTCATGATTGACATCCGTAGGGTGCTCCCATAGTCCCCGAGAGCTATGGGGGTGAGAAAGAGTGCGCCACTGATGACCCACAAGTATAGGGGATCTATCATAGTCCTTTTGATAAGTAAGAGTGTCGAACCCAACGAGGAGCAGAAGGAAATGATAAGCGTTTTTCAGCAAGGTATTCTCTGCAAGCACTGAAATAATAGGTAACCGATAGTTTTGTGATAGGATAATTTGTAACAAGCAACAAGTAACAAAAGTAAATAAAGTGCACCAAGGTGGCACAATCCTTTTTGTAGCAAAGGACAAGGCTGGACAACCTCTTATATAGAGAAAAGCGCTCCCGAGGACGCATGGGAATTATCGTCAAGCTAGTTTTCAGCACGTTCATATGATTCGCGTTCGGTACTTTGATAATTTGATATGTGGGTGGACAGGTGCTTGGGTGTTGTGTCCTTATTTGAACAAGCATCCCACTTATGATTAACCTCTATTGCAAGCATCCGCAACTACAACAAAAGTATTAAGGTAAACCTAACCATAGCATGAAACATATGGATCCAAATTAGCCCTTACGAAGCAATGCATAAACTAGGGTTTAAGCTTCTGTCACTCTAGCAACCCATCATCTACTTATTACTTCCCAATGCCTTCCTCTAGGCCCAAATAATGGCGAAGTGTTATGTAGTCGACGTTCACATAACACCACTAGAGGATAAACAACATACATCTCATCAAAATATCGAACGAATACCAAATTCACATGACTACTAATAGCAAGACTTCTCCCATGTCCTCAGGAACAAACGTAACTACTCATAAAGCATATTCATGTTCATAATCAGAGGGGTATTAATATGCATAAAGGATCTGAACATATGATCTTCCACCAAATAAACCAACTAGCATCAACTACAAGGAGTAATCAACACTACTAGCAACCTACTGGTACCAATCCCAGACTTAGAGACAAGAATTGGATACAAGAGAAAAACTAGGGTTTGAGAGGAGATGGTGCTGGTGAAGATGTTGATGGAGATTGCCCTCTCCCGATGAGAGGAGTGTAGGTGATGACGATGGCGATGATTTCCCCCTCCCGGAGGGAAGTGTCCCCGGCAGAACAGCGCTGTCGGAGCCCTAGATTGGTTCCGCCAAGGTTCCGCCTCGTGGCGGCGGAGTCTCGTCCCGAAAGCTTGCTTATGATTTTTCTTCGGACGAAAGACTTCATATAGCAGAAGATGGGCACCGGAGGGCCAACAGGGGGCCCATGAGTCAGGGGCGCGCCCCCACCCTCGTGGACAGGTGAAGGCCCCCCTGACGTAGATTCTTCTTCCAGTATTTTTTATTATTTCCAAAAATAACTTTCATGGAGTTTTAGGACTTTTGGAGTTGTGCAGAATAGGTCTCTAATATTCACTCCTTTTCCAGCCCAGAATGCCAGCTGCCGGCATTCTCCCTCCTTATGTAAACCTTGTAAAATAAGAGAGAATAGGCATAAGTATTGTGACATAATGTGTAATAACAGCCCATAATGCAATAAATATCGATATAAAACCATGATGCAAAATGGACCTATCAACTCCCCCAAGCTTAGACCTCGCTTGTCCTCAAGCGGAAGCCGATAACGATAAATATGTCCACATGTTTTGTGGTAGAGGTGTCGATAAAATAAAATACGGACATGAGGGCATCATGATTATTCTCATAACAGCAACATATATGGATATTGTCATATGATTTCTTATGCTCAAGTAATAATCTATTCACAATGCAAAGTATGAATCAGAAACTTTATTGAGAACTAACAAACTATAATCTCAGTCATTGAAGCAATTGCAATTTATCATAACATCAGAAAGAGTCTATGTCAGAGCCTTCTAGCAAGTCCACATACTCAACTATCATTTAGTCTTTCATAATTGCTAACACTCACACAATACTTGTGGTTACAGAGTTTTAATCGGACACAGAGAATGATAGGGGCTTATAGTTTCGCCTCCCAACCTTTTATCTCAAGGGTAATGTCAACAATAATAACTCATGCTACCCTACATCCAATTAGGTATATATCAGGATCTTTCCAACATCTTGTGCTTGCCAAAGGATAAAATATAAAAAGGAAATGTGAAGATCACCATGACTCTTGCATAAAGTAGAAGATAATAATAAAAGATAGGCCCTTCGCAGAGGGAAGCAGAGGTTGCCATGCGTTTTCAGGGTTGGATGCACAAAATCTTAATGCGAAAGAACGTCACTTTATATTGCCACTTGTGATATGAACCTTTATTATGCAGTCCGTCGCTTTTATTTCTTCCACATCACAAGATCATATAAAGCTTATTTCCTCCACATAAATCAATCACACATATTTAGAGAGCAATTTTTATTGCTTGCACCGATGACAACTTACTTGAAGGATCTTACTCAATCCATAAGTAGATATGGTGGACTCTCATGGCAAAACTGGTTTAAGAGTTTTTGGAAGCACAAGTAGTATCTCTACTTGGTGCAAATAATTTGGCTAGCATGAGGGGGAAAGGCAAGCTCAACATGTTGGATGATCCATGACAATATACTTTATCTCAGATATAAGAAAACATAACCCATTACATCGTCTTCCATGTCCAACATCAACTCTTTAGCATGTCATATTTTAATGAGTGCTCCCAATTATAAAAGATGTCCAAGATAGTATATTTATATGTGAAATCTCTCTTTCTTTATTACTTCCTATTAATTGAAACGACGACCAAAGCTATGTTTGCCAACTCCCAACAATTTTTAATCATCATACTCTTTCTATGTGAAGTCATTACTCTCCATAAGATCAATATGATCTCTTTATTTCTTTTCATTCTTTTTCTCTTTTCTTTTATTCACTCAAGATCATGGCAAAATAATCAAGCCCTTGACTCATCACTAATCTTTATTATATATAGCTCACGGGCTCGACTACATAGAGAGATCATAAAGCAAAACTCAAAACTAGATTATACCAAAACTTTATTCTACTAGATCAAAATACTACTAATAGGATCAAACTAAGAAAAACGATAAAGATAGGAGCGTGATGGTGATACAATACCAGGGCATCTCCCCCAAGCTTGGCAGTTGCCAAGGGGAGTGCCCATACCCATGTGTTTATGTCTCCTTCTTCGGGGATGGTGATGTGATATTCTTGGCGATAATGCCCCTCAGGATACGATTCTCTTCCTCGAGCTTATTGAGTTGCTGCTTGAGATCCATTATCTCCTTACGAAGCTTCCCTGTAACGGCTAAAGCTCCTTGCACCCAAGGGTGTTGCATAGCTGCGGGAGAACAAGTGACACTCTTCTTCATATTTTCATAAGAAAGAAATCTAACATTGGAAGGGATAACCGAGTTTGGAATAGCTGAGCTCTGTAGTTCCCCCATCGTGAACCCAACTCGGAAGCGAGAAGTGACTTCTTGATCCTCCATGGCATCTATTCTCATCAAATCAGCCTCCATCTCTTCCTCCGTTGCTGTCCCAAAGTGGTCAGCATCGCTGTTTGTCCTTGGTCTCGATGCCGGATGAGACACCCGGCTCTCCCCGATTGACTCTTGAGAAGACATCTTGCTCTAATCTGCAGCAGCAACAACTCGAAACAAGAACAGAGGATATTTGCGTGATACAGGAGTCAAAACCTTCGGGAGATTATATAATGAATTTTTACCGACCAAAATACGTAACGTGCAAGAAAACGGAGTCTGGAGAGCGCACGAGGTACCCACGAGGTAGGGGGGCGCGCCCTCCACCCTCGTGGAGGCCTCGTGTCCTTCCCGGACTGCTTCTTATTTTTCTATTTTTTTTCTAAATATTCCAAAACGGAGAAATATTGCCATTAGAACTGCTTTGGAGTTGGTTTACTTACCGTACCACATACCTATTCCTTTCCCGGAGTCTGAAACGTTCCGGAAAGTATCTCTTATGTATTCCTCCGGGGTTACGACTTCAGTAACATTGGTTTCAACATTTATGGGATTACCTAAGATATAATGTTTGATTCTTTGACCGTTCACCACCTTCAAATTTGTGCCTTCAAAGTTGTTGATTTTTATGGCACCGGAACGATAGACCTCCTCGATAACGTAAGGGCCTTCCCATTTAGAGAGAAGTTTTGCTGCAAAAAATCTTAAACGAGATTTGTATAGCAATACGTAATCACCTACATTAAACTCACGCTTTTGTATCCTTTTGTCATGCCATCTTTTAACTTTTTCTTTAAACAACTTGGCATTCTCATAAGCTTGGGTTCTCCATTCATCAAGTGAGCTAATATCAAACAACCTCTTCTCACCGGCAAGTTTGAAATCATAATTGAGCTCTTTAGTAGCCCAATAAGCCTTATGTTCTAGTTCGAGAGGTAAATGACATGCTTTTCCATAAACCATTTTATATGGAGACATACCCGTAGGATTTCTATATGCAGTTCTATATGCCCATAATGCATCATCAAGTTTCTTGGACCAATTCTTTCTAGATCTATTGACAGTCTTTTGCAAAATTATTTTGAGCTCTCTATTACTCAATTCTACTTGACCGCTAGACTGTGGGTGATAGGGAGATGCAATTCTATTATTAACATCATATTTAGCAAGTATTTTACGGAAAGCACCATGAATAAAATGTGAACCACCATCAGTCATTAAATATCTAGGGACTCCAAACCTTGGAAAAAGAACTTCTTTAAGCATTTAAATAGAAGTGTTATGATCAGCACTACTAGTTGGAATAGCTTCTACCCACTTAGTAACATAATCAACAGCAACTAAAATATGTGTGTAACCATTAGAGGCAGGAAAAGGTCCCATATAATTAAAGCCCCAAACATCAAATGGTTCAATAACAAGTGAATAGTTCATAGACATTTCTTGACGTCTACTAATATTAACAATTCTTTGACATTCATCACAGGATAAGACAAACTTACGGGCATCCTTGAAGAGAGTAGGCCAATAAAAACCGGATTGCGATACCTTATATGCAGTTCTATCTCCAGCGTGGTGTCCTCCATAAGCCTCGGAGTGACACTTGCGTAGGATCTGTTCCTGTTCATGCTCAGGTACACAACGTCTAATAACACCATCTACTCCTTCTTTATAAAGATGTGGGTCATCCCAAAAGTAATGTGTCAAATCATAGAAAAACTTTTTCTTTTACTGGTATGTGAAACTAGGTGGTATAAATTTAGCAACAATATAATTAGCATAATCAGCATGCCATGGAGCAGTACAAGAAGTATTTATAACATTTAATTGTTCATCCGGAAAGCTATCATCAATAGGTAGTGGGTCATCAAGAACATTTTCTAACCTAGACAAGTTGTCTGCAACGGGGTTCTCAGCTCCTTTTCTATCAACAATATGCAAATCAAATTCTTGTAGCAAGAGAACCCATCTAATAAGTCTAGGTTTAGCATCTTTCTTTTCCATAAGATATTTAATAGCAGCATGATCCGTGTGAATAGTTACTTTAGAATCAACAATATAATGTCTGAACTTATCACAAGCAAATACAACTGCTAAGAATTCCTTTTCAGTAGTAGCATAATTTCTCTGAGGATTGTCTAGAGTTTTACTAGCATATTGAATAACATTTAATTTCTTATCAACTCTTTGCCCTAGAACAACACCTACAGCATAATCACTAGCATCACACATAATTTGAAAGGGTAAATTCCAGTCAGGTGGCTGAACGATAGGTGCAGAGATCAATGCTTTCTTAAGTATTTCAAATTCTTCTACACAATCATCATCAAAAACAAATGGTATATCTTTTTGTAATAAATTAGTCAGAGGCCAAGAAATTTTTGAGAAGTCCTTAATGAACCTCCTATAAAAACCGGCGTGACCAAGGAAACTTCTTATACCTTTGATGTCCTTGGGACATGGCATCTTTTCAATAGCATCAACCTTGGCTTTATCAACCTCAATACCTCTTTCAGAAACTTTATGCCCCAAGACAATACCTTCATTAACCATAAAGTGGCACTTTTCTCAATTCAGGACAAGATTAGTTTCTTCACATCTCTGCAAAACTCGATCAAGGTTGCTCAAGCAATCATCAAAACAGGATCCATAGACGGAAAAATCGTCCATGAAAACCTCACAAATATTTTCAAAAAAGTCAGATAATATAGCCATCATGCATCTTTCAAAGGTAGCAGGTGCATTACATAAACCAAAAGGCATACGTCTATAAGCAAAAGTACCAAAAGGGCAAGTAAAAGTAGTCTTTGATTGATGATTGGCTGACACAGGTATTTGAGAGAAACTAGAATAACCATCTAGAAAGCAAATATGTGTATGTTTGGATAGTCTTTCTAGCATTTGATCGATAAAAGGTAAGGGGTAATGATCTTTTTAGTAGCCTTATTTAATTTGCGGAAATCAATTACCATCCTATAACCTGTAATAATTCTTTGCGGAATCAACTCATTGTGATCATCTTCTTAGGGACACAATGGACAGGACTTACCCACTGACTATCAGCAAAGGGATAAATTATACCTGCCTCAAGGAGCTTTAGTATTTCTTTTCTTACCACTTCTTTCATCTTAGGATTCAGCCATCGTTGATGATCACGAACTGGTTTGGCATCTTCCTCCAAATTTATTTTATGTTGACATAGAGTGGGACTAATGCCCTTAAGATCATCAAGAGTATATCCAATAGCAGCGCAGTGCTTCTTCAGAGTTTTCAATAATCTCTCTTCTTCATGCTCTGAAAGGTTAGCACTAATAATAACAGGATATATCTTTTTCTCATCAAGATAAGCATATTTAAGAGTATCAGGTAACGGTTTGAGCTCAAACACGGGATCACCCTTGGGTGGAGGAGGATCCCCTAGGATTTCAACAGGTAAATTGTGTTTCAGGATGGGTTCCTGTTTAGAGAATACTTCATCTATTTCCCTCCTTTCATTCATAAACATATCATTTTCATGGTCTAGCAAATATTGTTCTAAAGGGTCACTAGGAGGCACGGCAATAGAAGCAAGACCAATAATTTCATCTTTACTAGGCAATTCCTCTTCACGGTGTTGTCTACGAAATTTAGAGAAATTAAACTCATGAGACATATCACCTAGAACAATAGTAACAACATCCTTTTTGCAGTCTATCCTAGCATTAACTATGTTCAAGAAGGGTCTACCAAATATAATGGGACAAAAGCTATCTTGTGGAGAACCAAGAACAAGAAAATCAGCAGGATATTTAGTTTTCCCACACAAGACTTCAACATCTGTAACAATTCCCATTGGTGAAATAATATCTCTATTGGCAAGTTTAATTGTGACATCAATATCTTCTAACTCAGTAGGTGCAATATCATGCTTAATTTCTTTGTATAAGTCAATAGGTATTGCACTAGCACTGGCACCCATATCACACAAGCCATGATAACAATGATCTCCTATTTTAACAGAAATAACAGGCATGCCTACCACAGGTCTATGTTTATCTTTAGCACAAGGTTTGGCAATTCTAGCAGTCTCATCACGGAAATAAATAACGTGCCCATCAATATTATCAGATAAGAGATCTTTAACAATAGAAACATTAGGTTCAACTTTGATTTGCTCAGGAGGTGTATAAGTTCTAATATTGCTTTTACGAACCACAGTTGAAGGTTTAGCATGATCCTTTATCCTAATAGGGAAAGGTGGTTTCTCAACATAAAAACTAGGAACAATAGGATCATTATAAGTGATAGTCTTTTCTTCAACTTTAATAGGTGCAACTACTTTTACTTCTATGGGAGGATGATATTTAAACCACTTCTTCTTGGGGAGATCAATATGAGCAGCAAAACATTCACAGAAAGAAGCTACTATCTCAGAGTCAAGTCCATATTTAGTGCTAAATTTATGGAAAACATCGGTATCCATAAAGGAGTTGCATTTAATTCTATCCAATAAATCCCATTTGAATTCAATAGTCTTCATCATAAAAGAGCCAGCACAAGAAGTATCGAGCATGGTGCAATTGTTATCAGAAAGCCGAGCATAAAAATTTTGAATAATCATTTCTCTTGAGAGCTCATGATTGGGGCATGAATATAACATTGATTTGAGCCTCCCCCAAGCTTGAGCGATGCTTTCTCCTTCGCGAGGCCAAAAATTATATATATAATTGCGATCACAATGAACAAGATGCATAGGATAAAATTTCTGATGAAATTCCAATTTCAATCGTTTGTAGTTCCATGATCTCGTATCATCACATAGCCTATACCATGTCAATGCATCTCCCTTCAAAGATAAAGGGAATACCTTCTCAACAAAATCACCGGGTATACCTGCAAGCTTAAATAATCCACAAACTTCATCCACATATATTAGGTGCTCATCAGGATGCTTTGTTCCATCTCCTGCAAAAGGATTAGATAGCAGTTTTTGTAACAGACCCGAAGGAATCTCAAAGTGGACATTTTGATTTTCAATAGGTTCAGTAGGTTGAGGAGCAACTCTTTGCTCTACTGGTTGGGGTGAAGATACCCCGAACAAGCCCCTCAGAGGATTGCTTTCCATAGTAAAAAGTGACAGTAAATTTCAGCACACTATATAAATTTTTCCTTACCAAATTCCACCTACCAAAGGCGCTTCACTCCCCGGCAACGGCGCCAGAAAAGAGTCTTGATGAACCACAAGTATAGGGTATCTATTGTAGTCCTTTTGATAAGTAAGATTGTCGAATCCAACGAGGAGCAGAAGGAAATGATAAGCGGTTTTCAGCAAGGTATTCCCTGCAAGCACTGAAATAATAGGTAACCGATAGTTTTGTGATAGGATAATTTGTAATGAGCAACAAGTAACAAAAGTAAATAAAGTGCAGCAAGGTGGCCCAATCCTTTTTGTAGCAAAGGACAAGCCTGGACAAACTCTTATATAGATAAAAGCGCTCCCGAGGACACATGTGAATTATCGTCAAGCTAGTTTTCATCACGTTCATATGATTCGCGTTCGGTACTTTGATAATTTGATATGTGGGTGGACCGTTGCTTGGGTGCTGTCCTTACTTGAACAAGCATCCCACTTATGATTAACCTCTATTGCAAGGATCCGCAACTACAACAAAAGTATTAAGGTAAACCTAACCATAGCATGAAACATATGGATCCAAATCAACCCCTTACGAAGCAATGCATAAACTAGGGGTTAAGCTTGTGTCACTCTAGCAACCCATCATCTACTTATTACTTCCCAATGCCTTACTCTAGGCCCAAATAATGGTGAAGTGTCATGTAGTCGACGTTCACATAACACCACTAGAGGATAGACAACATACATCTCATCAAAATATCAAACGAATACCAAATTCACATGACTACTAATAGCAAGACTTCTCCCATGTCCTCAGGAACAAACGTAACTACTCACAAAGCATATTCATGTTCATAATCAGAGGGGTATTAATATGCATAAAGGATATGAACATATGAGCTTCCACCAAATAAACCAACTAGCATCAACTACAAGGAGTAATCAACACTACTAGCAACCTACTGGTACCAATCCCAGACTTAGAGACAAGAATTTGATACAAGAGATGAACTATGGTTTGAGAGGAGATGGTGCTGGTGAAGATGTTGATGGAGATTGCCCTCTCCCGATGAGAGGAGCGTTGGTGATGACGATGGTGATGATTTCCCCCTCCCGGAGGGAAGTGTCCCCGACAGAACAGCGCTCCCGGAGCCCTAGATTGGTTCCGCCAAGGTTCCGCCTCGTTGCGGCGGAGTCTCGTCCCGAAAGCTAGCTTATGATTTTTCTTCGGACGAAAAACTTCATATAGCAGAAGATGGGCACTGGAGGGCCAACAGGGGGCCCACGAGGCAGGGGGCGCGCCCAGGGGGTAGGGCGCGCCCCCACCCTCGTGGACAGGTGGAGGCCCCCCTGACGTAGATTCTTCTTCCAGTATTTTTTATTATTTCCAAAAATAACTTTCGTGGAGTTTCAGGACTTTTGGAGTTGTGCAGAATAGGTCTCTAATATTTGCTCCTTTTCTAGCCCAGAATGCCAGCTGCCGGCATTCTTCCTCCTTATGTAAACCTTGTAAAATAAGAGAGAATAGGCATAAATATTGTGACATAATGTGTAATAACAGCCCATAATCCAATAAATATCGATATAAAAGCATGATGCAAAATGGACGTATCAGCTACCCATGCTCCTCATGGCGTCAGGCGCCTGGTCATCAGTTCCATCTAGTATCTCAATGAGCAGTCTTGCACCATCACACAATAGGAAAATATAATGTAGATATGATACCAAGATCATCAAACTGATGTTTGGTAGAGAAATGCTACATTATTTTGATTCTTGGCTAAATTAGCAGAGGCCTGGGAAGTGTAAACACAAATGAATATGAAGAAACTTGTGAGATACATATTGGGGCCAGTACCATTGAAGAGTCGTGACAAGCATGTGACAAGTATGACAAGGTAACATGTACAACTCATGAGCAGCATTGCTACTTAGATTTTATTATTACTGGTTGCAAAAATCTATCCATCCAAGTAGCATGACAAGATTTTATGCATGATTTATCACACTATCTTGATGATCTACCTTTCCTAGATTCTTTTTGTGTGACCTTTCCTACACTTGATCATATAGTAGTTTGTACTATGATTGTCCGAGCTAGTAAACATATTGCAGAATTATTCGAAATTCCATTCGACGGTTGTGACCTCGGGATTTGTATTTGTTTCATGTCGTGCCATGGTCTTACTATGAGAGACCTACATGTATACTAAGTGTGGGTGCGCTCACATCGCATTTACATTTATTTACAGTTCATTACACATGAGAATACAAGAGCGTCGGAGAAGGAGGACAATAGTGCGAGGGAGTTCATAGCCTCGCTAAAAATGGTGGTCTCGGCTAAACAGAAACCATATGTACTTGTTTGATTAGGATTTGAGTAGGCTAGGAGCTCTCATAGCATGTCATCAAGGGAAGCACACAATCATGCTCATCAAGAAATGTAGCTTTGTCCGCATATAGGTGCAATCAACATAAAAGTTCGCAATACAAATACGCGAGTTGTTTGATCAGGTTGCCAAAGTGAGCGCTCCGACAATGTAAGAAGGAGAAAATACCAGAGAAGGAGAAGACAAGATCGTCCCGAACCGAGACCAGTATGCCGAGTTGTGCTACACCTATGGTCTAATCTTATGAAATTAAAATTACTCCCTCTTTCCATCTATATAGGGCCTAAAGCATTTTTCAAGACTAACTTTGAGCACATGTTAGAGCAATAATATATGACATGCAAGTTACACAAAGCATACCATCAAATTCGTACGTGAGAGGAGCTTCCAATGATATAATTTTCACATTATACATCTTATATACTGTTAATCTTGTCAATAGTCAAAGACAATCCTGAAAAATACATTAGACCCTATATATATGGAAGGAGGGAGTAACAGATGAGGTGGTACCATCTGGTTGGATGGGGAGGGGGCCACAAATTGGGGGAGGGGTAGTGGGAGGTCTGTGGAGCGATTATCATGTATTATGAAGCTGTAGAAAAATTGCAAGCGGAAAGGGGAGAATTTGATGGTGGGGAGGGGATATTTGATTCTTGGAGAGCCAATAACTGCGGCAGAAGAAAAGAGAGCTCGGCCTAATCATTCCGTATTTGCAGTGAACAACATGACTGCCCTTAAATATTTTTTGATAGCTTATGATAAGTCAGTGAATCAGTGGGAAATTTTACCAAAGTTGTCCATAGTTCTCGGTAAGGGGTGCGGTGATGCTAGAAAGGAGGATCTCAAAGAAATTATTGGATTGAGCTGAGTTTGAGGCTCTTGACTACAACCCTAGCTAGGCAGACCAAGATAAGTGTCTTTATGTGTGAGGTAATGGGTTAGTTAGGTCCAATTAAGGGACATTTTATTAATTAGAGGAACCAGATAGCTAGTTCTGAACTGACATTCATGCTGCTGCTGCTCCTGTGCATAGGTTATGATTTACAATTGTGAATCCAACATGGATAGACTCTAGCTATGTGCGAGTTATGAATACAACAAAGAGGAAAGAGAGGTCGCCTCAACAGAGGGGGGATTCCTGGTGGTGATACTGAGCACCTCTTTGCCAAGTGGCGAACTAAGCGTCAGGGTTGGGGCTGAGCTATCTAGGCAACCAGATTGACACTGGTGGCGACATGGGCATCGGGGTTGGGGCTGGCGGCGACCTAGCAATCATGTCCGGCTGGGGTCGAGGGAGGTCTCAGTTCTTGATGGGGATGGTGATTTGAGGCGGACGAGGGAGAAGAAGCAAGGTAGGCCGGCTACGGGAGAGGCAAAAGAGGTGGGGTGCGAGGAAGAAGAGGCAGGGGTGAGGCGGCGACAAGCGTCAATCGACGACGACAGTGAGAGTATGCTCGGTGTGACTCCCTGTTCTACTGCGTGCATGATAACTCTATCCAGTGGGCTAGTTACTAGATTAAGGCAGATTCCAATGGGCTAAACAGAATAGCCTAATTATTAATTTTTTGCCGACTAAAGCGATTTTAGTGGGATGGGCTGGTTAGTCACACTTTTAGTCCCATTTCCATCTGCAGCTCTATGGCTTGCGTTGTGTGAGAATGTAACATCTATTATTCGACAATTTTGGTGGGGCGGTAAGAAAGGGAGAAGGAAGCCCTGTTGGGTTGCATGGATTGTCATGGCCACACCAAAACACTTGCGGGGCCTTGATTTCCGTGACTTCGAGATTCTCAGTCTTGCACTTCTCTCTAGACAGGCATCGCGAGTTATGAATTATTCAGAGTTTCTCCGTGCTAAGATCCTCAAAGGAAGGTACTTCCTGAACTTTTCTTTGCTGGAAGCCGAAGTGAGCTCGCACCGCTCACACATATGGCGAACGATCCTTGATGGACGTGATATTTGGCACAAGGCATCATCTGAAGAGTTGGGGTGGTGAGACCAGTTATATATGGGATCACAATTGGATTCTCGTGGAAAATTTTATGCGAACGATCGCCCCACTGGTCCAATATCCACCGCAATTAGTGGCGGAGCTAATCGATGCCACGTCTGCTGCATGGAAAGAAGAATGTGGTACGACCAGTTTTTACCCGCTTTGATGCAGAAGCAATTCTTAACATTCCCTTGTGCACGAGGAGAATTGGATATTTTTGATGCTGGAGTGAGGAGAACCGCGACAACTTCTTTGTCTATTTTGCCTTCCATATGATCATTAGAACAAAGATGAGCACAGAGAGTTGGCTGGAGGAGAGTGCAGGCATGTCAGATATGGCATCCGGTTGATTGTGCAAAAATCAACGTCGATGTGGCGGTGCCGAGGAACAACGAGTACGGTGATAGTGGTGCAATATGCACAGACTATAACAGGACCTTTCTGGGACGAGTCCGCAGCTGTTTTTAAGGGCATTTCTGACCCAACTACAAGAAAGAATTCACGCTGCATCTGATTTGCAAGATGACGGTTGATGCTAGAAAAACAAGGAAATTCTGCGAGCCACATGGCAATTATCCTCGAGATTGTTGGTCATTCGTCAGTTTATTATTATTTGTTATACAGTCCATGAGTTTAGGAGATCAAATTTTGAAGCTCACAATGTATCGAAGCTTGCTTTATCTTCAGGGAATGTCTGTCATGTTTGGTTAGGCCAACCCGACGATCTTCTTTCGACGCCGACGATTTTGTGACGGTTTAATTAAAGGACTTTTATAACTACCAAACGTTCGGATTTTAACAATAGGCAAGAACGATACTTACTTCACTCTAATTATATACATGCATGCATTAGAATGACTAATTTTTTCTTTCACGTGCACTCCCCCCTCTAATTACATGCATATATGCGCTAAAGGACGAAATTCTAATGTCATCCTATATTCTTTTTTTTTAAACTTTAAAATGTTTTGTAGCTCAAACCGTCGCTCCGATTGAAAATCCGTTTTCACATAAAAAATTCGTCGCGACGAGATCTTTGAAACGAGATACCATGTTGTATGTTTCGGCGATATTTTTTTCAGGTCCAAAGTTACTACGCCTGGACTACGTAAGCTATCACCACTGCAGTATGTAACTTATCATAGTGTTTGCACTGAAGTTATCACAGGGGTGTTTCGACTACTTATTCATACTGAGTCATACATACCTTATTTACACATAAGTACCGGCTATAATTTTTCAACAATTCTGTCCCCCTCCTCACCCTCGGTCAAAGTTCTTTTTTTAAACACAATACAAACACGAGCGCTCATACATACAAACATATACTAACCCCTATAAACGCACACACGGACACACTACCCCTATGAGCATTCGAGAGACTAGGCCGACACTTCATCTTGCGATTAACAAAATTCACCACAGATGCCTTTGTAGTTAACGCGTTGTTTTGTACTTAACAGGTCTGCGGTGTGTATATTGTCATGTTATTTACACCCAAGTTATCAGGGGTATGTTTTTCAATAACTTCTTCCCTCGGGTCAAAGTTACCATGGTGATTGTCCCTAGGTTAGAAGGTCCATGGTACGGAAGTTAGCACGCTACTTACATAGAAACTATCAAAGTATGCTTCAACAATTTTCTCTTTGGGTCAAAGTTAAACACAATGTTTGTACATAAGCTACCAGGTCCGCGGTGCGTATATTACCATCATATACATAGAAATTACCGGTGATATGTTTTCAAACAAAAAAATTCCTGGCAAAAGTTAACGCGGTGTTTCTAGGTAAGTTATGAGGGATGTTGTGCATAAATTACCATGCTCTTTAAAAATAAATTATTGGATTATGTTTCATACTTTTCCCCATGGGTCAAAGTTACTATGCTAAGGGTATGTAAGTTATCAGGTCAGCGTGTGAAAATTACCATGATAATTGCACAGAAGGTATCATTGTACGTTTCAACAAACTCCCCCCCCCCCCCCCATGGGTCAAAGTTACCATGCTAAGGGTATGTAAGTTACCAGGTCAGCGTGTGGAAATTACCATGATAATTGCACAGAAGGTATCATTGTATGTTTCAACAAACTCAACCCCCCCCCCCCCCCCGGTCAAAGTTACCAGACCTGAGGTACATAAGTTATCAGATTTGCGGTGTGTAAATTATCATGCTATTCACACAAAAGTTACCGGGGTATTTTTCATCAACTCTTTTCCTGATGAATAAAAGATTATCGCGGTGTTGGCACGTAAGTTATCAGGTACGCGATTCCTAAACTACCATGCTATCAGGTAAAAAAATGGTTACCGCGGTGTTGCCCCGTAAGTTATCGGATCTTATATTTTAACAACAAAAAATCTGGGTCAAAAAAATTGTTGCGGTGTTTGTATGTAAATTACCAGGTTTGTGGTGTGTAAATTATCATACTATCCAATATATATTTCAAAACATTCGTTTCCTCGGGTTTACACACAAAACAATGACTGGAGTTCAAATTCTACACGAAAAGAAACATTCATTTCTCTATAATTACTCATCGAGATGTACAAACACAATGCATCGATCCTTGAAATAACTTGGCGGATCTCGGGTAGGGGGTCCCGAACTGTGCGTCTAGGCGGATGGTAACAGGAGACAAGGGACACAATGTTTTACCCAGGTTCGGGCCCTCTTGATGGAGGTAAAACCCTACGTCCTGCTTGATTAATATTGATGATATGGGTAGTACAAGAGTAGATGTACCACGAGATCAAGGAGGCTAAACCCTAGAAGCTAGCCTATGGAATGGTTGTTGTATGTTGGAGTTGTTGTCCTACGGACTAAAACTCTCCGGTTTATATAGACACCGGAGAGGGTTAGGGTTACACAAAGTCGGTTACAATGGTAGGAGATCTAAATATCCGCATCGCCAAGCTTGCCTTCCACGCCAAGGAAAGTCCCATCCGGACACAGGACGAAGTCTTCAATCCTGTATCTTCATAGTCCAGGAGTCCGGCTGAAGGTATAGTCCGGCTATCCGAACACCCCCTAATCCAGGACTCCCTCAGTAGCCCCTGAACCAGGCTTCAATGACGACGAGTCCGGCGCGCATATTGTCTTCGGCATTGCAAGGCGGGTTCCTCCTCCAAGTTCTTCATAAAAGATTGTAAACACCAAGAGTAGTGTCCGGCTCTGCAAAATAAGTTTCCACATATTGCCATAGAGAGAATAATATTAACACAAATCTAATCTGCTGGCGTATCCCATAGCATGACATCACACTACAGCCAAGCCTTTATTCGAATCGTTTTCACTCCTCCACCTCAGCGTGTTTCGCGAGACGGTTTCCTTGGCACGTCTTGTCAAAGCAGAGATCGTGTCCCCCATTTACGGGATTCTCATCAATACGGATGTGGGTAACCCAACCGCACCATTTATCACGGCGCTTGGGAGGCAAGCGAGTTTTACTAGGCTGGTGGGGACGCATAGCCGCATCCGCCCATATAAGGGGATAAGGATCCACCTTTTTACCCACGCCTTCTTCCTCCTTTGCCTATCCATCTTCTGCGCACCCGAGCTCTAGCGCCCAAGCCTGCACTTCCCACCTCAACCTTCTCCAGCAATGTCCGGAGCGGGAGGCAAGTGGATGGTCTCCTCCGTCACGGAGGGCCATTTCAAAAAGCTGAGGAGGGCCGGATACTTGTCCAAAGACATCGCGCACCGGCTCCCTGAAAAGGGGCAGCTTCTCCCCAACCCAGAGCCCCATGAGAGGGTCGTATTCCTTCCCCACTTCCTCCGCGGACTGGGCTTTCCTCTCCACCCATTTGTCCGGGGGCTCATGTTCTACTATGGCCTGGATTTCCACGATCTGGCCCCGAACTTCATCCTCAACATATCGGCGTTTATCGTCGTGTGCGAGGCTTTCCTCTGCATCCGCTCCCATTTCGGCCTCTGGCTCAGGACCTTCAACGTCAAGCCCAAGATGGTGCGCGGCAACCAGGCGGAGTGCGGAGGCGCCATGGTGGGCAAGATGGCCAACGTCCTATGGCTCGAGGGCTCCATTTTGGAGACCCTGAAGGGGTGGCAGTCAGGGTGGTTTTACATCACTGAGCCGCGCGATCCAGAATGGATCGCAGCCCCCGAGTTTCGGTCCGGACCCCCCACGCGGCTCACGTCCTGGAAAGAGACGGGCCTGTCGTGGGGCTACAAAGACGAGGTGACCGGACTGCAAAAATGCATCCAAATCCTGGTGAACAAGCAGCTAAGGCTTGTCAATGTAGTCCAGGTTATGCTCGTCCACCGGATCCTCCCGTGTCAACAACGGGACTTCAATCTGTGGGAGTTCGACTCGGCGCAGCACCCAACCCTGAGCAGGCTCTTCGACACGACGTACGAAGATGTCTGGAAGGTGCTATTCAAAGGCGCCAAGGCTCCCGCATCCGCTTCCGAGGACCGCGGATTCAGCTCGCAGTGCCACGCTGACGAGGTAAGTTATTTTTACCTTTTACAGGACATTTGTTTCTCATAGTTTGACTCTATGCAGGATCTAAACCCCCTTACCTTTAACAGGCATGGCAGGTGAAGTCCGGACAAATCGATTGTCCGGCTCCTTTGCCCGAAGAACCAGCAGATGCTCGTTTATCGAAGCTGCTGGCTCCGGCACCCTATGTGGTGCCGGAGAAGAAGGCCAAGAAGAAGAAGGCCACGGGGACTCGAAAGAGTTCCCGTCATATGGTGGTGTAGGACTCGTCATCCGACGAGTCTGAGACGCACTCCTCCCGTGAAGACGAGGAGGAGGAAGAAGAACCCTCTCCCCCTCCAGCGGGGGGAGGGAAGAAGAGGAAGGCCGCCCCAACAGGGGAGGCCGAAGGGTCCAAGAAGGGAAAGCCCTTCCTCCGGACTACTCCGCCGACGCCGCCGACGACGAAGAGGAGTGGCCGGACAGAGCCAAGCGTCCGGTGAAATCGTAAGTATTCGGATACTAGAGTAACTCATAATATTCCTTTGTTGCACAGCTTTCCCTAATGTCGAACATAATTATGCAGCCCGCCCCAGGCCGGACTCGATGAGTCGTCGAGCGGCTCCCTGGATTCATCGGACGTGAACTCAGTTCCGCCCGCTGTCTCCCCCCCCCCCCCCCCCGCATTGCGGATGACGCCGAAGTGGCATCGCGACAAGCTCCGGGGTGGGAGGAGGTGGTCCTGGAGGAGCCGCGAGGCGACCTCCCAGACTCCAGGAGTAAAGGGGACAAGACCCCCCAGGGCTCCAAGTGTGGCTTTGAGCCGGACATCGCGCCGGAATCTTCAACAGTTCCGGACCGCGGTAGGCGAACTCCTTCCAAGAGGAGCAAGCCTTCTGAGCCGGCGGCCTCCGTCCAACCGGAGGTGCCGGACAATCTGCTGGAGGTGCTTAACGGCGCCTCCATCGATGAGGAGCATTGTACTATTATGAGTACGGTGATCCAGAAGGTTCAGTCCGCAAAGAGCGGACTAGCTGAAGCTTGCGCTAGCCTTCTAACAGGCTTCGAGGTAAGTAAAAATATTACCGCATAGACAGTAGCCCCTGATGCTCTGTTTGGCGTTCGGAAAGAAAAGCCGAATAGAGGATCTATTAAAGTTCGCAGGAGTCTAACAAAAAAGAGTCAATATGCGTATGCAGGCTTCGCTGCTAGACACCGCTGCACTGACTGCGGAGGTGGGTGCCCTGAAGAAGGGCCTCGAGCAGACCGAGCAAGAGCTCGGCCTTGCCAAACGGCAGCTCGAGGAGAAGGATGGTAAGAGATACCTTATAGAAAAATATATAAAAAAGATGCAGTTGCAAAAAATAACAGGATTGTACTGCTTATTGTAGGGGCCACGACTGAGGTGGCGACCCTCAAGCATGCGCTGTCCGAGGCCGAGAAGAGAGCGGCCACGGAGCGCACCGGGCGAGAGAAATTTGAGGCCCAGGTTGGCGAGGTGCAGCAAGAGCTTCAGGCTCTCATGAAAAAACATGAGAGTTTGGAGCTTGACTCGAAGACGCGAGCGTCCGAGCTTGCGGCGGCCCTTGAAACTGCCAAGGCTGCCAAGGCCGAATCCCAGAAGGCCCTCCAAGAGTTGGAGGAGGTGAAAAAGATAGCGGCGGGTAAGGCATTCTTTATGCAAAGCAGACATATAAAAGTAAACTCCTTGTTACTTACCCGAATCCGGAGTTCTCCAGGGGCATTCGCAGATCTTCCCTGCAGCGTATCCGATGCCGCCGCATTCTACCGAGCCGAGGAAGGCAGCTCGACGGAGAAGGTGTTCTGGTCTCAGTACGCTGAGGCCGGACACCCTGTGCCCTTGAGCGACCAGCTGAAGCAGCTGGTCGAGCTCCACAAGGCGGCCGAACAGGCCATGAAGGGCTTCATAGTTCGGCTGTGGCCTGAAGAGGCCCTGCCTGGGAGCTACTTCAGGGTGGTGCGGCGGCTGATGGAGGCCTGTCCAAGGCTCGAGGTCATCAAGCGCTCCGTCTGCATCGAAGGTGCCCGTAGGGCCCTTGCCCGTGCAAAGGTGCACTGGGGTAAGCTGGACGGTGAGAAGCTTGTGAGGGACAGGCCGCCGCCGGGGAAGGAGCATCGCAAGCCCGAGAACTATTATAAGGATGTTCTTGCGGGTGCCCGCCTTGTGGCGGATGAATGTACCAAGGATGTAATTTTTGAATGAACTCGCTCGTGTTTTTCCTATGCGCTGAAAACTTGTTCATATGCGCTACGCAATGCTTGTTGAATTTAAAATATTACTTTTTACGCGACCGTTTATCAAAAAATTGAGAGATGGCCAATCGTCGGCTTCTGCCCCCATGCCACTAGTGCTGGGGTGTTCGGGATAAACCTGAGCGCTCTTTTTTCCATAGTTGGTTCCTTCGAGGGAGGCACTCAGTGCAACGAACAAGGCAATTGGACTATAATGCTTGAACACTCTCACTTAGCCATAGAACTCTATAATTTTAAATTTCGGCGAAGCCCCTAGTATTCGGAAGACTGAGTTCGGGGCGCTATCCACGCCTTGGCCGGACTAAGCCGGTTCCTCGCTCGAAGTGGCATAAGTCTTTAAGGACTCTAAAAACCTCTCGAACAGCGACCGGTCTCTCGCCTAATCATGACAGTCAGTTTTAGCTTTCTCTACTGAGGTGCTCAGCCCAGCTCAACTGAGGCACAATCGCAGTAGTTCTCCTAGTGCTACCTTAGCCGATATAGCGGAACGTAAGGCACCAAAACATAGGAGTCGGGCAAACCCAACTATTGACCCAAATCATGATTCGGAGCCGATGCATATAGTGCTATAAGTTCGGGGTGCCGCACTTGTGAAAGTGTTCGGACTTCTCACACCATATTGAGGGGTACTGAAGCCCCTGGCGTATTTTGCCGTACCATAATGTACGGGTGCAACATGTCATTAATAAATATATATATAAATAGAGGATAATGCAAAAAATAGACAAAAGCTATGCATTGTTTATAGAAAGGCTGCTGTCAAAGCAGAACGATACAAATAGTGCGATAAGCAAAAGAAATTGGACTATTTAACATGTCCTGGCCAGGGGCAGGCCGCGGAATTGTATTCAAAACAGGTATACTGCTCGTAATAGAGACCACCTGGGAGTTCCATAATGCGGCATGGCTTGTCTGCTGTCCTGGATCTTGCATCGTTTGTGCGGCGGTTGAATTGCCGAACAGGTCGTCCGAAATATGGAGTCCTAAAAGTAAGAGAAAATTTTAAAAAGAATTCGGCAGCCCCTAGTACGGTTTAAGCCATGTTTTGGGCGTGCCGTGATGGTGCCCCTTCCCCTATGCCCATGGTATTTCGAGGGCATAGTTATGTACGCGAAGCACTGGTTTCGCTGTATTGCAAGGGCTAGGGTTGGGGCCGCATTGCTACGCTTGCTCGGAACGTGCCAGGCGGTCTTGTTGTAGGTTACTCCGGGCGCGCTTGACAGTGTTCGGCTTTTTAAGGGCCGGACTGGAGAACTGCCTAGAGAGGCTGCTTTGTACTTCTCCTGCGAGCGCTGTCGCGTGCTCCTTCGTTCGGAGGGAGCATTCGGTGTTTCCGTTGACCGTGATTACTCCTCGAGGGCCTGGCATCTTGAGCTTGAGGTATGCATAGTGCGGTACCGCATTGAACTTTGCGAATGCGGTTCGCCCGAGCAGTGCATGATAGCCACTGCGGAACGGGACTATGTCGAAGATTAACTCCTCGCTTCAGAAATTATCCGGGGATCCGAAGACCACTTCAAGTGTAACTGAGCCTATACAGTTGGCTTCTACACCTGGTATGACGCCTTTAAAGGTCGTTTTGGTGGGCTTGATCCTCGAGGGATCTATGCCCATTTTCCGCACTGTATCCTGGTAAAGAAGGTTCAGGCTGCTGCCGCCGTCCATGAGGACTCTTGTGAGATGAAATCTGTCAATAATTGGATCAAGAACCAATGCGGCAAACCCGCCATGACGGATTCTAGTGGGATGGTCCCTTCGATCAAAAGTGATCGGGCAGGAGGACCATGGGTTGAACTTTGGGGCGACTGGCTCCATCGCGTATACGTCCCGTAGTGCACGCTTCCGCTCCCTCTTGGGAATGTGGGTTGTGTATATCATGTTCACCGTTCGCACTTGTGGGGGAAAACCCTTCTGTCCACTGTTGTTCGGCGGCCTAGGCTCCTCCTCGTCATCGCTATGCAGCCCCTTGCCTCTGTTTTCGGCTCTTAACTTGCCTGCCTGCTTGAACACCCAACAATCCCTGTTGGTGTGATTGGCTGGCTTTTCGTGGGTGCCATGTATCTGGCACAAGCGGTCGAGTATTCGGTCCAAACTGGACGGGCCCTGAGTATTTCTTTTGAATGGTTTTTTCCGCTGACCGGATTTGTAGCCTCGGAATCTAGCATTTACTGCCGTATCCTCGTTGCTGTCGCTGTTAACGCGGCGCTTTTGTTTGTTCCGGCGCGACCTGCCGCTTTTGTCCTTGGTATCCGAATTACCAAGGTTCTTGGTTAAGTTGTTGCTGCGAGCTAGCCAGGTGTCTTCTCCCGCGCAAAAGCGGGTCATGAGTGTCGTGAGGGCTGCCATAGATTTCGGCTTTTCCTGTCCCAGGTGCCGGGCAAGCCACTCGTCGCGGATATTATGCTTGAAGGCTGCTAGGGCCTCCGCGTCCGGATAGTCGACTATTTGATTTTTCTTTGTTAGGAACCATGTCCAGAATTGCCTGGCCGATTCCTCTGGCTGCTGGATTATGTGGCTTAGGTCATCGGCGTCCGGTGGTCGCACATAAGTGCCCTGGAAGTTGTCAAGGAATGCGGCTTCCAGGTCCTCCCAAGAACCGATTGAATCTGCTGGCAAGCTGTTAAGCCAATGCCGGGCCGGTCCCTTAAGTTTGAGTGGGAGGTATTTGATGGCGTGTAGATCATCACCGCGGGCCATGTGGAGATGAAGGAGATAATCCTCGATCCATACCGCAGGATCTGTTGTGCCATCGTATGATTCGATGTTTGCGGGTTTGAAGCCCTCAGGGATTTTATGATCCATTACTTCATCTGTGAAGCATAGTGGGTGTGCGGCGCCTCTGCACTGGGCTATATCACGACGCAGCTCAAAGGAGCTTTGTGTATTGTTTTCGGCCCGGCCGGATTTATTGTATCCGGAGTGACGATCACCGTCACGTGTCGTGGGGCGCCCGCGCGATCCGTAGATCGATCTTGTTTGCCTTGCCTTGTCCTCCAGTATATCTCGCAGGTCTGGCGCGTTTTGCCGTGCCTTAGCATGTTTTGAGCGGCGTCGGGGCATGGCTTGAGTGGAGGGCCTAGAGGCCTCTCTGTCGCGGCCACGAGGTGGCCGGTTGGCCATGTCATGCGCTGGTGATGTAGGTGCTTCCTCCTCTAATCGGGGTAGCAGCCTGCGCTTTGGGTAACGCTTGGAGGGGCGTTCGAGTTCATACTCTTCGGCCGTAAGGACTTCAGTCCATCTGTCAGCTAGCAAATCTTGATCAGCTCTAAGCTGTTGCTGCTTTTTCTTGAGGCTGCTTGTCGTGGCTAAAAGCCTGCGTTTGAAACGCTCTTGTTCGACGGGGTCTGATGGTACGACGAATTTGTCGTTGTCGAGGCTTGCCTCGTATTCGGAGGGAGGCATATAGTTATCATCCTCAACCTCTCGGTCTGCCGCTCTCTTATGAGGGCTGGCTTCTCCATCTTCCCGTGCCGAATCTTGCTGGAGGGGGTGTTCTTCGGTGCTATCCGGAGTAGTATTATCTCCAGTGCCGGAATCACCGTTTTTGCTTTGGCGGGATTTAGAACGGCGCCGCTGACGCCGGCGCTTGGGATGTTTCTTAGAGGTGTCATCCCCCGCTTTTCCATCGCCATCTCCATCTTTTGGAGTGTCCACCATATATATGTCATATGACGAGGTGGCCTTCCAGCGCCCTATAGGTGCTGGTTCTTGTTCGTCTCCTGCATCGTCGTCCATACCGTCGATGTCTTCGGAGTCGAAGTCGAGCATGTCGGTTAAATTATCGACAATGGCTACAAAGTGGATGGTGGGTGGGCTTTGAATTTCTTCATCGTCCGCATCCCATCCTTGCTGACCGTAGTCCGTCCATGGCTCTCCTGATAAAGAGAGAGACTTTAGTGAGTTCAGGATGTCGCCGAAGGGCGAGTGCTGAAAGATGTCCGCGGCGGTGAACTCCATTATCGGCGCTCAATCGGATTCGATCGGCAGGGGCGCGGGGGGTTCGGAGTCCGGAGAGGAATCCGGATCCTCGGAGTCACGGGTCATGCAGAGTGCGGAGCTGGTGTTCGGCTCGATCGCCTTTGAGATCGCAGCACCTGAGGTGGCGTCCAACCGCTCATCCTCGATCGGCGCAACAGGCTCCGAATTAAGGGTCGGAACCAACGCGCGTGCGACCTCCTGGACACTGTTCGGCGGCAGAGCTAGATCGTGCCCATCGAGATAGTGCGGCGCGCTTGGCTGTGGCTCGAATCCGTCGAAGATCAAGTCCCCGCGGATGTCGGCCGTGTAGTCCAAACTTTCGAACCTGACCTGATGGCCAGGGGCGTAGCTTTCGATCTGCTCCAGGCAGCCAAACGAATTGGCCCGCAGTGCGAAGCCGCCGAAGACGAAGATCTGTCCGGGGAGAAATGTCTCACCCTGGGCCGCATCGTCATTGATGATCAAAGGAGCCATCGGGCCTAAAAGTGACGACACAGAGGAACTCTCAATGAAAGCACCAATGTCGGTGTCAAAACCGGCGGATCTCGGGTAGGGGGGTCCCGGACTGTGCGTCTAGGCGGATGGTAACAGGAGACAAGGGACACAATGTTTTACCCAGGTTCGGGCCCTCTTGATGGAGGTAAAACCCTACGTCCTGCTTGATTAATATTGATGATATGGGTAGTACAAGAGTAGATCTACCACGAGATCAAGGAGGCTAAACCCTAGAAGCTAGCCTATGAAATGATTGTTGTATGTTGGAGTTGTTGTCCTACGGACTAAAACCCCCCAGTTTATATAGACACCGGAGAGGGTTAGGGTTACACAAAGTCGGTTACAATGGTAGGAGGTCTAAATATCCGCATCGCCAAGCTTGCCTTCCACGCCAAGGAAAGTCCCATCCGGACACGGGACGAAGTCTTCAATCTTGTATCTTCATAGTCCAGGAGTCCGGCTGAAGGTATAGTCCGGCTATCCGAACACCCCCTAATCCACGACTCACTCACTCGGGTTTACACACAAAACAATGACTGGAGTTCAAATTCTACATGAAAATAAACATTCATTTCTCTATAATTACTCATCGAGATGTACAAACACAATGCATCGATCCTTGAAATAACTTGGTCCATGGGTCTGCCCCCTCGTCAAAAACATTGTTGTTTTTTCTCGCTATCAAACGGAGTACAAAAGTTAGCTAACCTAAAAGAGAAACACAAAAGCAGGCTTAGCCTGGGTGGCACCGCACCTGCTCGTTCGGAAATTACATAAGTCATTAGTTAAATGTAGCGAAATTTGCTAAAGACAAACTTCCACCTGCAGCTTGATGTCATGATGTGTTTGTGCTGGACACGCCTCACGATAAAACGCACGGCAGTCGTGAAGGGAAGGGATGATGATGAAACGTGGTCAGTATGGACACGCTTGCAACAAAGTCGTCCGTCCGGGCCAAGATTCCTCCGTCGCCTTCCTTCGCACCGTGATTCCGTACTCACTTCACCTCTGTGTCGCGCACTTGTTTGGCACATAATCTATGTAGGAGTATGTTGGAAATGCCCACTTGACTCGCCTGGGACGCCAGAGGACTCTTTTCCTGAAGCAACCGCTCCTCCCTTCCTCTGCTCTGCACCAACCCCCACGGCCGGCGGAGCGGACACAGCCAACCACTCGCGCGGCGGGATCCAGGAGGGGAGCCGCGTCAGGCAGCCCGGAGCAGGCTGATGGCCGGGCCGGGCGCCGACGAGCACCCGAAGCGGCTCCGGGGACGGCCCTCCCCCGCCGATCTGCTCCTCAACTGCGACCTGCCCCCTCCGGCCAAACTCTTCGGCCCCCTCCCGACTCTTCTGCACAGGTAAGGCGCGTCCCCGTCACGGATTGGCCAGGGCGCATAGCTCATCTTTTTTCCCCTTTTCGCGCGCAAGGAAAGATTGGGGAGCGCGGCGGGGACGGGCACGAAGGGCGACGGCGGCAACGAGGAGCTGCGGCGGGCCCTGCGGCTGTCGCAGTCGCGGGCGCGGGAGGCGGAGCAGAAGCTGGCCGCGACCAACGGAGGCCTGGCGGCGCTGCTCGTGCGGGACTCAGTGCTGCTCTCGGCGCACCGCCGCTGGGTGATGATCCTCGAGGCCGAGAACTCCGCGCTCAGAGCCGCCGGCGCTGACACTGAGGAGGAGGATGAGGGGGACGGCCCCCGGCACCCGCTGGCCGCCGCGTGGTGGGTCGCGCTGGCGGTCTGCGTCGTCGGCCTCGCCCTCGCCAGCCTGCTCCTCTGAGATTAACAATCCATCCATATTAGTTTCAGTGATTTCCTTCTGTAAATCATCCTGCTCTGAAATTAACCATCCATCCATAGATTCAGTGATCCATAGCTGGGTTACAGTGGTTAATTGTGTGAGAATGTTAACATCTGCTTGATGCTCAGCACTAGAACGTCGTGTTGTTGTAGACAAACAGACGGAATCAAGAGGGTTGGATAGCTTGGAGGATTGGTAGATTGGTCCGGAAGCCGCCGTAACCATCTCTGCACGCAATCTATCTATCAGGAGATTCATGACAGTGACCTGCCTCTTGCAATTTAGCCTGGTTCGGATAACCGTGGCCTTCAAGTCGTGTTGAATATGGAAGCTTATCTAGCCATGGCAATAGTGATCCATGAGCGCTGACTGACTGCGACATTTCTCTGTGTGCAGGCTACCGTGCTAATTACCGTGCTAATTACTGCGACATTTCGCGAGCTGGTTTCCTTCAGGCTTATGTTCACTAGTTTAGCCTGGCTTTGCCAGGTTCATCAGCTGTCCATATCCTCCTGGTTTGTGTCTGGAGTCTGACGTAATCTGTGATGGTTTCCAGTCTGAGACTGGCCTCATCTTGCGGATCTTGCACGATCCGGTTGTTGTGTGATGTGGTTCTTTCATAACCTGACAATATAAATCAAGTTCTAATGTTTGAGCCGAGAGTCTGGTCTTTTGGGTCGGGTGTTATGCTAGAGCAACTCGAACACGTCGACATAAACGGACGCGTATATTGTCCGCTTTTTATCCGTTTGGGACGGCTTTAGGAGCTTTGTCCGCGTTTGACCGGTGTGCCCAACAGGCTGCCACACTTTTCGTCCACATCCAAAGCAAATTTAATCTAAAAAAACGCCAGCGGGCATTGTCAGTGTCCACAGTTTATGCCGGCGGACATGTCAACCTTCAAATAAACACAGTTAATGTTGATGCGCCAGTGGTCGGCATACTTGCCAGCACACAAAAAGGACTGTAGTTCAAGCATGCCATACCCCTCGGCCATGGTCATGCCGGCACACATGTTGGCATACAAAAAAAATGACGCTCTCGGCTATAAATCAACCATCAAGCTCTAGCATTTCATTTTGCCTCTTCTCGAACCAAGACCTTCTTCTTGGGACACCTTGCTTAAGCCCACCATCATGATCTCCACCTCTTTCACCATGCCAGCGAGCGACCTCTTTTGCTTTGGTCTTTGCATTGGTCGCCTCTATCTCGAGCTTCTTCACTTGCATGTCCGCCTTCATCTCTAGCTTCTTTGCTTGTATGTCGGCCTTCATTTGGAGCTTCTTCATTTGAAGCTAGATGTAGACCTTCATTCGCTCCTCTTTCTCCTGTCGACACTTCTCCTCCCTTGCCTCCTTTTGGGTCATGATGCCTTACATAGTTTCTTGCAAGGCAAATATCACCGCAGCACGCTTCACCTCCTTCTTGGAGTTGGACTTTCCCCGCGGCTGCTTCTCTCCCTCTCCATGGTCCCCGACAGCCACTGGCCCTCCATTCTTCTTGAGGGCGGTGTATTGCTCCTTGAGCTTCTCGTTATTATAAATGCTTTTCCAACAATGGGTGAGGGTGAACGGCTTGTTTTCATGTTGGCCCTTGAATGCCTCCAAAGCTTGGAATGGCTACAAACCAAATGAAAACATGAATGTACATTCATATGCAATGGACATGCAAGCATCAAGCAATGGAAACGGGAATGAAGATGAAGGAATTGTATACCATGTCTTTGATGCCAAGACAACTCACGGGGCGGCCTTCGATGCTCTCAAGGACGGCACAAAACTTGTTGCACTCTTATTGGATGAGCGCTCACCTCTATCACGAATGGTCCGAAACAGAAAATATGTTTCTTTACCGCCATCAAATAAGCCCAAAAATGTGAGTTACTAGGCTTCCAATATATCCGAAACACTGCTTTTTGGGCTAGATAATTATTGCACATTAGAGTTTGCAAACACCACCCTTGGGTAAGTAGTTTGAACAACCATTTAGGTCTCCTTTGGTTCATAGTATAGAAATATCACTAGAATAGGAAAATCATAGAAAGTGAGATGACATGCATCTCAATTCTTATAGAAAAGAGATGTCGTTTGATGCATAGGATATGATTTTTTTCATTGAGTCTGGTCTAATGTTGTTTTTTGTTTAAAATGTGAATGATTGGTTTCTATCATACATAGAAATAGGAATCCATTCCTACAAATCAAAGGGCTCCAAATAAACATTTTCTACAAAAAATCCTGTCCTATATAATTCGAATTCCTCCAAACAAAATGTTGCCTAAGTAAGGCATCATTCTTGACCTAAAGAAAGGAAGAAAGAGATTTTGACTGCCGTCTGCGCTGTTTGGAATGTCTGGAAAGAGATTTCACCCATAGACATCCATGCCGCCACACCTTTGTGTGCACCTACATAGCGGCACAAAAAAATCCATTCTCCTGGAAGAGAAAGAGATTTCACCCTTTTCACCTGATTATGTTGATGTTGTGATCAATAATTGAAACCAGGCTTTCCCTCACTCAGCTGACTATGAAGTTCATGATAGTGCACAGCCAGAAAAATGCAGATACAGGACTTTGATCCTAGGTCTGAGGCACAAAAGAGCCACCCTCAGGGCAGCAAGCAAGCAGATAGATTGTGCTAAAGAGCATCACTACGAGTCAGGGCCTATTCAGAGTCCCACCGCTGCACGATTCGGCTCCAGGAGGAGGCGGAGCTGCAGTTAAAAACCGCAGAGCGAGGAAACAGGTGCTCCGCAGATCCCGAGATTTCAAGGAGCTGGTGGATTGGCGAACGGCTCCTACAATTGTGGGTTAAGTCCAGTTCCAGTCGCTTCTATGATCAATTCGTGATCGAGGGCACTTTTTTTCAAGGTCGAGGATGTTTTGGCTGCCATGTGTGATCAGCGCGGCTTCTGATGCAATGGTCTGGTCCGCGTCAAGCTTGAAGAAAGAGCGGCGATGACGCCATGCAACATCTGGTCCTTGAGTAAGTTGAGTTGCCCAGCTCCTCGATATATTGGTTGCTTCGTAACATGTAAACAGGTTAAATAGCTAGCCTACACTAACATATACACTTACCCTGGCCTTGTAAGTTGTAAACCCAAGGAAACAAGATTGGGTAGCTAGGTAGAAAGAACAACCGGTACATAATCCAATACGACTGCTTCCGGCTAGAACCCATAGAGATTGATTGCTTATCTAGGTAGCCATCCGCAAGTAGTACACCTGCCGAAGAAACAAATCTAGCTGTAGTGAGCTAGCTCTATACGCACGGCTCAATCAGCTTCCATCGATTCTTCAAGTGCGTGGGCGTTGCTTTCGACGAGGAGTATATTGATGATACTGGCAAGGATTGTCGGTGCAGAGCTAGTACCAGCAGTCAGTTCCCTCTAATATCTCAAGTGGCACCATGCCTACAACGAAATTGTAGACAACTAAGTAAAGATGATGTTGGATAGATAAAAGTCGCATTCTGATTCCCAACTAAAGCAGCGGCGCAAGCGGATAGTGCAGGCTTTGATGGTGAAATGTGAAACGGTATTTATAAGCCCATTGCCAGAGAAACTTTCACATGAAAACGAAAGCATGTGGCAAGTATGACAAAAGTGAAGGAAATATGCCCTAGAGGCAATAATAAAGTTATTATTTATTTCCTTACATATCATGATAAATGTTTATTATTCATGCTAGAATTGTATTAACTGGAAACAAAATACATGTGTGGATACATAGACAAACAGAGTGTCACTAGTATGCCTCTACTTGACTAGCTTGTTAATCAAAGATGGTTAAGTTTCCTAACCATGGACAAAGGAGTTGTCATTTGATTAACAAGGTCACATCATTAGTTGAATGATCTGATTGACATGACCCATTCCATTAGCATAGCATCCGATCGTTTAGTATGTTGTTGTTGCTTTTATCCATGACTTATACATGTTCCTTTGACTATGAGATTATGCAACTTCCGTTTGTCGGAGGAACACTTTGGGTGCTACCAAACGTCACAACGTAACTGGGTGATTATAAAGGAGTACTACAGGTGTCTCCAAAGGTAGATGTTGGGTTGGCGTATTTCGAGATTAGGATTTGTCACTCCAATTGTGGGAGAGGTATCTTTGGGCCCTCTCGGTAATGCACATCACTTAAGCCTTGCAAGCATTGCAACTAATGAGTTAGTTGCGGGATGATGTATTACGGAACGAGTAAAGAGACTTGCCGGTAACGAGATTGAACTAGGTATTGGATACCGACGATCGAATCTCGGGCAAGTAACATACCGATGGACAAAGGGAACAACGTATGTTGTTATGCGGTCTGACCGATAAAGATCTTTGTAGAATATGTAGGAGCCAATATGGGCATCCAGGTCCCGCTATTGGTTATTGACCGGAGATGTGTCTCGGTCATGTCTACATTGTTCTCGAACCGTAGGGTCCGCACGCTTAAGATTACGATGACAGTTATTATGAGTTTATGAGTTTTGATGTACCGAAGGAGTTCGGAGTCCCGGATGAGATCGGGGACATGACGAGGAGTCTCGAAATGGTCGAGACGTAAAGATCGATATATTGGACGACTATATTCGGACATCGAAAAGGTTCTGAGTGGTTCGGGTATTTATCGTAGTATCGGAGAGTTACGGGAATTCGTATTGGGCCTTATTGGGCCATACGGGAAAGGAGAGAAAGGGCCAAAAGGGTGGCCGCACCCCTCCCCTTGGACTAGTCCGAATTGGACTAGGGAGGGGGGGCGCCCCCCTCCTTCCTTCTCCTTCTCTCTTCCCTTTCCTTCTCTCCTACTCCCCCTACAAGGAAGAACTCCTAGTTGGACTAGGAAAGGGGGAATCCTACTCCCGGTGGGAGTAGGACTCCCCTTGGCGCGCCAAACATAGGGCCGGCCTCCTCCCTCCCTTGCTCCTTTATATACGGGGGCAGGGGGCACCCCATGGAGACACAAGTTGATCTTCGTGATTGTTCCTTAGCCGTGTGCGGTGCCCCCTCCACCATATTCCACCTCGAATATATCGTTGCAGTGCTTAGGCGAAGCCCTGCGCCGGTAGAACATCAAGATTGTCACCACGCCGTCGTGCTGACGGAACTCCTCCCCGAAGCTTTGCTGGATCGGAGCTAGGGGTGCGTCATCGAGCTGAACGTGTGCCAAGAACTCGGAGGTGCCGGAGTAACGGTGCTTGGATCGGGAAGACGTACGACTACTTCCTCTACGTTGCGTCAACGCTTCCGCTTCGGTCTACGAGGGTACGTAGACAACACTCTCCCCTCTCGTTGCTATGCATCACCATGATCTTGCGTGTGCGTAGGAATTTTTTTGAAATTACTACGTTCCCCAACAGTGGCATCCGAGCCTAGGTTTTTATGGTTTGATGTTATTTGCACGAGTAGAACACAAGTGAGTTGTGGACGATACAAGTCATACTGCCTACCAGCATGTCATACTTTGGGTCAGCGGTATTGTTGGATGAGACGACCCGGACCAACCTTACGCGTACGCTTACGCGAGACCGGTTCCCTCGACGTGCTTTGCACACAGATGGCTTGCGGGAGACTGTCTCACCAACTTTAGTTGAACCGAGTATGGCTACGCCCGGTCCTTGAGAAGGTTAAAACGGAGTCTATTTGACGAAGTATCGTTGTGGTTTTGATGCGTAGGTGAGATTGGTTCTTGCTTCAGCCCGTAGCAGCCACGTAAAATTTGCAACAAACAAAGTAGAGGACGTCTAACTTGTTTTTGCAGGGCATGTTGTGATGTGATATGGTCAAGACATGATGCTAAATTTTATTGTATGAGATGATCATGTTTTGTAACCGAGCTATCGGCAACCGGCAGGAGCCGTATGGTTGTCGCTTTATTGTATGCAATGCAATCGCCCTGTAATGCTTTACTTTATCACTAAGCGGTAGCGATAGTCGTAGAAGCATAAGATTGGCGAGACGACAACGATGCTACGATGGAGATCAAGGTGTCGCGCCGGTGACGATGGTGATCATGACAGTGCTGCGGAGATGGAGATCACAAGCACAAGATGATGATGGCCATATCATATCACTTATATTGATTGCATGTGATGTTTATCTTTTATGCATCTTATCTTGCTTTGATTGACGGTAGCATTATAAGATGATCTCTCACTAATTATCAAGAAGTGTTCTCCCTGAGTATGCACCGTTGCGAAAGTTCTTCGTGCTGAGACACCACGTGATGATTGGGTGTGATAGGCTCTACGTTCAAATACAACGGGTGCAAAACAGTTGCACACGCGGAATACTCAGGTTATACTTGACGAGCTATGCATATAAGATATGACCTCGGAACACGGAGACCGAAAGGTCGAGCGTGAATCATATAGTAGATATGATCAACATAATGATGTTCACCATTGAAACTACTCCATCTCACGTGATGATCGGACATGGTTTAGTTGATTTGGATCACGTGATCACTTAGAGGATTAGAGAGATGTCTATCTAAGTGGGAGTTCTTAAGTAATATGATTAATTGAACTTTAATTTATCATGAACTTAGTCCTGGTAGTATTAGCATATCTATGTTGTAGATCAATAGCTCGCGTTGTTGCTTTCATATGTTTATTTTGATATGTTCCTAGAGAAAATTGTGTTGAAAGATGTTAGTAGCAATGATGCGGATTGGATCCGTGATCTGAGGTTTATCCTCATTGCTGCACAGAAGAATTATGTCCTTGATGCACCGCTAGGTGACGGACCTATTGCAGGAGCAGATGTAGACGTTATGAACGTTTTGCTAGCTCAATATGATGACTACTTAATAGTTTAGTGCACCATGCTTAACGGCTTAGAATCGGGACTTCAAGGACGTTTTGAACGTCATGGACCATATGAGATGTTCCAGGAGTTGAAGTTAATATTTCAAGGAAATACCCGAGTTGAGAGATATGAAGTCTCCAACAAGTTCTATAGCTAAAAGATGGAGGAGAATCGTTCAACTAGTGAGCATGTGCTCAGATTGTCTGGGTACTACAATCGCTTGAATCAAGTGGGAGTTAATCTTCCAGATAAGATAGTGATTGACAGAATTCTCTAGTCACCATCACCAAGTTAGTAGAACTTCGTGATGAACTATAATATGCAAGGGATGATGAAAGTAATTCCCAAGCTCTTCGTGATGCTGAAATCGACGAAGGTAGAAATCAAGAAAAACATCAAGTGTTGATGGTTAACAAGACCACTAGTTTCAAGAAAAGGGCAAAGGGATAGAAGGGAACTTCAAGAAGAACAGCAAGCAAGTTACTACTCAAGTGAAGAAGCCTAAGTCTGGTCCTAAGCCTGAGACTAAGTGCTTCTATTGTAAAGGGACTGGTCACTGGAAGCGGAATTACCCCAAGTGATTGGCGGATAAGAAGGATGGCAAAGTGAACATAAGTATATTTTATACATGTTATTGATGTGGACTTTACTAGTGTTTATAGCAACCCCTCAGTATTTGATACTAGTTCAGTTGCTAAGATTAGTAACTCGAAACGGGAGTTGCAGAATAAACAGAGACTAGTGGAGGGTGAAGTGACGATGTGTGTTGGAAGTGGTTCCAAGATTGATATGATCATCATCGTACACTCCCTATACTTTCGGGATTACTGATGAACCTAAATAAGTGTTATTTGGTATTTGCGTTGAGCATAAATATGATTTGATCATGTTTATTGCAATACGATTATTCATTTAAGTTAGAGAACAATTGTTGTTCTGTTTACATGAATAGAACCTTTTATGGTCATACACACCCAATGAAAATAGTTCATTGGATCTCGATCGTAGTGATACACATATTCAGAATATTAAAACCAAAAGATGCGAAGTTAATAATGATAGTGCAACCTATTTGTGGCACTGCCGTTTAGGTCATATTGGTGTAAAGCGCATGAAGAAACTCCATGCTGATGGGATTTTGGAATCAGTTGATTATGAATCACTTGATGCTTGCGAACCATGCCTCTTGGGCAAGATGACTAAAACGCCGTTCTTCGGAACAATGGAGCAAGCAACAGATTTGTTGGAAATCATACATACTGATGTATGTGGTCCGATGAATATTAAGGCTCGCGACAAGTATCATTATTTTCTAACCTTCACAGATGATTTGAGCAGATATGGGTATATCTACTTGATGAAACATAAGTCTGAAACGTTTGAAAAGTTCAAAGAATTTCAGAGTGAAGTAGAGAATCATCGTAACAAGAAAATAGAAGTTTCTATGATATGATCGCAGAGGTAAAATATTTGAGTTATGAGTTTGGCCTTCAGTTAAACAATGTGAAATAGTTTCACTACTCACGCAACCTGGAACACCACAGCATAATGGTGTGTCCGAACGTCATAACCGTACTTTATTGGATATAGTGCAATCTATGATGTTTCTTACCGATTTACCACTATAGTTTTGGGATCATGCATTAGAGACAGTTGCATTCACATTAAATAGGGCACCATCAAAATCCGTTGAGACGACACCGTATGAACTATGGTTTGGCAAGAAACCAAAGTTGTCTTTTCTTAAAGTTTGGGGTTGTGATGCTTATATGAAAAGGTTTCATCCTGATAAGCTCAAACCCAAATCGGAGAAATATGTCTTCATAGGATACCCAAAGAAGACAGTTGGGTACACCTTCTATCACAGATCCAAAGGCAAGATATTCGTTGCTGAGAATGGATTCTTTCCAGAGAAGGAGTTTCTCTCGAAAGAAGTGAGTGGGAGGAAAGTAGAAAACTTGATAAGGTAATTGTACCTTCTCTCTTATTGGAAAGTAGTTCATCACAGAAATCTGTTCTTGTGACTACTACACCAATTAGTAAGGAAGCTAATGATAATGATCATATAACTTCAAGATCAAGTTACTACCGAATCTCGTAAGTAAACCAGAGTGAGATCCGCACCAGAGTGGTACGGTAATCCTGTTCTGGAAGTCATGTTACTAGACCATGATGAACTTGCGAACTATGAGGAAGCGATGATGAGCCCAGATTCCGCGAAATGGTTTGAGGCCATGAAATCTGAGATTTGATCCATGTATGAAAACAAAGTATGGACTTTGGTGGATTTGCTCGATGATCGGCAAGCCATAGAAAATAAATGGATCTTCAACAGGAAGACGGACGATGATAGTAGTGTTACTATCTACAAAGCTAGAATTGTCGCAAAAGGTTTTCGACAAGTTCAAGGTGTTGACTACGATGAGAGTTTCTCACTCGTATCTATGCTTAAGTCTGTCCGAATCATGTTAGCAATTGCCGCATTTTATGAAATCCGGCAAATGGATAAACAAAACTGCATTCCTTAAAGGATTTATTAAAGAAGAGTTGTATACGATGCAACTAGAAGGTTTTGTCGATCCTAAAGGTGTTAACAAAATATGCAAGCTCCAGCGATTCATCTATGGACTGGTGCAAGCATCTCGGAGTCGGAATACACGCTTTGATAAGTTGATCAAAGCATATAGTTTTATACAGACTTGCGGTGAAGCCTGTATTTACAAGAAAGTGAGTGGGAGCACTACAGCATTTCTGATAAGTATATGTATGACATATTATGGATCAGAAATAATGTAGAATTATTCTGTAAAGCACAAAGGAGTGTTTGAAAGGAGTTTTTCAAAGGAAGACCTCGGTGAAGCTGCTTACATATTGAGCATCAATATCTATAGAGATAGATCAAGATGCTTGATAAGTTTTTTCAATGAGTACATACCTTGACAGGATTTTGAAGTAGTTCAAAATGGAACAGTCAAAGAAAGAGTTCTTTCCTGTGTTACAAGGTGTGAAATTGAGTAAGACTCAAAGCCTGACCACGGCAGAAGATAGAAAGAGAATGAAAGTCATTCCCTATGCCTCGGCCATAGGTTCTATAAAGTATGCCATGCTGTTTACCAGATCTATTGTATACCCTACACTGAGTTAAGCAAGGGAGAACAATGGTGACCTAGGAGTAGATCACTGGACAGCGGTCAAAATTATCCTTAGTGGAATAAGGATATGTTTTCGATTATGGAAGTGACAAAAGGTTCGTCGTAAAGGGTTACGTCGATGCAAGTTTTGACACCGATCTGGATAACTCTAAGCCTCGATCTAGATACATATTGAAAGTGGGAGCAATTAGCTAGAGTAGCTCCGTGCAGAGCATTGTAGACATAGAAAATTGCAAAATACATAACGGATCTGAATGTGGCAGACCCGTTGACTAAACTTCTCTCACAAGCAAAACATGATCACACCGTAGTACTCTTTGGGTGTTAATCACATAGCGATGTGAACTAGATTACTGAATCTAGCAAACCCTTTGAGTGTTGGTCACATGGCGATGTGAACTATGGGTGTTAATCACATGATGATGTGAACTATCGAGTTAATCACATGGTGATGTGAGTTAATCACATGGTGATGTGACCTAGATTATTGACTCTAGTGCAAGTGGGAGACTGAAGGAAATATGCCCTAGAGGCAATAATAAAGTTATTATTTATTTCCTTACATATCATGATAAATGTTTATTATTCATGATAGAATTGTATTCACTGGAAACATAATACATGTGTGGATACATAGACAAACAGAGTGTCACTAGTATGCCTCTACTTGACTAGCTTGTTAAACAAAGATGGTTAAGTTTCCTAACCATGGACAAAGGAGTTGTCATTTGATTAACAAGGTCACATCATTAGTTGAATGATCTGATTGACATGACCCATTCCATTAGCATAGCACCCGATCGTTTAGTATGTTGTTGTTGCTTTTATCCATGACTTATACATGTTCCTTTGACTATGAGATTATGCAACTCCCGTTTGCCGGAGGAACACTTTGGGTGCTACCAAACGTCACAACGTAACTGGGTGATTATAAAGGAGTACTACAGGTGTCTCCAAAGGTAGATGTTGGGTTGGCGTATTTCGAGATTAGGATTTGTCACTCCAGTTGTGGGAGAGGTATCTCTGGGCCCTCTCGGTAATGCACATCACTTAAGCCTTGCAAGCATTGCAACTAATGAGTTAGTTGCGGGATGATGTATTACGGAACGAGTAAAGAGACTTGCCGGTAACGAGATTGAACTAGGTATTGGATACCGACGATCGAATATCGGGCAAGTAACATACCGATGGACAAAGGGAACAACGTATGTTGTTATGCGGTCTGACCGGTAAAGATCTTCATAGAATATGTAGGAGCCAATATGGGCATCCAGGTCCCGCTATTGGTTATTGACCGGAGATGTGTCTCGGTCATGTCTACATTGTTCTCGAACCGTAGGGTCCGCACGCTTAAGATTACGATGACAGTTATTATGAGTTTATGAGTTTTGATGTACCGAAGGAGTTCGGAGTCCCGGATGAGATCGGGGACATGACGAGGAGTCTCGAAATGGTCGAGACGTAAAGATCGATATATTGGACGACTATATTCGGACATCAGAAAGGTTCTGAGTGGTTCGGGTATTTATCGGAGTACCGGAGAGTTACGGGAATTCGTATTGGGCCTTATTGGGCCATACGGGAAAGGAGAGAAAGGGCCAAAAGGGTGGCCGCACCCCTCCCCTTGGACTAGTCCGAATTGGACTAGGGAGGGGGGGGCGCCCCCCTCCTTCCTTCTCCTTCTCTCTTCCCTTTCCTTCTCTCCTACTCCCCCTACAAGGAAGAACTCCTAGTTGGACTAGGAAAGGGGGAATACTACTCCCGGTGGGAGTAGGACTCCCCTTGGCGCGCCAAACATAGGGCCGGCCTCCTCCCTCCCTTGCTCCTTTATATACGGGGGCGGGCGGCACCCATGGAGACACAAGTTGATCTTCGTGATTGTTCCTTAGCCGTGTGCGGTGCCCCCTCCACCATATTCCACCTCGAATATATCGTTGCAGTGCTTAGGCGAAGCCCTGCGCCGGTAGAACATCAAGATTGTCACCACGCCGTCGTGCTGACGGAACTCCTCCCCGAAGCTTTGCTGGATCGGAGCTAGGGGTGCGTCATCGAGCTGAACGTGTGCCAAGAACTCGGAGGTGCCGGAGTAACGGTGCTTGGATCGGTCGGATCGGGAAGACGTACGACTACTTCCTCTACGTTGCGTCAACGCTTCCGCTTCGGTCTACGAGGGTACGTAGACAACACTCTCCCCTCTCGTTGCTATGCATCACCATGATCTTGCGTGTGCGTAGGAATTTTTTTGAAATTACTACGTTCCCCAACAAAAAGTTACACAACTCATGACCAGGAGTGTTTGTTATTCTTCACCCGCAAAAAAAGAGGGTTTGTTATTCTTATTTTCATGTGAGGGGATAAGACTCAGTCTCTCGCACTTCTAAATTCTAATTGAGGGAGATGCTAAGGCTCAAAGCAACGGTCGTGCATCCATTGCATTGTTATCATGGCCTCTGGAGGCACGAAGAACTTATGCAAGCCGTTCGTTATAGATTTAACCAAGACATGCAAAAGTTGCAAATGCTATATCGCCATAGTACATTGGGTTATGTTTTACTACTAGATAGGTAGACGTGCTACATTAAGTTAGTTATAGAGGCGTAGTACATTGTAATTCTTTATAGATTTAAAAAGATAGGATCACTCATAATGCATGCAGTGTAACGATAATATCCTTTCTTTCTTTCTCGGCCCGTCTGTGTTTAACAGGTGATGTGAACATGTGAACCAGCGGCAGGATCCACGACTGCATGCATGAGTCGCAAGACTCAAGCATCAATATCCGTACAAGTCCAAACCAGAGACGTGCCGCATGTGCCCCGGCTAGGTACAGTTAAGCTCCGTACAGGAGACATGAACGAAAAGTGGTGAATTAATGGGGGTCGATCATGGCTGCCGGATCATGGAGCAGGGTAGGGCCAAGGGGAGCTCTGTTATGGAGTTATCAATGTCGGCAGGTTCAATGAGGTTCATGACTCCCGAGACACAAGCATCACTATCTGAACAAGTCCAAACCGGTGATGTGCCTCGGTGCCAATGGAGTTAAGCTCGGGATAGAGAACATGAATGGAAAGCAGTGCTTTAGCAAGAGCCGATCAAGGGTGTCATGCATATCATGGAGCAGGCAGGGCCACCGATGGACGGCAACTTTGTCACAACGTTGGCAATGCTGGCAGCTCGGACAACAGCTCGGAGCCTGGGTGAGCCTTGGAGATTTTCAAACATGGCATGTTGTCCTTCCAGCGGATGTGGATAAAGAACATGAGCCCTCGTCGCAATCGGAGCTAGTGCTCCAACGAGCATTGAAGGCAGAGTCAAAGTAAAATGTATGACCTTGTCAGTTCCTTCTAATATCTTAATTTGCACCATCACACAATAGAAGTTATATTGTACATGTGATGCATAGATCATCGATATGATGTTTGATGGATAAAAGTTGCATTTTGATTCCTCGCTAAATAAACGGAGGGTCATACATGAATGGGTATGGTAACATATGCGCGGGTATATATTGAGCCCAACTCGCAATCATGTGGCAAATATGACACCAAGTAACATGTATAACTCATGAGATGATCTGTTAATCAGATTATTATTTTTGGGTGCAAAAGCCTTGACATGTCCATGACACTATGTATGTATCTAGCATGCATGAAGCCTCGCACCTAACTTTTGCTTGAAGTTGAGTATTCATGTAGGACGGTGATCCTTAATGAAATTAATTGGACAATGATTCAGTGAGGTTCATGCAACCAGAATTAGTCACCATAACTGAATGTGTGAACCCTTTGGACATGATTTACCCCTTTTTTGCTGAGGGCTGATACTTTGGCGATTGGAGAGAAACTTGCAATGTCGTCGGCCTAGCCCATGGCAACCTCCTGCTCTGAGATTAACCATCCATCCTTGTTATAGTTTCAGTGATTTTCTTCTGTAAATCACCCGTTGGTTCAGTCCTAATCCTGCCCTGAAATTAACCGTCCATCAATAGTTTCAATGATCGATAGCTGGGCTGCTGGGTTACAGTGGTTAATTGTGTTAGAATGTTAACATCTTCTTGATGCTCTGTATTGGAACCTTGTGTTGTTGTAGATCAACAGACGAAATCAGGAGGGGTTGGATAGGTAGATTGGCCAGGAAGTTGCAGTATCCATCTCTGCATGCTATCTACAGGAGTACAATTTTTAGGACAGAGATCAGGTGACTTGCCCACAGCGAGTCTCGCTGTAACTTGCGCCCCCCCCCCCATCCATTTGATCCAAAATGAACAACTGAGATTGAGCACTGCAGCAATAAGGCACTGTTAACGACTTCCTGTTCAACCAGCACTGTAGCCCGGGGTACTGTAGTACTATAGATATCTCACTGTTGATCTCGATTTGGATAACTGTGGCCTTCAAGTCCTGTTGAATCTGGAAGCTTATCAAGCCTGGCACAATGATCCATGAACGCTGAATGCGACATTTCACGGGGTACAGGCTAATTCGTGTCGCAAGGTTGGAATTGGTGGCTAATCCTGGAGTCCTTGTTTGTTCTATTTGGTCTTTCAGTTGATGGTGGTGTCCTTCAGGCCACCTGGTTTCAGCTTATGTTCAGTGTCAGCAGTTTAGCCTTCCTTTGCCAGGTTCATCAGATGTCTTTATCCCCCTGGCTTGTGTTTGGAGTCTGATGCAATCTGTGAAGCTTTCCAGTCTAAGACTGGCCTCAAGTTGCGGATCTTGCATGCCTAGTTATGTAAATAAAGTTCGAATGTTTCAGCTAGGAGTTTGGTCTTTTTGGGTCAGGTGTAATGTTAGGTTGCTGTAAGAACATACCTTGATTTCTTCAAATGAAACTAGGGAGGGCACCATGGCCATGGCCCCCAAAGACTATATGCTCTTTCAATGTCAATTCTCAATAATATACCCCACTCATGTTCTACCGGTGCATCTCGTGAATGATCGGACAACATAGTTAGCAACCATGTTTAGGCCTCATTTGGTTGTTGGGGAGGGAAAATCTAGGGCAACCAAACCCCTAGGGAGATATCTTCTTGTGCATATGGATCCCTGCCACGACGGGGAAGATACTGCCACTGCCCCAGGTGGCCAAATGGTCAGGGCAACAAACCTCAAACGACACTGAACCAGAACGTTGCAAGATAAGAGCAGATGACCAGAACGATTGGTTCTTCATCAACCACAAGGACAAGAAGTATTTGACCGGCATGACCCCCCCCCCCCCCCCGCGCGCGCGCGAGCGAGAGAGAGAGAGAGAGAGAGAGAGAGAGAGAGAGAGAGTCAAGGGATTTCTCCCCGACCAGCTGGCACCGGTAGATCTATCCCAGGGAAAGGCCGCGGAAAGCCCAGGGGTCTTCACCCCTCAAGTGCTACCAATTGGCGTCGTCCACTCACTTAGGCCAACTCAGCCCTTGCTTTTCTGAGCCGGGGAAATAGCGAGGATCCCGCCGGGATCCCTTAGAACCAAACGAGGCCTTAGCATATTAGTAGCAACTTTGGCGAAGGTTTTGAAGCTAACATTAAGGAGGCATATGGGTCTATATTGCTGGCTTCGCTCCGCCTTCTTAATTTTTGGGAACAAAACAATCTCCCCAATATTAAGCCTAGATAGGTCAAGTGTTGGAAATATGTCCTCAATGCAATAATAAATGTATCATTATATTTTCCATATTCATAATTAAGTTTATATTATTGTGCTATAATTGCATTGGTTATTGAATATGAGATTCAGAGAAAAACTCATTTTTTTCAAATCCATGAGCATTTTTGGATCTCATGAACATTTTATCAAATTCATAAAGATTTTTTTAAATGTAGAATTTTTTCAAATTTGTGAATATATTTAGAAAATATGAAAATATTATTAAAAACTTGAACATTTTTCAAACTTGTGAGCGTTTTTTGAAATCCGTAAACATTTTTAAATTCATGAACAATTTTTAAATTCAAGAATTTTTTTTCCAATTTTTTAACACTGGTTTCCAAATCATGATTTTTTTGTATTCGTGAACATTTTATGAATTCATGAAGATTTTTTAAAATTTAGTTTTTGAATTTGTTACATTTTCGAAATTGAGAACATTTTGTTTAATTTTGTGAACATTTTCTGAAATCATGTTTTTTGTTTGAGAAGCATAAAAAACAAAATAAAAAGAATAGGGGTCCAAAAGGTCGTGTGTGGGATCAGGGGTAGGCGTCTTGGGCGACTCCTGTTGCCCTACGTGGGGAAGGGGGGCATCCAAGTTGGTGCTGGTTTGCTGAAGCGTAGGAACTGGAAAGCTAGAGGAATAAGATGCCATGTTCCAGTGAAATCCCACGGATAGCAAAGCAGAGGAATTCCCACACAACTGCTATTTGATTGTATTAGAGAAAAACCACCGGAACTCATGTGCGCGCGTTCTCTTCCAGCCATGATTTTTCCATGAAGTCCAACCTCATCCGTTTTTTTTCCCTGTGAAACTGAACTATGGATTTTCTGTAGGATTGGTTCCGGTGTAACACAATCCTGTAAATCAAACGACATCGCAGGAAAATTTCTAGTGGATCTAAATCCTACAAAAAATCCTATGCACATCCTGCAAATCAAACGAGGCCTGGTCTGTTGTCGCCAATTAATCACCAAGTTCCTCGTTCTTTGTCTCCATCACTGATCTCAGCAGTCGGCTTGCTTCAAGATTGGTGGAGTGTAACCACGCCCATCCTTCTCTACATCTGCGTGCACCTACATAGCAGCACAAAAAAAAATTCCATTTTCCTGGAAGAGAAAGAGATTTCACCCGTCTCAGCAGTTTATGTTGAATTTGTGATCAATCATTAAAACCAGACTTTCCCTCACTCTCAGCTGTCTAAGAACATGAGCAACACTAGTAGTAGCATGATAGGGCTGGAGCGCACAGCCAGAAGTGCGAGAATAGTGCAGATTCAAGGTGAACACGGTCCGGACCGGTCCGGTCCCTGACCGAGCCAGCGTTTGGACCGGCCGCTGGCGGTCCGGACCGGACCGGACCGACCAACCCGGCGGTCTTGTTTTTAGGAACCGGACCGGCGGCGGCGAAGCCTGGGCCGGACCGAGCGAACCGGCCAACAACCATCGGCGGCGACGTCCATAGGTGCAACGGCGAGGTAGGCGACGTGCGCTGTACTGCGGCGAGGTGGACAACGTGCAGTGGACGTGCGCTGGGAGGCGCGGCTGTTGTTTGATTGACTTTCGATATAGCCATGAACCTGCACACGATATATTCCTTATCAGTTTTTCTGTTGCATGCAAGTAATGTAGGTCGTGCATGAGCCCATGATTTTCTATGTGCCGGCGTTGCCATAATTAGTGGATCACATCTGACATGAAGAAAGTTGTCAAATGACGCCATAATTTTTGGATCAAACCCATTTTCTCTCATACTTTCTATTTTCTGTTCGACTCAATAAAAGGAACGGCGGCGTGGGATCAATGACGCGAGATTATAGGAAGTCGTTGGTATTAAATTTAGCGCTTTCCAAAACAATATTGCACTTGCCTAATTTGTTGGACGCAAAAGTCACGGCCGATCATTTCTCCCACGATCCAAAAATCACGGCAGACGTTTCTCCCACGATTCGATTGGTGGATTGTGTGCGTGCGTGCGGTGCTGAAGCTGTTCCCGTCGCACTTGGTCTCTGCCGCGAAAAGTGCTGCCATGGCCGAAATTAGTGTAACCATACAACGGTTGGGGTCGATGGCATGGTCGAGAACTCCAGAGCGGCTGCGGTTCACACACGACAGCGACGGCGAGCGGCGGCAAGATGCTAGGACGACACGGGGATATGAGAATGGAAGGAGAGGGCAATCTTGGAGACACAGTGGTTCACCCGAGGGCTGCCGGTGGACGCGAAGATGACGAACGGCGGCGGCTGTCGCTGTGTTTTCTCGGTCCGCTCGGTCGGACCGGTTAAAGACCGGACCGGACCGACATTTTTTCGGGCCGAATTACGCAAACCGGGCCGTCCAGTTTTTTTTTTGAGACATAGGACCGTTCAGTTTCAGTAGCCAGGACCGAGCGGGCCAAGACCGAACGGGCCATGAGCGGGCCGAAAAGCCCGCTCGGTACGTCCAGCCTGAGTGCAGATACAGAACTTGGATCCCAGGTCGAGGCACGATAAGAGACACCCTCAAGAAAGAAAGCAAGCAGATAGAGGACGTGGAGTTTCTGCACCCGAGCTCAAATGAGCTCAGGTGAACAGTAAAATCAAAACTAAAACAAAAAAAAATTCAAAAAAATCCAATTTTTTTTTGGGAGAAACATTGACAAAAGCTCCAAGTGCTTGCAAAAATTCGCCATGAAATCACATTTCTAGAAGGCGTGGCAAAAAAAAACAAAATTAGTACTCTGAAAAAGCTACTCCCTCCGTCCCATAATATAAGAACGCTTTTCAAGCTAACATAGCTTGAAAAACGTTCTTATATTATGGGACGGAGGGAGTACTTTCAAAAGCATTTCGAAGCACTGAATTTGTTTTTTTTGCCACGCCTTACAGGAATGTGATTTCATGATAAATTTTTGCAAGCATTTAGAATTTTTGTCAATGTTTCTCTCAAAAAAAATTGGAATTTTTTGATTTTTTTTTTCTATTTTACTGTTCACCGAGCTCAAATGAGCTCGGGAGCAGAAAGGCACTTTCGGTAGATAGATTATTCCAACATTAGAAACTGGAGAGAATCACTACGAGTCTACGATACTGGGCAAAGGCCAACTCAGGCTCCTTTCGCCTCTACGGTGGATTCGTGGTCAAGGGCGTTTTGGCCGCCATGTGTGATCAACGCTGCTTCCACCACAGTGGTCTGGTCTTGGCTCTAGCTTGAAGAGCTGGTCGTTGAATTTGTCAGCAAATTGCTTGAAGGATTGCTTCGTAACATCGAAATAGGTCATGTAATTAGCTACTAGCCAAATATGTACCTTGTAATCACTACATGGATAATACAAAATACAACAAGCACATAATCCACAGCTTTTGCGTGTGCAGTTTCGAGCTAGCTAGAATCGGCAAGACTTGGCAGGTTTGATAGGCAGCCATCGGCAAGTAGTATTCATGCCCGAGAAATCAATCTGCCGGCAGTGAGCTCGCCCTGTATGCACGGCTCAATCAACTTCCATCGATTCTTCAAGTGCGTGGTTGTTTCTTTTGGCGAGGAGTGCATAGATGAGACTCGCAAGGAGTGTCAGTGTAGAGCTAGTGCCAACAGTCAGTTCCTTCTAATATCTCAAGTGGCACCATGCCATCAACGAAACTGTAGATACAATATACCCAGCTAACTTAAGAGGATGTTTGATAAATAAAAATTCCATTTTGGTTCCTGTCTAAATATGCAGTGAGGCAAACGGATGGTTATATATTGAGCCAGCACCAGAGAAACTTGGCATGGAAACAAAATCATGTCGTAAGTATGACACCAAGTTACAAAACCCATGACCACTGCTATTCTTGACGGTGCAACGGCGGAACTATGTTTATGTGCTGGGGATAAGACTCATGCCTAGGTGTTGAGTCTAAAAGCCTAGCTCATGTGTCCGCTGTTGTACAGCTATAATCGTCCTTGGAGGCACACAGAACTATACAGGTTGCTCGTTAAAGATTTACTCATGCTATGCAAGTTGCAACAGCTATTATCGCCATAGTACATTGGATTGAGTTTTGCTAGATGGGTACACGTGCTAGATTAAGTTAGTTATAGAGGCATAATACATCGGAATTTTCAATTAAAACATAGGATCACACATAATGCATGGAGTGTAACATAAATATCCTTTCTTTCTTTCGTTCTCGGTCTGTGTGTAGGTGGTGCGTACATGCCAATATTAAGCCTAGATAGGTCAAGTGTTGGAAATATATTCTCGAGGCAATAGTAAATGTATTATTATATTTTCCATGTTTGTAATTAAGTTTATATCATTGTTCCATAAAAGCATTGGATCTTGAATATGAGATTTAGAGAAAAACTCATATTTTTAAAATCCATGAGCATTTTTGGATCTCGTGAAAATTTTATTAATTTCATCAAGTTTTTTTTTTGAAAAAATGTAGCATTTTTTTTAAAATTTGTGAATATTTTTAGCAAATCTGAGAATACTATTTGAAATCTTGAACATTTTTCAAACGTGTGAATGTCTTTTGAAATCCAGGAACAATTTTCAAATGCATGAACATTTTTTAAATCCAAGAACTTTTTTCAAAATTTCGAACATTATTTTTCTAGGTCAGCCATTTTTTTGTATTTGTGAACATTTTCTCAATTCATGAACATTTTATTAAATCGTGATTTTTCTATGGGCCTATCCAAAAGGTCGTGCGTGGGATTGGGTGGTGAGTGTTTTGGGTGATGATCCAGTGAAATCCCAGGGATAGCAAAGCAGAGGAATTCCAACACAACTGCTATTTGATTGTACTAGAGGAAAACCACAAGAACTCATGCGCGCGTCTTCTTCCAGCCATGATTTTTCCATGAAGTCCAACCTCGTTCTTTTCTTCCTGTGAAACTGAGCCATGGATTTCCTGTAGGATTGGTTCCGGTGGAACACAATCCTGTAAATCAAACGACATCGCATGGAAATTTTCAGAGGATCTAAATACTAAAAAAAAAGAAATCCTATGCAAATCCTGCAAATCAAATGAGGCCTGACCTGTTGTCGCCAATTAATCAGTAAGTTCCTCGATCGTTTTCTCCGCCATTGATCTCAGCGGTCGGCTTGATTCAATATTGGTAGAGCGTAACCACACACATCCTTCCCTACATCTGCGTCCACCTACACAGCAGCACAAAAAATCAATTTTCCTGGAAGAGAAAGAGATTTCACCCGTTTCAGCTGATTATGTTGACGTTGTGATCAATCATTAAAACCAGACTTTCCCTCACTCTCAGCTGTCTAAGAACATGAGCAACGGTAGTAGTAGCATGATAGGGATGGGGCACACAGCCAGAAGTGCGAGAACAGTGTATATACAGAACTTGGATCCCAGGTCGAGGCACGATACGAACCACCCTCAAGAAAGCAAGCAAGCAGATAGATTATTCTACCATTAGAAACTGGAGAGAATCACTACGAGTCGACGATACTGGGCAAAGGCCAACTCAGGCTCCTGCCACCTCTACGGTGGATTCGTGGTCAAGGGCGTTTCCGCCGCCATGTGTGATCAGCACTGTTTCCACCGCAGTGGTCTTGTCTTGGGTCTAGCTTAAAGAGCTGTTCCTTGAATTTCCCAGCAAATTGCTTGAAGGATTGCTTCGTAACGTCGAAATAGGTCATGTAATTAGCTACTAGCCAAATATGTACCTTGTAATCACAGCATGAATAATACGAAATACAACTGGCATATAATCCACAGTTTTCGCGTGTGCTGTTTACAGCTAGCTAGAATCGGCAAGACTTGGAAGGTTTGCTAGGCAGCCACCGACAAGTAGTACACATGCCGGAGAAATCAATCTGCTTGCAGTGAGGTACTCCCTCCGTTCGAAATTACTTGTCTCGAAAATGGATGTATCTAGACGTATTTTAGTTCTAGATACATCCATTCCCGAGACAAGTAATTCCAAACGGAGGGAGTAGCTCCGTATGCACGACTCAATCAGCTTCCATCGATTCATCAAGTGGGTGGCTGTTTCTTTCGGCGAGGAGTGCATAGATGAGACTTGCAAGGAGTGTCAGTGTAGAGCTAGTGCCAACAGTCAGTTCCCTCTAATATCTCAAGTGGCGCCATGCCAACAACGAAATTGTAGATACGAATACGAAGACGGTCCGCCCCCGAGTCGCTCCCGCGGGCGACTCCGGGCGGCTTCCCTAGCGCCGTCGCCCCAGCCCCTCGCCTCAGCCTCTCCTCCCTCGCCGCCGCCGGCGGTGTCACCGGCCAAAGGCCGCGTGGCGCAGGCGGCGGCGGGGCGTCTCCTCCCACGCGCAGGTGGCCGGCGTCGCGGGGCGCCCCCTCCGGCCCGTTGGCGTCGGGCGGCGGCTCTCCTCTGCTCCGGCTCCCTCCCCTCTCCGGCATCGTGGTGGCCCGCAGGAGTGCCCCCCTCTCCTCCCTCCCCCCTCCAGTGGCGGCTTGTGGGGATCCGAGGAGGCGGGTTGCTCTGGCGGCGGATCTGGGTGGCTCTGCCCAGATCTGGTTGGTGTTGGGGGTTGGTGGCGGCAGGGGCCGGCTGGCGGCCCTGCTAAGGTGGTGGTGGTGCTGCTGGTGGTTGTGCTTCTCCGGTGGGGTGGTGGGGCTTCCGGTGGTGTTGGCCAGGGCATGGATGCGCATGCTGTTGGGGAACGTAGCAGAAATTCAAAATTTTCCTACGTGTCACCAAGATCTATCTATGGAGAAACCAGCAACGAGGGGAAGGAGAGTGCATCTACATACCCTTGTAGATCGCTAAGCGGAAGCGTTCAAGTGAACGGGGTTGATGGAGTCGTACTCGCCGTGATACAAATCACCGATGACCAAGTGCCGAACGGACGGCACCTCTGCGTTCAACACACGTACAGCCCGGTGACGTCTCCCATGCCTTGATCCAGCAAGGAGAGAGGGAGAGGTTGAGGAAGACTCCGTCCAGTAGCAGCACAACGGTGTGGTGGTGGTGGAGGAGCGTGGCAATCCTGCAGGGCTTCGCCAAGCACCGCGGGAGAGGAGGAGGGAGAGAAGCAGGGCTGCGCCATGAAGAGGTCAAAACTCGTGTGTTCGCAGCCCCAAAACCCTCAAGTATATATAGGGGAGAGGGAGGGGGGTGCGCGCCCTTTAGGGTTTCCACCCTAAGGGGTGCGGCAGCCCCAAACCCATCTAGGGTGGCGGCCAGGGGGGGGAGGGGAAACTTGCCCCTCAAGCTAGGTGGGGCGCCCCCTCCCCAAACCCTAGGCGCCTTGGGCCCTTGTGGGGGGGGGGGGCGCACCAGCCCACCTGGGGCTGGTTCCCTCCCACACTTGGCCCATACAGCCCTCCGGGGCTGGTGGCCCCACTTGGTGGACCCCCTGGACTCTCCCGGTGGTCCCGGTACGTTACCGATAAAACCCGAAACCTTTCCGGTGACCAGAACAGGACTTCCCATATATAAATCTTTACCTCCGGACCATTCCGGAACTCCTCGTGACGTCCGGGATCTCATCCGGGACTCCGTACAACATTCGGTAATCACATACAAACTTCCTTTATAACCCTAGCGTCATCGAACCTTAAGTGTGTAGACCCTACGGGTTCGGGAACCATGCAGACATGACCGAGACGTTCTCCCGTCAATAACCAACAGCGGGATCTGGATACCCATGTTGGTTCCCACATGTTCCACGATGATCACATCGGATGAACCACGATGTCGAGGATTCGATCAATCCCGTATACAATTCCCTTTGTCTAGCGGTATTGTACTTGCCCGATATTCGATCGTCGGTATTCCGATACCTTGTTCAATCTCGTTACCGGCAAGTCTCTTTACTCGTTCCGTAACACATCATCCCATGATCAACTCCTTGATTACATTGTGCACATTATGATGATGTCCTACCGAGTGGGCCCAGAGATACCTCTCCGTCACACGGAGTGACAAATCCCAGTCTCGATTCGTGCCAACCCAACAGACACTTTCGGAGATACCCGTAGTGCACCTTTATAGCCACCCAGTTACGTTGTGACGTTTGGCACACCCAAATTATTCCTACGGTATCCGGGAGTTGCACAATCTCATGGCCTAAGGAAATGATACTTGACATTAGAAAAGCTTTAGCATACGAACTACACGATCTTGTGCTATGCTTAGGATTGGGTCTTGTCCATCACATCATTCTTCTAATGATGTGATCCCGTTATCAATGACATCCAATGTCCATGGTCAGGAAACCGTAACCATCTATTGATCAACGAGCTAGTCAACTAGAGGCTTACTAGGGACATGGTGTTGTCTATGTATCCACACATGTATCTGAGTTTCCTATCAATACAATTCTAGCATGGATAATAAACGATTATCATGAACAAGGAAATATAATAATAACCTATTTATTATTGCCTCTAGGGCATATTTCCAACAGTCTCCCACTTGCACTAGAGTCAATAATCTAATTCACATCGCCATGTGATTAACACTCACAGGTCACATCGCCATGTGACCAACATCCAAAGAGTTTACTAGAGTCAATAATCTAGTTCACATCACTATGTGATTAACACTCAATGAGTTCTAGGTTTGATCATGTTATGCCTGTGAGAGAAGTTTTAGTCAACGGGTCTGCAACATTCAGATCCGTATGTACTTTGCAAATCTCTATGTCATCTTGTAGATGTCGCTACTACGCTATATTTCAAACAACTGTTCTACTATATGAATCCGGTTTACTGTACTCAGAGCTATCCGGATAAGTGTTAAGCTTGCATCGATGTAACGCTTTACGTCGAACTCTTTATCACCTCCGTAACCGAGAAACATATCCTTATTCCTCTAAGGATAATTTTGACCGCTATTTGGTGATCTACTCCTAGATCACCTTTGTACCCTCTTGCCAGACATGTAGCAAGGCACACATCAGGTGCGGTACTCAGCATGGCATACTGTATAGAGCCTATGAGAAAAGCATAGGGGACGACCTTCATCCTTCCTCTTTCTTCTGGCGTGGTCGAGCTTTAAGTCTTAACTTCATACCTTACAACTCAGGCAAGAACTCCTTCTTTGACTGATCCATCTTGAACACCTTCAAGACCATGTCAAGGTATGTGCTCATTTGAAAGTACCATTAAGCGTTTTGATCTATCCTTATAGATCTTGATGCTCAATGTTCAATTAGCTTAATCCAGGTTTTCCATTGAAAAACACTTTTCAAATAACCCTATATGCTTTCCAGAAATTCTACATCATTTCTGATCAACAATATGTCAACAACATATACTCATCAGAAATTTTATAGTGCTCCCACTCACTTCTTTGGAAATACAAGTTTCTCATAAACTTTGTATAAAACCAAAATCTTTGATTATCTCATCAAAGTGTACATTCCAACTCCGAGATGCTTACTCCAGTCCTTAGAAGGATTGCTGGAGCTTTGCATACTTATTAGCATCTTTCAGGATCGACAAAATCTTCTGGTTGTATCACATACAACCTTTCATCAAGAAAATCATCAAGGAAACAATATTTTGACATCCTATCTGCAAGATTTCATAAATAATGCAGTACCTGCTAATTCCAACAGACTCTTAGCATCGCTACGAGTGAGAAAGTCTCATCGTAGTCAACTCCTTGAACTTGTCGGAAAACATCTTAACGACAAGTCGAGCTTTCTTAATGGTGATACTTACCATCATTGTCCGTCTTCTTTTAAAATCCATATGTACCTTCCAAAGTCTACACTTTGTTTTCATATATGGATCCTCTCTCGGTTTTTATGGCCTCGAGCCAATTTTCGGAATCCGGGCCCACCATCGCTTCTCCATAGCTCGTAGGTTCATTGTTGTCTAGCAACATGACTTCCAAGACAGGATTACGTACCACTCTGAAGTAGTACGCATCCTTTTCGTCCTACGAGGTTTGGGAGTGACTTGATCCGAAGTCTCATGATCAATATCATAAGCTTCCACTTTAATTGGTGTAGGTGCCACAGGAACAACTCTTTGTGTCCTGCTATACACTAGTTGAAGTGACGGTTCAATAACCTCATCAAGTCTCCACCATCCTCCCACTCAATTCTTTCGAGAGAAACTTTTCCTCGAGAAAGGGCCTGATTCTAGAAACAATCCCTATTGCTTTCGGATCTGAATTAGGAGGTATACCCAACTGTTTTGGGTGTCCTATGAAGATGCATTTTATCCGCTTTGGGTTCGAGCTTATCAACCTGAAACTTTTTCACATAAGCGTCGTAGCCCCAAACTTTTAAAAAACGACAACTTAGGTTTCTCTAAACCATATGGTGTCGTCTCAACGGAATTGTGTGGTGCCCTATTTAAAATGAATGCGGTTGTCTCTAATGCCTAACCCATAAACTATCGTGGTAATTTGATAAGAGACATCATGGTATGCATCATATCCAATAGGGTGCAGTATGATGTTCGGACACACCATCACACTATGGTGTTCCAGGTGGTGCTAGTCGTGAAACAATTTCCACAATGTCTCAATTGTGTACCAAACTCGCAACACAGATATTCATCTCTATGATCATATCATAGATATTTTATCCTCTTGTCACGACGATCTTCAACTTCATTCTGAAATTACTTGAACCATTCAATAATTCAGACTTGTGTTTCATCAAGTAAACATACTCAGTATCTACTCAAATCATCTGTGAAGTAAGAGCATAACGATATCCACTGCGTGCCTCAGCACTCATTGGACTGCACACATCAAAATGTGTTACTTCCAACAAGTTGCTTTCTTGTTCCATTTTACTGAAACCGAAGCTTTCAGTCATCTTGCCCATGTGGTATGATTTGCATGTCTCAAGCGATTCAAAATCAAGTGAGTCCAAACGGTCCATCTGGATGGAGTTTCTTCATGCATATCTACCAATAAACATGGTTCACATGTCTTAATCTTTTCAAAAACGAGTGAGTCCAAAGATCCATCAACATGGAGCTTCTTCATGCGTTTTATACCAATATGACTCAAATTGCAGTGCCCACAAGTATGTGGTACTATCATTACTATCTTATATCTTTTGGCATGAACATGTGTATCACTACGATCGGGATGGTATTATTCAAATAAACAGAGTAACCATTATTCTCCTTAAATGAATAACCGTATTGCGATAAACATAATCCAATCATGTCTATGCCCAACGCAAACACCAAATAACAATTATTTAGGTTTTAATACCAATCTCGATGGTAGAGGGAGCGTACGATATTTGATTACATCAACCTTGGAAATACTTCCAACACATATCGTCATCTCACCTTTAGCTAGTCTCCGTTTATTCTGTAGCCTTTTATTTCGACTTACTAACACTTAGCAACCGAACCGGTATCTAATACCCTGGTGCTACTAGGAGTACTAGTAAAGCACACATTAACATAATGTATATCCAATATACTTCTATCGACCTTGCCAGCCTTCTCATCTACCAAGTGTCTAGGGTAATTCTGCTCCAGTGGTTGTTCCCCTTATTACAGAAGCACTTAGTCTCGGGCTTGGGTTCAACTTTGGGTTTCTTCACTTGAGCAACAACTGACTTGTCGTTTCATGAAATATCCCTTTCTTGCCCTTGCCCTTCTTGAAACTAGTGGTTTCACCAACCATCAACAATTGATGCTCCTTCTTGATTTCTACTTTCGCGGTGTCGAACATCGCAAATACCTCAAGGATCATCATATCTATCCCTGATATGTTATAGTTCATCACGAAGCTCTAGCAGCTTGGTGGCAATGACTTTGGAGAAACATCACTATCTTATCTGGAAGATCAACTCCCACTCGATTCAAGTGATTGTTGTACTCAGACAATCTGAGCACAAGCTCAACGATTCAGCTTTTCTCCCTTTGTTTGCAGGCTAAGAAAAACGTCGGAGGTCTTATACCTCTTGACGTGGGCACGAGCCTGAAATCCCAATTTCAGCCCTCGAAACATCTCATATGTTCCGCGACATTTCAAAAATGTCTTCGGTGCCTTAATTCTAAATCATTTAACATTACCGAACTATCATGTAGTCATCAAAACGTGTATGTCAGATGTTCGCAACATCCACAGACCACGTTCGAGGTCCAGCACACCGAGCGGTGCATTAAGGACATAAGCCTTCTACTGTCCGCATAATTGCTACTATCAACTTTCAACTATATTTTCTCTAGGAACGTATCTAAAACAGTAGAACTAAAGCGTAAGCTATGACATAATTTGCAAAGTCCGTTTGACTATGTTCATGACAATTGAGTTCATCTGATTAATTCATGAACTCCCACTCAGATAGACATCCCTCTAGTCATCTATGTGACACATGATCCGAATCAACTAGGCCGTGTCCGATCATCACGTGAGACGGACTAGTCATCATCGGTGAACATCTCATGTTGATCGCATCTTCTATACGACTCATGTTCGACCTTTCGGTCCTCCGTGTTCCGAGGCCATGTCTGTACATGCTAGGCTTGTCAAGTTAACCTAAGTGTTTTGCATGTGTTCCGAGGCCATGTCTGTACATGCGAGGCTCGTCAACACCCGTTGTATTCGAACGAAAGAATCTATCACACCCGATCATCACGTGGTGCTTCGAAACGATGAACCTTCGCAACGGTGCACAGTTAGGGGGAAAACTTTCTTGAAATTTTAATGAAGGATCATCTTATTTACTACCGTCGTTCTAAGCAAATAAGATGTAAAAACATGATAAACATCACATGCAATCAAATAGTGACATGATATGGCCATCATGACTTTGCTCCTTTTGATCTCCATCTTCGGGGCTCCATGATCATCATCGTCACCGGCATGACACCATGATCTCCATCATCATGATCTCCATCATCGTGTCTTCATGAAGTTGTCTCGCCAACTATTACTTCTACCACTATGGCTAACGGTTAGCAATAAAGTAAAGTAATTACATGACGTTTATATTGACACGCATGTCATAAATAAATTAAGACAACTCCTATGGCTCCTGCCGGTTGTCACACTCATCGACATGCAAGTCGTGATTCCTATTACAAGAACATGATCAATCTCATACATCACATATATCATTCATCACATCCTTTTGGCCATATCACATCACAAGGCATACCCTGCAAAAACAAGTTAGACGTCCTCTAATTGTTGTTTGCATGTTTTACGTGGCTGCTATGGGTTTCTAGCAAGAACGTTTCTTACCTACGCAAAACCACAACGTGATATGTCAATTAATATTTACCCTTCATAAGGACCCTTTTCACCGAATCCGATCCGACTAAAGTGGGAGAGACTGGCACCCGCTAGCCACCTTATGCAACTAGTGCATGTCAGTCGGTGGAACCTGTCTCACGTAAGAGTACGTGTAAGGTCGGTCCGGTCCGCTTCATCCCACAATACCATCAAAACAAGATTGGACTAGTAACGGTAAGCATATTGAACAAAATCAACGCCCACAACTACTTTGTGTTCTACTCGTGCATAGAATCTACGCAATAGACCTAACTCATGATGCCACTTTTGGGGAACGTAGCAGAAATTCAAAATTTTCCTACGTGTCACCAAGATCTATCTATGGAGAAACCAGCAACGAGGGGAAGGAGAGTGCATCTACATACCCTTGTAGATCGCTAAGCGGAAGTGTTCAAGTGAACGGGGTTGATGGAGTCGTACTCGCCGTGATCCAAATCACCGATGACCAAGTGCCGAACGGACGGCACCTCCGCGTTCAACACACGTACAGCCCGGTGACGTCTCCCATGCCTTGATCCAGCAAGGAGAGAGGGAGAGGTTGAGGAAGACTCCATCCAGCAGCAGCACAACGGCGTGGTGGTGGTGGAGGAGCGTGGCAATCCTGCAGGGCTTCGCCAAGCACCGCGGGAGAGGAGGAGGGAGAGAAGCAGGGCTGCGCCATGGAGAGGTCAGAACTCGTGTGTTGGCAGCTCCAAAACCCTCAAGTATATACAGGGGAGAGGGAGGGGGGTGCGCCCCCTTTAGGGTTTCCACCCCAAGGGGTGCGGCAGCCCCAAACCCACCTAGGGTGGCGGCCAGGGGGGGAAGGGGAAACTTGCCCCTCAAGCTAGGTGGGGCGCCCCCTCCCCAAACCCTAGGCGCCTTGGGCCCTTGTGGGGGGGGGCGCACCAGCCCACCTGGGGCTGGTTCCCTCCCACACTTGGCCCATACAGCCCTCCGGGGTTGGTGGCCCCACTTGGTGGACCCCCTGGACTCTCCCGGTGGTCCCGGTACGTTACCGATAAAACCCGAAACCTTTCCGGTGACCAGAACAGGACTTCCCATATATAAATCTTTACCTCCGGACCATTCCGGAACTCCTCGTGACGTCCGGGATCTCATCCGGGACTCCGTACAACATTCGGTAATCACATACAAACTTCCTTTATAACCCTAGCGTCATCGAACCTTAAGTGTGTAGACCCTACGGGTTCGGGAACCATGCAGACATGACCGAGACGTTCTCCAGTCAATAACCACCAGCGGGATCTGGATACCCATGTTGGTTCCCACATGTTCCACGATGATCACATCGGATGAACCACGATGTCGAGGATTCGATCAATCCCGTATACAATTCCCTTTGTCTAGCGGTATTGTACTTGCCCGATATTCGATCGTCGGTATCCCGATACCTTGTTCAATCTCGTTACCGGAAAGTCTCTTTACTCGTTCCGTAACACATCATCCCGTGATCAACTCCTTGATTACATTGTGCACATTATGATGATGTCCTACCGAGTGGGCCCAGAGATACCTCTCCGTCACACGGAGTGACAAATCCCAGTCTCGATTCGTGCCAACCCAACAGACACTTTCGGAGATACCCGTAGTGCACCTTTATAGCCACCCAGTTACGTTGTGACGTTTGGCACACCCAAAGTATTTCTACGGTATCCGGGAGTTGCACAATCTCATGGTCTAAGGAAATGATACTTGACATTAGAAAAGCTTTAGCATACGAACTACACGATCTTGTGCTATGCTTAGGATTGGGTCTTGTCCATCACATCATTCTTCTAATGATGTGATCCCATTATCAATGACATGCAATGTCCATGGTCAGGAAACCGTAACCATCTATTGATCAACGAGCTAGTCAACTAGTGGCTTACTAGGGACATGGTGTTATCTATGTATCCACACATGTATCTGAGTTTCTTATCAATACAATTCTAGCATGGATAATAAACGATTATCATGAACAAGGAAATATAATAATAACCTATTTATTATTGCATCTAGGGCATATTTCCAACACATGCTCTGTGGTGGTGGCTGGCGCTCCGGCGTGTGGCTTCGGTGGTGCGTGCCCGACTGCTCTGACGCTTGGAGCTTGATGGGCGACGCGGGTGGGCAGCGGCCGGGCGTGGCCGTTGCTCTGGCCGTGGGCGGCGGCGCGGGAGGTCCGACGTTGGTGGTAGCCTCTCGGTGTCGTGGCGGCTTCATGGTGGCTCGGCGGCTCTGACTGCGGCGACGACCGACTTCTCCGGCGTCGGCTCGTCCGCGTTCGGACCGTCTTTTCCTTCGCCCCATCTCCTCATCGTCCGGGCACTACTTCCATCGAAGAGCTGGCCCTTTCCCAGCCGCGGTCCATCGCTCGTCTCGCGTCCGGTGCGGCAGGACCGAGCTCGTCTCGCGCACAATGCAGCAGGACCGAGCTCGTCTCGCGCACGGTGCAGCAGGACTGACCTCGCCCCCCTCACTGTGCTGCAGGATCGAGTTCGTCTCGCGCTCGGGGCTGCATGACGGGCTGATGGATGCCAGTTCTGGCAGGCCTATCGGGTCTCGACGATGGGGGTTGCCCAGGGGTGCGAAAGGTGGGACCTTTCCGCTAGTCTCTTTGGTTGGGGTAGCGATGGGTCTCGGGTGAGGTGGTGTCAAGGTCTTGGATGCCGGGGCGGCGGCCCTGGTGGTGGTAGCACGGTGCTCTTGGGCAGAACCCGTTGCTTGGTGCTGCCCGCTTGCCATGGCCGTGTGGGCGGCGTGGTAGCCGGGGTGTGGCGTTCGGTGGCGGTGAGTGTTGGACGAGGTGAAAACCTGTTCTATCTTCGGACGGACCAGCGGTGACGAAGATCGTTCCCTTCTTGAAGGCATCGCCGCGGCTCTCATTGCCCATAATGCAGCCCTAGGGGAAACTCTGATCCTTGGATCGGGCGATGGCGGCGCGCCGGTGTCGTAGCCTTCCTGAAGGCGCCGCCTTGGAGCTCATGGATCGTCATATGTAGCTTCATCTCTTCGTAGTGATAGTGCTAGAGGTGGTGTTGCTGCGCTCAGCGCCTTTGTATCCTGCCTTGGGTGTGTGCGTGTGTAGTGATGGGGTGCGTTTGTACTGGGTGCTTGTTGATCGGTGCTTTATATATAAAGCGGGGCGAAAGCCTTTTTCGGTAAATTGTAGATACGATATACCCAGCTAACTAAAGCGGATGTTTGATAGATAAAAGTTCCATGCTGGTTCCCATCTAAATATGCAGTGAGGCAAACAGATGGTTATATATTGAGCCCGGCACCAAAGAAACTTGACATGGCAACAAAATCACGTGGTAAGTATGACACCAAGTTACAAAACCCATGAGCACTACTATTTTTTACGGTGCAACGGCAGACTTATTTCTATGTGTTGGGGATTAGACTCATGCCTATGTGTTGAGGGTCAAAGCCTAGCTCATGTGCCCATTGTTGTAGCGTTATCATAGTTCTTGGGAGGCAAAAAGAAATTATACAAGTCGTCCGTTAAAGATTTACTCATGCTATGCAAGTTGCAACGGCTATTATGGCCGTAGTACATTGGATAATTTTTAGTTGCTGAAAGGGCAAGCTCATGTCATACGGAGGCCGATTAATTCTGATAAATTCGGTTCTCACGAGTATGCCTATGTTTTTTTTGTCGTTCTTCGAAGTCCCAGTTGGAGTCAGGAAAAGACTGGACTTTTATCGATCACGATTCTTTTGGCAGGGTGATGAACTAAAAAGAAAATACCGTCTAGCCAAATGGAATATTATCTGTAGACCGAAAGACTAAGGGGGTCTTGGTATTGAGAATCTTGAAGTTAAGAATAGATGCCTTCTCAGTAAGTGGCTGTGGAAGTTATCCAGTGAGACTGATGCCACTTGGGTGCAAATCCTCCGTAGCAAGTATCTTCAAACCAAAACTTTGTCTCAGGTGACAGTAAGGCCGACTGACTCACCTTTTTGGGAAGGGCTTATGAAAGTCAAACTATCCCCGTTTAATAGGACAAAGTTTATTATTGGTAACGGTGCTAGTACGCGATTCTGGGAGGATACTTGGCTCGGAGAGACACCCTTAGCTGTTCAATATCCGTCTTTGTATCGTTTTGTTCAACGACGCGAGGTGTTCGTTGCAACGATATTTCAATCAATTCCCCTTAATATTCAGTTCAGAAGAGCGCTAGTGGGCAATCGTTGGGAAGAATGGCTCCGTCTAGTAAGTAGACTGATGGAGGTTCAGCTTTCTCAACAACCCGATGAATTACACTGGAAGCTTACTAGGTCTGGAATATTTTCAGTTAAATCAATGTATGTTGATGTTATCAATTCAAGCTTGATTCCTAGTTCCAAACATGTTTTGGCTGTCAAAATTTCTTTGAAAATCAAAGTGTTTATGTGGTTTGTCCATAAACAAGTTATTTTAACCAAGGACAACTTGATAAAGTATAATTGGACAGGTCCTACTAGGTGTAGTTTCTGTGATCGGGATGAGACGATCAAACACCTTTTTCTTGATTGCCCGCTAGCCAAAGTTTTATGGTGGATGGTCCATATTGTTTTTAATATTACTCCACCGAGTTCTGTCAACACGTTATTTGGAACATGGCTTAACGGGATAGAGCCCGATTTAGCGAGACATATTCGCGTAGGAGTCCGCGCCTTGTTGTGGGCTATCTGAAATTACAGAAATTACAGAAATGATTTGGTTTTTAACAGGACAACACACATTCATTTTTTGCAGGTTATTTTTCGAGCCACGGCGTTGATCCGTTCGTGGTCGCTACTCACTCCGACGGAGGGCAGGGAGCGTTTAGTTACTGGATCTATCCGCTGGGAGATGGTAGTTCGGGATATTTTCAACCGGTTTGGATGGCGGTCATGTAATATGATATGTAATTAGTTTATCTATCTCTCTTTTTGCCAGCCGGTTGTGGCGTTCTTTATTTGGCTAGTCTGTCTTCTAGCCCTTTTTGCTCTGTGTGAGCTCCTTTTTATTTTCATTTGGAGACTTTTAGACCTTGTTGAAACATATTTTTTGTTTAATAAGAGGACCGTATGCATCGTTCTGATGCAGAGGCCGGGGAGTCCCCCCTTTACGAAAAAACGTTGGATTTTTTCAGATTAAAACATAGGATCACACATAATTCATGCAGTGTAATGTAAAGAGCCTTCCTTTATTTATTCTGTGTGTAGGTGGTGTGAACATGCGAACCAGCAAGGTAGAGTAAAGCTCCCAACAAAAAACACGAAGGGAAAGTGGTGCATTAACGGCGGTCGATGAAGGTTGCCGGATCATCGAGCAGGCATGCCACCAACAGCAGCTCAGCTACGCGTGGTCAATGCCAGCAGCATGCATGGACAGCAGCACAGAGCCTGGGCGAACACTGGCACGTTTTGTACTGGACAAACTTGGCGCATTCGCCATCGAGGGCATGTGGACGAAGAGCGAGCCCTCGTACGAATCGACGATGGTGGTCCTGTGTGCACTAAAGGTAGAGTCGAAACATAATGTCTAGGTTTATCAGTTCCTTCTATTATCCTAACTTGTACTGTCACACAATGAAAATTATACTGTACATATGATGCCAGATCATCAGTACGATGTTTGCTAGGCAAAGGCTAGATAAAAGGAGGGACATACAGTGAAACATGAATGTATATAGTAAAATATGGAAGGGTATGTATTCAGCTCAACATCACCAAAGAAACTTGGTGAGCATGTGGCAAGTCTGACACGTAAGTAACATGTACAACTGATGAGATGTTTTGCCAGTTAGATTATTATTTTTGGGTGCAAAGGCCTATACATGCCCGTCACACTATATATATGTTTTTTGTGAAACGGAATTTTATTGACACAAAATGGAGCATCAAGAGTATGCACACACAATGAGCACACATCTGGCCTCTGCATAGCTAGAATGCGCACAACCAACATGAAAACATGCACAAACAAAACATGCCGACAAATAGCAAAGCCCTATAAGATCAAAGCTATGCGTAGGCGAGAAAAAAAAACACAGAGCGATCATCTCCATAATTAATCAGCAAAGTGCAACAATGAGTATATTCGCACTGACCATCTCATGACATCACACGGACTACGAGGTCAACACCTTCATGAAGGAAGCATTGAGCACCATTGTTGCCGAATCCAATCACCCAGGGCCAGAATCTAGGTTTTCACCTGGAAAACCAAGTCTGAGCATATCCGAGCAATGCCTTCAACAAGGTAGCAACGTAAAAACATCACCACTGACTGCGAGGTATAACCAACTTTGATGACCTAGGCTTTCACCCTAGGGCTCGAGAACATGTGCTCGTTTAGCAATGCCATTGATGTCACTGGTGTCTGCATCTCCTTTGCACGATCCCAGCAGGTACATGAGATCTGTGTCCACCCCCGCTAATAATCATTCCTCCGCATGAACCCATTGTCTACAGTTCGCATCTCCGTGCCGAAGTCTACCACCTGATCTTAAGAGAAATCCTCACGAAGACCATTTGGTGGCCCTTGCAATCCCTAACGATTTGGCCATCGCATGTCCGAGTGGTCAACAACAATGTTGATGCCCGACTGGCCACAACATTAGCGGCCGCCATGCTACGAATTGGAAAGACATGGACCCATATACGGCAAGCCGTTCGACCACGCCGACCTCGCACGAGCCGCATCAGGCCTGAAGCAAGGGTCACAGGATTATCGGCGCCACATATACAACCATGCCACAAATGAGTTTGGCCCTACATCCGGCCAGATCAGAGGAGGGAGGGGGAAGGGTGGTGCAGTGGGGAGGCCCGCTGTTACCATCCGACTGGCCATGGAGGCCACAGCCGGCGATGGCGGGGAGGACCAATGAAGGAGGAGGACGTGTTTGCTGGTGGCTGGGTGCCTTGGGAGTCGCCGAGAGCCTCCCTTGAGGCGGCTCTGTTTCCACAGGGTCTCCTCCCATTTAACTTTTCCTTGAAGTTTCATGTAGGACGGTGATGCTTAGTAAATTAACTGGATGATGTTTTAGTTCATGCAAGAGAGTGGTTTTTGTGTACCCACGCACATTGCACCCTCCGTGCACCCACGATATAAAACTTAGCAAAACATTTCAAAATAATTCTGAAACTTTGTGGATGTGATTATGACCAAATGTTTTAGTTGGTTGCAAAATTTGGTGGTGAAATAACATCCGAGTAAATCTGTACTAAAAAACAAAGTTTGTGCTGAAAACATGTGGACAGTAACGTGGGTGCAGAGCATCATTTGTATTTTGCTTTGTATGGAGATTATTTGATTTTTTTGGTGACCAAACTTTGCAATCTCCTAAAATACTTGCTCATAATCACATCCATCAAGATTTAGATTTTTTTTCCTATTTTTTTGGATTTACTATTCACTGCATGGGTGCAGCCACTACTTTCCCTTCATGCAACCAGAACGGAACATGTACCCTTTGGACATGATTTACCTTTTTCTTTGGTGAGGGCTTACTTTACCTTTGCGTGCAATGTCCAACAGGAGAGAAACTTACAACTATGATTTTGGTTATGTATTCTGTGGCCTATGTAGTTTTGTTTCATTTTGTGTTACTTTTGTGGATGTCGCGGGTGAGGATGCCCTCCCAAGCCCCTCTCACGTGGAGTGTGTGGAGAGCGGACTGCCCCAGGTGTGGGAGTACATACGGGTTGCGGTGTTGGAGACGTGGCTCTAGGTCCGTGACTACATGGGTCCCTCCGTAGGCTTTTTTTTCTGAACACAGTACAAACGCAAGAACTCATATATACACGCATACACTCATCCCACCTCTGAGGGACTGAGCCGTGTCGCCAGAAATCCTGACATAAAATCCAGTATAAATGCGAGCATCAGGACTTGAACTCTGGTGGGCTGGGGATACCAGTGTCCACCTAACTATCTAAGCACAGGTGGGTTCGCGGCGCCTCCGCGGGCTGATGGCAATTGTTCTATGTAGGAGGCGAGGCATTCCACCCATCTTCTGCTTATCCTTACTACCGCTAATAGTAGCAGGGCCTTTCATGATTTGGAGGGGATCAGTTCAGTCCTCTCTCCTCTCGTGCATGGTCGTTTCAAATTAGTGGATCTGGACCAGGCTACTGCACGATTGCGATACCAAATACTGGAACCTTGTTTCATATTTGTGGTAAAAATTTCTGATAATGCTTGTAGTATTTGAAACCATTGGACAACACACTTTTGTTGTCACCCTGTTGAAGGCATTTTCTTTGAGACATTGTTGTGATCTTGATTCATTTTACCCGGGAGCCAAGATGAAAATCCCTGTTTTGCCAGTCATATGGTAGGATTGACGTTGTCGGTATGATTGTGTTGTCTCTCTTCTTGAAACTGTTCGTTTGAAAGAATGGTGACTTAACCATAGATGTTTCAGTCATGTCTTGTGTATTCCATATAGTCTACCAATCTACCTGGTTTTTTGTTGTTGAGTAAACTTGTCTACCTGTTGACAGTTTATCCTCCTGAACTTGCATTAATATCTACTATTAAAGGGGAGTTGAAAATTGTAACATAGACAGTAAAACACACATGCCACATAAGCAAAAAAAAAACATGATGTGGCAAGCAAATTAAACAGCAGAGAGACAAATAGAGTACTTCTTCCGTCAACGGATAAGTGTACATCTAGGTTTTGTCCTAAGTCAAAGTTTTAAAATTTTAACAACCTATATAGAAAAGAGTAGAAATATACATGATATTAAATTGTTATATTATGAAAGTACATTTCAGAACGGATATACTGGTACTAATTTAGTGCCATAAATGCTCGTACATTTTCCTATAAAGTTGGTCAAAGTTTTAGAATTTTGGCTTAGGACAAAAGGTAAATGTACACTTATTCGTGGACGAAGAGAGTAACATAATATGTTACCATCACATAGCGCTTTCCAATGAAAAATGACTACAAAAATAATTAATGAAGGTATCTCGGTTACACCTATGACACTAACCACTATGAAGGTAATAACATAGACTTAGTAACATATGCATGTTACTGGTCTGAGTTACTCCCCACCGTGACTAGCCTGAAACTCCTTCCCTTCAACCCCCCTTATCATGCATTAATTTCGTGAAATGAAATCTTAACAAAATCTCAACTAAATAAAAGCTTTCTTTGCCTTGCCCTATACATATCCAAATCAATATCAATTCATACAAAAATCAAAACTTTCCTTGCCTTCCCCACCTATACTCAAATTAAATCAAATCTTATCAAAATTTAGAATATGATGGGGGGCAAGATTTATGTCAAACAAGATTGGTGTTAAACCACTAGAATATGCATGCTGCTATTTCAACGTACGAGCAATTAGCCAGTTTTAATAAAAGCATAGTTGTGTGCATCTAAGGATGCAAAGGCTAGGAGGTATGACTTTCTTTTGAGAGAAAAAATGCATGATATGCAATGGCTATACGTCTATAGCATACTACTAGATTTTTTTTTTGAAACGAGGCAAAGATTTGCCATTTTCGTTGATGAAGAATAAGAGAGTTGCTCAATTAATTAGAGGAAAACTGGACAATAACCTGCACAGCCCGTTGGTCAGGCACAGAAGATAAAACCGCCCACACCGCTACGACGAGACATCGACGAGATTACACCTTGGCGTCATCGTCAGCACTTCTCCCCAAGCAAGAGCCTCTAACTTCCCTTCAAACATCCAACGACAGAGCACACATCATAGAGGTAGAAGCGGCCATGCCAAGATATTGCCAAATGAACAACCCACTCGCGTGCAGTAGGGAAGCATCGATTCCGAGGATAGCCGAGCGACAAAGTGGTATGCAAAGCTGGTGCCACAAAGGATCATCGAGAAGGGCCATCCACCGCTTGTCATCATTGCCATAGGGACCCACTATGCTTCGACTCCACTGCAGCAAACAGACCACGACGAGCCCGCGGACATGCCGTAGACCCGACTACCATAGCCTCACTGCAGCCCCGTCTTAGCACACCCATAAAGCCGCTACCAAACGAGCCATCAACAACCACCATGATAGCCATGGGTCTCTTCAGTGGGATCCAACTCCAAGATGGTGACCCTAGAGGGAACACGATATCGAGATGATGTCATAGTCCATTAAAGAAGGTCGGACCGATGGTTTCCTCAGAGCAACAAGGGCAGGGTGACGAGAACAACAGTGATATCACCTTCATCAAGGAAGCGACGCCCGTAGGCGCCACCATCGTCGGCCCGGGACGCCCCGAGCACAGATTCCGCCGGTCGCCGAGCGCAACATAGAATAAAAGGGTTGTGTTTCGTGGAGCACAAAGAAATGGCTATTTGTCAGCTATCATAGTTTCTAATCTTATTGAAGTTCCAAGCCCTCACCGCAAGAAAAGAAATGCAAACCCGATTTGTTCAATTAGAATGAATATGAGTTCCCAATTTTCCAAGAAGGTCAAATAGGAGTCATTTTGTCATTGATTTTTGGCTTAATATTCTCCATCCAATCTCCATGCTCCTAGGTTGCAATGTAGCTCCTTAGATGTCCTATGCACCTGGACGGAGGTAGTAGTATAGGATCAGATCAGTCGTTGATTGCATGGGCTTTTTGGGTAGGGCAGTACTCTGCGCCGGTGCACCGGCGCAAGTTTCGGCCGGTCCACCCAGCGCCGTTCGATATAAAAACGCATAACCGTCATATCTGTCCCACACCGCATCTCCTTTTCGTCATCTTCCCCCACGGAAAAAAAGAGGAGAAAAAAAGGAGCGCAGCAGCTCGCGGGACCCCGCACGCTAGCCTGCGTTGCCTTCGTTTGGACCATCGCTGCCCCTGCTCGCCGCTGGCGAAGCAAAACACGACTCGCCTTCACCACCGCTGCGCGAAGCAAAAAAAACTACCTGTTCCAGCAAAATCAAAGACGGTGGTAGCAATTTTTAGGTTGGTTCAGCAAAAATAAAAAAAACCTAGGGATGGTAGCAAAAACTCCTGATGCTTTCAGCAAGACTCTGGTAGTAGCAAATGGCGTCTCCGGTAGTAGCAAAAATCAGAAACGGTTGCAACAAAAAAAAAAGCCGTCGCCGCCGTCAACCAAGACCATTGTGGGTGGATGTAGCAAAAATTGTCTTCGGTTCCAGCAAAATGAAAATACGGTTGTAGCAAAATTTATCTGCGGTTCTAGCAATCAAAGCATGGTTGTAGCAAAAAATCAACTGAAAGAAAGAGGCGATGTCATGAAGATGGATGTAGCAAAAAATCCACGAAACACCGGTAGTAACAAAACCCAAAATAGTTGTAACAAAATGGTTGGCCGGTTCTAGCAAAAATCACAACAGTAGCAGATTTTTGGATGAGTGGGTGGTAGCAAAAACATGTGTTGGTTCCAGCAAAAAAAAGCATGGTTGTAGCAAAATCTTGCTGTGGCAGTCATGGAGGGGATCGCAAATCAGCTGCAGGCGGCCATGGCGACGAGCGCTAGTTGCACTGGGCTAGTCGTTTCCAGCCAAGCACGCGGTTGCGGATCTGCGGCCATACAGCCATCGCATCACGAGATTCAGGAGGGGGTGGGGGGATGGAGGAGAGAGGGTAGGGGAGATGCACGGCGGAGCAGCAACAACTAGTGCTCCATGGCCAGAGGAGGAGTGGAGGGAGAGAGGAGGAATCGAGCTCAAGAGGGCTTTCATGGTGAGAAGGGATTTGATGAAGAAAGATAGATGCGGGTGCGACTGAGGATAAGGTAGCGGTGTGTGATGGGGAAAGGTAGCGGTGTGTGATGGAGAAAGGTAGCTGTGCAGGGCCAAGTCAGGTGCGTGTCGCGAGCGACCGCCGAGGGCACAAACATTTACCTTTTGGGTATTGTGATTAGCGAGTTTAGATTTTACTATTTTTACTTACTCAAGGGTAATTTGGTCCACAGCAGGAGACGTGATCGTGGATAACCACTCGGCTATCCCGTTTTTCTCTCTCGCCTCACGTTTCTCTTCCTCCGCCGCCGCGGGCGACCCCTCCATCTTGGGCTCTTGGCGTTCTGCCCTCCGAAGACAACTTACCCTGCCGTCCCGTTTCCTCTCCATCTCTCCATCCTCTCTCTACATTCGCTCGTCCAGACGAGAGCTCATGTCTTCATCGATTCCCGGCCGGGTGTGATATTGGATTAGAGATGATGACACAGTGAACTAATTCTATACGATTTGAGTATTTGTACTCCATTTGACATAGTCAAGGCACAATACTGAATTTCTGGACATGGCTAACTTGGCTTCTTCGGGGGCTATAATAGCAGCCTGGTTATGGTGATATGGGCCGACGAAAACATGAACTACACATACTGAATGGGTGTCTGTATATTGAACAAAATAGGAGGAAAAAAAACTAAAGTGATTATGTTACATAAGGCATCCGAGACGACCTGACAGTCTGCAATTGTAAATAGCACCATTGCTGCATGAGCACTGCTATACAGCCGACACGACATGCGCACGACGTTTCCCATCCAGCCATCGGCGACGTTGTCCGTATAGTATTTGACGGTGCAGAGGATTTATCGGGTGCACATCGTGAACACAACGTCGTGTGCAGATCAAATCCCTTGCTGCATATCTGTTTTTCAGTCCGCGGACCCCTGACCCAGCCCCGCGTGCAGAGAAGTCGGCTTCAACCTCCGCGGACCCCCGCACCCACCCCCGCGTCGCCAACGCTAGGCGACACGGGGGGCGATCGCGCCGCCGGCCCTTGGCGCCCTCCCCTCGCTTCCTTCGTCCAGCCGCCACCTGAGTCACTACGGAGGGGTGTCCAAGTTATATTTTGCACATTGTAATCCTCAGTCACTTTTTGGTGTTTAGATGATATTCTTTTTAAAAAAAAAAGGAGGATGACCCCGGCCTCTGCATCTGGGCGATGCTTACGGCCACTTCATTAATTATTCTCACAAGACCTTACAAAGTGATACAACAGCAAGACTAAAGCCACCGTCTAAGCAACAGACCGTCGCTACACCTATCCAGTTGATGAAGGGCGCAGATAGCCTGGGCCTAATACCAAACAGGCATCGCAGCCAAGCCTAACATCTAAGACCTGAGACCCCAACCTAGCTACTTGCCGGGTCTGGGGCACACACTAGTCCGGCGTGCTCTCAGAATCGTACTGATGCATCAAACTTGCTCGGTCTAGCTATCGTCGACGCCACCATGGCGCCCAACAGCACCTCCTCCCTGCGCGCAAACAGCTGAGTACGTCGCGGTCGCCACTGATACACCTCAGCGCCATGCTGGCAAGTACCACCAGCTGACACAGCTTGAAGTCCTTGAAAGATCTGTCGTGGGTAGCACCTGCCGACTAGGCATGACAAAACGTAGCACCTGTCGGTCAGGCATGACTTGACATCTCCACCAAAGTTCCGTGCAAGACGAAGCCGCTCCACCTCTTGCCTCTGACTTCCAGCGCTGCTCTACAAACGATGCTCCCAAGAGAGAAACGACACCGCTGTGCCGCCATCGTCCGATCTGGAAAACCAGATCATAGGGTTTCTCCCGGAGCAGCACGAGTGGGTCGACAGTAGTTACAGAACGATACCTTCATCAAGGTAACGACGCAGTACGCCGCCATCGTCCACCATCGGCTCGGTTTTCACCGGCAACTATGTTTCGCCGACTCGCAGCCGGGACTAGATTACAGATCTCGAGATCCGATCATCCATTCTCAGGTCGACCACCTCTAACGTAGGAGATGACCACCACCGCCATAATCCTCGTGATGCGATGCAGACCCGGAGTGCTTCAGCGAGCCGTCGCCGAATCCGATGAGATGCAGCAGTTTGAGGACGTAACGTCAGCCCGGGACGCGCCCCGGCCGCCGCTGCCGCCATCTCGTACTACTCCCGCCGGCTGCAGCCAAACCCCCCGTCGCGCCCCGGCCGCCGCTGCCCGCAATCCTTGTCGGGAGGGAGATCCAAATCAGGCCGCCGCCGCCTCAGATCTCAGGACGCGAGGTCCGCCGCCGCCGCACCACGGGGCCTTCACCCAGCGACGTTGCCGGCGGCGGCGTAGGGAAGGGGTGCACGAGGAGTCGAGGGGAGATCGGGATGTGGCCGCCCGGTGCGGTCCGGGGTCGGGAGGAGGAGTCGGGGCCGCACGGGGTTTAGATGATATTCTAATGGTTCATTTATATATTGTTGGGGAACGTAGTAATTTCAAAAAAAAATCCTACGCACACGCAAGATCATGGTGATGCATAGCAACGAGAGGGGAGAGTGTTGTCTACATACCCTCGTAGACCGAAGCGGAAGCGTTGACGCGACGTAGAGGAAGTAGTCGTACGTCTTCCCGATCCGACCGATCCATGCACCGAAACTACGGTGCCTCCAAGTTCTAGCACACGTTCAGCTCGATGACGATCCCCGGGCTCCGATCCAGCAAAGCGTCGGGGAAGAGTTCCGTCAGCACGACGGCGTGGTGACGATCTTGATGTTCTACCGTCGCAGGGCTTCGCCTAAGCACCGCTACAATATGACCGAGGTGGAATATGGTGGAGGGGGGCACCGCACACGGCTAAGGAACGATCACGAAGATCAACTTGTGTGTTCTAGGGTGCCCCTGCCCCCGTATATAAAGGAGCCAAGGGGAGGGGGCGGTCGGCTGAGGAGGGCGCGCCAAGGGGGAGTCCTACTCCCACTGGGAGTAGGACTCCCTTCTTTCCTAGTTGGAGAAGGAGAAGGGGGAAGGAGGAAGAGGGGAAGGAAAGGGGGGGCGCCGCCCCCCTCTCCTTGTCCTATTCGCACTAGGGAGGGGAGGGGGCGCAGCCCACCTCTTGCCTCCTTTCCTCTTCTCCCTTAGGGCCCATGTAGGCCCTATAACCGCCGGGGGGGTTCCGGTAACCCCCGGTACTCCGGTAAAATCCCGATTTCACCCGGAACGATTCCGATATCAAAATATAGACTTCCAATATATCGATCTTTATGTCTCAACCATTTCGAGACTCCTCGTCATGTCCATGATCACATCCGGGACTCCGAACAACCTTCGGTATATCAAAACTTATAAAATCATAATAAAACTGTCATCGTAACGTTAAGTGTGCGGACCCTACGGGTTCGAGAACTATGTAGACATGACCTAGAACTATTCTCGGTCAATAACCAATAGCGGAACCTGGATGCTCATATTGGCTGGTACATATTCTACGAAGATCTTTATCGGTCAAACCGCATAACAACATACGTTATTCCCTTTGTCATCGGTATGTTACTTGCCCGAGATTCGATCGTCGGTATCTCTATACATAGTTCAACCTCGTTACTGGTAAGTCTCTTTACTCGTTCTGTAATACATCATCCCGCAACTAACTCATTAGTTGCAATGCTTGCAAGGCTTAAGTGATGTGCATTACCGAGAGGGCCTAGAGATACCTCTCCGACAATCGGAGTGACAAATCCTAATCTCGAAATACGCCAACCCAACATGTACTTTTGGAGACACCTGTAGAGCACCTTTATAATCACCCAGTTACGTTGTGATGTTTGGTAGCACACAAAGTGTTCCTCCGGCAAACGGGAGTTGCATAATCTCATAGTCATAGGAACATGTATAAGTCATGAAGAAAGCAATAGCAACATACTAAACGATCGAGTGCTAAGCTAACGGAATGGGTCATGTCAATCACATCATTCTCCTAATGATGTGATCCCGTTAATCAAATGACAACACATGTCTATGGTTAGGAAACATAACCATCTTCGATCAACGAGCTAGTCTAGTAGAGGCATACTAGTGACACTCTGTTTGTCTATGTATTCACACATGTATCATGTTTCCGGTTAATACAATTCTAGCATGAATAATAAACATTTATCATGATATAAGGAAATAAATAATAACTTTATTATTGCCTCTAGGGCATATTTCCTTCAGTCTCCCACTTGCACTAGAGTCAATAATCTAGATTACACAGTGTTGGGGATATTACTACTGGGCGTAAACCGGCCTATCAGGGCCGGGTTAACTTCATCAGTAGTCCAAGAATGTTAAATCCCAAGAAGATAGAAGAGGGACCAAGGCCCGTAGTCGGTTTAAGACCTGTGGCCGTAAACCGGCCTTGTATGTAAACTTGTATTGTAAGTTAGGAATAAGAAGAGACCAACCCGGATACGAGTATGAACCGACGATTGGGACTCTGTGAACCGACGGTCACCCGTGTATATAAGGGGATGACTCGGCGGCGGTTCAAGGACAGACAACGACAACTCGAGACTTAGGCGAAGCTTGTTTGCTCCCTAGTCATCGAAACCCCATCAATTCCATCACAACTAGACGTAGGCTTTTTACCTTCCTCGAAGGGGCCGAACTAGTATAAAACTCTCTGCGTCCCTGTGTCCGCTTTAACCCCTTCGAGCTAACCCGTTGCGATGGCTCCATGACTAAGTCCTTTCTCTAGGACATCTACCATGACAAACCCACGACACACAGTAATGATTCTAACACCCATGGAGCCTTGGTGCTGATCATGTTTTGCTCGTGGAAGAGGCTTAGTCAACGGGTCTGCAACATTCAGATCCATATGTATCTTGCAAATTTCTATGTCTCCCACCTGGACTAAATCCCGGATGGAATTGAAGCGTCTCTTGATGTGCTTGGTTCTCTTGTGAAATCTGGATTCCTTCGCTAAGGCAATTGCTCCAGTATTGTCACAAAAGATTTTCATTGGACCCGATGCACTAGGTATGACACCTAGATCGGATATGAACTCCTTCATGCAGACTCCTTCATTTGCTGCTTTCGAAGCAGCTATGTATTCCGCTTCACATGTAGATCCCACCACGACGCTTTGTTTAGTGCTGCACCAACTGACAGCTCCACCGTTTAATGTAAACACGTATCCGGTTTGCGATTTAGAATCGTCCGGATCAGTGTCAAAGCTTGCATCAACGTAACCATTTACGATGAGCTTTTTTTCACCTCCATAAACGAGAAACATATCCTTAGTCCTTTTCAGGTATTTCAGGATGTTCTTGACCGCTGTCCGGTGATCCACTGCTGGATTACTTTGGTACCTCCCTGCTAGACTTATAGCAAGGCACACATCAGGTCTGGTATATAGCATTGCATACATGATAGAGCCTATGGCTGAAGCATAGGGAACATCTTTCATTTTCTCTCTATCTTCTGCAGTGGTCGGGCATTGAGTCTTACTCAACTTCACACCTTGTAACACAGGCAAGAACCCTTTCTTTGCTTGATCCATTTTGAAACTTCTTCAAAACTTTGTCAAGGTATGTGCTTTGTGAAAGTCCAATTAAGCGTCTTGATCTATCTCTATAGATCTTAATGCCCAATATGTAAGCAGCTTCACCGAGGTCTTTCATTGAAAAACTCTTATTCAAGTATCCCTTTATGCTATCCAGAAATTCTATATCATTTCCAATTAGTAATATGTCATCCACATATAATATCAAAAATGCTACAGAGCTCCCACTCACTTTCTTGTAAATACAGGCTTCTCCAAAAGTCTGTATAAAACCAAATGATTTGATCACACTATCAAAGCGTTTATTCCAACTCCGAGAGGCTTGCACCAGTCCATAAATGGATCGCTGGAGCTTGCACACTTTGTTAGCTCCCTTTGGATCGACAAAACCTTCTTGTTGCATCATATACAACTCTTCTTCTAGAAATCCATTCAGGAATGCAGTTTTGACATCCATTTGCCAAATTTCATAATCATAAAATGCGGCAATTGCTAACATGATTCGGAGAGACTTAAGCATCGCTACGGGTGAGAAGGTCTCATCGTAGTCAATCCCTTGAACTTGTCGAAAACCTTTTGCAACAAGTCGAGTTTTGTAGACAGTAACATTACCGTCAGCGTCAGTCTTTTTCTTGAAGATCCATTTATTCTCAATTTCTTGCCGATCATCGGGCAAGTCAACCAAAGTCCACACTTTGTTCTCATACATGGATCCCATATCAGATTTCATGGCTTCAAGCCATTTCACGGAATCTGGGCTCACCATCGCTTCTTCATAGTTCGTAGGTTCATCATGATCTAGTAGCATGACTTCCAAAAGAGGATTACCGTACCACTCTGGTGCGGATCTTACTCTGTTTGATCTACGAGGTTCAGTAGCAACTTGATCTGAAGTTCTATGATCATCATCATTAACTTCCTCACTAATTGGTTCAGGTGTCACAGAAACCGGTTTCTGTGATGTACTACTTTCCAATAAGGGAGCAGGTACAGTTACCTCATCAAGTTCTATTTTCCTCCCACTCACTTCTTTCGAGAAAAACTGAAGGATCCATTCTTAGCAACGAATGTCTTGCCTTCGGATCTGTGATAGAAGGTGTACCCAACAGTCTCCTTTGGGTATCCTATGAAGACACATTTCTCCGATTTGGGTTCGATCTTATCAGGTTGAAGTTTTTTCACATAAGCATCACAGCCCCAAACTTTAAGAAACGACAACTTTGGTTTCTTGCCAAACCATAGTTCATAAGGCGTCGTCTCAACGGATTTTGATGGTGCCCTATTTAACGTGAATGCGGCCGTCTCTAAAGCATAACCCCAAAACGATAGCGGTAAATCTGTAAGACACATCATAGATCGCACCATATCAAGTAAAGTACGATTACGACGTTCGGACACACCATTACGCTGTGGTGTTCCGGGTGGCGTGAGCTACGAAACTATTCCGCATTGTTTCAAATGTAGACCAAACTCGTAACTCAAATATTCTCCTCCACGATCAGATCGTAGAAACTTTATTTTCTTGTTACGATGATTTTCAACTTCACTCTGAGATTCTTTGAACTTTTCAAATGTTTCAGACTTATGCTTCATTAAGTAGATATACCCATATCTGCTTAAATCATCTGTGAAGGTGAGAAAATAACGATATCCGCCACGAGCCTCAACATTCATTGGACCACATAAATCTGTATGTATGATTTCCAACAAATCTGTTGCTCTCTCCATAGTACCGGAGAACGGCGTTTTAGTCATCTTGCCCATGAGGCACGGTTCGCAAGTATCAAGTGATTCATAATCAAGTGGTTCCAAAAGTCCATCAGTATGGAGTTTCTTCATGCGCTCTACACCGATATGACCTAAATGGCAGTGCCACAAATAAGTTGCACTATCATTATCAACTCTGCATCTTTTGGCTTCAACATTATGAATATGTGTATCACTACTATCTAGATTCATCAAAAACAGACCACTCTTCAAGGGTGCATGACCATAAAAGATATTACTCATATAAATAGAACAACCATTATTCTCTGATTTAAATGAATAACCGTCTCGCATCAAACAAGATCCAGATATAATGTTCATGCTCAACGCTGGCACCAAATAACAATTATTTAGGTCTGATACTAATTCCGAAGGTAGATATAGAGATAGCGTGCCGACCGCGATCACATCGACTTTGGAACCATTTCCCACGCGCATTGTCACCTCGTCCTTTGCCAGTGTTCGCTTAATCCGTAGTCCCTGTTTCGAGTTGCAAATATTAGCAACAGAACCAGTATCAAATACCCAGGTGCTACTATGAGCTCTAGTAAGGTACACATCAATAACATGTATATCACTTATACCTTTGTTCACCTTGCCATCCTTCTTATCCGCCAAATACTTGGGGCAGTTCCGCTTCCAGTGGCCAGTCTGCTTGCAGTAGAAGAACTCAGTTTCAGCCTTAGGTCCAGACTTGGGTTTCTTCTCCTGTGCAGCAACTTGCTTGTTGTTCTTCTTGACGTTCCCCTTCTTCTTCCATTTGCCCTTTTTCTTGAAACTAGTGGTCTTGTTGACCATCAACACTTGATGCTCCTTCTTGATTTCTACCTCCGCAGCCTTTAGCATTGCGAAGAGCTCGGGAATTCTCTTATCCATCCCTTGCATATTATAGTTCATCACGAAGCTCTTGTAGCTAGGTGGAAGTGATTGGAGAATTCTTTCAATGACGCTATCATCCGGAAGATTAACTCCCAGTTGAATCAAGTGATTACAATACCCAGACATCTTGAGTATATGCTCACTGACAGAACTATTCTCCTCCATCTTGCAGCTATAGAACTTATTGGAGACTTCATATCTCTTAATCCGGGCATTCTTGTGGAATATTAACTTCAACTCCTGAAACATCTCATATGCCCCATGACGTTCAAAATGTTGTTGAAGTCCCGGTTCTAAGCCGTAAAACATGGCACATTGAACTATCGAGTAGTCATCAGCTTTGCTCTGCTAAACGTTCTTAACGTCGTCAGTTGCATCAGCAGCAGGCCTGGCACCCAGCGGTGCTTCCAGGACGTAACTCTTCTGTGCAGAAATGAGGATAATCCTCAAGTTACGGACCCAGTCCGTGTAATTGCTACCATCATCTTTCAACTTTGCTTTCTCAAGGAACGCATTAAAATTCAACGGAACAACAACACGGGCCATCTATCTACAATCAACATAGACAAGCAAGATACTATCGGGTACTAAGTTCATGATAAATTTAAGTTCAATTAATCATATTACTTAAGAACTCCCACTTAGATAGACATCCCTCTAATCCTCTAAGTGATCACGTGATCCAAATCAACTAAACCATAACCGATCATCACGTGAAATGGAGTAGCTTTCAATGGTGAACATCTTTATGTTGATCATATCTACTATATGATTCACGCTCGACCTTTCGGTCTCAGTGTTCCGAGGCCATATCTGCATATGCTAGGCTCGTCAAGTTTAACCTGAATATTCTGCGTGTGCAAAACTGGCTTGCACCCGTTGTAGATGGACGTAGAGCTTATCACACCCGATCATCACGTGGTGTCTGGGCACGACGAACTTTGGCAACGGTGCATACTCAGGGAGAACACTTTTATCTTGAAATTTAGTGAGAGATCATCTTATAATGCTACCGTCAATCAAAGCAAGATAAGATGCATAAAAGATAAACATCACATGCAATCAATATAAGTGATATGATATGGCCATCATCATCTTGTGCTTGTGATCTCCATCTCCGAAGCACCGTCATGATCACCATCGTCACCGGCGCGACACCTTGATCTCCATCGTAGCATCGTTGTCGTCTCGCCAATCTTATGCTTCTACGACTATCGCTACCGCTTAGTGATAAAGTAAAGCATTACAAGGCGATTGCATTGCATATAATAAAGCGACAACCATATGGCTCCTGCCAGTTGCCGATAACTCGGTTACAAAACATGATCATCTCATACAATAAAATATAGCATCATGTCTTGACCATATCACATCACAACATGCCCTGCAAAAACAAGTTAGACGTCCTCTACTTTGTTGCTGCAAGTTTTACGTGGCTGCTACGGGCTTAGCAAGAACCGTTCTTACCTACGCATCAAAACCACAACGATAGTTTGTCAAGTTGGTGTTGTTTTAACCTTCGCAAGGACCGGGCGTAGCCACACTCGGTTCAACTAAAGTTGGAGAAACTGATACCCGCCAGCCACCTGTGTGCAAAGCACGTCGGTAGAACCAGTCTCGCGTAAGCGTACGCGTAATGTCGGTCCGGGCCGTTTCATGCAACAATACCGCCGAACCAAAGTATGACATGCCGGTAAGCAGGATGACTTATATCGCCCAAAACTCACTTGTGTTTTATTCGTGCATATAACATCAACACATAAAACCTAGGCTCTGATACCACTGTTGGGGAACGTAGTAATTTCAAAAAAATTCCTACGCACACGCAAGATAATGGTGATGCATAGCAACGAGAGGGGAGAGTGTTGTCTACATACCCTCGTAGACCGAAGCGGAAGCGTTGACGCAACATAGAGGAAGTAGTCGTACGTCTTCCCGATCCGACCGATCCAAGCACCGAAACTACGGTGCCTCCGAGTTCTAGCACACGTTCAGCTCGATGACGATCCCCGGGCTCCGATCCAGCAAAGCTTCGGGGAAGAGTTCCGTCAGCACGACGGCGTGGTGACGATCTTGATGTTCTACCGTCGCAGGGCTTCGCCGAAGCACTGCTATGATATGACCGAGGTGGAATATGCTGGAGGGGGGCACCGTACACGGCTAAGGAACGATCACGAATATCAACTTGTGTGTTCTAGGGTGCCCCTCTCCCTTAGGGCCCATGTAGGCGCAATAACCCCCGGGGGGGGGGGGTCCAGTAACCCCTGGTACTCTGGTAAAATCCCGATTTCACCCGGAACGATTCCGATATTCAAATATAGGCTTCCAATATATCGATCTTTATGTCTGGACCATTTCGAGACTCCCCGTCATGTCCATGATCACATCCGGGACTCCGAACAACCTTCGGTACACCAAAACTTATAAACTCATAATAAAACTGTCATCATAACGTTAAGCGTGCGGACCCTACGGGTTCGAGAACTATGTAGACATGACCTAGAACTATTCTCGGTTAATAACCAATAGCGGAACCTGGATGCTCATATTGGCTCCTACATATTCTACGAAGATCTTTATCCGTTAAACCGCATAACAACATATGTTGTTCCCTTTGTCATCGGTATGTTACTTGCCCAAGATTCGATCATCGGTATCTCTATACCTAGTTCAATCTCGTTACCGGTAAGTCTCTTTACTCGTTCTGTAATACATCATCCCGCAACTAACTCATTAGTTGCAATGCTTGCAAGGCTTAAGTGATGCGCATTACCGAGAGGGCCCAGAGATACCTCTCCGACAATCGGAGTGACAAATCCTAATCTCGAAATACGCCAACCCAACATGTACTTTTGGAGACACCTGTAGAGCACCTTTATAATCACCCAGTTACATTGTGACGTTTGGTAGCACACAAAGTGTTCCTCCGGCAAACGGGAGTTGCATAATCCCATAGTCATAGGAACATGTATAAATCATGAAGAAAGCAATAGCAACATACTAAACGATCGAGTGCTAAGCTAACGGAATGGGTCATGTCAATCACATCATTCTCCTAATGATGTGATCCCGTTAATCAAATGACAACACATGTCTATGGTTAGGAAACATAACCATCTTCGATCAACGAGCTAGTCTAGTAGAGGCATACTAGTGACACTCTGTTTGTCTATGTATTCACACATGTATCATGTTTCCGGTTAATACAATTCTAGCATGAATAATAAACATTTATCATGATATAAGGAAATAAATAATAACTTTATTATTGCCTCTAGGGCATATTTCCTTCATATATATAGTATGCGGCAATTGTTCATCTTGCGGACTTCTCTTCTCTCCCCCTCTCTCTCCCCCTCTCTCTCGTCCGCGACCGCGCCGCCCCCGCGTGTGGCCGGCTGCGCCTTCCCTCCGTCCCCGCGCGCGTACCCCTCCCTCCTTCTCCTCCCCGCCGCCGTCGCCGGCGCCCGCCTCGGGCCTGGCTCGGGCGGCGTTGGTGGCGGCGGCCCCCAGCCCTTCCCCATCTAGGGTTTCTCCGGTGCGGGACGGAGCGGCTCCAGGCGGTGTCATTAGGCGGCGGCGGTCCTGCGCGGCGGCGGGGGCGAGCTCTGGGGGGCGGCGGCGCCGTTGGCGGCGGGGCTGCGCGGCGGCGCGGGCTGGCGGCGCCCGCCCGGCCCAGATCTGGGCCCTTCGGTCTCCATCTGGGTCGGGGCGGGCCGGCGACAGGCGTGGCGTCGACGTGGCCTCCAGGAGGCGGTGTCGAGCAGCGATGATCAGCGGGGGCTGGCGACGTCGACGCCAGCTTGTTGCAGTGTGGCCGGCGGGGCTTAGCGGGCCCGTTTCGGGCCTGGCCGGGCCGGGGGTGGCCTGGTATGCCCCGCTGCCTTGTCCGGACGGCTGTCGCGACGGTGCCGGAGGCGCAGGCCTCCCACACGACGGCGGTGGAGGTGGTTCCCTCCCGCTCGGCCTTGATGCTGCTGCTCCCGTCGCTCAGATCTTCTCTCCGCTCTTCTTGGCCTCATGATGGTGTTCGCAGCGAGACGGTGTTGGTGGCGGCGCAACCGTCGTGGCGCATAGTTGGGCGGTGGTTTGGCTGGTCGGCTCCGATTGGCTGGTGGGGTTTGGCGTGCGGGAGAAATCCTTGCCGGTTCGTCCGGCTCCGATGCGGTGACACCAGCGGGTTCCACTATCCCTTTCTGGAGGGCGTCGGGAGTAGCTATCCCCCACCTCCCTCCGCGTACTGGGGGAAACCCTAGGACTTGTCCGGGCAGCAGCGTCGTCGGCGTCGCATCGCTTCTTGGAGGTGCTGCTTAGTTCGCGGTAGTTTGGAGCCTCGGGCTGTGGTGGTTTGTTTCCGGAGGGCGCAGCGGTCGCGGGTCATCGGCGCTTTGTCGAGCTGCCGTTGTTGGCATTTTTTCTTCTTTTTCTTTGGGCTTGTTGTGCTGCTCGCCCCAGCATTGCGATATGTTCTTTGGTGGTTTGCTTTGGAATACAAAGCGGGGGAAAACCCTTTTTCGGTATATAGAGTATGCAAATGGAAAGATATGAAACTGATGAAAGCAAGAAAAATATATTCTTTCTCATGTTGCGAAGTTCTCATTTGCGACTGCCATATAGAAAAAAGAATCCCCAAAGCCGTATCAAATTTCCCCCTAAAATGCTCTAGAAACTGGATGTGTACATAAATTGGCTACATTTCCTCAAATTATTTGTGCGTTTGCAAACCTATTTGAATTTTTCTAGTTACTTCTTAAATGTATCCATCCAAAATGTTTTATTCAGATAGTTTTGGAACGTATTGTTTAGTTATTATTAGGTTACGTCATACAGCACAAATGGCATCTAGTTCCAGTTTTAGTTAGTTGTTGTTAACCGCCTCAGGCCCTGTCCTGAAAATGCTCATGTTATTCCGGATCTATTGCGTTGAATAGTATCTTTGTTATAAGATAGCATGCTGAATTTGAGTTTTGGTGCTGTGAATCGGAAAACTGGCTGGTGCTATTTCGGGAGAAGGAGTTACAACATTTGCATCCAGCTGATCATGCTGGTTAATGTTTAAACGTACTGTGCTCTGAAATTGAAATTAACCATCCATCCTTATTAGTTTCAGTGATTTCCTTCTGTAAATCACCCGTTGGAGCAGGCCTAATCCTGCTCTGAAATTAACCTTCCATCCATAGTTTCAGTGATCCATAGCTGGGTTACGGGGGTTAACTGTCTAAGAATGTTAACATCTGCTTGATGCTCTGCATTGGAACCTCGTGTTGTTGTAGATAAACAGACGGAATCAAGAGGGGTTGGATAGCTTGGACGATTGGTTAATTGGCCCCGAAGCTGCCGTATCCATCTGTGCACGCTATCTATCAGGAGATTCATGACAGACTTGCCTCTTGCAGTACAATTTAGCCTGGTTCGGATAACTCTGGCCTTCAAGTCGCGTTGAATATGGAACCTTATCTAGCCATGGCACAGTGATCCATGAGCGCTGACGGCGACATTTCTTAGGACTGTCGAGTAGTGTCGCAATGTTGGAGGCTTGGAGTCCTTCCAATTGATTGATTCTCTTGTCTTTCAGGTAATGGTGGTTTCCTTCAGGTCACCTGGTTTCAGCTTATGTTCAGTGTGAGTAGTTTAGCCTTCCTTTGTCAGGTCCATTAGATGTCTTTATCCTCCTGGTGTGTCTGGAGTCTGATGTAATATGTGAGGGAATCCAGTCTGAGACTGGTCTCATGTTGTGGATCTTGCATGACCGGGTGTTGTGTGCTGCGGTTCTTCGTAACCCGGCAATGTAAATGAAGTTCGAATGTTTCAGCTGGGAATATGGTCTTTTGTCGTCTTTTGGGTCGGGTGTTATGTTAGCTTTGGTGTAAGAACATACTTCAGTTTCTTTAAATGAAACCGGAGAAGGTGGTCTTTGTTACGCTAAAAAAGACCGTGTTGATTAGTGTATTTTGTTATAATCTAATCTCTTCGTTCCTAAATATTTGTCTTTTTAGAGATTTTAAATAGACTATCACATATGGATGTATATAGGCATGTTTTAGAGTGTAGATTCACTCATTTTGCTCCGTATGTAGTCTGGTAGGAGCTAGGGCCCTACCGGATTTAGGGTGTAGGTTGTAGGGGAAAGAGGGGGAAGGGCGAGGGCTGGTGCGCGGCGGCCGGCGGCGTGGCACCGTCCTTGCGACGGAAGCAGCGGCGGCGAAGGCAGGAGGCGGCTAGGGTTTAGGTCTCCCGGCTCCCTAAGGGAAGCCGAGCAAATAATGATTGCTTCTTACTTGACTAGATTGATACATCTCCTCTCCTTATAAAGAGAGGTTTACTTGACTCCTAAGCAAACGATCCTAATAACGATAAGATAATTGGGCTAGGCCCCTAATAATGATAAGGTAACTTGGGCCACAACCCACTGGGCTAAACCCCTAATGTGCTAGTCATAACACTTCTCCGCCGCCTGCACAAATAGCTCGTCCTCGAGCTGTAAGGTGGGGAAGCGCTTGCTGAACTCCTCGAGGTGATCAACCAGCGTCAGGCACCTTCTCGACAGCTGGGGCGCCCAGGTCGGCGGCGACGGCGTCCTCCGGAATGTAGTCTGCAACCTCCAGGTAGAAGAGTCGCGGGCAGGCGTGGCCGGGCGTGTAGGGCTCGTTGCAGTTGAAGCACAACCCTTGGCGGCGACGCTCGACTAGCTCGGCTGAGGTGAGCCGGCGGAACGGGCGCGACGTGGTCGCGCCGAGGGGTGCCGCGGAAGCCTACGTAGGCTGACCCTACGCGGAATCCGGCGAGGGTAGCGACCCAACGGCCCGGGACGGTGATTCCTGCTAGATGGCCACCGCGCGGCGCTCGAAGCGCGGGCATAGTACATGGCTGTCTGGAGATCCTGGGGTCCCCGAAGCTCCACGTCCATGCGGATGTGATCTGGAAGTCCACCGACAAAGAGGTCGGCCCGCTGCTGCGCTGTCACGCCCGACGCGTGGCCTACCAGGGCCTGGAAACGGTCGGCGAAGTCCTGAACCGTGGAGGTGAAGGGAAGGCGACCTAGCTCCGCCAGGCGACTCCCGCGGATCGGGGGCCCAAAACGAAGGAGGCAGAGCTCGCGGAAGCGCTCCCAAGGGGGCAATGCTGTCATCGTCCTGCTCGAGGGCGTAGTACCAGGTCTGGGCTGCACCGCGGAGGTGGTAGAATGCTAGCCAAGTGCGCTCCTACGCGAGCGTGCACTGTCGACGGAAAAACTGCTCACACTGGTTAAGCGGGTCCTCCGTGCCGTCATAAGTGGCGAAGTCGATCTTGGCGAACCGTGGCGGCATCTGGGTCGGGGCGCCATGTCCCACAGGCTCGGCGGTGCGGAGCAATGATGATGACGGCGCCCTGTCAACGGTGGGGAGGCCGTCGTAGGCCCCCGCGGAGCCGAACGAGGCCCCAGACTGCAGCGTGGGTACCGGTGGGTACCCGGCTTTCGTGTAAAGTGGTGGTGGCGACGTCCCGGTTAGCCAGGTTGGGATCGAGGACGGTGATGGCGGAAACCGGACCTGCTCGATCGGGAGGCCTCCTGGTGTGGATTGGCCCGGTCCGGAGCTGGGCGGTGACGATGGGACCTGGACCGGCGCGGGCGATGCGGTTGGCGCGTCTGGGGCCGGCGCAGGCCAGTGCGGCCGCTGCGGCGCTGGGGCGGGCGCGGGAGGCGCGAGTGGCGCCGTGAGAACCGGCGCGGGCCACTGCGGCCAGGACGACGCTGGGGCGGGCGGCGACTGGATCGACGAAGGGGCCCCGACGATCGCCGCGGGTACCGAGTACCAGGGCAGGTGCAGCAGCGGCGGAGGCGGTCCGCGGGGGTGCCCCGCCTAGAACGGCAGCAGCTGTGGCCCGCCAATTGCAGGCGCGCCCTGGGACGGCCACGACAGCGCGGGGTGGCCGTAGGCGGCGGTAGTCGCAGCCGGCGGAGGTGCATGCGGTCCGTCCAGGTACAGATGGATGCCCTGGATGTTGGAAATATGCCCTAGAGGCAATAATAAAATCATTATTATTATATTTCCTTGTTCATGATAATTGTCTTTATTCATGCTATAATTGTGTTATCCGGAAATCGTAATACATGTGTGAATAATAGACACCAACATGTCCCTAGTAAGCCTCTAGTTGACTAGCTCGTTGATCGACAGATAGTCATGGTTTCCTGACTATGGACATTGGTTGTCATTGATAACGAGATCACATCATTAGGAGAATGATGTGATGGACAAGACCCAATCCTAAACATAGCACAAGATCGTATAGTTCGGTTGCTAGAGTTTTCCAATGTCAAGTATCCTTTCCTCAGACAATGAGATCGTGTAACTCCCGGATACCGTAGGAGTGCTTTGGGTGTGCCAAACGTCACAACGTAACTGGGTGACTATAAAGGTATACTGCGGGTATCTCCGAAAGTGTCTGTTGGGTTGACACGGATCGAGACTGGGATTTGTCACTCCGCATGACGGAGAGGTATCACCGGGCCCACTCGGTAATGCATCATCATAATGAGCTCAATGTGATCAAAGTGTTTGATCACGGGATCATGCATTACGGTACTAGTAAAGTGACTTGCCGGTAACGAGATTGAACGAGGTATTGGGATACCGACGATCGAATCTCGGGCAAGTAAAATACCGTTTGACAAAGGGAATTGTATACAGGATTAATTGAATCCTCGACATCGTGGTTCATCCGATGAGATCATCGTGGAGCATGTGGGAGCCAACATGGGTATCCAGATCCCGCTATTAGTTATTGCCCTAGAGCCATGTCGGTCATGTCTGCCTGTCTCCCGAACCCGTAGGTTCTACACACTTAAGGTTTGGTGACGCTAGGGTTGTGAAGATATGTATATGCAGTAACCCGAATGTTGTTCGGAGTCCCGGATGAGATCCCGGACGTCACGAGGAGTTTCGGAATAGTCCGGAGGTGAAGAATTATATATAGGAAGTGCAGTTTCGGCCATCGGGAGTGATCTGGGGGTCACCGGTATTGTACCGGGACCACCAGATGGGTCCCCGGGGTCCACCGGGTGGGGCCACCCATCCCGGAGGGCCCCATGGGCTGAAGTGGGAGGGGGGACCAGCCCTTAGTGGGCTGGTGTGCCCCCCAAGGCCCACCCCCTGCTCCTAGGGTTGGAACCCTAGGGTGGGGGGGGGGGGAGGGCACCCACTTGCCTTGGGGGGCACTCACTAGTTGAAAACCGGCTTTTTGTCCCGGTTCGTAAGGGCCTTTAGTCCCGGTTCCTGAACCGAGACTAAAGGGTCGTTACTAATACCCTCACCCTTTAGTCCCGGTTCAAACCAGAACCGGGACAGATGGGCCTCCACGTGGCCGCAGCCGGCAGCCCAGGCCGGGGGGCCTTTGGTCCCGGTTGGTGCCATAAACCGGGACCAAAAGGCTTCCACGCGTCAGCAGGAGGTTTTTCTTTTTTTTTAAAAGTGGCTGTTTTAGGGGTTTAGGGTGTTATTTTTAGGTTGTTATTAGCTAGCTAATAGAGAGAACTGTCCTCTCTTATATATAGTCCTTGCAAGGACTACATATGTTCATTTCACCCGCATATATATATATATATATATATATATATATATATATATATATATATATATATATATATATATATATATATATATATATATATATATATAATAACTCATGCATGCTCGCATCATACATCATCATATATAATAACAAGTCCTACTAATTAATCAAGCATCATCATACAACTTCTACTCGTTATTAATAATAAGTTATACGATCATCATCCTCATAGTCATCGAAACCCAACCCTACATAATTGTTCTTAGCACATGATCATCAGTATCTGCAGGTAGCTAGGATCGGACCTAAACACACTTAAGGTAAAATAGCATAAAACAATATAGACCCTGACTCTCCATTATGAAGAATGGAGATCATCCTGTCTCCAATTCTTGCGCCTTGCTTCCTTTTGCTTCCAAGAAGCTCCTTACGACTGTCCATACATTTTTTCCATCCTTTGATTGTCATGTCTCCACTTCTTCTAGAAATCCGGTATGGGCAGTTGAGATTCGTAGGATGACCTGGATATATGCTCAAAACATGAACGCTGCCGCCATTCTGATACATCAAATGAGGCACACAATCCTCTGGGATAAGCTGTTAAAAAACATAGTAATAACTTCGTAGTTAGCAAATGATGTACTAGTTTTAAAAGTATGCAAAAAGATGCACGGATGTCGTAATAGTAAAAAAACTTAGCAGGGTATCTCCATGGTAGTTACCATAGTTCAACACGTGCACTAGTGGCACGTATTGACCATAATGATCAGGATTTCGATTGTAGATATTGTAATTCTCAATATCATTACAAAATCCAACCAGATGAGTTTTCTCCTTGTAAGTTAACTCAGAGCCATCGGTGTAGTGAGTTCTATCTACCATGTTCTGCACATTCTTTGATACTCCAAAATAAGCTGTCAATGGAAATAAGCTGTCAACTGTCTTGAAATGAACAAATAAATTAGTTAATAATTAACTATGTTTGAGAAACTCACATAGCGGTAGAACTGGAGGCATATCAACAAGGACCCAAATGTCCATATTGTCTTGCTCGATTTCAGGATCACCAAGATCCATGGTGACAAGCATACCCTCATCAAAACCATACAATTTGCAAAATGCTTCCCAATTTTTGCAACCAAAATGGGTTACGCTCTCAGCATTATACAACTTTACTTCAAAATCCACATCATGATGGGTCCTTAGGTGAATTTTCTTCGTTTCAAAATTTTCATGGTCTTCAAAATCCATCCTCTCCAAGACATAGCGTCTTGCATGGCATGGGATCAACTATACTCGAATTGTAAAAGATGAAAATTACGCGTTGAAATAGTTGAAGTCATGCTTAGTTATGAAAAAAAACACTTGTCGTCGTTGTGTACCGTTTCAACTTCAAAGGTCTCCTCGAGCTTAATGCTGAAGCGCCGACCATCGTCCAGGTGAGGCCTGTCGCACTCACCTCGATCGTCGTGGCACCAGTCGCACTCCCCCGAAAGACTTTCGTCGTCCGATGATGACATTTCCTTTACGTTCATAATTCAAAGACTAAATTAGATCATTATTATTCAAGTAATCATATGCATATATATGCCTTGCATAGTGCTCTCCAATTTGAGCATTCAATAAGTAGTATTCAAATTAGGATGCCTTCAATTATAAGAAAAACTACATCATCTCCATGTGTCCGTACATCGAATATTATCACTAATACACGTCGAATAGTATATATCATACATATCGCTAATACAGCTAGAACCGTAGCGCCCGACGGGTATCGGCGCGGGTGGTGGACACCCAATGGGAAGGAACCATCACAGGATCATAGCTCCAGTGAGATCCCTGAAGAACCTGCCAGGTATTCTCGAACCTGCCCTCCAACGCAACCATGTACCGACGGACGTGCTGGTCCTCCTCGCTGACACGGTGACGTACCACCTCCGCGGTGTCCGGAAGCCTCGGCACCGTCACTGGCCCACGCGACCGCCACCAAAAAAGGATCGGGTCAACGACGGGCTGGCTCCTCATCAAGCTACGCCCCCCGGAAGGTAGCGCCTCCCAATACCACCCCGGCGGAGCCCAGTCCCGGACATGGCCCATCTGGTCAAGTAGGTGTCGTCCGCCCCCGACTCGACGACGAGGATGCGGGATAGGCATCGTCCACGTCGATGCGGGAATAATTGCTTTAACTAAAAAAATAAACTAGTTCTATTAATTTTCTTGCTAAAAATAAACCAGTTTTATTAAATCAACTAGTTTAACTATATATGAAGCACTTACTATAAATAAACTTGCTAAAAATGTAGTTAGTTAAACTATTAAATCAACTAGTTTAACTATAGTTCTAGTTAGTTCAACTATTAAATCAACTTGCTAAAAATGTAGGAACAAAAAAATAAACTAGTTACTATAAATAGATCAATATTAGTAATCACGCTACTTACTATGAATAGTTAAATAAAGTAGTTTATTAAATCAACTAGCTAGTTCAACTACTATATATGAAGCACTTACTATAAATTTTCCTATACATACACAATAAATTGACAAAGAAAATACTATGAACAAATTAATTACACAATATGAAAAAAAAATCTAACAAAAAAATCTATGAACTACACATCTAAATTACTACACATCTAACAAAAAATCTATGAACTACAAAAAAATCTAAAAAAATCTAACAAATTGATTAACTACTAGTAACATCAATTAACAAATTAAATCTCACGGCGACGGTGTCGGGGACGGCGACGGCGAGGTGCGGCGTGGGGCAGGGGCGGGGCGCGCGGGTCGGGGCGGCGTCGCGGGGCGGGAGGCGGCGACGGCGTCGATCGGGGCGGCGCGGGGCGTGAGGCGGCGACGGCGTTGATCAGGGCGGCGCGGGGCGACGACGGGGCGGCGCGGGGCGACGACGGCGACGACGGGGCGGCGCGGGGCGACGACGAGGCGGATACGGCGGACGGGGCGGCGTCGGGCGGGCGGGGAAGAACGAACTGAACCAAAATTTCACGAGTGCTGCTTATATAGGCAGAGAATTGGTCCCGGTTCGTGGCACCAACCGGGACCAATGCCTACCTTTAGTCTCGGTTGGTGCCACCAACCGGGACCAAAGGCCTCTTTTCAGCAGCCCAAAGGGCGGGAAGCGGCGGCCTTTGGTCCCGGTTGATGGGACGAACTGGGACCAAAGGGGGGCAGTGGTCCCGGTTTGTGTCACGAACCGGGACCAATGCCCCCTTTGGTCCCGGTTCATCCCACCAACCGGGACCAAAGGCCTTCTGCTGCCCCGCGCCCAAAAGTTTAGTCCCACCTCGCTAGCCGAGAGGGCTCTGGGGTGGTTTATAAGTGCTGCTGCGCCCACCCTCTCGAGCTCCTCTCAACTGCAGGCTTTCGGGCATAATCTGTCACTATGTGCCTGTGGGCCTACTGGGCCTCCTGCGGGCCTGAATCCTGGCCCATGGTAGGGTTTCTAGTCGTATTCAGGCCGTGGTGGCCCAGTAGGTGGCATTTTTTTTTATTTTTGCTATTTATTTTTTCGTTTCTACTTAGAACTAAATATTTATAGTTTTTTAGTGATTTCTTTTTTCTTTTAGGTCACAAAAATTATAAACTTTCTGTTAGTGCCATTAGTTTTAGGAGAAAGAAAAAAATAAATATAGAAGAAAGTTAAAAAACTATATAAAAAACTAGCTATTTATTTTTTCATTTCTACTTAGAACTAAATACCTATGATTAACTTTAATAAAAAATGAGCATAGATGCTTATTTTTAATGACTTATTACAACTCATAAATAAAAAGAAAAAAATAAATATAGAAGAAAGAAAAAAAAACTATATAAAAAACTAGCTATTTATTTTTTCATTTCTACTTAGAACTAAATACTTATGATTAACTTTAATAAAAAATGAGCATAGATGCTTATTTTTAATGACTTATTACAACTCATAAATAAAAAGAAAAAAATAAATATAGAAGAAAGGAAAAAAACTATATAAAAAACTAGCTATTTATTTTTTCATTTCTACTTAGAACTAAATACTTATGATTAACTTTAATAAAAAATGAGCATAGATGCTTATTTTTAATGACTTATTACAACTCATAAATAAAAAGAAAAAAATAAATATAGAAGAAAGGAAAAAAACTATATAAAAAACTAGCTATTTATATTTTCATTTCTACTTAGAACTAAATACTTATGATTAACTTTAATAAAAAAATGAGCATAGATGCTTATTTTTAATGACTTATTACAACTCATAAATAAAAAGAAAAAAATTAATATAGAAGAAAGGAAAAAAACTATATAAAAAACTAGCTATTTATTTTTTCATTTCTACTTAGAACTAAATACTTATGATTAACTTTAATAAAAAATGAGCATAGATGCTTATTTTTAATGACTTATAAGAAACTATATAAAAATAAATATAGAAGAAAAGAAAAAAGCTATATAAAAAACTACTCAGAAATGAGCATAGAGGGACGGGCTTATAAACCAGTGTTGGCGGCCTTTAGTCCCGGTTCGTCGCACGAACCGGGACCAATGGTGGTGGGCCAGGAGCCAGGCCCATTTGTCCCGGTTCGTCCCACCAACCGGGACCAAAAGGTCCAGACGAACCGGGACCAATGGCCCACATGGCCCTGCCGGCCCCCTGGGCTCACGAACCGGGTCCAATGCCACCATTGGTCCCGGTTCTAGATTGAACCGGGACTAATGGGCTAGCCCACCCTGGACCATTGCCCCCTTTTGTACTAGTGACTCCATCCCCCTTGGCCGCCCCCCCCTTGGAGATTGGATCTCCCAAGGGTCGGCGCCCCCCCAGGGGGCCTATATAAAGGGGGGGAGGGAGGGGCAGCCGCACCCTTGACCCTGACACCTCCCTCTCCCCTGCTACACCTCTTCCTCTCGCAGTACACGGCGAAGCCCTGCTGCTGTGACGCCCTGCATCCACCACCACGCCGTCGTGTTGCTGGATCTTCATCAACTTCTCCTTCCCCCTTGCTGGATCAAGAAGGAGGAGACGTCACGCTGACCGTACGTGTGTTGAACGCGGAGGTGCCGTCCGTTCGGTGCTAGGATCTTCGGTGATTTGGATCACGTCGTGTACGACTACCTCATCCCCGTTCCCTGAACGCTTCCGCTCGCGATCTACAAAGGTATGTAGATGCATCCGATTACTCGTTGCTAGATGAACTCATAGATGGATCTTGGTGAAACCGTAGGAAAATTTTTGTTTTCTGCAACGTTCCCCAACAGTGGCATCATGAGCTAGGTCTATGCGATAGTTCTTCTTGCGCGAGTAGAACACAATTTGTTGTGGGCGTAGATTTGTCAACTTTCTTGCCGCTACTAGTCTTATCTTGCTTCAGCGGTATTGTGGGATGAAGCGGCCTGGACCAACCTTACACGTACGCTTACGTGAGACCGGTTCCACCGACTAACATGCACTAGTTGCATAAGGTGGCTGGCGGGTGTCTGTCTCTCCCACTTTAGTTGGAGCGGATTCGATGAAAAGGGTCCTTATGAAGGGTAAATAGAAGTTGACAAATCACGTTGTGGCTTTCGCGTAGGTAAGAAAACGTTCTTGCTAGAACCCTAATTCAGCCACGTAAAACTTGCAACAACAATTAGAGGACGTCTAACTTGTTTTTGCAGCAAGTGCTTTGTGATATGATATGGCCAAAGTTGTGATGAATGATGAATGATCTATATGTGATGTATGAGATGTTCATGCTATTGTAATAGGAATCACGACTTGCATGTCGATGAGTATGACAACCGGCAGGAGCCATAGGAGTTGTCTTTATTTTTGTATGACCTGCGTGTCATTGCGAAACGCCATGTAAATTACTTTACTTTATTGCTAAACGCGTTAGCCATAGTAGTAGAAGTAATAGTTGGCGAGCAACTTCATGGAGACACGATGATGATGATCATGATGATGGAGATCATGGTGTCAAGCCGGTGACAAGATGATCATGGAGCCCCAAGATGGAGATCAAAGGAGCTATATGATATTGGCCAGATCATGTCACTTTTATTATTTGATTGCATGTGATGTTTATCATGTTTTGCATCTTGTTTACTTAGAACTACGGTAGTAAATAAGATGATCCCTCATAATAATTTCAAGAAGTGTTCCCCCTAACTGTGCACCGTTGCGACAGTTCGTTGTTTCGAAGCACCACGTGATGATCGGGTGTGATAGATTCTAACGTTCACATACAACGGGTGTAAGACAGATTTACACATGCAAACACTTAGGTTGACTTGACGAGCCTAGCATGTACAGACATGGCCTCGGAACACAGAAGACCGAAAGGTCGAGCATGAGTCGTATAGAAGATACGATCAACATGAAGATGTTCACCGATGTTGACTAGTCCGTCTCACGTGATGATCGGACACGGCCTAGTTGACTCGGATCATGTTATACTTAGATGACTAGAAGAGGGATGTCTATCTAAGTGGGAGTTCATTAAATAATTTGATTAGATGAACTTTATTATCATGAACTTAGTCTAAAATATTTACAATATGTCTTGTAGATCAAATGGCCAACTTAGTCCTCAACTTCAACGCGTTCCTAGAGAAAACCAAGCTGAAAGACGATGGCAGCAACTATAGGGACTGGGTCCGGAACCTGAGGATCATCCTCATAGCTGCCAAGAAAGATTATGTCCTACGAGCACCGCTGGGTGACGCACCTGTTCTCCCTGCAGAACAAGACGTTATGAACGCTTGGCAGGCACGTACCGATGACTACTACCTCGTTCAGTGCGGCATGCTTTACTGCTTAGAGCCGGGGCTCCAAAAGCGTTTTGAGAGACACGGAGCATATGAGATGTTCGAAGAGCTGAAAATGGTTTTCCAAGCTCATGCCCGGGTCGAGAGATATGAAGTATCCGATAAATTCTTCAACTGTAAGATGGAGGAAAATAGTTCTGTGAGTGAGCACATACTCACTATGTCAGGGTTACATAACCGCTTGACTCAGCTGGGAGTTAATCTCCCGGACGATGCGGTCATTAAAAGAATCCTCCAGTCGCTTCCACCAAGCTACAAGAGCTTTGTGATGAACTTCAATATGCAGGGGATGGAAAAGACCATCCCTGAAGTATTTGCTATGCTGAAATCGGCAGAGGTAGAAGTCAAGAAGGAACATCAAGTGTTGATGGTGAATAAAACCACTAAGTTCAAGAAGGGCAAGGGTAAAAAGAACTTCAAGAAGGACGGCAAGGAAGTTGCCGCGCCCGGCAAGCAAGCTGCCGGGAAGAAGCCAAAGAATGGACCCAAGCCCGAGACTGAGTGCTTTTCTTGCAAGGGAAGTGGTCACTGGAAGCAGAACTGCCCCAAATACTTAGCGGACAAGAAGGCCGGCAAAACAAAAGGTATATGTGATATACATGTAATTGATGTGTACCGTACCAGTAATCGTAGTAGCTCTTGGGTATTTGATACCGGTGCAGTTGCTCACATTTGTAACTCAAAGCAGGAGCTGCGGAATAAACGGAGACTGGTGAAGGACGAGGTGACGATGCGCGTCGGGAATGGTTCCAAGGTCGATGTGATCGCCGTCGGCACGCTACCTCTACATTTACCTACGGGATTAGTTTTAAACCTCAATAATTGTTATTTAGTGCCAAGTTTGAGCATGAACATTGTGTCTGGATCTCGTTTAATTCGAGATGGCTACTCATTTAAATCCGAGAATAATGGTTGTTCTATTTATATGAGTGATATGTTTTATGGTCATGCTCCGATGGTTAATGGTTTATTCTTAATGAATCTCGTACGTGATGATACACATATTCATAGTGTGAATACCAAAAGAGTTAAAGTTGATAACAATAGTCCCACATACTTGTGGCACTGCCGCCTTGGTCACATAGTTGTCAAACGCATGAAGAAGCTCCATGCAGATGGACTTTTAGAGTCTCTTGATTATGAATCATTTGACACGTGCGAACCATGCCTCATGGGTAAAATGACCAAGACTCCGTTCTCAGGAACAATGGAGCGAGCAACCAACTTACTGGAAATTATACATACTGATGTGTGCGGTCCAATGAGTGTTGAGGCTCGCGGTGGCTATCGTTATGTTCTCACCCTCACTGATGACTTGAGTAGATATGGGCATATCTACTTAATGAAACACAAGTCTGAGACCTTTGAAAAGTTCAAGGAATTTCAGAGTGAGGTTGAAAATCAACGTGATAGAAAGATCAAGTTTCTACGATCAGATCGTGGAGGAGAATACTTGAGTCACGAATTTGGCACACACTTAAGAAAATGTGGAATAGTTTCACAATTCACGCCGCCTGGAACACCTCAGCGTAATGGTGTGTCCGAACGTCGTAATCGCACTCTATTAGATATGGTGCGATCTATGATGTCTCTTACCGATTTACCGCTATCTTTTTGGGGCTATACTTTAGAGACTGCCGCATTCACTTTAAATAGGGCTCCGTCGAAATCCGTTGAGACGACACCGTATGAATTATGGTTTGGGAAGAAACCTAAGCTGTCGTTTCTAAAAGTTTGGGGATGCGATGCTTATGTCAAGAAACTTCAACCTGAAAAGCTCGAACCCAAGTCGGAAAAATGCGTCTTCATAGGATACCCTAAAGAAACTATTGGGTATACCTTCTACCTCAGATCCGAAGGCAAGATCTTTGTTTCCAAGAATGGATCCTTTCTAGAGAAGGAGTTTCTCTCAAAAGAAGTAAGTGGAGGAAAGTAGAACTTGATGAAGTGTTGCCTCTTGAACCGGAAAATGGCGCAACTCAAGAAAACGTTTCTGAGGTGCCTGCACCGACTAGAGAGGAAATTAATGATGATGATCAAGATGCTTCTGATCAAGCTCCTACTGAAATTCATAGGTCCACAAGGACACGTTCCGCACCAGAGTGGTACGGCAACCCTGTCTTGGAAATCATGTTGTTAGACAACGGTGAACCTTCGAACTATGAAGAAGCAATGGCGGGCCCGGATTCCGACAAATGGCTGGAAGCCATGAAATCCGAGATAGGATCCATGTATGAAAACGAAGTATGGACTTTGACTGACTTGCTCGTTGAGCGGCAAGCCATAGAAAATAAATGGATCTTTAAGAAGAAGACAAACGCGGATGGTAATGTGACCATCTATAAAGCTCGGCTTGTCGCTAAGGGTTATCGACAAGTTCAAGGGGTTGATTACGATGAGACTTTCTCACCGGTAGCGAAGCTGAAGTCCGTCCGAATCATGTTAGCAATTGCCGCATTCTACGATTATGAAATATGGCAAATGGACGTCAAAACGACATTCCTTAATGGTTTCCTTAAGGAAGAATTGTATATGATGCAGCCGGAAGGTTTTGCCGATCCTAAGAATGCTGACAAGGTGTGCAAGCTCCAACGCTCGATTTATGGGCTCGTGCAAGCATCTCGGAGTTGGAACATTCGCTTTGATGAGATGATCAAAGCATTTGGATTTACGCAGACTTATGGAGAAGCCTGTGTTTACAAGAAAGTGAGTGGGAGCTCTGTAGCATTTCTCATATTATATGTAGATGACATACTTTTGATGGGAAATGATATAGAACTCTTGGACAGCATTAAGGCCTACTTGAATAAGAGTTTTTCAATGAAGGACCTTGGAGAAGCTGCTTATATATTAGGCATCAAGATCTATAGAGATAGATCAAGACGCCTCATAGGTCTTTCACAAAGCACATACCTTGAAAAGACATTGAAGAAGTTCAATATGGATCAATCTAAGAAGGGGTTCTTACCTGTGTTACAAGGTGTGAAATTGAGCTCAGCTCAATGTCCGACCACGGCAGAAGATATAGAATAGATGAGTGTCATCCCCTATGCCTCAGCCATAGGTTCTATTATGTATGCTATGCTGTGTACCAGACCTGATGTAAACCTTGCCGTAAGTTTGGTAGGAAGGTACCAAAGTAATCCCGGCAAGGAACACTGGACAGCGGTCAAGAATATCCTGAAGTACCTGAAAAGGACTAAGGAAATGTTTCTCGTTTATGGAGGTGACGAAGAGCTCATCGTAAAGGGTTACGTCGACGCTAGCTTCGACACAGATCTGGATGACTCTAAGTCACAAACCGGATACGTGTATATATTGAATGGTGGGGCAGTAAGCTGGTGCACTTGCAAGCAGAGCGTTGTGGCGGGATCTACATGTGAAGCAGAGTACATGGCAGCCTCGGAGGCAGCACATGAAGCAATTTGGGTGAAGGAGTTCATCACCGACCTCGGAGTCATACCCAATGCGTCGGGGCCAATCATACTCTTCTGTGACAACACTGGAGCTATTGCACTTGCCAAGGAGCCCAGGTTTCACAAGAAGACCAGGCACATCAAGCGTCGCTTCAACTCCATTCGTGAAAATGTTCAAGATGGAGACATAGATATTTGTAAAGTGCATACGGACCTGAATGTAGCAGATCCATTGACTAAACATCTCCCTAGAGCAAAACATGATCAACACCAGAATTCCATGGGTGTTCGATTCATCACAATGTAACTAGATTATTGACTCTAGTGCAAGTGGGAGACTGTTGGAAATATGCCCTAGAGGCAATAATAAAAGCATTATTATTATATTTCCTTGTTCATGATAATTGTCTTTATTCATGCTATAATTGTGTTATCCGGAAATCGTAATACATGTGTGAATAATAGACACCAACATGTCCCTAGTAAGCCTCTAGTTGACTAGCTCGTTGATCGACAGATAGTCATGGTTTTCTGACTATGGACATTGGATGTCATTGATAACGAGATCATATCATTAGGAGAATGATGTGATGGACAAGACCCAATCCTAAACATAGCACAAGATCGTATAGTCTGTTTGCTAGAGTTTTCCAATGTCAAGTATCCTTTCCTTAGACCATGAGATCGTGTAACTCCCGGATACCGTAGGAGTGCTTTGGGTGTGCCAAACGTCACAACGTAACTGGGTGACTATAAAGGTATACTGCGGGTATCTCCGAAAGTGTCTGTTGGGTTGACACGGATCGAGACTGGGATTTGTCACTCCGCATGACGGAGAGGTATCACCGGGCCCACTCGGTAATGCATCATCATAATGAGCTCAATGTGATCAAAGTGTTTGATCACGGGATCATGCATTACGGTACGAGTAAAGTGACTTGCCGGTAACGAGATTGAACGAGGTATTGGGATACCAACGATCGAATCTCGGGCAAGTAAAATACCGTTTGACAAAGGGAATTGTATACGGGATTAATTGAATCCTTGACATCATGGTTCATCCGATGAGATCATCGTGGAGCATGTGGGAGCCAACATGGGTATCCATATCCCGCTGTTGGTTATTGCCCGAGAGCCGTCTCGGTCATGTCTGCCTGTCTCCCGAACCCGTAGGGTCTACACACTTAAGGTTCGGTGACGCTAGGGTTGTGAAGATATGTATATGCAGTAACCCGAATGTTGTTCGGAGTCCCAGATGAGATCCCGGACGTCACGAGGAGTTTCGGAATAGTCCGGAGGTGAAGAATTATATATAGGAAGTGCAGTTTCGGCCATCGGGAGTGATCTAGGGGTCACCGGTATTGTACCGGGAGCACCAGATGGGTCCCGGGGGTCCACCAGGTGGGGCCACCCATCCCGGAGGGCCCCATGGGCTGAATTGGGAGGGGGGCCAGCCCTTAGTGGGCTGGTGCGCCCCCCAAGGCCCACCCCCTGCGCCTAGGGTTGGAACCCTAGGGTGGGGGGGGGGGGCGCCCACTTGCCTTGGGGGCACTCCACCCCCCTTGGCCGCCGCCCCCTTGGAGATTGGATCTCCCAAGGGCCGGCGCCCCCCCAGGGGGCCTATATAAAGGGGGGGGAGGGAGGGGCAGCCGCACCCTTGACCCTGGCGCCTCCCTCTCCCCTGCTACACCTCTTCCTCTCGCAGTACACGGCGAAGCCCTGCTGCTGTGACGCCCTGCATCCACCACCATGCCGTCGTGCTGCTGGATCTTCATCAACTTCTCCTTCCCTCTTGCTGGATCAAGAAGGACGAGACGTCACGCTGACCGTACGTGTGTTGAACGCGGAGGTGCCGTCCGTTCGGTGCTAGGATCTCCGGTGATTTGGATCACGTCGTGTACGACTACCTCATCCCCGTTCCCTGAACACTTCCGCTCGCGATCTACAAAGGTATGTAGATGCATCCGATTACTCGTTGCTAGATGAACTCATAGATGGATCTTGGTGAAACCGTAGGAAATTTTTTGTTTTCTGCAACGTTCCCCAACACTGGACGGCCGTCACGAGATCCCACGAGATGCTGGTGACTTCTTCCGGCGTGAAAACGATGTTTGTCAGCGCAACGGAGGTGACCGGGGCCGGCGGCGTGGGGGAACCGGCGGTGGTGACGGTGACCGGGGCCGGCGGCATTGGGGAACCGACGGTGGTCATCGGTGCGGTGGTGATGATTGGCTGCGGCGGCGTTGGCGTTGACGAAGACATGATCGAGCCCGAATCTGTGGATACCAATTGGTAGGAGTTAGGGCCCTATCGGATCTAGGGCGTAGGTTGTAGGGGAAAGAGGGGGAAGGGCGAGGGCTGGTGCGCGGCGGCCGGAGGCGTGGCGCCGTCCTTGCGACGGAAGCAAGGGCCGCGAAGGCAGGAGGCGGCTAGGGTTTAGGTTTCCCGGCTCCCTAAGGGAAGCCGAGCAAATAATGATTGCTTCTTGCTTGATTAGATTGATACATCTCCTCTCCTTATAAAAAAAGGTTTACTTACTCCTAAGCAAACGATCCTAATAATGATAAGATAATTGGGCTAAGCCCCTAATAATGATAAGATAACTTGGGCCACAACCCACTGGGCTAAACCCCTAATGTGCTGGTCATAACATAGTCATTTGTTAAAAAAAAACTTGTTGAAATCTCTAAAAAAACAAATATTTAGGAATGGAGGGAGCACTTATTAGTTTCACTTGTATTGTAATTCAAGATGGCAACAGGCCCTGAAACCTGTGTCCCTCCATGTTTTCGCCCTATTAGGGGATGGGATGGGTCTATTTCTATTCCCGTGGGGCTGGTCATGGGTAATATTTGAAACCTGGTTTCACCGGTGCAAACCCATTCCAGCACTACCAACATACGGAACTCGTGAAACATATGACATGTGGTCCCTAGAATAGACCTGGATTGGCCAAAAACCAATTATCCCGTCTCTGTGCACCCAAAAAAAATCACTTGTAGCTGCAAGCTTACCACACTCCATCATCTAAACCGTAGGCCCAACACCAAGATATATTAAATCCATGCACCCATCTGCTTACCTCCTAGTGCCGCCTCCCAAATGTTGCTATTTCTTTATGACCGCTCGCGGGGATGTGTTCCCCGGGTACGAAAAACCCAGCGGGGACGGGGACGGGCAAAAACCTATCCCCGCGCATGATTTCAGGGGCGGCGACTGGCTTTGGTTTCTCTTGCGGGGACGGGGATGGGCAAGCAAAACCCGATGGTTTCCTTCCCTGTAGCAATCTTGAATTGTTATATGGACATACATATTCAAGTGGCTACCAAATGGGATAGAAGAAGTAGCGGTGACATAAGACAGGTGTAGATCAAATCACTCCTAAATGATACATCCGACAGGGAGGAGTTGAGCACGTGCTCAAGATATCATTCTTATCACGTACTATATGTTACAGGGCTGGATATTGTTCCATAAGAGTGGCATTTCCTAGCGACTTGTTCTCCCAGATATGTATCCTGGTTCTTTATCGCGAATAATCCATAGCGGAAAATATGTTTCTTTACCGCCATCAAATCAGCCCAAAAATGCGAGTTACCATGCTTCCAATATGTCCTGGACACTGCGTTTTCACCTAGATACTTGTTGCAGAGGTGAGTTTGGCAAACCATCCTTGATAAGTAAGTTGGACAACTATTCTCCCTCCGTCCTAAAATAAGTGTCTCAACTTAGTACTCCATCTTAATTTTCTTTACGGAGGAAGTACTAAGTAAGGCATCATTTCTTGATCTAAAGAAAGGAAGAAAGATATTTTGACTGCCATCTGCGCTGCTTGGAATGTCTGGAAACAGATTTCACCCATAGACATCCATCCCGCCACACATCTGTGTGCACCTACGTAGCAGCACAAAAAAAATCCATTCTCCTTGAAGAGAAAGAGATTTCACCCATTTCAGCTGATTATGTTGATGTTCTGACCAATCATTAAAACCAGGCTTTCCCTCACTCGGCTGACTAAGAACACAAACAACAGTAGTAGCATGATAGTTCTTGGAGCACACAACCACAATAGTGCAGATACTGAACTTGGATCCAAGGTCCGAGGCACAAGAGAGCCACCCTCAGGGCAGCAAGCAAGTGGATAGATAGTGGTAACATTAGAAAGTAGAGAGCATCAGTACGAGTCTACGATGCTAGGTAAAGTCCAAATCAGGCTCAAGTCGCCTCTACGTTCGATTCGTGGCCGAGGGTGTTGTCCTGTCATGTGTAATCAGTGCTGCTTCCAGCGCAATAGTATGGTCCGAGTCTTGCTCTGAGCGCCGTGATGACGCCATGCAATAGCCGGTCCTTAGATAATGAATTGCCTGGCAAATTGCTCGACGGATTGGTTGCTTCATAACATCTGAATAGGTTATGTAATTAGCTAGCCGACCCTAACATATTCATGTACTCTGGCCTTGTTAGTTGTAACCACACAAAATAGGAAAATCAGTTAGCTAGGTAGAAAAAACAACAGGCACATCGTCCATACGATTGCTTCTGGCCAGCCAGAATCCACAATGCTTGATCAGTTAGCTAGGTAGCCATCGGCAAGTAGTACACGTGCCGGAGAAATCAATCAGCCTAGAGTGTGCTAGCTCTGTACGCACGGCTCAATCAGGTTCCATCGATTCATCAAGTGTGTGGCTGTTGCTTTCGGTGAGAAGTGCATCGATGAGGTTGGCAAGGAGCGTCAGTATAGATGTAGTTCCAACAGTCAGTTCCCTCTTATATCTCAAGTTGCACCATGCCTACAACGAAGTTGTAGACACGATATACCCAGCGAACTAAAGATGATGTTTGATAGATAATAGTCACATTCTGATTCGCAACTAAAGAAGTAGCCGGGAAAATGGACAGTGTAGGCTTTGATGGTGAAATATGAGAAGGTATATATTAAGCCCAAAGGCAAAGAAACTTTCACTTGCAAACGAAAGCATGTGACAAGTATGACACCAAATTACACTACTTGTGACCACTAGTGTTTGTTAGGCTTATTTGCATGTGAGGAGATAAGATTCATTCGTCTCGCACTTCTAATCGAGGCAGATGTTGAGACTCAAAGTATGGTCATGTGTCCACTGTTGCGTAGCTGTCATGGTCCCTGGAGGCACAAACAAATTATGCAAGCCGTTCGTTACATATTTACACATCCCATGCAAGTTGCAAATGTTATATCGCCATAGTACACTGGGAAGTTTTACTAGATGGATAGACGTACAAGATTTTTTTTTGAACAAGGGGAAGGGTCCAGAAGGATCCGCACTGCATTGATCAAAGCGGTGGACAGTACATCTTACACATAAGACCCCGAAGAAACTGAAAACTACAGATTAAACCCCGGATCTTACAAAAAGGACATTGCAAAGAAACAGCAAACACGATCGGGTCCAGCTGTTCATCGATGAAACCAATCATCACCTGCGCCGGGGACGAACCACTTGATCCGGCCAGACCCCAGTAGTAGGACACAACAGTGTCCATCTTCTAGCAGCGCTGCCTCCCATCAGGCATCTTGGCCGTGAGGAAATAGAATGGCCGCCATTTGGCCAGATGATACGCAGATTGTCGACGAAGACCGACCGACCATCGCAGGCGACGTAGCCCCATCAAAACCACCTCGTTTGAGCTCAAGGTCCCCATCATCCGCCTCTAGTACAGAGGCCCTTCTCCAGACCAGGGGAGGACACCACCAACGCTGGAAGCTCAGATCTAGCGTTTCCAAGAACCACAAGAGGTGTCCAATGGAAGATCTCACACCCTTTCTTCCACCATCACCACGACAGCAGAAATCAAGGGGAAGAACCACTGCAGCCTCCAAATCCTGCGCAACACCGAGCTTATTTGGAGGGGATGTGCTAGATCCGGCTTCCACCGCATGCCTCCACCATGGAAGCAAGGTAGAAGACGACGATGACCACCATTGGATGCAGCTCGCATGCTCTAGTGGCTTGCATCCCGACGGCATAGCGGCAATCCACGACATCAAGCCAGGACTAACTAAGATAACTAACCTATTATACATTAGGAGGACTCGAGCACCTCTCCTCAGCCGTCACTGGGCGCCATCTCCGTCGGCCGAGGCTTTGAATCGGGAACGGCAACCCCAAGCAGGGGCGGAGCCAGCGCAGGGGCGGAGCCAGCGTAATGGCGTTGGGTTCAGTTGAACCCAACTATTCTTCCTGGCCGGGTATATGTACACGTATACTTACTTGCATGAACCCAGTGGAAAATAGGGCTTGAACCCATCAAATTTAGAATGCAACGCAAGAAGCCCAAAAGCCCGTAAAGTGAACTCCATCCGTGCCAGCCTGCCAGGTAAGTTCGTGGCTTCGTGACCCTTCTAGGTATTCCTATTCTCCTGTAGACATGTACGCGTACACAGGCAGCCGCCAGCAGCATGATCTTTCGCCGTTCGCTTCGTCGACTCTCTCCCAATCTCCTCCATGAGCCGGCGACGAGTCCCGCCGACAAGGGTATGTCTGGGCGGCAACCTTGCCGCCTATTATAAACGAAAAATTCAAGGTACTGAGTCGCATCGTCAGATCTCCTCTCCGTTAAACATGGTGTAGTTTTCTAATTGTCATTCCCCGTATTTTGATTGATCTAGGCCATAAGATAGTATTTTTCATATATAAACTGATCACTAGATTGAGGTCATCCATTAGAGGTAGGCAAAGTGCACCAAATACGACTCCAAGTAGTCTTGTGAAGCATTCTATACAAAGAGGAATTAATTAACACAAGTTGCCTTATGATCTGATTTATAGGAAAAAAAATGGGCGAATAGCTCCCATGCGACGTCGTTGATGTGAACTGTCTCTCATGCGACGTCGTTGGCTGTAATAGCTCTCATGCGACATCTGCGTTGGAAAAAATAGCTCCCATGCGACACACCATTTACGCGGCTAGTTGGCTGTTAGTTAGGCTGAGGTTTGGTTAGGACACTGGGGGTTATGTGCTCTGACTGGTGGGGTCCACCTATGGCCACGTAGACAAGAGTCAACCGTCCACGACTCGACCTGGGACTGTGTGACCGTTCTCGACTCGCCCGTGCTGGACTGAGCGAGCGGCGCCGCCGTAAGCATCTTCTCCGGCAGCGGTTTCTTCTCTGCGGTGGTGGAGCGCATTTCTCGGCAGCGGCAGAGCTATTGCGAGGTGAGCCCGAAACCCTAGTCCCACTCCCCAAAATTTTGGGGATCTGTGGCCTCATGCTGCCCTCTGTTTCTTGGCGATTTAGAATCGGGCTCCATTGGATCCGGGGGTTGTTTCTTCTCCGCGGCCCGATGGTGGAGCGCCTATCTCTGCAGCGGCTATTGCGAGTGAGTATTTTCCAAACACTACTCCCATTCCACTGAATTTTGGATAATCTGTGGCCTCATGCTGCCCCTGTTTCTTGGCGTTTTAGAATCTCGATTGGATAGGAGATGGAGCGAGGGCTGGATGAGATGGAGCGAGGAGACAGTGCTTCAAATCGGTAATGCCACCCTCTTTTCTTGGCGATTTAGAATCGAACTCGATTTGGTAGTGACTGCCGCCGTTGCCTGCCATTGACAAAACAGGGGAGGTTCAAGTTCTGCCACCACATTCGCCATTATAGTGGAATTTTTCCCCTGTAAAGCCAAGCTCAGTGATGGCAGTGTCCAAGACATTGATAGAGATACCACCGTGAGGTTGGATGTCGAATTTGCAGATGTTGATCCCCAGGAATTGGAGAGCATGAAGGAGAAGGCTGTGGGCAATTTGGTGGAGAGAATTGGGGAGAGTATTGTTTGGGGTCCAGAATAAGAGGTATCTCTGCAACGTTTCGATAACTATAATGGTGAATATGTGAGAATTGAAGATGGAGAATCCATGGTTGCTGAAATTGATCAGCAAGAAGGGTGGGCAAGCAAACAAGTACATTTTATGTAGAGCTAATTGATCTGCAAACTCATTCCAGAGTTGGTTATGTGCAATCAAAAAGGGCTGCACAGATGGAAGATAATGAGTGGGTTTCACAAAAGAAGATGTTGGCATTGTTGACTGAACCGACTGTAGTAGATGAAGACACAGGGATTGATGCAGATGGAGAGGAGGGAACCCATGGTGCTAGGAAGATTGTTGTTGACTGGAATGTAGTAGAGTTGAATGAAAAAACATATTTGGTCATTACACCAATATCTGACATTGATATGGCCGAAATGTTTGGCATTCAAGTTGATGACAAAGATAAGGAGAAGGATGACAGTTCTTTGCCTGTTGAAGGTAACACAGCCCCTAGAAATGCAAATGAGGATGAAGAACAGCTGATGAGAGAGGCTGCAGATGATGTGGATGATGCAGATGATAATGAGCTGGTTTGTTTGTATGACAAAGAGAACCCAGTTATTGAGGTGGGAAAGTTGTGGCCAAGCATGAAGGCGTTTAGGATGTCTTTCAGGACCTATGCAGTGAAAAAAGAGTTTGATGCCAAGACTATGTGGACTGATCGAAAGAAATTTTATGCTCGGTGCAAAGGTTATGATGGTGGTGGCAATCCTTGCAAATGGTACTTGTCTGCCAGACTACAACCTGATGGAAGTACAGTAAGGGTAAATCAAATACCACACCAGCATACATGTATGACCACTTCACAAAGAGTTTCAAAGATGACATCACAGCTTTGGGTTACAGAGAAGATTACTCCTATTTTAGCCAAGACTCCAAACACTACTGCAAAGAGGCTTAAAGTTGACTTGGAGAAGCTGTACCCCATCCAGCTGCAATATACCACAGTGTGGAAAGCAAAACAAAGGGCCATGAAATCATTGTATGGTGACTGGGCAAATACATTTAGGATGTTGTATAGTTTTAAAGCAGAGGTGGAGAAGAGGTCACCTGGGAGTGTGGAGAGATAGATACAGAGGTAACAAAGGATGGCAAGGTTTTATTCAGCAAGTTTTTTATGTGTTTGAAGCCTTGCATAGATGGATTCAAAGCAGGTTGTCGTCCATATTTGAGCATAGACTCATCTTTTTTGACTGGAAAGTGGAATGGTCAGTTGGCTGCATGCAATGCTCTAGATGGACACAACTGGATGTTCCCAATTGCAATAGGAATGTTTCAATCAGAGACAGAGGCATCGTGGATATGGTTCATGATGCAACTGAAAAGATGCATAGGGCCAGTTTCTCCTTTGCCATCCACACAGATGCATGTAAAGGGTTGGAAAATGCAGTTAAAAATGTTTTCCCACATGCTGAGCAGAGGGAGTGCTTTGGACATATGTGGATGAATCTGATAGAAAAATTCAGAGGAGATGAATTTGGGCGCATGTGGCCAGCAGCAAGATCCTACACCAGACAGACACATTCCTATCACCTTGGTAAGATATTGGCATCATGTAGTGATAATGAATTTGCTTCATGGTTGAACACCAACCATTCTCTGTTGTGGTATAGATCAGGTTTTAATACTGCCATAAAATGTGATCATATCAATGACAACTTGGCAGAAAGTTTTAACAACAAAGTGAAGGATTTGAAAGACTTGCCTGTGCATGACATGGTGGACCAAATAAGGATCATGATCATGCGTTTGTGGGAGTTGAGAGAAAAATTTGCTAATATTTTGGAAGGGGACAAGCTTCCAGCAGTGGTACAACAGTTGGTCAACAGGAGTAGAAATCTTTCACATCTATCTGTTGAGAAATCTTCCTTGTGGGGTGCTGAAGTTAGAGATACAAAGAGTGGCAAGAGGCATGTGGTAAATACTGAGTTGCATGAGTGCACTTGCCAAGAGTCACTGGAAAACCATGTGAGCATGCCATACTTTTTTTGGCATCTAAACCCAGGTTAAATATGCACCCATATTTGCATGAGTATTATTCAGTACAAAAATTCAAAGCTGCATATGCAAGTCCAATTCCTGCACTGACTGACCAATTTCAGTGGCCTGAGGTGGAAACAGAATTTACCTTGTGTCCCCCTGTCACTAGAAGAAAGGCTGGGAGGCCTAAACAGAGCAGATTCAAAGCTTGGTTTGAGAAAGGTGGTTGTAGTAAGAAGGGGAAAAAGGAAAAGGAAAAGAATGATAAGCCCAAGAGGGCTCAAAAAGGTAACAAAAATAGGTGCAAGTTGTGTGAGGTACTTGGGCACAGAATTGGTTCATCCAAGTGCATCTACACTCCTCAGAGGCCAAAGTATGTTCATGTTACTATTTTTGCAAGTTTTTAATTTTGCTACTTGTTCTAGTATCTAACCTAGTCAAATGCTTTATTTTTTAGGAGGAAGCGTGCAGAAAAAGCCCCACCTCTTGTTGTTGAACAATGCTGGCCAGTGAAAAAAGCAAGACTCAATGGCTATAGAAAGAAGAGCACTAAGTAGATAATGTTTGGTGACAAAGATATGGAGCTAACTGAAACTGTTACTGCTGAACATGAGCTAAGTGTTTCTGTTTTGGACGATGTGATGCATACTGAATCTGTTTTGCAGACGCTAGGGCAATCTGAAACTGTTGCAGATGAAGCAACTGTTGTGCTGCCATGCGAATCTGCTTTGACAACTGTGTTGCCATGTGTTGGAGGTTGTGCTGCCAAGTGTTGAGTTGCAAACTGAAGTAGTTGAACAATTTGTGCCATCTACTCAATCTACAGAAGTGCAAACTGAAGAAGTGCAAACTAAAGAAGTGGGACATGGTCAGGTGAAAAAGTTGAGGGGGCCTAGTGGAGTTTGCAAGGGGCCAAAAAGCAAGAGCATCAACATCAACAAACTATGCGGCGTGGAACCAAACGGTGGAAGAAAGCAGAAGAAATCGAGTGGTAGAAAGAAGCAAAAGAAATAGAGTCGAAATCATTCAAATTTGATGTGAAAACTTAAGTTTGTTGTCATTTGATGTGAAAACTTATGTTCTTTCATGTGAAAACTTATGTGCTATGATGTTGATTTGACTTGAATAAAATTCAAATTTGAACCGACATTCAAATTTGAACCTATCTCCAATATTTTTTGAGTTCATTTGTTTGTTCTGTGATGTTGCATCGTTTTATGTACTACTATGCACTTTAGTTCATAAATCCAACCCTTTTTGTGAAGTCCAACTCATAGTCACTGAAAATGTTGTACAAACAGGCTCCAAAGTAAGGGAAAACGGCCCAATTTCTAAGCAAGTTTTTTCGATCTTCTCAAAATCACCCAAAAAAGATTTTCTTAGCTTATATTATACCTATATAGGAACAATATGAAGTCTCACCTTTTTTTGAATAAGTATTCATATTATTTAATTTATTTTTGAAAAAACACCCTTTAATACAAAGTCAGCAATAAAACAAGTTTAAAAATTTTAAATGCAAAAATAACTTCAGATCCTCCTTAGTCACTCTAAAATGAAGCTAAGGTGATGGTTTTTTTTTGACTTCTTTGCATTTTCAAAACCTCAAACCCTCTTCTCACTCCTTTGAACTCTATGCAACCTCAGTCGAGATAGTCCAATTTGTGAAGGTTTTTTCATGCAAAGATCATTAGATCAAGTTTATCATTTTATATCATAACTATGTAACATAAAAAGGCTATATGCGCAGGTTTTTCATTTTTTAGATTTTTTTTTGAATTAGTTATACACATTTGAATGTCCAGTCAAACCTTTCAAAACCCCGTTGACTGCCTCAAAACCCCATGTAACCCTAGCGCCAAACGTCCACCGTCCATCTAACCCTAACGCCAAACTGCGGCCGTCGGATAGGACTTCTAGAAGGATTCCGCGGGGGCGATCCGTGGGCTCCAATCTGATTGGCCATCGTTTTTTCTCTCTGACGAACAGATAATGTTGAGCGGGAGAGCATCTAAGTGACCGTTGGGCCGAGCGGATCGGGCCCGACAAAGCTTGGCGTGCGTGCGCACGGCCGTCGAGAGGGGGGGGGGTGGGCTGCATGCGAGAGGGTCAATGACATGTGGGCCATCCCTGTCCCATGCATGCCATGCAACGTCGCAGCCTAGCTATTCTTTGCTCTTGAACGCCTAGCCCTTTGCATGCGGGCTTGCATGCACGCATCGACGCAGAGCGCGTCAGGGGCGCAGCGTATAGGTACGTCGCTTCTAAGCTATTTTAACAAATGCATGTTTGAACGAGACGGACACGTCGGTGGTGCAGCTCCTTTTTCAGTGTCACGCGCGGATGAACGGGCCTGTTTCCCACGCGGCGTCACCGCCGATGCAAGTGCACGAAACGATGCATGTCGCCTGTGTCGCCCGTGCCTCTTTGGATGCTCTGGCCGCCGTTTTTTGAATTAATGCCCGCAATTACTTATGCCAGTGCGAACGGAGAAGAGAAAACGATCTACAAGGGGCACCGTGTACACATTGACCACGGTTGCAACGGGGCTATAAAAGGGCACCATTTCCTCATCCTCTCACACTCATCTCTCAAGCCTCCTCCCCTTCTTCTTTTCGAGCAAAATCCACCACTCGAGCCACCATGCAGTTCAACAGCCCTACCTACCGTCGCCCTCGCACCGTGCCGGAGAGGCAGTACCCGGCCGGAGTCGTCGTCGAGAACGGCCTGAGGGTGTGGGCCATCTCTAGGTGGAGGGGCCCTAGAGAGTTGGCTCGCTTCTTCCTCCAAGCCGGCTACCGCCACCTCCCTCCAGCCACTCCGCCCATGTTCCACCTCCACGAGCAGTACGATGGCAACGCCGGCCCCAACGGTTTCGTCATCGGCCTCTACGTCACCTTCAACAACCCCTACGACGCTCGCCACCTCCTCGGGGAGGTGTTCTGGTGTGGATGCGATTTTATCGCGTTCACGACCTACAACATCTTCACCAACTTCCACCACATCTTCCCTCACCCCAACGGCATGCACACCCTTCCCTACCAGATGCCGGAGGACGACGAGTGAGGGGCCCAAGGAGGAGGGGCCAAGGAGTGGCAAGGAGGAGGGGCCAAGGAGTTGTTCAAGGGGCGAGTCTTCTATCTATCTAGTTTAGGGCTCTAGTTTGTGTTTGTGTTGGTTCGGGCATGTGTGCCCGTGTCTTTTATATATCTAGTTTTAATTATTTTACTTTCATGTTTTATGAACTATATGTAGTGGGGGGATGCCCCTCTATATGTTTTATCTATCTATGCTACTAGGGTACCCGATGCCCCTCTATCTATCTATATGTTTTTTCAGTCCTAAAGTTTCTCCATTGCATTTTATTTATGTGGCCATGTGTACTAAAATGGTGCTGATGACATGCGTAAGTGTTGTCTGATGTTTAAATCATGCTTTGCTATGTCATTTTTTGCTGCCAAACTTGGCATTAGCGAGAAAGGTCATTTGGGCACTGAATGTATAAAAGTATAAACCATAGATAAAAATGTCTAGCCAAAAGATTTGGGTGTAAGGATCCGCCCCTGGTTGTAAGGGGATGCCCCTCTATGTTGTAAGGAGATGCTACTAGGGGCACACTAGATGTCTTCTTTTTTTGAGAGGGGCACAACCTTTTTCGGTTCAAACACACGAGTAAAAACTTTGAAAACACCATAGCACAAGTAAAAAAATATATTAAAAAATGGTGCTTGGTTGAAATAAACTAGAACCAAGCAATTGCAACTTTTTTGGTTCACAAAGACTGCTCAAATAATTATCTCAAATAGCTTATGCATAATAATATCTCAAATAATTATCAGATGAGTTATCTCAAAAAAGGTGACTACAAGAAAGTTAAAATTTGTGAAATGATCTAAAGCCGAAAAGATATATCGATGTCAATGACCGTGTGCACTTTTTTTGCACTCCTTTTATCAATGGGCCTGGATATGTTCTATTCGGCCCTGCCTAACTTCTATATGGGCCTGGCCTTTTCGGGCAACTGTGGACGAACCTTTTTTTTCCTTTTCTCCCTCTACCACTGAAACTGAAACTGATGATGAACTGAAGAACTAAAAAACGGGGCCGAAACAGAGTGGAGAGGACATGCTGAATTCGTACAACGCAACACTTTTATTCAAATATACATATCATTATGATTACAAATGATGCCTAATCTATTCACTTACGACTAATTATCATCACATAAACAAATGCGAGAGCAATTACACAAACATAAAAAAGTCCGGCCATCAGCCCCATCAAATTGCCCTGCTTCTGCAATTCGATGAGTTTCTTCATCTGCTTGTTTAGCTTCTTCAGCTCTGCCGTCACTACTGCATCCCCCACAGTAGCCCCAATGAAATGGGCAGATCCAGGGGCCCCAGATCCAGAAGCGCCCGATCCAAACTTGCCCAACTTCTCCGCCTCCAACGGTAAATCGAGCTCCCCTGATGCACCCTCCAGTTGAATCCGCTCTATGTACTCATCTAGCCACTCAAAATGGGTGCATTGCTTCAATTTCTGAAATTGGAAAGATGAACCCTAAATCCCAAATCCGATGAAAAATGGGGAAAAATTGGGCAAATATGAAATTGGGATACAAAAACCAAAATTGGCATATTGAGAAGTAAAATCTCACCTTTCCCTGCTCTGGTTTGCTCTCGCATTTCACGAATTCCCGCCCAAGGTTGCCATTCTTGTTGGTCGTTGTGACTAGCCACTTCAGGGGTGCGATACGTGGGCATGCAGGGCAGCTTGTCATGGGCACTGCGCCATAGCGCGACCATGAGCGGCGGGAGGCTGAAGCGGAGCTCGACATTGCTAGGTCGCGGCCCGGAACGGCGTTGCTGCGCGTCGTCGCCGGAGAAGAAGAACAACAACGGTCGGGGAGGGGGGGTGGGGGGCGAGGATGGGCTCGGGTGCTGCACGGCTCGGGCCACGGCTCGGTGTCCTCTTGTACCAATGCTGACCTGGATAAGTTAGTGGGTCCCATGCAGTGGGTCCCGCTCACCTGACCAATGCAGAGTTGGATAAGTTAGTGGGTCCCACGCTGTGGGTCCCGCGCTGTGGGTCCCGCTCACCTGATTCAAGTTTTAAACATGTGTCTTTGGATTAGGCAGCAGTGTCGCATGGGAGCTATTTTTTTCAACGCAGATGTCGCATGAGAGCTATTACAACCAATGACGTCGCATGAGAGACAGTTCACATCAACGACGTCGCATGGGAGCTATTCGCCCAAAAAAAAATTGAGTACACGAGAAATTCTAAGGAACTAGATGAGATATATTTATAACTATATAAGCGGCTTCAAATGTTACCGCTTAATTTGGATTATCCACAAAGAGAAATTGGAGATACTAAACTTGGATTTAGTCCAAACTAATGATTCGGACAAATAAGATATTACTTTTTCTCTGGACTATCAACTTCTAAAGCTAGTACTAATACTGTTTGTTGTCACAACATCTGTGGATGGATGCTTTTCAGCTACGAATGTTGTGAATAAAAAACTGCACAATAAAATCGATGATTGGCTCATCAGTGATTTTTTAATTTGCTATGCGGAGAAATATATGTTTTCTGCCACTAGTAATGATCTGGTGTTTGATCCTTTTAAGTAGATGAAAATCAAAAGCGGACACTCTAAAATTTGAGTGACTTTACAACTTCTTTCACTTGATGATACTTGTTTTTAAACTTCTCAAACTAACTTATCATTTTTTAATCTTTTTAGGAAGATGAGAAGCTACAACTGGAGCTGCAAACTATTTTTGGTATTACTCTATTTATAATATGTAAGGAACTCAATTTATAATTTCATCCAACAGGTATGTCTTGCACTCTTCAGCTTTCATTGTAACACAATTTGTGATAAGTAATAGCATATGTATGTTATCTTTAGTGCTATCCTCTTGCTTAAACTTGTGTAAAATTATACTTTACATTTAATTATACACCAAATCTTTATAATGAGTTAATGAGTGAACCCAATGACAAAAAATTCTGGCTCCGCCCCTGAGCCAGCGTAATGGCGTTGGGTTCAGTTGAACCCAACTATTCTTCCTGGCCGGGTATATGTACACGTATACTTACTTGCATGAACCCAGTGGAAAATAGGGCTTGAACCCATCAAATTTAGAATGCAACGCAAGAAGCCCAAAAGCCCGTAAAGTGAACTCCATCCGTGCCAGCCTGCCAGGTAAGTTCGTGGCTTCGTGACCCTTCTAGGTATTCCTATTCTCCTGTAGACATGTACGCGTACACAGGCAGCCGCCAGCAGCATGATCTTTCGCCGTTCGCTTCGTCGACTCTCTCCCAATCTCCTCCATGAGCCGGCGACGAGTCCCGCCGACAAGGGTATGTCTGGGCGGCAACCTTGCCGCCTATTATAAACGAAAAATTCAAGGTACTGAGTCGCATCGTCAGATCTCCTCTCCGTTAAACATGGTGTAGTTTTCTAATTGTCATTCCCCGTATTTTGATTGATCTAGGCCATAAGATAGTATTTTTCATATATAAACTGATCACTAGATTGAGGTCATCCATTAGAGGTAGGCAAAGTGCACCAAATACGACTCCAAGTAGTCTTGTGAAGCATTCTATACAAAGAGGAATTAATTAACACAAGTTGCCTTATGATCTGATTTATAGGAAAAAAAATGGGCGAATAGCTCCCATGCGACGTCGTTGATGTGAACTGTCTCTCATGCGACGTCGTTGGCTGTAATAGCTCTCATGCGACATCTGCGTTGGAAAAAATAGCTCCCATGCGACACACCATTTACGCGGCTAGTTGGCTGTTAGTTAGGCTGAGGTTTGGTTAGGACACTGGGGGTTATGTGCTCTGACTGGTGGGGTCCACCTATGGCCACGTAGACAAGAGTCAACCGTCCACGACTCGACCTGGGACTGTGTGACCGTTCTCGACTCGCCCGTGCTGGACTGAGCGAGCGGCGCCGCCGTAAGCATCTTCTCCGGCAGCGGTTTCTTCTCTGCGGTGGTGGAGCGCATTTCTCGGCAGCGGCAGAGCTATTGCGAGGTGAGCCCGAAACCCTAGTCCCACTCCCCAAAATTTTGGGGATCTGTGGCCTCATGCTGCCCTCTGTTTCTTGGCGATTTAGAATCGGGCTCCATTGGATCCGGGGGTTGTTTCTTCTCCGCGGCCCGATGGTGGAGCGCCTATCTCTGCAGCGGCTATTGCGAGTGAGTATTTTCCAAACACTACTCCCATTCCACTGAATTTTGGATAATCTGTGGCCTCATGCTGCCCCTGTTTCTTGGCGTTTTAGAATCTCGATTGGATAGGAGATGGAGCGAGGGCTGGATGAGATGGAGCGAGGAGACAGTGCTTCAAATCGGTAATGCCACCCTCTTTTCTTGGCGATTTAGAATCGAACTCGATTTGGTAGTGACTGCCGCCGCTGCCTGCCATTGACAAAACAGGGGAGGTTCAAGTTCTGCCACCACATTCGCCATTATAGTGGAATTTTTCCCCTGTAAAGCCAAGCTCAGTGATGGCAGTGTCCAAGACATTGATAGAGATACCACCGTGAGGTTGGATGTCGAATTTGCAAATGTTGATCCCCAGGAATTGGAGAGCATGAAGGAGAAGGCTGTGGGCAATTTGGTGGAGAGAATTGGGGAGAGTATTGTTTGGGGTCCAGAATAAGAGGTATCTCTGCAACGTTTCGATAACTATAATGGTGAATATGTGAGAATTGAAGATGGAGAATCCATGGTTGCTGAAATTGATCAGCAAGAAGGGTGGGCAAGCAAACAAGTACATTTTATGTAGAGCTAATTGATCTGCAAACTCATTCCAGAGTTGGTTATGTGCAATCAAAGAGGGCTGCACAGATGGAAGATAATGAGTGGGTTTCACAAAAGAAGATGTTGGCATTGTTGACTGAACCGACTGTAGTAGATGAAGACACAGGGATTGATGCAGATGGAGAGGAGGGAACCCATGGTGCTAGGAAGATTGTTGTTGACTGGAATGTAGTAGAGTTGAATGAAAAAACATATTTGGTCATTACACCAATATCTGACATTGATATGGCCGAAATGTTTGGCATTCAAGTTGATGACAAAGATAAGGAGAAGGATGACAGTTCTTTGCCTGTTGAAGGTAACACAGCCCCTAGAAATGCAAATGAGGATGAAGAACAGCTGATGAGAGAGGCTGCAGATGATGTGGATGATGCAGATGATAATGAGCTGGTTTGTTTGTATGACAAAGAGAACCCAGTTATTGAGGTGGGAAAGTTGTGGCCAAGCATGAAGGAGTTTAGGATGTCTTTCAGGACCTATGCAGTGAAAAAAGAGTTTGATGCCAAGACTATGTGGACTGATCGAAAGAAATTTTATGCTCGGTGCAAAGGTTATGATGGTGGTGGCAATCCTTGCAAATGGTACTTGTCTGCCAGACTACAACCTGATGGAAGTACAGTAAGGGTAAATCAAATACCACACCAGCATACATGTATGACCACTTCACAAAGAGTTTCAAAGATGACATCACAGCTTTGGGTTACAGAGAAGATTACTCCTATTTTAGCCAAGACTCCAAACACTACTGCAAAGAGGCTTAAAGTTGACTTGGAGAAGCTGTACCCCATCCAGCTGCAATATACCACAGTGTGGAAAGCAAAACAAAGGGCCATGAAATCATTGTATGGTGACTGGGCAAATACATTTAGGATGTTGTATAGTTTTAAAGCAGAGGTGGAGAAGAGGTCACCTGGGAGTGTGGAGAGATAGATACAGAGGTAACAAAGGATGGCAAGGTTTTATTCAGCAAGTTTTTTATGTGTTTGAAGCCTTGCATAGATGGATTCAAAGCAGGTTGTCGTCCATATTTGAGCATAGACTCATCTTTTTTGACTGGAAAGTGGAATGGTCAGTTGGCTGCATGCAATGCTCTAGATGGACACAACTGGATGTTCCCAATTGCAATAGGAATGTTTCAATCAGAGACAGAGGCATCGTGGATATGGTTCATGATGCAACTGAAAAGATGCATAGGGCCAGTTTCTCCTTTGCCATCCACACAGATGCATGTAAAGGGTTGGAAAATGCAGTTAAAAATGTTTTCCCACATGCTGAGCAGAGGGAGTGCTTTGGACATATGTGGATGAATCTGATAGAAAAATTCAGAGGAGATGAATTTGGGCGCATGTGGCCAGCAGCAAGATCCTACACCAGACAGACACATTCCTATCACCTTGGTAAGATATTGGCATCATGTAGTGATAATGAATTTGCTTCATGGTTGAACACCAACCATTCTCTGTTGTGGTATAGATCAGGTTTTAATACTGCCATAAAATGTGATCATATCAATGACAACTTGGCAGAAAGTTTTAACAACAAAGTGAAGGATTTGAAAGACTTGCCTGTGCATGACATGGTGGACCAAATAAGGATCATGATCATGCGTTTGTGGGAGTTGAGAGAAAAATTTGCTAATATTTTGGAAGGGGACAAGCTTCCAGCAGTGGTACAACAGTTGGTCAACAGGAGTAGAAATCTTTCACATCTATCTGTTGAGAAATCTTCCTTGTGGGGTGCTGAAGTTAGAGATACAAAGAGTGGCAAGAGGCATGTGGTAAATACTGAGTTGCATGAGTGCACTTGCCAAGAGTCACTGGAAAACCATGTGAGCATGCCATACTTTTTTTGGCATCTAAACCCAGGTTAAATATGCACCCATATTTGCATGAGTATTATTCAGTACAAAAATTCAAAGCTGCATATGCAAGTCCAATTCCTGCACTGACTGACCAATTTCAGTGGCCTGAGGTGGAAACAGAATTTACCTTGTGTCCCCCTGTCACTAGAAGAAAGGCTGGGAGGCCTAAACAGAGCAGATTCAAAGCTTGGTTTGAGAAAGGTGGTTGTAGTAAGAAGGGGAAAAAGGAAAAGGAAAAGAATGATAAGCCCAAGAGGGCTCAAAAAGGTAACAAAAATAGGTGCAAGTTGTGTGAGGTACTTGGGCACAGAATTGGTTCATCCAAGTGCATCTACACTCCTCAGAGGCCAAAGTATGTTCATGTTACTATTTTTGCAAGTTTTTAATTTCGCTACTTGTTCTAGTATCTAACCTAGTCAAATGCTTTATTTTTTAGGAGGAAGCGTGCAGAAAAAGCCCCACCTCTTGTTGTTGAACAATGCTGGCCAGTGAAAAAAGCAAGACTCAATGGCTATAGAAAGAAGAGCACTAAGTAGATAATGTTTGGTGACAAAGATATGGAGCTAACTGAAACTGTTACTGCTGAACATGAGCTAAGTGTTTCTGTTTTGGACGATGTGATGCATACTGAATCTGTTTTGCAGATGCTAGGGCAATCTGAAACTGTTGCAGATGAAGCAACTGTTGTGCTGCCATGCGAATCTGCTTTGACAACTGTGTTGCCATGTGTTGGAGGTTGTGCTGCCAAGTGTTGAGTTGCAAACTGAAGTAGTTGAACAATTTGTGCCATCTACTCAATCTACAGAAGTGCAAACTGAAGAAGTGCAAACTAAAGAAGTGGGACATGGTCAGGTGAAAAAGTTGAGGGGGCCTAGTGGAGTTTGCAAGGGGCCAAAAAGCAAGAGCATCAACATCAACAAACTATGCGGCGTGGAACCAAACGGTGGAAGAAAGCAGAAGAAATCGAGTGGTAGAAAGAAGCAAAAGAAATAGAGTCGAAATCATTCAAATTTGATGTGAAAACTTAAGTTTGTTGTCATTTGATGTGAAAACTTATGTTCTTTCATGTGAAAACTTATGTGCTATGATGTTGATTTGACTTGAATAAAATTCAAATTTGAACCGACATTCAAATTTGAACCTATCTCCAATATTTTTTGAGTTCATTTGTTTGTTCTGTGATGTTGCATCGTTTTATGTACTACTATGCACTTTAGTTCATAAATCCAACCCTTTTTGTGAAGTCCAACTCATAGTCACTGAAAATGTTGTACAAACAGGCTCCAAAGTAAGGGAAAACGGCCCAATTTCTAAGCAAGTTTTTTCGATCTTCTCAAAATCACCCAAAAAAGATTTTCTTAGCTTATATTATACCTATATAGGAACAATATGAAGTCTCACCTTTTTTTGAATAAGTATTCATATTATTTAATTTATTTTTGAAAAAACACCCTTTAATACAAAGTCAGCAATAAAACAAGTTTAAAAATTTTAAATGCAAAAATAACTTCAGATCCTCCTTAGTCACTCTAAAATGAAGCTAAGGTGATGGTTTTTTTTTGACTTCTTTGCATTTTCAAAACCTCAAACCCTCTTCTCACTCCTTTGAACTCTATGCAACCTCAGTCGAGATAGTCCAATTTGTGAAGGTTTTTTCATGCAAAGATCATTAGATCAAGTTTATCATTTTATATCATAACTATGTAACATAAAAAGGCTATATGCGCAGGTTTTTCATTTTTTAGATTTTTTTTTGAATTAGTTATACACATTTGAATGTCCAGTCAAACCTTTCAAAACCCCGTTGACTGCCTCAAAACCCCATGTAACCCTAGCGCCAAACGTCCACCGTCCATCTAACCCTAACGCCAAACTGCGGCCGTCGGATAGGACTTCTAGAAGGATTCCGCGGGGGCGATCCGTGGGCTCCAATCTGATTGGCCATCGTTTTTTCTCTCTGACGAACAGATAATGTTGAGCGGGAGAGCATCTAAGTGACCGTTGGGCCGAGCGGATCGGGCCCGACAAAGCTTGGCGTGCGTGCGCACGGCCGTCGAGAGGGGGGGGGGGTGGGCTGCATGCGAGAGGGTCAATGACATGTGGGCCATCCCTGTCCCATGCATGCCATGCAACGTCGCAGCCTAGCTATTCTTTGCTCTTGAACGCCTAGCCCTTTGCATGCGGGCTTGCATGCACGCATCGACGCAGAGCGCGTCAGGGGCGCAGCGTATAGGTACGTCGCTTCTAAGCTATTTTAACAAATGCATGTTTGAACGAGACGGACACGTCGGTGGTGCAGCTCCTTTTTCAGTGTCACGCGCGGATGAACGGGCCTGTTTCCCACGCGGCGTCACCGCCGATGCAAGTGCACGAAACGATGCATGTCGCCTGTGTCGCCCGTGCCTCTTTGGATGCTCTGGCCGCCGTTTTTTGAATTAATGCCCGCAATTACTTATGCCAGTGCGAACGGAGAAGAGAAAACGATCTACAAGGGGCACCGTGTACACATTGACCACGGTTGCAACGGGGCTATAAAAGGGCACCATTTCCTCATCCTCTCACACTCATCTCTCAAGCCTCCTCCCCTTCTTCTTTTCGAGCAAAATCCACCACTCGAGCCACCATGCAGTTCAACAGCCCTACCTACCGTCGCCCTCGCACCGTGCCGGAGAGGCAGTACCCGGCCGGAGTCGTCGTCGAGAACGGCCTGAGGGTGTGGGCCATCTCTAGGTGGAGGGGCCCTAGAGAGTTGGCTCGCTTCTTCCTCCAAGCCGGCTACCGCCACCTCCCTCCAGCCACTCCGCCCATGTTCCACCTCCACGAGCAGTACGATGGCAACACCGGCCCCAACGGTTTCGTCATCGGCCTCTACGTCACCTTCAACAACCCCTACGACGCTCGCCACCTCCTCGGGGAGGTGTTCTGGTGTGGATGCGAGTTTATCGCGTTCACGACCTACAACATCTTCACCAACTTCCACCACATCTTCCCTCACCCCAACGGCATGCACACCCTTCCCTACCAGATGCCGGAGGACGACGAGTGAGGGGCCCAAGGAGGAGGGGCCAAGGAGTGGCAAGGAGGAGGGGCCAAGGAGTTGTTCAAGGGGCGAGTCTTCTATCTATCTAGTTTAGGGCTCTAGTTTGTGTTTGTGTTGGTTCGGGCATGTGTGCCCGTGTCTTTTATATATCTAGTTTTAATTATTTTACTTTCATGTTTTATGAACTATATGTAGTGGGGGGATGCCCCTCTATATGTTTTATCTATCTATGCTACTAGGGTACCCGATGCCCCTCTATCTATCTATATGTTTTTTCAGTCCTAAAGTTTCTCCATTGCATTTTATTTATGTGGCCATGTGTACTAAAATGGTGCTGATGACATGCGTAAGTGTTGTCTGATGTTTAAATCATGCTTTGCTATGTCATTTTTTGCTGCCAAACTTGGCATTAGCGAGAAAGGTCATTTGGGCACTGAATGTATAAAAGTATAAACCATAGATAAAAATGTCTAGCCAAAAGATTTGGGTGTAAGGATCCGCCCCTGGTTGTAAGGGGATGCCCCTCTATGTTGTAAGGAGATGCTACTAGGGGCACACTAGATGTCTTCTTTTTTTGAGAGGGGCACAACCTTTTTCGGTTCAAACACACGAGTAAAAACTTTGAAAACACCATAGCACAAGTAAAAAAATATATTAAAAAATGGTGCTTGGTTGAAATAAACTAGAACCAAGCAATTGCAACTTTTTTGGTTCACAAAGACTGCTCAAATAATTATCTCAAATAGCTTATGCATAATAATATCTCAAATAATTATCAGATGAGTTATCTCAAAAAAGGTGACTACAAGAAAGTTAAAATTTGTGAAATGATCTAAAGCCGAAAAGATATATCGATGTCAATGACCGTGTGCACTTTTTTTGCACTCCTTTTATCAATGGGCCTGGATATGTTCTATTCGGCCCTGCCTAACTTCTATATGGGCCTGGCCTTTTCGGGCAACTGTGGACGAACCTTTTTTTTCCTTTTCTCCCTCTACCACTGAAACTGAAACTGATGATGAACTGAAGAACTAAAAAACGGGGCCGAAACAGAGTGGAGAGGACATGCTGAATTCGTACAACGCAACACTTTTATTCAAATATACATATCATTATGATTACAAATGATGCCTAATCTATTCACTTACGACTAATTATCATCACATAAACAAATGCGAGAGCAATTACACAAACATAAAAAAGTCCGGCCATCAGCCCCATCAAATTGCCCTGCTTCTGCAATTCGATGAGTTTCTTCATCTGCTTGTTTAGCTTCTTCAGCTCTGCCGTCACTACTGCATCCCCCACAGTAGCCCCAATGAAATGGGCAGATCCAGGGGCCCCAGATCCAGAAGCGCCCGATCCAAACTTGCCCAACTTCTCCGCCTCCAACGGTAAATCGAGCTCCCCTGATGCACCCTCCAGTTGAATCCGCTCTATGTACTCATCTAGCCACTCAAAATGGGTGCATTGCTTCAATTTCTGAAATTGGAAAGATGAACCCTAAATCCCAAATCCGATGAAAAATGGGGAAAAATTGGGCAAATATGAAATTGGGATACAAAAACCAAAATTGGCATATTGAGAAGTAAAATCTCACCTTTCCCTGCTCTGGTTTGCTCTCGCATTTCACGAATTCCCGCCCAAGGTTGCCATTCTTGTTGGTCGTTGTGACTAGCCACTTCAGGGGTGCGATACGTGGGCATGCAGGGCAGCTTGTCATGGGCACTGCGCCATAGCGCGACCATGAGCGGCGGGAGGCTGAAGCGGAGCTCGACATTGCTAGGTCGCGGCCCGGAACGGCGTTGCTGCGCGTCGTCGCCGGAGAAGAAGAACAACAACGGTCGGGGAGGGGGGGTGGGGGGCGAGGATGGGCTCGGGTGCTGCACGGCTCGGGCCACGGCTCGGTGTCCTCTTGTACCAATGCTGACCTGGATAAGTTAGTGGGTCCCATGCAGTGGGTCCCGCTCACCTGACCAATGCAGAGTTGGATAAGTTAGTGGGTCCCACGCTGTGGGTCCCGCGCTGTGGGTCCCGCTCACCTGATTCAAGTTTTAAACATGTGTCTTTGGATTAGGCAGCAGTGTCGCATGGGAGCTATTTTTTTCAACGCAGATGTCGCATGAGAGCTATTACAACCAATGACGTCGCATGAGAGACAGTTCACATCAACGACGTCGCATGGGAGCTATTCGCCCAAAAAAAAAATGAGTACACGAGAAATTCTAAGGAACTAGATGAGATATATTTATAACTATATAAGCGGCTTCAAATGTTACCGCTTAATTTGGATTATCCACAAAGAGAAATTGGAGATACTAAACTTGGATTTAGTCCAAACTAATGATTCGGACAAATAAGATATTACTTTTTCTCTGGACTATCAACTTCTAAAGCTAGTACTAATACTGTTTGTTGTCACAACATCTGTGGATGGATGCTTTTCAGCTACGAATGTTGTGAATAAAAAACTGCACAATAAAATCGATGATTGGCTCATCAGTGATTTTTTAATTTGCTATGCGGAGAAATATATGTTTTCTGCCACTAGTAATGATCTGGTGTTTGATCCTTTTAAGTAGATGAAAATCAAAAGCGGACACTCTAAAATTTGAGTGACTTTACAACTTCTTTCACTTGATGATACTTGTTTTTAAACTTCTCAAACTAACTTATCATTTTTTAATCTTTTTAGGAAGATGAGAAGCTACAACTGGAGCTGCAAACTATTTTTGGTATTACTCTATTTATAATATGTAAGGAACTCAATTTATAATTTCATCCAACAGGTATGTCTTGCACTCTTCAGCTTTCATTGTAACACAATTTGTGATAAGTAATAGCATATGTATGTTATCTTTAGTGCTATCCTCTTGCTTAAACTTGTGTAAAATTATACTTTACATTTAATTATACACCAAATCTTTATAATGAGTTAATGAGTGAACCCAATGACAAAAAATTCTGGCTCCGCCCCTGACCCCAAGCGACCCTCAAGTGGAAATCAGTAGAAGAGGAGGGCGGAAGAGCCACACATAAACATTAGGAGGTACTAGATTATGTTAGTTATAAGATGTAGACACGTAGAAGATAGGATCACGCAGAATGCATGCGGTGTAATATAAGATGTTTTCAATATTTGAATGGACTACATACGAGCTAAAATGAGTTAAGAAGCACATCAAAATGTGTCTATATACATCTGGTTCAACAGGTGGTGTAAATGTCGTTTCTTTCTTTCTTTCTCCGCCCCGTGTGCGTTTAACAGGTGGTGTGAACCTGCGAAGCAGCGGAAGGGTCCACAGCTGCATGCATGGGTTCGGGTTCTCGACTCAAAGATACAAGCATCACTATCGGTAAAGTTAAGTGACGTGCCCCGGCGCCAGGTAGAGTTAAGCTCTGAATAGAAAACAAGAATGGGAAGCGTGCTTTAACAGGATTTGGTGAAGGGTGCAAGATCATTTAGCAGGTAGGGCCTCCGATGGCCACTCTGTTATCACGTTGTTAATGCTGGCAGCATGGACAACAGCAGGGAGCTTGGGAGCCTCAGAGATTTTCTTTTTTTTTTTAGAAAAAGAGGAGGACCCCCGGCCTCTGCATCTGGGAGATGCATACGGCCACACCTCAGAGATTTTCTACCGGTCAAACTTTGCGTGTTGTCCTTCGAGAGCATATGGACGAAGAACGAGCCCTCCTGCGAGTGGAGTCGAGTTCTCCCACGAGCATTGAAGGCAGAATCGAAACAAAATGTATGAGCTTGTCAGTTCATTCTGTTAGATAATAACGAAAAAAAAACGAGACAAAGAGACACGGATTTTTACGTGGAAACCCTTGCGGGAGAAAACCACGGACGCACGAAGGCGCAATCACTATGATGGAGGAGTATTACAAGCACGAGACGACAGACCGTCTGAGGTGCGACTACATGGGGTATATGAGAGGGCAACACATAGGAGTCCTTGTAGGACAAGTAAACGAGTTGTACTCGTACGCGTCGACGCCAACGCAAAAGCCCACACCGGTTGTACTACGTCTAGTCCAACCCGGTACTAGAATTTGGATCACAATTTAACAATCTCCATGTTGAGCCAAATTCCCTCCAGTAGTCGAAGAAAGTGAATAACTCCATCCAAATCAGCATAAACACCTTGTGCGTCAAAGTCCATTGGACTAGTGAGAAATACCAACTAAGCCTGAGCAAAGCTCAAACTTATTGGTCGGAACTGGCTTTGTCATCATATCAGCAGGATTATCATGAGTACTTATCTTGCATACCTTCAAATCACCTTCAGCAACAACATCTCGAATATAGTGATATCTGACATCAATGTGCTTTGTTCTCTCATGATACATTGGATTCTTTGTAAGATATATAGCACTTTGACTGTCACTAAATACGGTAGGGCAAGATGAGTCTCCATAAAGCTCAGTGTACAAACCTCTCAACCAGATAGCTTCTTTGCATGCCTCAGAAATAGCCATATACTCGGCATCGGTAGTGGAACAAGCCACAATAGACTGCAAAGTTGCTCTCCAACTCACAGCACAACCACCAATGGTGAAAACATAACCTGTGAGTGATCTTCTCTTATCCAAATCACTAGCAAAATCAGAATCAACAAAACCAACAAGTCCATCTCTAGTTTTCCCAAACTGTAAATAAGCATTAGAAGTACCACGCAGGTATCTGAAAATCCACTGAACTGCTTTCCAATGCTCTTTTCCAGGATTAGCCATGTATCTACTGACAACACTCAACGCATATGATAAATCCGGACGAGAACAAACCATGGTATACATAAGTGAACCAACTGCACTTGAATAGGGAACACTAGACATGTACTCAATATCTGCATCTGACTTAGGACATAAAGCTGATGATAATTTGAAGTGTGCAGCTAACGGAGTACTCACCGGCTTGGCATTATGCATATTAAAACGACGAAGAACTTTATCAATATATTCCTTCTGACTGAGATACACTTTTCCAGATGGTCTATCTCTGGATATTTCCATGCCAAGTATTTTCTTTGCTGCACCCAAATCCTTCATCTCAAATTCATTACTCGATTGCTTCTTTAGTTCATCAATATCTGACATACTGTTTTGCAGCAATTAGCATATCATCAACATAAAGTAGCAAATAAATAGTTGAACCTTTAAAAGTTTTCAAATAAACACAACTATTATAGTTAGACCTTTTGAAACCTTGAGAGAGCATAAAGGTGTCAAATCTCTTGTACCACTGTCTCGGGGATTGTTTCAATCCATAAAGAGATTTGTTTAACTTACAGACAAGCTTTTCTTTTCCAGGAATAACAAAACCTTCAGGTTGTTCCATATAAATATCCTCTTCTAATTCTCCATGTAAAAATGCAGTTTTAACATCCAATTGTTCAAGCTCAAGATCATGCATGGCAATAATACTGAGTAAAGTGCGAATAGAGCTATGCTTCACAACAGGAGAAAAAACTTCGTTATATTCAATACCTGGAATCTGACTGTAACCTTTAGCAACTAACCTTGCTTTATATCTTGTCTCATCATTAGGAGAAACACCTTCTTTCCTCTTGAAAACCCACTTGCAACGAATAGGTTTCTTCTCTCTAGGTAATCTTACTATATCCCAAGTGCCATTCTTTTCAAGTGATTCCATCTCATCATGCATAGCGGTCATCCACTTATTACTATCACTAGAAATAATAGCCTTGGAATATGAAGAAGGTTCAGCGTTACTTTCAATTTCTTCTGCAACAGATAAAGCAAAAGAAACAATATTGCACTCTTCAATTAACCTGTCAGATTTATTAGTACCCCGTCTAACTCTGTCACATGCAAGATTCCAACTGGGTGGAACAATAGGCTGATTTGGAGTGGGAGTGACATGATCATCATTAACGACGGGTTCATCATGTGCATCAACAATTTCATTACTAGATGTATCACCTGAATCAATAACATGCTCCACCTCAACAGTAGGATCCTGAACAATAGGCTGATGTTCACTCTCAACAGGAACATTAGTAGATGAAACATCATGTAACATAGCAGATTCATTAAAGATAACATTTCTGCTAATAACAACCTTCTGGGTTTCAGGATTCCATAATTTAAAACCTTTAACACCAGACTTATAACCAAGAAAGATGCACTTAACAGCCCTAGGCTCCAATTTTCCATTATCAACATGAGCATAAGCAGTGCAACCAAAAACTCTCAACTGTGAATAATCAGCAGGTGAACCAGACCATACCTCAATTGGAGTTTTCTTATTAAGAGCAATAGATGGTGAACGATTAATGAGATAACAAGCAGTGGAAGCGGCCTCAGCCCAAAAACGCCTATGCAAACCTGCATTGGACAACATGCAACGGGCTCTGGAAATAATGGTCCTGTTCATACGCTCAGCAACACCATTTTGTTGAGGAGTATAAGGAACGGTGTAATGTCTGACAATGCCTTCAGACTTGCAATAATTCTTAAATTGCTTAGAACAGAATTCCATACCATTATCAGTGCTAAGTATTTTTACCTTCCTTTCAGTTTGTCTTTCAATCATAATCTTCCACTCCTTAAATGCTGAGAATGCTTCATATTTATGCTTCAAGAAATAAGGCCAAACTTTTCTCGAATAATCATCAATAATAGTCAGCATGTAACTAGCACCACCTAGTGACTTTTTGCGAGATGGTCCCCATAAATCAGAATGCACATAATCAAGAATACCTTCGGTTGTATGAGTCGAAGTGTTGAACTTCACCCTCTTGTGCTTGCCGAAGACACAATGCTCACAAAATTTCAATTTACCAGGTTCATATCCATCAAGAAGACCTCTCTTACTTAACTCTGCTAAACCATGTTCACTCATATGTCCAAGACGCATGTGCCAAAGGTTAGCAGCATCACAATCAGAACTCTTTGAAATAACTGGAGTAGCGTTACCTGAAACTGTAGAACCTAGAAGGTAATAAAGACCATTGGTCGAACTTAAGTCACCTTTCATCACAACAAGGAAACCTTCATTGACCTTCAAAACACTATCTCCACCTGAATATTTGTACCCCTTTGCATCAAGGGCACTCATAGAAACAAGATTTCTCTTCATCTTCGGAATATACCGAACATCTTTCAAAGTTCTGATTATGCCATCAAACATCTTGATTCGAATAGAACCTATGCCTTCAACCTTGCATGGTGAATTATCAAAACCCAAAACGGAACCAGCAGCAGAAGTGGAATCAAAAGTAGTAAACCAATCTCTATGCGGGCACATATGAAAAGTGCATGCAGTATCAAGTACCCACTCATCATTGGTCTCAGCACATCCAGCAATAACTACAAGAGCATCATCGGAACTATCATCACGAGCAACGTTAGCAGAATTTTCACCTTGTTTGTTACCTTTCCTCTTTTCCTTGTTCTGCAACTTGAAACACTCTGAGATGTCATGCCCGTCTTTCTTGCAATACCTGCAATACTTCTTGTCTCTGGATTGCGACCAGCCCCTGTAGCCGTTCTTACTTTTGCCTCTGTTTCCATTATTGGAGTTCTTTTCCTTTGTCCTGCCACGAACAGATAATCCCTCGGCTTGGGATGAACTCGAACCATCATGAGGCACCATTAATTTCATCTTCTCCTTAGAGTTCAAAGCTTCATAAACTTCATTAAGTGTGAGAGTATTACGACTGTATAATATGGTGTCTCTAAAATTGGTATAAGAACTTGGCAGTGAACAAAGTAACATTAAAGCAGTATCTTCCTCTTCATACTTAACCTCCATTGCAGCTAGATCAGATATGATCTCTTTAAATTCTGAAATATGATTCAAAACATTACCTCCCTCGGGTAACCTGTGCAGGAATAATTTTTGCTTCAGATGCATCTTGCTGGTGAGATCTTTAGTCATGCAAATCCCTTCCAGCTTTAACCATAGAGCGGCGGCAGTTTTCTCGCTCAAAACTTCCTGCAAAATATTATTATGCAAATGGAGTTGAATTTGTGACAAAGCCTTACAATCAATTCTTTTCTCCTCATCAGTCCAATCTTGAATTCGGTTCTTCCCAAAACTATCCAGTGCTTCATCATAATCGGACTATGCCAACAACGCCCGCATCTTGACTTGCCATAGGGTAAACCTTGTGTCACGGTCCAGCAGTGAAAGATCGTACTTCATGAAAGCCATGAGTAGATAAAATCTGTGCACAAAATAGTACAAGTCGGAAGCAGAATAATTCTTGATAGAATAAATTTGCGGATCAAACGTAATAGGAAAAGTAGCACCTGATAGCTTAGGACGTGGACGTAGCGGAGGCAGAACAGAAATCTAGATGGCTTCCCGTAAAAAAAGTACTAATTGAAGTACTAGTACTTAATCAATCAGATCTCAAAAGACGTGCTGCAACTAGTACTTGTACTAGTACGTCACGGCCACTCGAATTGTTGGCAGCGTCCTTGCCTCTTGAATCCTTGACGCGTGAGCAGCAGCAGTTCCTCGGGACTTGAAGCCACTCCGTGCAGCACCGGCGGCTCGGTCTTTGACAGCGGCCGGTAGCGGAAGCCTCGGTGGACTGCTGGATCGGTAATCGGATCGGCAGCAAAAAAATCCTGTCGGCCTCGGCGGATCGCACTACGCGGTGGCGGCGCACAGGAACCCTAGTTTCTCTCGTACTCAAATCTCGTATCTGCAACTTGGCTCTGTATATCACTTGTTAGATAATAACGAGAAATAAACGAGACAAAGAGACACGTTTTTTTACGTGGAAACCCTTGCGGAAGAAAACCACGGACGCACGAAGGCGCGATCACTATGATGGAGGAGTGTTACAAGCACGAGACGACAGACTGTCTGAGGTGCGACTACATGGGGTATATGAGAGGGCAACACATAGGAGTCATTGTAGGACAAGTAAACGAGTTGTACTCGTACGCGTCGACGCCAACGCAAAAGCCCACACCGATTGTACTACGTCTAGTCCAACCCGGTACTAGAATTTGGATCACAATTTAACACATTCTAATATCTTAACTTGCACTATCACACAATGAAAATTATATTGTACATATGATGCCTAGATCATGTGTATGATGTTTGGTACATAAAAGTTGCGTTTTGATTCCGGGCTAAATAAACGGAAGTGACATATATACATTGCAAACATGAATGGATACGGTAAAATGTGGGAGGGTATATATATTGAGCCCAAGGCAACCAAAGAAACTTGGGAATCATGTGGAAAATATGACACCGTGTAACATGTACAACTCATGAGATGTTTTGCCAATTAGATTATTATTTTGGGTGCAAAAGCCTATACATGTACACCAAGTCACATTATTAGGTCCGCGAATGCATCGTGTCTACCCAGGATGATGGCGACTATTCTATTTGGAAGGAGGGGCATCCTGCCCATTTTCTGTTTAGTGTTGTTCCTTTCCCTTTCTACCTTCAACATCAGCGCTTCAGCGGCCCATCCTGCAAGCGCTACGAAGAGCTGCGCTGGGAAGGGCTGAGCGAGGCCACCGTTAAGCTGCTGCTGTGACAGCTGTCCACCTCGATTGCGAGCGCTGGTCAAGGCGGAGCGCCATGGGCGCACAATTTTTTTGCTTTGCGCTGTGGGTACAGGGCGAGGGCATGTGGGAGGGAGGAGGAGGCGGCCAGACAGCAAGAGGCAGACAACGGGGGATGCGTGACGAGAGAGGCGACGGCCAACGACCGAGTGCCCCAAGTTATCCTGGACGTTCATTGGCATCAGATCGGACGGACGCGCGGCAACCGACTGAAATTTGTGCTAGTCGGTCGGCGCCTAGCATCGCCCAAAAAACATGCGCAGAATCACTGTTTAATTGATTTCTTCTTGAATACGTACAAATTAGGTAGGATGTTTTCCTTGGCCAGCTAGTACAATACAAGACTGTCTATACGTTATATCCTAAATTGATATGTCTTGATCTAAGTCTTCATACAAATCTCACATGGATTTATGCATTCTACTAACAAAAAAGAAAAGAAACAGATTTATGCATTCTGAAAGCTGGGACTAGTTTGTCAGCTAGTATCTTGCAGGGTATCATACCGAAGTCAGCTACAATGCAACCCTCAAGTAACGGTTCAACTTCAAAGAGGAAAGGAAAGCGCTGGAATCACTTTATTTTTAGAAAAGCTAATAAACAAACTAAATGAAGTGTTGCCGCCTCTCCTCTCGTGAAAGGTTTTGAAAACCTACAAAGACACAAGTACCACGTAGACAACAAAAAGACGCATCAGATCTTGAGCCCAGCCCCCGCTTCGTCCTTGTCAGGGCGACACAGGCGACGCCCTAAACCCATCCACTGGGGGCGCACACTCCCTCCTTCCCTCCCACCGCCGCCGCCGGGGGATGCTGCCAGGCTAAGTCCGGGGGCTGACGGCGGTGGCAGAGGACATCGCCTCTCTCCCGCGTCTCTGGGGTTGTGTGGGGTCCCTTATCGTGCGGAGAAGCGCCTGATCCAATCTTTGCAGCACGACGACAATGGGTGCGGTGTGGCGGGTTGTTGGCCAGCCCTGCCTCAGATATGGGCTGCGGGCGCGGAGGCTGGGCCTGTTCCGGCGGTAGCGTACCATCTGCCTTTGGATCGGCGGCAGCGGTGTGCAGGTCCTAGTGGACTCGTCGGCGGCACCTCCGGTCATATCTGTTCTCGCCGGTGCAGCCGGCGGGGGTGGTCATCTTTTCTGTCAGAGGTGGTCGGCCTGCGGCTGGGTGATCGAATCTCAAGACTCATCATCTAGTCCCGGCTGTGAGTCGGGGAGGCATCGTTGCCGGTGAAAATTGAGCCGATGGCGGCGTTTTGCATCGTTCCCTTGATGAAGGCATCGTCGTGTAACTAATGTCGATCGACTCATGCTGCTCCGGGGGAAACCCTAGGATCCGATCTTCCAGATTGGACGATGACGGAACTGCAGCATAGTTTCTCTCTTGGGAGCATCGTTTGTGGAGCAGTGCTAGAAGACTAAGGCAGGAGGTGAGCGGCTTCGTCTTTCACGGAGCTTCGTTGGAGATGTCAAGTCATGCCTTGCTGACAGGTGCTACGCTATGTCATGCATGTTCGGCAGGTGCTACGCATGACAGATCTTCCAGAGACTTCAAGTTGTGTCGGCTGGTGGTACTTGGCGGCATGGTGCTGAGGTGTGTACCGACGACGACCGCGACATGCTCAGCAGTTCGTGCGCAGGGGTATGGTGCCGTTGGGCGCTGTGGTAGCGTCGACGGGTGGCCGGACTGGCAAGGATGACGCGGATCTCCTTCCTGAAGATGGGTCAGCGGTATATTGATGATGAAGGCTTCTACAACGTGTGCATGTGGTGTGCGCTTTAGGTTTGCTGCACCGGCTGTAGGTTCCGATACGTTATGTGGATGGATCGGACGACACATGTTTTAAATATGAGGAGTGAGAGCACTCCACATTATGGAGCTTGTAGGTGTGGTGGTGGCTTCAATGGCTTGATGTATGTTCTGGTCAGACCTTTGTTGAATAATTAATAAAGATGGTTGCATGCATCGATTGATGCAGAGACCGGGGTCTTAACCTCCTTTAAAAAAACACATTGCGAACCTAAGGCGAGATGTATACATGTTCGAGCTGGCTAGTTTCCTCTAATATTTCTAGTGGCACACCATGAGAAAAAAAAAACATATGACAACTATGTATAGATGACGTTTGGTAGATAAGGGTTGCCTTCTGATCCCTGGGTACAAAATCAGACGGCCAAACATATAGTTCAAACAACAATGGCAAAATATAAGAATGTATATATTGAGCCGGATCTTGAAGAAACTTAGAAGAAAACACAAGCATGTGGCAAGTATGAGGCTGAGGTGCACACCTCTTCTTTTTATGAGGGCTAGGTACACAACTCATGAACGGTACTTCTTTCTCTTAATCAGGAGTAGCCTTATTTAAGCTTGTTTTGTGAAGCGGCGGGTATATGTTGCATTTTCTTATCGCAGTTGGTAGAGTGTGTGAGGACGATAATGTTGCTCAACTGTAAGTACTAGAACACAACTGAACTTGCATAATCTATGCGTGGTTAAGCATGAGGCAAGATCAAGATAGAGAAAGGTTGTTGACCGAAACGGCCTGCCTGGCACACAGACGCAACGGGGCACCCGATCAGTTTGCTGACTCCTCCAGTGGACTAAAATTTGTTTCTCAACGACTTGGATTTCAATTAAATTCTGTCGACAGGGAGAGACTTGAAATTCTTTTACATCCCGTCTGCATCTATGAATTGGGCACGGAATTGTAGAAACGGTATTGGATCAGCTGAATACCACGCGTTTGGATATCTCTGGAATTGAACGGTTTGGAGAAACGGTTCTGCAAGAAATTGTATGCCTCTTCGCTGCCTTTCCTTGCTCTTTTTTGTCAGCTTCGAGAAGGTTGGCAGGGGAGGCCGACGAGCAGAAGCGAAAGGGTGGCCGCTGAAGATAAACCATGACAAGGAAGATGCATGTAATTAAATTCAGTACATTATCTTCTCACTATCCTCGCTTGTGCCTATGCATTCACCATGTGCAGTTCCCGGTGTCCCTGTCCGCCGGTCACAGCCGGAGGGAAGCTGAGTAAAAAGAGCAATGCAAAAGGCCTAACGCCAACATAAAAGAAGATCATCTCTACTCTGACTGACCCTGAGGAGAGAAGCAGAGCATGGAGGAGACGCGACAGTCGTTGTGGGCGATGGGAGCTCAGCGAGCACTGCTGGGTCGAGAACACACGACACACCGAAAGCCGTGTAGGAAGTCCCACAGGGATGGGCTCTGCTGCTCGAGGATGGTGTGTTAGGTTTTCTCTATCAATTCGACTCAATTGAACAAGGATCGGTTACAAATCAAGCTACAGGTGGATTGGAGTTCATCAATGGAGGATTGAGAGAGCTAGAGAAAGAAGAACATTAGAAGCCTATCCTAAGCCAGCGCCAAACCTGGACGCAGATTTTTAGAGCACGGGCTCCTGGACACCATCTATACTCATCATCTAATGTTGCTTTGAGATCCGTGCTACACAACTAACTTACTACATGAAAACTTTCTCTTTTTTGTTTCTTCAAAACAAAACAACAAATGAACTTGAAACTTTCCAGGACAACAAAACATTCTTAGAACAATGTGAGATAAAACATTCTTAGAACAATCTTATTTTTAGTATTTGTGATGCGTGAAAAAAATCTGAAAGCTTCTTCCCACGTTCTAGTAAGAATATTTTGTTGTACTGAAAAGTTTGAAGTTCATATGTTAAACTATATGAGAGAAACAAAAAAGAGAACAATACTTGCACGGATCGCGATGCGGAATTGGACGGCTAGATAAGAGGGTGTCCATGAGCCTAAGCTCCACAGGATATTTTCCGCCAAACCTCGGCTGAAGCCGCCTTTCCATCCTAGCCACCTTGTGCGTAGCTGCTCCACTGTAGTATTTGTAAGACTCGCCTCCCTTCTTTGTGCATGTTGACGAAGTACGTGCTCTCCCATGACAGCAGCCAAGTGTCAAGGGCGAGTGTCGAAGGGGGTCTCAAAGCAAAATATATGAGCTGGTCAGTTTCATCTAATATCTCAACTTGCACCATCGCACAACACAAAATATATTGTAGATAAAAAGTTACATTTTTATTCCCCGCTAAATGACCAGGTCTCAAAGTGCATACCTGAATGAACGTGGTGAAGTATCATAGGGTATATATTGACCCCTAAGCCACCGGAGAAACCAGGGAAGCATGTGGGAAGTATGACACCCAGTAGCATGCACAACTCATGAGCTGTATTACTAATTGGATTATCATTTTTAGTGCAAAAATCTACGCATTCGTGTAGCATGTGACAAGATTTTGTCCATGGTCTACTCACACATTACATGGATGATCTTTCTTATATTTGATTTAGTAAAGCAAAACTATCATACTTGTGAGATCTTAACTAGAGGGAACCATGGTGACATCATACTCATCCTTGGTGTACTGGTAGTAAAAAAAACCCAAACTCAAGGAGGAAGTATGTAAGTATCTTTGCCACTTCATTGTTCCATATCCAAAGCCTGGTAATTAACTGCCATATGCATTTTTGTAGGAACAATTTTCTTGCATGGATGGTGAAAAAGAGAAGGCGACAAAAGCCCTCTTGAAAGCAGCCCAGAAGATACTCTCCGACGTGAAGCACACACTATGGTAAAAGGCCGTGTTGCGGTGTCGGGTGCTCGATGACAAGGGGCTTAAGATGATGAGGAAATATGCTTGCCAGATCAACTTGGAGAGAGAAGAGTACATGTCAGTGGTAAGTGACATGCTAATACTTTGAGTCATCCGCCGCTTTCTACAAGCATTATTCAATGATTTGATTATGTCTGACTACGTGAGGGAACCATGGATGAAGGAAGATTGTTGGGAGGCGTTTGTTGGCATCTGGCGTAAACCAGCATGGTAGGTGCAACATGTGGAGAAGGGAAACGATCGCGCGAAAATGCCAGGCCCAGCACACGTCCAAGGGAGCCGCAACATAATGACTCTGAAGCAACATATGGTATGTGGAATATGATGTTAAGTTTTTCTCACGGTGCATCTGTGTTTATTAACCTTGATGGTTCCTTTTGCAGGATGCGGAGCTTAGTCACCCGGTCCACATCCTAGAGGCCTGGAAAGAAGGTCACAAGGGGAAGGATGGCGGCGAGTTCTGAGTCGGCGGAGGAGAAGAGTGAGGTCTTCCAGGAGGTGCACGGGGATCACACTTCTCTAGGTTAGCACCAAAACCATTCATATATGTTGATGCCTCAAAATAGAACCCTTGCAACCTATATGAGCCTAATTCCATATTAGAGGCTTTATTGGAGAAGTGGGATGCTGAAGAGGAGCAACTGTGGAAGGCTGAGGCGGAGAAAAGAGAGAAGGAACAAGCAGAAATGAACGAAAGGTTCAAGATGCTCGAGCTCAAACTCTAGGTAGAACATTCTCTTAATTTGGCCACATTCATTATATAGCAATGAACAATGCTCACATGACTCTACTCTTTTAGGCCCTTATGCCATCTCAAGGCGGTGGAAATGATGCCCCTCCTCCTCCTCCTCCAGAAGCTTAACCCTTTGGAAATGCCTCTCCTCCTCCTCAAGGCGGTGTCCAAGCATGTGAACTTGTGTGAATATGTGAACTTGCATGAATTAACCCTATGTATGAATATGTGAACTTGTGTGTGATGTGATCTAGCAATGTTTTTTGCTCTACGAACTTGTATGAATCATGAGCCTATGTGAAGTAGTTTGAGTTATGCCTATGTGAACTAGTTTGAATTATGCCTGTATGTGAAAATGTGTGTGATGTGTTGGAGGAATTTCTAGGGAGCTAGGAGCTCGAACATTCATTTGATATGTGTGTGATGTGCTTGAGGAATTTCTAGACAGAAAATGTATGTAGTTGTTTTCACTTGTAGGGATTAGATAAGAAACAGATTGACAACAGAAGCAATGAGACATATTTTCGAGAGCAACACTAAAAAAATACTCGCTTTCATGAGTGGGGCACTTGGAAAAGGAGCCACCTGTACTGGAGTGCCGTTCTTTTCCGAGGACCCCTTTCGGAAAAGGGGTCACCTTAGTACTTTAAATACTGTAGTACCATTCTTTCCAAGCGATACCCTCGGAAAAGAATGTCACTCCAGTAGTGCCACTCTGCTCGGTAAATGTACCACTGCCATGTGGGACACGTGGGCCCACACATCAGGTTCAAAGGTTTCAGTCAATGGTAGGATGCCGAATGGTACCAGATAGCTCTCGGTAAAGAGTGCGTCATATTATTCTTTTTGAAAATTTAACAAATAATATTTTTCACTGATAACTAGGTCCAGTGGATCCACTTGTCAGGTCAGAATGTTTCTTTCATAGGTGTTTTACCGAGCGGGCTCTCGGTATAGATAACAGAAAATCACGGAGCCGTCATTTGCAAATGGACATGCCATGTGGCTAGTCTTTGTCGTGCGGTGCTCTCGACCTCTGTGCCATTTGCCGATTGTGCTTTGTTCTCCATGATGTCGTGTCGGTAAAATCAAGTAGTTGTCATGAACCCGTACGTAGTTGCCGAGTGTAGCTCTCGGCATATGTATGCTTGCCAAGTGCGCGTGGATTGGCACTCGGCGAAGAGCCAGACACCCGGCATATATGGAAATTGTAGTAGTGGTGACATCAAATATATATGGTACGAAAAAATACTTTTATGATCAAACTAATTTGGCGTTGTAGATGTTGGTACATATTTCTATATATTTGGCCAAACATAAGTAAGTTTGACTTGGGACAAACGTATAAGGGCGTCTTCCAATCCTATATGGTGAGTGCATAATCTGGTGTAGAACGGAGCGGTTATCGTAATTTGATTTGCACAAGTGCTTCCTCTACAGGTACCCTGGCCTTGTAATCGCACCGTGAATTTATACGAAATACAGCAGACATACAATCAACAGTTTTTGCATATGTGTTGTTCCCAATTGGGAATCACCAAGAATTGACAGGTTAGCTAGGTAGCCATCGGCAAGTAGTACACATGCTGGAAAAATCAATCTTCCCGGCGTGAGCTAGCTCTGTACGGACGGCTCAATCATATCCCATCGATTCATCAAGTGCGTGGTTGTTGCTTTCAGCGAGAAGTACACCAGGAGCGAACACCGGTGTATAGCTAGTGCATGCCAACAGTCAGTTCCCTCTAATGTCTTAAATGGCACCATGCGAACAACGAAATTGTATATGCGATATACCCGGCTAACTAAAGAGGATGGTTGATAAATAAAAGTTTCATGCTAGTTCCCGTCTAAATATGTAGTGAGGCAAACGGATGGTTATATATTGAGCCAGCACCAAAGAAACTTGACATGGAAACAAAATCATGTTGTAAGTATGACACCAAGCTACAAAACCCATGAGCACTACTATTTTTGACGGTGCAACAACGGACTTATTTCTATGTGTTGGGGATAAGACTCATGCCTATGTGTTGAGGGTCAAAGCCTAGCTCATGTGCCCATTGTTGTATAGTTATCATAGTTCTTTGGAGGCAAAAAGAAATTATACAAGTCCCCCGTTAAAGATTTACTCATGCTATGCAAGTTGCAACGGCTATTATGGCCGTAGTACATTGGATAACTTTTACTAGATGGGTACACATACTAGATTAAGTTAGTTATAGAGGCGTAGTACATTGGATTTTTTTCAGATTAAAACATAGGATCACACATAATTCATGCAGTGTAATGTAAATAGCCTTCCTTTATTTATTCTGTGTGTAGGTGGTGTGAACATGCGAACCAGCAAGGTAGAGTAAAGCTCCCAACAAAAAACACGAAGGGAAAGTGGTGCATTAACGGCGGTCGATGAAGGTTGCCGGATCATCGAGCAGGCATGCCACCACCAGCAGCTCAGCTACGCGTGGTCAATGCCAGCAGCATGCATGGACAGTAGCACGGAGCCTGGGCGAACACTGGCACGTTTTGTACTGGACAAACTTGGCGCATTCGCCATCGAGGGCATGTGGACGAAGAGCGAGCCCTCATACGAATCGACGATGGTGGTCCTGTGTGCACTAAAGGTAGAGTCGAAACATAATGTCTAGGTTTATCAGTTCCTTCTATTATCCTAACTTGTACTGTCACACAATGAAAATTATACTGTACATATGATGCCTAGATCATCAGTACCTAGATAAAGGCTAGATAAAAGGAGGGACATACATTGAAACATGAATGGATATAGTAAAATATGGAAGGGTATATATTGAGCTCAACATCACCAAAGAAACTTGGTAAGCATGTGGCAAGTATTACACGAAGTAACATGTACTACTCATGAGATGTTTTGCCAGCTAGATTATTATTTTTGGGTGCAAAAGCCTATACATGTGTCACACTATATATATGTTTTTTGTGAAGGGGAATTTTATTGACACACAATGGAGCATCAAGAGTATACAAACACAATGAACACACATCAGGCCTCTACTAGCTAGAATGCGCACAACCAACATGAAAACATGCACAAACAAAACTTGCCGACGAATAGCAAAGCCCTATAAGATCAAAGCTATGCGTAGGCGAGAAAAGAAAACACAGGGTGATCAACTCCATAATTGGCAAACTGCAACAATGAGTATATTCACACGGTGACCATCTCATGACATCACACGGACTACGAGATTCTTCAACAACAACACCTTCATGAAGGAAGCATTGAGCACCATCGTTACCGGATCCAATCACCCAGGGCCAGAATCTAGGTTTTCACCTGGAAAACCCAGTCCGAGCATATCCGAGCAATGCCTTCGACAAGGTAGCGATGTAAAAACATCACCACTGACTATGAGGTATAACCAACTTGAATTAGACCTAGGCTTTCACACTAGGGCTCGAGAACATGTGCTCGAGTAGCGCCACCATTGATGTCACCGATGTCTGCATCTATTTTCCATGATCCCAGCAGGTATATGAGATGTGCGTCTGCTGCCGCTACATAATCATTCCTCTGCATCAAGCAGTTGTCTACAGTTCGCATCTCCGTGCCAAAGTCTACCACCGGATCTTAAGAGAAATCCCCATGGAGAACATTCGTGGCCCTTGCAATCCCTAACGATTTGGCCATCAGATGTCCGAGTGGTCAACAACAATGTAGCTGCCCGGCCGGCCACAATGTTAGCGTCTGCCATGCTACAAATTGGAAAGACATGGGACCCATATACGGCAAGGCATTCGACCATGCCGACCTCGCACGAGCCACATCAGGCCTGAAGCAAGGGTTGCAGGATCATCGGCGCCACATCTACAACCATGCCACAAATGAGTTTGGCACTACATCCGGCCAGATCAAAGGAGGGAGGGGGGAGGGTGGTGCACTGGGGAGGCCCGCCGTTGCAATCCGACTAGCCATGGAGGCCACCCCCGGTGATGGCGGGGAGGACCAATGAAGGAGGAGGACGTGTTTGCTGGCGACTGGGTGCCTTGGGAGTCGCCTCCCGTTAAACTTTTCCTTGAAGTTGAGTATTCATGTAGGACGGTGATGCTTAGTGAAATTAACTGGATGATGTTTTATTTCATGCAAGAGGGTGGTTTTTGTGCATCCGCGCACATTGCACCCTCCATGCACCCACGATAAAATACTTAGCAAAACATTTCAAAAAAATTCTGAAACTTTGTGGATGTGATTATCACCAAATGTTTTAGATGCTTGCAAAATTTGGTGGCAAAATAACATCCAAGGAAATTTGTACTAAAAAAACAAAGTTTGTGTTGAAAACATGTGAACAGTAACGTGGGTGCAGAGCATCATTTGTATTTTGTTTTGTATGAAGATTATTTCATGTTTTTTGGGGACCAAACTTTGCGGGCTCCTAAAACATTTGCTCATAATCACATCCACCAAGATTTATATTCTTTTTCTATTTTTTTGAATTTACTATCCACTGCATGGGTGCAGCCACTACTTTCCCTTCATGCAACCAGAATGGAACATGTACCCTTTCGGCATGATTTACCTTTTTCTTTGGTGAGGGCTTACTTTACCTTTGCGTGCGATGTCCAACAGGAGAGAAACTTACAACTATGATTTTGGTTATGTATTCCGTGGCATATGTTGTTTTGTTTTGTTTTGTGTTACTTTTGTGGATGTCACGGATTAGGAAGCCGTATCGTCAGAAATTCTGAAATAAATGCAGGATAAATGCGAGCACCAAGACTTGAACTCTGGTGGGCAGGGGATACCAATGTCCACCTAACCATCTAAGCACAGGTTGGTTCACGGCGCCTCCGCAGGCTGATGGCAATTGTTCTATGTAGGAGGCAAGGCATCCCACCCATCTTCTGCTTATCCTTACTACCACTAACAGTAGCAGGGCCTTTCCTGATTTGGAGGGGATCATTTCAGTCCTCTCTCCTCTCGTGCATGGTCGTTTCAGATTAGTGGATCTGGACCAGGCTACTGCACGATTGTGATACAAAATACTGGAACCTTGTTTCATGGTCGTGGCAAAAAATTCTGATAATGCTTGTAGTATTTGAACCCATTGGACAACACACTTCTGTTGTCACCCCTGTTGTAGGCATTTTCTTTGAGACATTGTTGTGATCTTGATTCATTTACCCGGGATCCAAGATGAAAATCCCTGTTTTGCCAGTCATATGGTAGGATTGGCGTTGTCAGTATAAGTGTGTTGTCTCTCTTCTTGAAACTGTTGGTTTGAAAGAATGGTGACTTAATCATAGATATTTCGGTCATGTCTTATTAATGTGTATTCCATGTGCTCTACGAGTCTACCTGGTTTTTTGTTGTTGAGAAAACCTGTCTACCTGTTGACAGTTTATCCTCCTGAACTTGCATTAATCTCTACTATTAAAGGGGAGTTGGAAATTATAACATAGATAGTAACACGCATGCCACATAAGCAAAAAAATAAACATGATGTGGCAAGCAAATTAAAGAGGAGAGAGACAAATAGAATACTCCCTCCATCCATGGATAAGTGTACATCTAGGTTTTGTCCTAAGTCAAAGTTTTAAAACTTTAACAACATATATAGAAAAGAGTAGTAATATACATGATATTATATTGGTATATTATGAAAGTACATTTCAGAACGAATCTACTGGTACTAATTTAATGCCATAAATCCTCCTACATTTTCCTATAAAGTTGGTCAAAGTTTTAGAATTTTGGCTTAGGACAAAATGTAGATGTACACCTATTCATGGACGAAGGGAGTAACATAATAAATGAAGGTATCTAGGTTACACCTATGACACTAACCACTATCAAGGTAATAACATAGACTTAGTAACATATGCATGTTACTGGTCTGAGTTACTCCCCACTATGACTAGCCTAAAATGTCCCTCCATTCAACCCCCACCCCCCCATATCATGCATTAATTTAGTCAAATCAAATCTTAACAAAATCTCAACTACATAAAAACTTTTTTTGCCTTGCCCTATACATACCCAAATCAAAATCATTTCTTACAAAAATCAAAACTTTCCCTGCCTTCCCCACCTATACTCAAATTAAATCAAATCTTATCAAAATTTACAATATGATGGGTATAAGATTTATGTCAGACATGATTGGTGTTAAACCACTAGAATATGGATGCTGCCATTTCAACGTACGGGCAATTAGCTAGTTTTAATAAAAGCATAGTTGTGTGCATCTGAGGACGCAAAAGCTAGGAGGTATGACTTTCTTTTCAGAGAAAAAACGCATGATATGCAATGGCTATACCTCTATAGCATACTACTAGATTTGTTTTTTGAAACGAGGCAAATATTTTCCATTTTGGTTTATCAAGAAGAAGAGAGTTGCTCAATTAATTAGAGGAAAACCGGACAATAAGTTGCACAACCCGCTGGTCAGGCACAGAAGATAAAACCGCACATACCACTATGAGGAGACATCGTCGAGGTTACACCTTGGCATCATCGTCAGCACTTCTCCCCAAGCTAGAGCCTCTGACTTCCCTGCAAACATCCAACGATAGAGCACACATCCTCGAGGTAGAAGCGGCCATGTCAAGATCTTGCCAATTGAAAAACGCACTCGCGTGCAATAGGGCAGCATCGATCCGAGGATAGCCGAGCAACAGAGGACTATGCAAAGCTGGTGCCACAAAGGATCACCGAGAAGGGCCATCCACCGCTTGTCATAATTGCCATAGGGACCCACTATGCTTCAACTCCACTGCACCAAATGGACCACAACGAGCCCGCAGACACGCCGTAGACCCGACTACCATAGCCTCACTGCAGCCCCGCCTTAGCACACCCACAGAGCCGCTACCACATGAGCCACTAACAACCACCAAGATAGCCATGGGTCTCTCCAGTGGGATCCAACTCCAAGATGGCACCCCAAGAGGGAACGCGACATTGAAATGATGTCATAGTCTGTTAAAGAAGCTTGGACCGATGGTTTCCCCAGAGCAACAAGGGCAGGGTGACGAGAACAACAGTGATATCACCTTCATCAAGGAAGCGACGCCCCTAGGCGCCACCATCGTCGGCTCGGGACACCCCGAGCACAGATTTCGCAGGTCGCCGAGCGCAGCATAGAATTAAAGGGTTGTGTTTCCTGGAGCACAAAGAAATAGCTATTTGTGAGCTATCATAGTTTCTAATCTTATTGAAGTTCCAAGCCCTCACCGCAAGAAAAGAAATTCAAACCCGATCTGTTCAGTTAGAATGAGTATGAGTTGCAATCTCCCAATTTTCCAAGCAGGTCAAATAGGAGTCATTTTGTCATTGATTTTTGGCTTAATATTCTCCATCCAATCTCCATGCACCTAGGTTGGGATGCAGCTCGTTAGATGCCTATGCACCTGGACGGAGGTAGTAGTATACGATCAGATCAACCATTGATTGCATGGGCTTTTTGGGTATTGTGATTAGCGAGTTTAGGTTTTATTTTTACTTACTCGAGGGTAATTTGGTCAACAGCAGGAGACGTGATCATGGATAATCACTCGGCTATCCCGTTTTTCTCTCTCGCCTCACGTCTTCTCTTCCTCCGCCGCCCCGGGCGACCCCTCCATCTTGGGCTCTTGGAGTTCTGCCCTCCAGAGGCAACATACCCTGCCGTCCCGTTTCCTTTCCGTCTCTCCATTCTCTCTCTACATTCGCTCGTCCAGACGAGAGCTCCTGTCTTCATCGATTCCCTGCCGGGTGTGATATTGGATTAGAGATGATGACAGAGTGAACTAATTCTATACGATTTGAGTATTTGTACTCCATTTGACATAGTCAAGGCACAATACTGAATTTCTGGACATGGCTAACTTGGCTTCTTCGGGGGCTATAATAGCAGCCTGGTTATGGTGATATGGGCGATGGAAAACATGAACTACACATACTGAATTGGTGTCTGTATATTGAACAAAATAGGAGAATCATAATTATTACTAAAGTGATTATGATACATAAGGCATCCGAGACCTGACAGTCTGCAATTGTAAATAGCACCATTGCTGCATGAGCACCACTATACAGCCGACACATATTAGACGACACGCGCACGGCGTTTCCCATCCAGCCATCGGCGACGTTGTCCGTAGAGTATTTGACGGCACAGAGGATTTATCGGGTGCAAATCATGCACACAACGTCGTGTGCAGATCAATTCCGTTGCTGCATATCTGTTTTTCAGTCCGCAACACATGCATTTGGAACGCGATGCGTTGATATCTTATGGGAGTGATCTAAAAGCCAGGTTCCGTGCATATACGTAGTATGAATTATAGAACTGGCCATTAACTTGTCAGGTTATAGTCGACAACTCAACACTAACTTATGAGGTTCTGAGCTCTTTGCATTCAGAATTGTGCATATGTATTAGGTTGTATGCATACGAATAGCCTGCAGTAGAATTGTGCATCTGTGTTAGAATTATGCCCTCGTTCGTCTCGTCCTGACCTGGGCAAGCTGGCCGGAGGGAACTACGCGGTCGAAAATTTATAACCCCACGGCCGACGGCGGAGGCGGCGGCCGTAACTCTCTTCCCCAAGAACCGGCGCGCAAATCTTTCTCTCCTCCGCAACTTCCCCTTGACACGGCGGCAGGCAACCAGGCACCTCGCGTGGGAGGCCACAGGGCGGCAGCTAGTAGGGGGGACAGAGGCGAGGATCTACAGCGGCCGGTTAACCATAGCGCAGGTGCGGCGCTGCGTGCGGGAGAGAGAACAGGGAATTTTTAGTTACATCTCCTGAGTACCGAACATACCCTTGCCTTCGCGGGATTTGTTTCGCACCTCGGTCCATTTTGCCCCATCACTAGAAAATACTACTCCGATTCTCCGGTAGTATTGGTGAATCCATGCCTTTGAATCGGCTGCATGAATGGCTAATATTTACTCGGATGTACCGTAAAAGGTCTCAAAAAAATTATGTGCAGAATCACTGTTTTGTTGATTTCTTCTTCTTAGATACAACGGCAGGTTGTTTTCCCTTCAGTTGACTAGCTAGTACAAACAAAGATTGTTATATGTTATCTTCCTACAAATCTCATATGGATTTATAAATTCTGAAAGTTAACACTAGCTTGTGCGAGCTAGTACTTCAGCATATCATTACCAAAGTTAGTTGAAATAGCACAACATTTTAGAAGTGCTAAGAAAGAAATTAAACAAAGTGTTGTTGCCTCTCGTGGAAGGTTTTGAAAGCCATTCAAAGATATATATACAATGTGAACTGCCTAATTTCCTCTAATATCTCAAGTGGTACACCTTGAGAAGAAGAAAAAACTAAAGCTATTACAATGCGGTAAAGATGTCGATTGGTATATAAGAGTTGCATTCTGATCGGTAGGTCAGAAATCAGAGGGCCAAACAGAGTTAGTTCAAACAACAATGGCAAAATATGAGAGGGAATATATTGAACCGGAACTTGAAGAAACTTTGGAACAAAACGAAAGCATGTGGCAAGTATGACGTTTAAGCACACAACTCATGAGCACTGGTTTTTTTCTTCTGAATCCACAGTAGCGTTAGACCTGCATAACCTTTGTGTGGTTAAGCCCATCGCAAGATTAGGTTGGAGAAAAAGAAAAGATGTTGACCGCGACTCATAGAAGTACACAATCGAGGGGGCTCCCGATCTGTTTTCTGCACCATGGACCAGCCTAGTCTTTTTTTTTTGCGGGAGAATATTGGATTTATTCCTTTGAAATAGTGTTACAGTCTGCTAATACAAAACTACATACACTGTCTGGAACACGACGCAACCAACAGGCGGTGCTACCTCCAGAACGACCAATATTAGCTAAACAATGAGCAACACTATTTTGATGACGATCTAATTTCTGCGGAATAAACCCACGCGATTCGAGGAGCTTCTTAATTTCCAGAATGAGATTATTCCTAATAGTTTTCCACAAATTCAACTAAACTGCGGTCATGGTGGACGATGACAGCGCTGTGTCCTTCTCGGGGTATCGTCATTGCAGGTTGCGTCAACAGGATCGGGATATTACGGGGAAAACCCCAGATTTGGATCTCCCGGATCAGACGATGACGGTGCCTTCGGTGTTGTTCTCTCACATGGGGGCTTCGTTGTAGCAGGAGCTTGCTGGAGGGGACATGAGGAGGAGCGGTGTTACATCTATCGCTAGGCCGACGATGGGACTTGGCGTCATGGTGCAGCAGAGGGTCGCCGACGGGCGCGTGTGGATGGACGCGCACAGGCTGGTGATGCTGTCTGACGTTGTGGTAACGTCAACGACAAATGGCACTGGCAAGATCTATGCAATGATCCCTTCTCAAGATGAGACGACGGAAGATGATGGTGGCGAATCCTATAGCGTGCGCATGCGGTGCGTGTTGTTGGACGCCCAGTCAGGTTGATACTCTCAGCTTGCCAGATGGGCGGCTTCTTGAGGCCATTGGATTAGATGGTGTCCATTCATGCTGTCACGGCACATCTTCATACTTGTATGTGTAGCAACTTTATTCGTCTTGAAGGTGCCTTCGAATGGATCTTTGTATCCATTTTGTCAAACTCTCATAAATAAATTAATAAAGATGGCCGCATGCATCATTTTAATGCGGAGGCCGAGGGTAAAAAATATCCAAATCATAGAAGTATACTTGAAACTGCCGTGCACACGACGTTTACTGAACGATATGCTCCCGATACTGGAATCGAGCGGAGTACAAGTGCTGGCCAAGTGAATCCATGGCCCGCAACGTGTGAGCCGTAGTCGGCCGCAGTTTTGTCATTCTCACAGCAGCATACAAGTATACTCGTGCAGAATCCGAAGATGTACTGCGCCCTCCCGGCGAGCCTCCCCGTCGACTGCTCCTCGTGCGCTCCCCGACGAACTGCTCTTCCGGTGAGCCTCCCTGTGGCCGGATACCGCGCGCGTCGCGGGGCCTTCCTAGGACGGCTGCTGGGAGGCGCCTGGACGACGCTGTCGAGCCCAGGTCGAGGCTCAACTCCGGGGGAGTTAGGGAGGCACGACGCCGGTGAGGATACATCAGCCCGCCACATCTCAGCCATGCAACATCCGGATGTTGGATCCGGTGGAGCTCCTCCCCGCGCCGCCCACTTCGTGCCCGCCGCTGCCCGCCTCAAGTATGGCATGGCCGCCTCGTCGCCGGTGCATGGTGCTCTTCCTCTGTGCGTTGTAGCAAGGAGAGGGGATGGGAGTGGAGGTCTGTCGATTTGTCCGACGGGTGAACAGAGAATGGATAAGGTAGCGGCGTGGGGCGATGAAAACGTTCGGGGCAACCACATATTTTTCCGAACGAAAGGAATCAATGACATGCCTGCTTTGACACACTTTAAGATCAGGGCTGTAATTCTGTGGTCAATAGGTCATTCGGAGAGCATGAAACATGGACGTTCGGCACTTATCGATACCGTAAATAAATTAATAAATATGACCGCATGCATTATTTTGATGCGGAGGCCAAGGATAAAAAATATCCAAATCATAGAAGTATACCTGAAACTGCCATGCACACGATGTTTACTGAACGATATGCTCCTGATACTGGAATCGAGCTGAGTACAAGTGCTGGCCACGTGAATCCATCGGCCGCAGCGTGTCATGCGTAATCGGCCGCAGTTTTGTCATTCGCATAGCAGCATACAAGTATACTCGTGCAGAATCCGAAGATTCTGGGAGTGGGGCGAGAGGAGGGACAACTCCACGACGCATATGTACTGCATGCCCCTGGAGATCATGCACACGAGGAACAGTCCGGGGGGCGCTACAGGAGTTGTGGCCGGTCTGGCCTGGTGCCGCCCTCCATCTGCTTTAGGATTAGAGGCCCGACGGTGGGTTGCATGTAGATAGATGGTACTGTATTTTCCGTTTCTCATGCTACTAGCCCGCCAATTTTTTTCCAGATAATCGAGCTATTAGGGTGTGTGGCGAGCGACATGAGGAGTCTTGAAGGCTGAGTCAAAGCGGATTATACAAGCTTGTCAGTTTCCTCTAATATCTCAACTTGCATCATCAAACGACAAAAAAGTATGTTGTACATATAATCTCTAACTAGATCAAGATGATGTTTGGTAGATAAAAGTTACATCTAGATTCCTGGCTAAATAAGCACAGGGGTGGATAGAGCAAATCTGAATGAACATGGTGAAATGGGAGGGTATATATTGAGTCCAACACCACCAAACCAAAGAAACTTGGCAAGCACGTGGCAAGTGTGATACCACATGTACAACTCATGAGCTGTATTGTTAATTGGATTATTGTTGTTCATGCATAAAACTATTCGGCTGTGTAGCATGAGACAGTATTTTGGCCACCGTATATCGCACTATCTGCATGAACTATTTCAAACTTGATTGTATGTATAGTAAGTTGTATTTTTCTGAAACCTCTTAGGAATTTTGATTTTTCATAATTGAATATCGATACTATTATAGCATAGTATCATAATTCATATCTGCATTGAATTTTTATTTTTCATTTTTTAAATTTAAAAAAAAACTGTGGCCCATATGATCTATATGTCACGCTTTTGTAGGAAAGCCATGGCAGATGCTGGCTTTCCCCGTAGAAAATGTCCAAGTATCGCGCTCCTAAGGACATGTACAGTGGTTGATCAGGAGGCCATCCGTTATGTGTACAACATCATCTAGAGAAGCGAAAGGAACATGCTATACAAATCTCAACAATTAATAATTGCATGATCGTAAAATATCGGTGATTAAAATTAAAATAGAAAATGTATGAATAAAAGAAGACATCTGGTACAAGACAGGCCTTCTATTTCCTATAAAGAGATCATCAATTAGCTTAATCACGCCTGCCTTTCTTTCTCACTCTTCCACTTCATCAATTATCATACGTAGCATTGTTACGATCATGCCATTGTACACGCCATTACTCAATGTCACTCTCACTCACACCCGTGCACCCTAGCCCTAAATGCTCATCTCACCATTTCAACTGGCGATCGAAGCTACTGCTCACCTTCCGCCCCCACCCTCCACCCCCGCACCTTCTGCTCCCCCACCCGCCTAGAGACTGGCATCCCGCCTCACTCCGGCGAGTCACACCACTATCCTCCATGTTCATCGTTCTACCATTTTGCTTCTTTCGGCCATTGCAAGTTAGCCAATGATGTGTTTGGTTATGCATTGATCTATATAATGTTGGACAAGTATTGCCAACTCAAATCGTCATGTTCATTTATCCTCTTCATTTCCAATAAAGCATCAGTGTTACACACTACATATGTACTTCTTTGCATCATAAATCCGACATGTTTCCCATGCTACGAAATTTCATATCCACACAGTTTCACACCACCATAAAAAATCTCAAGTGCGACATTTCACAGGAGTTGGACAATACTTGGCCCGGGCTTTCCTTTTCTACCATAGCAAGTGGGTGAATACAACTTGTACTTCCCTTGATAAAAGATGAGAGGTGTTTTACGGTGATTGGGTTAGTACTCGGAGTACTTAGCAGTACTTACATGTCTGATCACGTCTGATTTTTATTAGCCGTCAGATCTTGCGGGGAATTTTAATTGATTAAATTTAATATGTTAATTGCGATAAGGGCATAATGGTCCAGGGGGAAATATCTTTTCTTGAACCGATCACCTGAGGACCAGATCCATGTCTACTCGATCCAGTTCAGAATCCTCCTCCGATCTATTCGCCGCCGCTCGCCGCTCCTGACCTTCTCCGTCCTCGACCTGCCCGGCGAGAGGAATAAATTCATCGTCTTCGTCCTCCACCCAACCAACCCCAGCCCACCACGCCGTCACCGAAGAAGAAGAAGGCCGGATCTGCGCCAGCTGAATCGGCGGCGACCGCGGCGGGCGATCCCATCTCTTCGCGCGTACCATCGTTAAGGTATGAATTCGGCTTGGCGTTTTGCTCGTTCTCTTGGCCGTTGCGCCCCTCCACCGTGCATGCAGTACAACCTCAACCCCACAAGATCCGGGTACGGACTAGAACAACGAATGGAAATCTTCATCGTGGCATAGTTTCTCTTGAGCTAATCGCATCATGTTTGTTTAAGTAAGATGTTGACGTTTGAGATGAGATATACTAAAGGAAGATGAGATACTGGTTCCATAGTTCACTTAATTTAGTTTATTAAAGTCATCATCACTTTAGGTTTGCATAGTGCATGAAATATAGTTTAAAGGAAGATGAGATACTACTTGTTGGACGTTGATGATTGCTTTCCCTCACATGTCAAACCAGCAAAGTCTTTTCCATGCACTTGTCTTTGCCTATGAGCTATTTTACACCTGCAACATTGATAAACAGAAAGATGTTGATGATTGGTTTCCCTCACATGTCATATGCAGGAAGACATGGCGTATGCAAGTGATGAGAGTATGTTCGAGTATGTAAATGTTGTCAGCAAGATGTTTGATAGTGAGGCTGAAGGCTATGAATTCTACAACAAATATGCTCTTGAAAAAGGTTTTAGTGTGAGGAAAAGCTACGTTGAGTGGGATGGATCCAACAAATACATAATTTTAAGGAAAATTGTGTGTAGTCGTCAAGGGTTTCGCGAAGATAAGCACATGAAAAGAAAGATGGAAGATAGAAAGAGGAGGCCACGAAGTTTAACTCGTGTTGGGTGTAATGCTAAATTGGTCATTACGAGACAGGAGGAAACCGGTCGGTGGTTTGTCAAGGATTTCATCGATGAGCACAGCCATCCTCTAGCCCCACGGGATCTTTCTTGTCTGCTGCGTTCGCACAGACGAATGAGCGATGAGCAGAAAGCGGACATTGCGGACATGGAAAAATGTGGGATCCGTAAATACCGTATTATGGATATTTTTTGCTTTCAATACGGTGGATTTGATAAGGTTGGATGCATAAAGAGGGACGTTTAGAATTTCTGCCATGCTAATAAGCAGGAGACAATCAGTGCCGGTGATGCTAAAACGGTGATCATGCACATGATGGCGAGGCGAGAGCGAGATGTGGATTTTTCTTCAAGTACTTGGTAGATGAGCATGGCCATCTGAAGGGACTGTTCTGGGCTGATAGTCAATCACGACTTGACTACGAGGCTTTTGGAGACGTCATTGTTTTTGATAGCACATACAGAACCAACAAATACAATCTGCCATTCGTGCCTTTTGTCGGGTTGAATCACCACCGCAGCACTGTTATATTTGGCTGTGGTATAATTTCTCAGGAAACAAGCCAGGCATACGAGTGGATGTTGCGGACCTTTTCTGATTGCATGGCACAGAAGCATCCGATATCTGTGATCACAGATGGGGACCTTGCAATGCAGAGAGCAATAAGGGTGGTCTGGCCAGACTCAAACCATAGACTATGTATATGGCACATTCAGCAGAACATTGTACGCCATCTGCATGATGACGACGTAAAGGAGGAATTCAGATCTTTCATTTATGATACTTCTTCCATTGAAGAGCATGAGATAAAATGGATACAATTCTTACAACGGAATAAAGTAACCAGTGAGGAGTCTTGGCTGCATCAGATGTATCAGATGAGAAAGTTGTGGTGTGCTCCATATCTTGAGGGGCGTTGTTTCCTAGGATTGAGCAGCAATCAAAGGAGTGAGAGCTTGAACTCTGTGCTACATACGCATCTTGAGGGTAAGATGTCGTTGTTTGAAATGCTAGAGCACTATGAGCGTTTCCTTGCGTCGCGACGGATTAACAAAGCTCTCCATGACGTCGAAGCCTTGCAGTCCGTTCCATTTACAGAGGAAAATGCTTCGCCGCTTGAGAAACATGCCGCAACAGTTTTCACACCTAGGGTCTTTAAGATGGTCTTATGGAGCATAGATGCTGTCAGCAAATGTCAGATTAGAGAGATACTAGATGGATCAGAAGATTCCACTTATGTTGTGTCCAAGCAGGAAAGAATGGATAAAAAATTTGGAGTGCGCATTGAAGAGCAAGGAGGTCTTTTGCACAGGGTGAGTTGTTCTTGCCGTAAGCTGGAATGCGCAGGCACACCATGTTCCCACATTTTTTACATATTGGGGATTTTAAAACAAACAATTCTGCCCGGTTGTTGCTTTCCCACTAGGTGTACTATGAATGCAAAATGTGCATACGCACCTACCTGAAAAAACCAGATGTATGACTATTCGCTAAGCCTGCAGAGGTACCGCGAGTTGCGGAATTGTAGTCACGCCGCAAGTTTCCAGGCATGCCACTCTGATGAGGACTATCACCGTCTAAAGATGCTTTTGCAAGCACAACATCATGGCAAGCAATCAAGTTTTGAACTAGCTGACAGCAAGGAGTCAACTAATGCTCAGCATAACAACATTAGGTTTGGCCCGTTGATGCCGCACTCGCAGAAAGTTGATAAGGTTCTGGATCCCGTGCATGTGCCAGGACGAGGTGCACCGAAGAAAAGGCTGCATGCAAAGACAAAGAAGTCAAGATCACAGAATATCTGTGGCTATTGCAAGAAACCAGGTTACAATCGACGTAAATGCGCTAAATTGCTAGAGGTACGAAATATGTTCATATTTTTTTTGCATGTGTTTTACTCATAATTGATGTCCATGTGATTTATTCTATTCTTTTTTGTAGGATCTCGAGGTTGAACTGTGATATCTACATACAGCATGAACCGACGATGAGCCTGAGAAAGTCGTGTGCCATTCAGCTTTGTGTGACGTGGTCTTTACATTCTATTTCATCGTGACAGTAATTTAGTGAAGTGCGGTTGTACTGCCATGCTACTGTATTAGTTCGACATCTTTCGTTTCCATTTTCTGTGTGTATCATGTGATGTCCAACTTTAAGAATGATGATGTATGTCGACAAATTGAGCACTATGATTCTTCACCCTTACTATGGTTGTCATGCATATTCATAATCATCATGCATATTCTTCATTTACAGAGCAATAATGACTGACGTATGTTTTAAATAAGCGGGGCCCACTCGGGTGTGCTTGGAAATCTTTGAAAAACCTCCATGCATGTTCATCTTCGCTGCATGCAAATCGGGCGGCAGCCGCTGTGCCAGTAGCTGTCAAGGCTTGATGAATCACTATTCACATGCTGGTCCCCGACCCTTGCATGCAGGCCCCCATGAGGCATAGACCGATGTTTTCAGCAGTCAGTCTATAGGGCATTATAAATTCAAAAAAATTCAAAAACTTGGAAACCTAGTTTTGTTTGTGGAAGAGATCATGTGTGCGAAAACTGAGGTGATTTGGAGGTGGTCCAAAAAATGCCCGCATTACCGGAGAGACCATTTGGTCTAAGTTAAGCCATTTTTTGAAAAAACGTGAATTTTTTCACAACCTCCAAATCACCCGAATTTTCTTGTACATGGTCACCCACATGTGCAAAACATGTGTATGCAAGAAAATTTTGAAAAAAAATATTTTACAATGCCCCCTTGAGGCATAGACCGATGTTTTCACCAGTCAGTATAGAGGGCATTATAAATTCAAAAAAATTTAAAAAATAAAAAAACTTGGAAACCTAGTTTTGTTTGTGGAAGAGATCATGTGTGCCAAAACTGAGGTGATGAGGAGGTGGTCGAAAAAATGCCCGCAATCCCGAAAAGACCATTTGGTTAACTTAAGCCATTTTTTGAAAAAACGTGAATTTTTCCACCACTTCCAAATCACCCAAGTTTTCTTGTACATGATCACCCACATGTGCAAAACATGTGTATGCAAGAAAATTTTGAAAAAAAATATTTTACAATGTCCCCTTGAGGCATAGACCGATGTTTTCAACAGTCAGTCTAGAGGGCATTATAAATTCAAAAAAAATTAAAAAATAAAAAAACTTGAAACCTAGTTTTGTTTGTGGAAGAGATCATGTGTGCCAAAACTGAGGTGATTTGGAGGTGGTCGAAAAAATGCCCGCATTCCCGGAGAGACCATTTGGTCTAACTTAAGCCATTTTTTGAAAAAACGTGAATTTTTTCACCACCTCCAAATCACCCGAATTTTCTTGTACATGGTCACCCACATGTGCAAAACATGTGTATGCAAGAAAATTTTCAAAAAAAAATACTTTACAATGCCCCCTTGAGGCATAGACCGATGTTTTCAGCAGTCAGTCTAGAGGGCATTATAAATTCAAAAAAAAATTAAAAAATAAAAAAACTTGGAAACCTAGTTTTGTTTGTGGAAGAGATCATGTGTGCCAAAACTGAGGTGATTCGGAGGTGGTCGAAAAAATGCCTGCATTCCCGAAGAGACCATTTGGTTAACTTAAGCCATTTTTTGAAAAAACGTGAATTTCTCCACCACCTCCAAATCACCCAAGTTTTCTTGTACATGGTCACCCACATGTGCAAAACATGTGTATGCAAGAAAATTTTGAAAAAAAATATTTTACAATGCCCCCTTGAGGCATAGACCGATGTTTTCAGCAGTCAGTCTAGAGGGCATTATAAATTAAAAAAAATTAAAAAATAAAAAAACTTGGAAACCTAGTTTTGTTTGTGGAAGAAATCATGTGTGCCAAAACTGAGGTGATTTGGAGGTGGTCGAAAAAATGCCCGCATTCCCGGAGAGACCATTTGGTCTAACTTAAGCCATTTTTTGAAAAAACGTGAATTTTTCCACCACCTCCAAATCACCCAAATTTTCTTGTACATGGTCACCCGCATGTGCAAAACATGTGTATGCAAGAAAATTTTGAAAAAAAATATTTGACAATGCCCCTTGAGGCATAGACCGATGTTTTCAGCAGTCAGTCTAGAAGGCATTATAAATTCAAAAAAAATAAAAAAATAAAAAAACTTGGAAACCTAGTTTTGTTTGTGGAAGAGATCATGTGTGCCAAAACTGAGGTGATTTGGAGGTGGTCGAAAAAATGCCCGCATTCCCGGAGAGACCATTTGGTTAACTTAAGCCATTTTTTGAAAAAACGTGAATTTTTCCACCACCTCCAAATCACCCAAGTTTTCTTGTACATGGACACCCACATGTGCAAAACATGTGTATGCAAGAAAATTTTGAAAAAAATATTTAACAATGCCCCTTGAGGCATAGACCGATGTTTTCAGCAGTCAGTCTAGAGGGCATTATAAATTGAAAAAAAATAAAAAAACTTGGAAACCTAGTTTTGTTTGTGGAAGAGATCATGTGTGCGAAAACTGAGGTGATTTGGAGGTGGTCGAAAAAATGCCCGCATTCCCGGAGAGACCATTTGGTCTAAGTTAAGCCATTTTTTGAAAAAACGTGAATTTTTCCACAACCTCCAAATCACCCGAATTTCCTTGTACATGGTCACCCACATGTGCAAAACATGTGTATGCAAGAAAATTTTGAAAAAAAATATTTTACAATGCCCCCTTGAGGCATAGACCGATGTTTTCACCAGTCAGTCTAGAGGGCATTATAAATTCAAAAAAATTTAAAAAATAAAAAAACTTGGAAACCTACTTTTGTTTGTGGAAGAGATCATGTGTGCCAAAACTGAGGTGATTTGGAGGTGGTCGAAAAAATGCCCCCATTCCCGAAGAGACCATTTGGTTAACTTAAGCCATTTTTTGAAAAAACGTGAATTTTTCCACCACCTCCAAATCACCCAAGTTTTCTTGTACATGGTCACCCACATGTGCAAAACATGTGTATGCAAGAAAATTTTCAAAAAAAATACTTTACAATGCCCCCTTGAGGCATAGACCGATGTTTTCAGCAGTCAGTCTAGAGGGCATTATAAATTCAAAAAAAAATTAAAAAATAAAACAACTTGGAAACCTAGTTTTGTTTGTGGAAGAGATCATGTGTGCCAAAACTGAGGTGATTTGGAGGTGGTCAAAAAAATGCCCGCATTCGCGGAGAGACCATTTGGTCTAACTTAAGCCATTTTTTGAAAAAACATGAATTTTTCCACCACCTCCAAATCACCCAAATTTTCTTATACATGGTCACCCACATGTGCAAAACATGTGTATGCAAGAAAATTTTGAAAAAAAATACTTTACAATGCCCCCTTGAGGCATAGACCGATGTTTTCAGCAGTCAGTCTAGAGGGCATTATAAATTCAAAAAAAAGTAAAAAAATAAAAAAACTTGGAAACCTAGTTTTGTTTGTGGAAGAGATCATGTGTGCCAAAACTGAGGTGATTCGGAGGTGGTCGAAAAATGCCTGCATTCCCGAAGAGACCATTTGGTTAACTTAAGCCATTTTTTGAAAAAACGTGAATTTCTCCACCACCTCCAAATCACCCAAGTTTTCTTGTACATGGTCACCCACATGTGCGAAACATGTGTATGCAAGAAAATTTTGAAAAAAAATATTTTACAATACCCCCTTGAGGCATAGACCGATGTTTTCAGCAGTCAGTCTAGAGGGCATTATAAATTAAAAAAATTAAAAAATAAAAAAACTTGGAAACCTAGTTTTGTTTGTGGAAGAGATCATTTGTGCCAAAACTAAGGTGATTTGGAGGTGGTCGAAAAAATGCCCGCATTCCCGGAGAGACCATTTGGTCTAACTTAAGCCATTTTTTGAAAAAACGTGAATTTTTCCACCACCTCCAAATCACCCAAATTTTCTTGTACATGGTCACCCACATGTGCAAAACATGTGTATGCAAGAAAATTTTGAAAAAAATATTTTACAATGCCCCCTTGAGGCATAGACCGATGTTTTTAGCAGTTAGTCTAGAGGGCATTATAAATTCAAAAAAAATTTATAAAATAAAAAAACTTGGAAACCTAGTTTTGTTTGTGGAAGAGATCATGTGTGCCAAAACTGAGGTGATTCGGAGGTGGTCGAAAAAATGCCCGCATTCCCGAAGAGACCATTTGGTTTTAAGCCATTTTTTGAAAAAACGTGAATATTTCCACCACCTCCAAATCACCCAAATTTTCTTGTACATGGTCACCCACATGTGCAAAACATGTGTATGCAAGAAAATTTTGAAAAAAATATTTTACAATGCCCCCTTGAGGCATAGACCGATGTTTTCAGCAGTCAGTCTAGAGGGCATTATAAATTCAAAAAAAAATAAAAAATACAAAAACATGGAAACCTAGTTTTGTTTGTGGAAGAGATCATGTGTGCCAAAACTGAGGTGATTCGGAGGTGGTCGAAAAAATGCCTGCATTCCCGAAGAGACCATTTGGTTAACTTAAGCCATTTTTTGAAAAAACGTGAATTTCTCCACCACCTCCAAATCACCCAAGTTTTCTTGTACATGGTCACCCACATGTGCAAAACATGTGTATGCAAGAAAATTTTGAAAAAAAATATTTTACAATGCCCCCATGAGGCATAGACCGATGTATTCAGCAGTCAGTCTAGAGGGCATTATAAATTAAAAAAAATAAAAAATAAAAAAACTTGGAAACCTAGTTTTGTTTGTGGAAGAGATCATGTGTGCGAAAACTGAGGTGATTTGGAGGTGGTCGAAAAAATGCCCGCATTCCCGGAGAGACCATTTGGTCTAAGTTAAGCCATTTTTTGAAAAAACGTGAATTTTTCCACAACCTCCAAATCACCCGAATTTTCTTGTACATGGTCACCCACATGTGCAAAACATGTGTATGCAAGAAAATTTTGAAAAAAAATATTTTACAATGCCCCCTTGAGGCATAGACCGATGTTTTCACCAGTCAGTCTAGAGGGCATTATAAATTCAAAAAAATTTAAAAAATAAAAAAACTTGGAAACCTAGTTTTGTTTGTGGAAGAGATCATGTGTGCCAAAACTGAGGTGATTTGGAGGTGGTCGAAAAAATGCCCCCATTCCCGAAGAGACCATTTGGTTAACTTAAGCCATTTTTTGAAAAAACGTGAATTTTTCCACCACCTCCAAATCACCCAAGTTTTCTTGTACATGGTCACCCACATGTGCAAAACATGTGTATGCAAGAAAATTTTCAAAAAAAATACTTTACAATGCCCCCTTGAGGCATAGACCGATGTTTTCAGCAGTCAGTCTAGAGGGCATTATAAATTCAAAAAAAAATTAAAAAATAAAACAACTTGGAAACCTAGTTTTGTTTGTGGAAGAGATCATGTGTGCCAAAACTGAGGTGATTTGGAGGTGGTCAAAAAAATGCCCGCATTCGCGGAGAGACCATTTGGTCTAACTTAAGCCATTTTTTGAAAAAACATGAATTTTTCCACCACCTCCAAATCACCCAAATTTTCTTATACATGGTCACCCACATGTGCAAAACATGTGTATGCAAGAAAATTTTGAAAAAAAATACTTTACAATGCCCCCTTGAGGCATAGACCGATGTTTTCAGCAGTCAGTCTAGAGGGCATTATAAATTCAAAAAAAAGTAAAAAAATAAAAAAACTTGGAAACCTAGTTTTGTTTGTGGAAGAGATCATGTGTGCCAAAACTGAGGTGATTCGGAGGTGGTCGAAAAATGCCTGCATTCCCGAAGAGACCATTTGGTTAACTTAAGCCATTTTTTGAAAAAACGTGAATTTCTCCACCACCTCCAAATCACCCAAGTTTTCTTGTACATGGTCACCCACATGTGCGAAACATGTGTATGCAAGAAAATTTTGAAAAAAAATATTTTACAATACCCCCTTGAGGCATAGACCGATGTTTTCAGCAGTCAGTCTAGAGGGCATTATAAATTAAAAAAATTAAAAAATAAAAAAACTTGGAAACCTAGTTTTGTTTGTGGAAGAGATCATTTGTGCCAAAACTAAGGTGATTTGGAGGTGGTCGAAAAAATGCCCGCATTCCCGGAGAGACCATTTGGTCTAACTTAAGCCATTTTTTGAAAAAACGTGAATTTTTCCACCACCTCCAAATCACCCAAATTTTCTTGTACATGGTCACCCACATGTGCAAAACATGTGTATGCAAGAAAATTTTGAAAAAAATATTTTACAATGCCCCCTTGAGGCATAGACCGATGTTTTTAGCAGTTAGTCTAGAGGGCATTATAAATTCAAAAAAAATTTATAAAATAAAAAAACTTGGAAACCTAGTTTTGTTTGTGGAAGAGATCATGTGTGCCAAAACTGAGGTGATTCGGAGGTGGTCGAAAAAATGCCCGCATTCCCGAAGAGACCATTTGGTTTTAAGCCATTTTTTGAAAAAACGTGAATATTTCCACCACCTCCAAATCACCCAAATTTTCTTGTACATGGTCACCCACATGTGCAAAACATGTGTATGCAAGAAAATTTTGAAAAAAATATTTTACAATGCCCCCTTGAGGCATAGACCGATGTTTTCAGCAGTCAGTCTAGAGGGCATTATAAATTCAAAAAAAATAAAAAATACAAAAACATGGAAACCTAGTTTTGTTTGTGGAAGAGATCATGTGTGCCAAAACTGAGGTGATTCGGAGGTGGTCGAAAAAATGCCTGCATTCCCGAAGAGACCATTTGGTTAACTTAAGCCATTTTTTGAAAAAACGTGAATTTCTCCACCACCTCCAAATCACCCAAGTTTTCTTGTACATGGTCACCCACATGTGCAAAACATGTGTATGCAAGAAAATTTTGAAAAAAAATATTTTACAATGCCCCCATGAGGCATAGACCGATGTATTCAGCAGTCAGTCTAGAGGGCATTATAAATTAAAAAAAATAAAAAATAAAAAAACTTGGAAACCTAGTTTTGTTTGTGGAAGAGATCATGTGTGCCAAAACTGATGTGATTTGGAGGTGGTCGAAAAAATGCCCGCATTCCCGGAGAGACCATTTGGTCTAACTTAAGCCACTTTTTTGAAAAAACATGAATTTTTCCACCACCTCCAAATCACCCAAATTTTCTTGTACATGGTCACCCACATGTGCAAAACATGTGTATGCAAGAAAATTTTGAAAAAAATATTTTACAATGCCCCCTTGAAGCATAGACCGATGTTTTCAGCAGTCAGTCTAGAGGGCATTATAAATTCAAAAAAAAATAAAAAATACAAAAACTTGGAAACCTAGTTTTGTTTGTGGAAGAGATCATGTGTGCCAAAACTGAGGTGATTCGGAGGTGGTCGAAAAACTGCCTGCATTCCCGAAGAGACCATTTGGTTAACTTAAGCCATTTTTTGAAAAAACGTGAATTTCTCCACCACCTCCAAATCACCCAAGTTTTCTTGTACATGGTCACCCACATGTGCAAAACATGTGTATGCAAGAAAATTTTGAAAAAAAATATTTTACAATGCCCCCTTGAGGCATAGACCGATGTATTCAGCAGTCAGTCTAGAGGGCATTATAAATTAAAAAAATTAAAAAATAAAAAAACTTGGAAACCTAGTTTTGTTTGTGGAAGAGATCATGTGTGCCAAAACTGAGGTGATTTGGAGGTGGTCGAAAAAATGCCCGCATTCCCGGAGAGACCATTTGGTCTAACTTAAGCCACTTTTTTGAAAAAACGTGAATTTTTCCACCACCTCCAAATCACCCAAATTTTCTTGTACATGGTCACCCACATGTGCAAAACATGTGTATGCAAGAAAATTTTGAAAAAAATATTTTACAATGCCCCCTTGAAGCATAGATCGATGTTTTCAGCAGTCAGTCTAGAGGGCATTATAAATTCAAAAAAAAATAAAAAATACAAAAAATTGGAAACCTAGTTTTGTTTGTGGAAGAGATCATGTGTGCCAAAACTGAGGTGATTCGGAGGTGGTCGAAAAACTGCCTGCATTCCCGAAGAGACCATTTGGTTAACTTAAGCCATTTTTTGAAAAAACGTGAATTTCTCCACCACCTCCAAATCACCCAAGTTTTCTTGTACATGGTCACCCACATGTGCAAAACATGTGTATGCAAGAAAATTTTGAAAAAAAATATTTTACAATGCCCCCTTGAGGCATAGACCGATGTATTCAGCAGTCAGTCTAGAGGGCATTATAAATTAAAAAAATTAAAAAATAAAAAAACTTGGAAACCTAGTTTTGTTTGTGGAATAGATCATGTGTGCCAAAACTGAGGTGATTTGGAGGTGGTCGAAAAAATGCCCGCATTCCCGGAGAGACCATTTGGTCACTTAAGCCACTTTTTTGAAAAAACGTGAATTTTTCCACCACCTCCAAATCACCCAAATTTTCTTGTACATGGTCACCCACATGTGCAAAACATGTGTATGCAAGAAAATTTTGAAAAAAATATTTTACAATGCCCCCTTGAGGCATAGACCGATGTTTTTAGCAGTCAGTCTAGAGGGCATTATAAATTCAAAAAAAATTTAAAAAATAAAAAAACTTGGAAACCTAGTTTTGTTTGTGGAAGAGATCATGTGTGCCAAAACTGAGGTGATTCGGAGGTGGTCGAAAAAATGCCTGCATTCCCGAAGAGACCATTTGGTTAACTAAAGCCATTTTTTGAAAAAACGTGAATTTCTCCACCACCTCCAAATCACCCAAGTTTTCTTGTACATGGTCACCCACATGTGCAAAACATGTGTATGCAAGAAAATTTTGAAAAATATATTTTACAATGCCCCCTTGAGGCATAGACCGATGTTTTTAGCAGTTAGTCTAGAGGGCATTATAAATTCAAAAAAAAATTATAAAATAAAAAAACTTGGAAACCTAGTTTTGTTTGTGGAAGAGATCATGTGTGCCAAAACTGAGGTGATTCGGAGGTGGTCGAAAAAATGCCCGCATTCCCGAAGAGACCATTTGGTTTTAAGCCATTTTTTGAAAAAACGTGAATATTTCCACCACCTCCAAATCACCCAAATTTTCTCGTACATGGTCACCCACATGTGCAAAACATGTGTATGCAAGAAAATTTTGAAAAAAATATTTTACAATGCCCCCTTGAGGCATAGACCGATGTTTTCAGCAGTCAGTCTAGAGGGCATTATAAATTCAAAAAAATAAAAAAACTTGGAAACCTAGTTTTGTTTGTGGAAGAGATCATGTGTGCCAAAACTGAGGTGATTTGGAGGTGGTCGAAAAAATGCCCGCATTCTCGGAGAGACCATTTGGTCTAACTTAAGCCATTTTTTGAAAAAACGTGAATTTTTCCACCACCTCCAAATCACCCAAGTTTTCTTGTACATGGTCACCCACATGTGCAAAACATGTGTATGCAAGAAAATTTTGAAAAAAAATATTTTACAATGCCCCCTTGAGGCATAGACCGATGTATTCAGCAGTCAGTCTAGAGGGCATTATAAATTAAAAAAATTAAAAAATAAAAAAACTTGGAAACCTAGTTTTGTTTGTGGAAGAGATCATGTGTGCCAAAACTGAGGTGATTTGGAGGTGGTCGAAAAAATGCCCGCATTCCCGGAGAGACCATTTGGTCTAACTTAAGCCACTTTTTTGAAAAAACGTGAATTTTTCCACCACCTCCAAATCACCCAAATTTTCTTGTACATGGTCACCCACATGTGCAAAACATGTGTATGCAAGAAAATTTTGAAAAAAATATTTTACAATGCCCCCTTGAAGCATAGACCGATGTTTTCAGCAGTCAGTCTAGAGGGCATTATAAATTCAAAAAAAAATAAAAAATACAAAAACTTGGAAACCTAGTTTTGTTTGTGGAAGAGATCATGTGTGCCAAAACTGAGGTGATTCGGAGGTGGTCGAAAAACTGCCTGCATTCCCGAAGAGACCATTTGGTTAACTTAAGCCATTTTTTGAAAAAACGTGAATTTCTCCACCACCTCCAAATCACCCAAGTTTTCTTGTACATGGTCACCCACATGTGCAAAACATGTGTATGCAAGAAAATTTTGAAAAAAAATATTTTACAGTGCCCCCTTGAGGCATAGACCGATGTATTCAGCAGTCAGTCTAGAGGGCATTATAAATTAAAAAAATTAAAAAATAAAAAAACTTGGAAACCTAGTTTTGTTTGTGGAAGAGATCATGTGTGCCAAAACTGAGGTGATTTGGAGGTGGTCGAAAAAATGCCCGCATTCCCGGAGAGACCATTTGGTCTAACTTAAGCCACTTTTTTTGAAAAAACGTGAATTTTTCCACCACCTCCAAATCACCCAAATTTTCTTGTACAAGGTCACCCACATGTGCAAAACATGTGTATGCAAGAAAATTTTGAAAAAAATATTTTACAATGCCCCCTTGAGGCATAGACCGATGTTTTTAGCAGTCAGTCTAGAGGGCATTATAAATTCAAAAAAAATTTATAAAATAAAAAAACTTGGAAACCTAGTTTTGTTTGTGGAAGAGATCATGTGTGCCAAAACTGAGGTGATTCGGAGGTGGTCGAAAAAATGCCCGCATTCCCGAAGAGACCATTTGGTTTTAAGCCATTTTTTGAAAAAAACGTGAATATTTCCACCACCTCCAAATCACCCAAATTTTCTCGTACATGGTCACCCACATGTGCAAAACATGTGTATGCAAGAAAATTTTGAAAAAAATATTTTACAATGCCCCCTTGAGGCATAGACCGATGTTTTCAGCAGTCAGTCTAGAGGGCATTATAAATTCAAAAAAATAAAAAAACTTGGAAACCTAGTTTTGTTTGTGGAAGAGATCATGTGTGCCAAAACTGAGGTGATTTGGAGGTGGTCGAAAAAATGCCCGCATTCTCGGAGAGACCATTTGGTCTAACTTAAGCCATTTTTTGAAAAAACGTGAATTTTTCCACCACCTCCAAATCACCCAAGTTTTCTTGTACATGGTCACCCACATGTGCAAAACATGTGTATGCAAGAAAATTTTGAAAAAAAATATTTTACAATGCCCCCTTGAGGCATAGACCGATGTATTCAGCAGTCAGTCTAGAGGGCATTATAAATTAAAAAAATTAAAAAATAAAAAAACTTGGAAACCTAGTTTTGTTTGTGGAAGAGATCATGTGTGCCAAAACTGAGGTGATTTGGAGGTGGTCGAAAAAATGCCCGCATTCCCGGAGAGACCATTTGGTCTAACTTAAGCCACTTTTTTGAAAAAACGTGAATTTTTCCACCACCTCCAAATCACCCAAATTTTCTTGTACATGGTCACCCACATGTGCAAAACATGTGTATGCAAGAAAATTTTGAAAAAAATATTTTACAATGCCCCCTTGAAGCATAGACCGATGTTTTCAGCAGTCAGTCTAGAGGGCATTATAAATTCAAAAAAAAATAAAAAATACAAAAACTTGGAAACCTAGTTTTGTTTGTGGAAGAGATCATGTGTGCCAAAACTGAGGTGATTCGGAGGTGGTCGAAAAACTGCCTGCATTCCCGAAGAGACCATTTGGTTAACTTAAGCCATTTTTTGAAAAAACGTGAATTTCTCCACCACCTCCAAATCACCCAAGTTTTCTTGTACATGGTCACCCACATGTGCAAAACATGTGTATGCAAGAAAATTTTGAAAAAAAATATTTTACAGTGCCCCCTTGAGGCATAGACCGATGTATTCAGCAGTCAGTCTAGAGGGCATTATAAATTAAAAAAATTAAAAAATAAAAAAACTTGGAAACCTAGTTTTGTTTGTGGAAGAGATCATGTGTGCCAAAACTGAGGTGATTTGGAGGTGGTCGAAAAAATGCCCGCATTCCCGGAGAGACCATTTGGTCTAACTTAAGCCACTTTTTTGAAAAAACGTGAATTTTTCCACCACCTCCAAATCACCCAAATTTTCTTGTACAAGGTCACCCACATGTGCAAAACATGTGTATGCAAGAAAATTTTGAAAAAAATATTTTACAATGCCCCCTTGAGGCATAGACCGATGTTTTTAGCAGTCAGTCTAGAGGGCATTATAAATTCAAAAAAAAATTATAAAATAAAAAAACTTGGAACCCTAGTTTTGTTTGTGGAAGAGATCATGTGTGCCAAAACTGAGGTGATTCGGAGGTGGTCGAAAAAATGCCCGCATTCCCGAAGAGACCATTTGGTTTTAAGCCATTTTTTGAAAAAACGTGAATATTTCCACCACCTCCAAATCACCCAAATTTTCTCGTACATGGTCACCCACATGTGCAAAACATGTGTATGCAAGAAAATTTTGAAAAAAATATTTTACAATGCCCCCTTGAGGCATAGACCGATGTTTTCAGCAGTCAGTCTAGAGGGCATTATAAATTCAAAAAAATAAAAAAACTTGGAAACCTAGTTTTGTTTGTGGAAGAGATCATGTGTGCCAAAACTGAGGTGATTTGGAGGTGGTCGAAAAAATGCCCGCATTCTCGGAGAGACCATTTGGTCTAACTTAAGCCATTTTTTGAAAAAACGTGAATTTTTCCACCACCTCCAAATCACCCAAGTTTTCTTGTACATGGTCACCCACATGTGCAAAACATGTGTATGCAAGAAAATTTTGAAAAAAAATATTTTACAATGCCCCCTTGAGGCATAGACCGATGTATTCAGCAGTCAGTCTAGAGGGCATTATAAATTAAAAAAATTAAAAAATAAAAAAACTTGGAAACCTAGTTTTGTTTGTGGAAGAGATCATGTGTGCCAAAACTGAGGTGATTTGGAGGTGGTCGAAAAAATGCCCGCATTCCCGGAGAGACCATTTGGTCTACTTAAGCCACTTTTTTGAAAAAACGTGAATTTTTCCACCACCTCCAAATCACCCAAATTTTCTTGTACATGGTCACCCACATGTGCAAAACATGTGTATGCAAGAAAATTTTGAAAAAAATATTTTACAATGCCCCCTTGAAGCATAGACCGATGTTTTCAGCAGTCAGTCTAGAGGGCATTATAAATTCAAAAAAAAATAAAAAATACAAAAACTTGGAAACCTAGTTTTGTTTGTGGAAGAGATCATGTGTGCCAAAACTGAGGTGATTCGGAGGTGGTCGAAAAACTGCCTGCATTCCCGAAGAGACCATTTGGTTAACTTAAGCCATTTTTTGAAAAAACGTGAATTTCTCCACCACCTCCAAATCACCCAAGTTTTCTTGTACATGGTCACCCACATGTGCAAAACATGTGTATGCAAGAAAATTTTGAAAAAATATATTTTACAATGCCCCCTTGAGGCATAGACCGATGTATTCAGCAGTCAGTCTAGAGGGCATTATAAATTAAAAAAATTAAAAAATAAAAAAACTTGGAAACCTAGTTTTGTTTGTGGAAGAGATCATGTGTGCCAAAACTGAGGTGATTCGGAGGTGGTCGAAAAACTGCCTGCATTCCCGAAGAGACCATTTGGTTAACTTAAGCCATTTTTTGAAAAAACGTGAATTTCTCCACCACCTCCAAATCACCCAAGTTTTCTTGTACATGGTCACCCACATGTGCAAAACATGTGTATGCAAGAAAATTTTGAAAAAAAATATTTTACAATGCCCCCTTGAGGCATAGACCGATGTATTCAGCAGTCAGTCTAGAGGGCATTATAAATTAAAAAAATTAAAAAATAAAAAAACTTGGAAACCTAGTTTTGTTTGTGGAAGAGATCATGTGTGCCAAAACTGAGGTGATTTGGAGGTGGTCGAAAAAATGCCCGCATTCCCGGAGAGACCATTTGGTCTAACTTAAGCCACTTTTTTGAAAAAACGTGAATTTTTCCACCACCTCCAAATCACCCAAATTTTCTTGTACAAGGTCACCCACATGTGCAAAACATGTGTATGCAAGAAAATTTTGAAAAAAATATTTTACAATGCCCCCTTGAGGCATAGACCGATGTTTTTAGCAGTCAGTCTAGAGGGCATTATAAATTCAAAAAAAATTTAAAAAACAAAAAAAACTTGGAAACCTAGTTTTGTTTGTGGAAGAGATCATGTGTGCCAAAACTGAGGTGATTCGGAGGTGGTCGAAAAAATGCCTGCATTCCCGAAGAGACCATTTGGTTAACTTAAGCCATTTTTTGAAAAAACGTGAATTTCTCCACCACCTCCAAATCACCCAAGTTTTCTTGTACATGGTCACCCACATGTGCAAAACATGTGTATGCAAGAAAATTTTGAAAAAAATATTTTACAATGCCCCCTTGAGGCATAGACCTATGTTTTCAGCAGTCAGTCTAGAGGGCATTATAAATTCAAAAAAAAAATACAAAAACTTGGAAACCTAGTTTTGTTTGTGGAAGAGATCATGTGTGCCAAAACTGAGGTGATTCGGAGGTGGTCGAAAAAATGCCTGCATTCCCGAAGAGACCATTTGGTTAACTTAAGCCATTTTTTGAAAAAACGTGAATTTCTCCACCACCTCCAAATCACCCAAGTTTTCTTGTACATGGTCACCCACATGTGGAAAACATGTGTATGCAAGAAAATTTTGAAAAAAAATATTTTACAATGCCCCCTTGAGGCATAGACCGATGTTTTCAGCAGTCAGTCTAGAGGGCATTATAAATTAAAAAAAATTAAAAAATAAAAAAACTTGGAAACCTAGTTTTGTTTGTGGAAGAAATCATGTGTGCCAAAACTGAGGTGATTTGGAGGTGGTCGAAAAAATGCCCGCATTCCCGGAGAGACCATTTGGTCTAACTTAAGCCATTTTTTGAAAAAACGTGAATTTTTCCACCACCTCCAAATCACCCAAATTTTCTTGTACATGGTCACCCACATGTGCAAAACATGTGTATGCAAGAAAATTTTGAAAAAAAATATTTGACAATGCCCCTTGAGGCATAGACCGATGTTTTCAGCAGTCAGTCTAGAGGGCATTATAAATTCAAAAAAAATAAAAAAATAAAAAAACTTGGAAACCTAGTTTTTTTTGTGGAAGAGATCATGTGTGCCAAAACTGAGGTGATTTGGAGGTGGTCGAAAAAATGCCCGCATTCCCGGAGAGACCATTTGGTTAACTTAAGCCATTTTTTGAAAAAACGTGAATTTTTCCACCACCTCCAAATCACCCAAGTTTTCTTGTACATGGTCACCCACATGTGCAAAACATGTGTATGCAAGAAAATTTTGAAAAAAATATTTAACAATGCCCCTTGAGGCATAGACCGATGTTTTCAGCAGTCAGTCTAGAGGGCATTATAAATTGAAAAAAAATAAAAAAACTTGGAAACCTAGTTTTGTTTGTGGAAGAGATCATGTGTGCGAAAACTGAGGTGATTTGGAGGTGGTCGAAAAAATGCCCGCATTCCCGGAGAGACCATTTGGTCTAAGTTAAGCCATTTTTTGAAAAAACGTGAATTTTTCCACAACCTCCAAATCACCCGAATTTTCTTGTACATGGTCACCCACATGTGCAAAACATGTGTATGCAAGAAAATTTTGAAAAAAATATTTTACAATGCCCCCTTGAGGCATAGACCGATGTATTCAGCAGTCAGTCTAGAGGGCATTATAAATTAAAAAAATTAAAAAATAAAAAAACTTGGAAACCTAGTTTTGTTTGTGGAAGAGATCATGTGTGCCAAAACTGAGGTGATTCGGAGGTGGTCGAAAAACTGCCTGCATTCCCGAAGAGACCATTTGGTTAACTTAAGCCATTTTTTGAAAAAACGTGAATTTCTCCACCACCTCCAAATCACCCAAGTTTTCTTGTACATGGTCACCCACATGTGCAAAACATGTGTATGCAAGAAAATTTTGAAAAAAAATATTTTACAATGCCCCCTTGAGGCATAGACCGATGTATTCAGCAGTCAGTCTAGAGGGCATTATAAATTAAAAAAATTAAAAAATAAAAAAACTTGGAAACCTAGTTTTGTTTGTGGAAGAGATCATGTGTGCCAAAACTGAGGTGATTTGGAGGTGGTCGAAAAAATGCCCGCATTCCCGGAGAGACCATTTGGTCTAACTTAAGCCACTTTTTTGAAAAAACGTGAATTTTTCCACCACCTCCAAATCACCCAAATTTTCTTGTACATGGTCACCCACATGTGCAAAACATGTGTATGCAAGAAAATTTTGAAAAAAATATTTTACAATGCCCCCTTGAAGCATAGACCGATGTTTTCAGCAGTCAGTCTAGAGGGCATTATAAATTCAAAAAAAAATAAAAAATACAAAAACTTGGAAACCTAGTTTTGTTTGTGGAAGAGATCATGTGTGCCAAAACTGAGGTGATTCGGAGGTGGTCGAAAAACTGCCTGCATTCCCGAAGAGACCATTTGGTTAACTTAAGCCATTTTTTGAAAAAACGTGAATTTCTCCACCACCTCCAAATCACCCAAGTTTTCTTGTACATGGTCACCCACATGTGCAAAACATGTGTATGCAAGAAAATTTTGAAAAAATATATTTTACAATGCCCCCTTGAGGCATAGACCGATGTATTCAGCAGTCAGTCTAGAGGGCATTATAAATTAAAAAAATTAAAAAATAAAAAAACTTGGAAACCTAGTTTTGTTTGTGGAAGAGATCATGTGTGCCAAAACTGAGGTGATTCGGAGGTGGTCGAAAAACTGCCTGCATTCCCGAAGAGACCATTTGGTTAACTTAAGCCATTTTTTGAAAAAACGTGAATTTCTCCACCACCTCCAAATCACCCAAGTTTTCTTGTACATGGTCACCCACATGTGCAAAACATGTGTATGCAAGAAAATTTTGAAAAAAAATATTTTACAATGCCCCCTTGAGGCATAGACCGATGTATTCAGCAGTCAGTCTAGAGGGCATTATAAATTAAAAAAATTAAAAAATAAAAAAACTTGGAAACCTAGTTTTGTTTGTGGAAGAGATCATGTGTGCCAAAACTGAGGTGATTTGGAGGTGGTCGAAAAAATGCCCGCATTCCCGGAGAGACCATTTGGTCTAACTTAAGCCACTTTTTTGAAAAAACGTGAATTTTTCCACCACCTCCAAATCACCCAAATTTTCTTGTACAAGGTCACCCACATGTGCAAAACATGTGTATGCAAGAAAATTTTGAAAAAAATATTTTACAATGCCCCCTTGAGGCATAGACCGATGTTTTTAGCAGTCAGTCTAGAGGGCATTATAAATTCAAAAAAAAATTAAAAAACAAAAAAAACTTGGAAACCTAGTTTTGTTTGTGGAAGAGATCATGTGTGCCAAAACTGAGGTGATTCGGAGGTGGTCGAAAAAATGCCTGCATTCCCGAAGAGACCATTTGGTTAACTTAAGCCATTTTTTGAAAAAACGTGAATTTCTCCACCACCTCCAAATCACCCAAGTTTTCTTGTACATGGTCACCCACATGTGCAAAACATGTGTATGCAAGAAAATTTTGAAAAAAATATTTTACAATGCCCCCTTGAGGCATAGACCTATGTTTTCAGCAGTCAGTCTAGAGGGCATTATAAATTCAAAAAAAAAATACAAAAACTTGGAAACCTAGTTTTGTTTGTGGAAGAGATCATGTGTGCCAAAACTGAGGTGATTCGGAGGTGGTCGAAAAAATGCCTGCATTCCCGAAGAGACCATTTGGTTAACTTAAGCCATTTTTTGAAAAAACGTGAATTTCTCCACCACCTCCAAATCACCCAAGTTTTCTTGTACATGGTCACCCACATGTGGAAAACATGTGTATGCAAGAAAATTTTGAAAAAAAATATTTTACAATGCCCCCTTGAGGCATAGACCGATGTTTTCAGCAGTCAGTCTAGAGGGCATTATAAATTAAAAAAAATTAAAAAATAAAAAAACTTGGAAACCTAGTTTTGTTTGTGGAAGAAATCATGTGTGCCAAAACTGAGGTGATTTGGAGGTGGTCGAAAAAATGCCCGCATTCCCGGAGAGACCATTTGGTCTAACTTAAGCCATTTTTTGAAAAAACGTGAATTTTTCCACCACCTCCAAATCACCCAAATTTTCTTGTACATGGTCACCCACATGTGCAAAACATGTGTATGCAAGAAAATTTTGAAAAAAAATATTTGACAATGCCCCTTGAGGCATAGACCGATGTTTTCAGCAGTCAGTCTAGAGGGCATTATAAATTCAAAAAAAATAAAAAAATAAAAAAACTTGGAAACCTAGTTTTTTTTGTGGAAGAGATCATGTGTGCCAAAACTGAGGTGATTTGGAGGTGGTCGAAAAAATGCCCGCATTCCCGGAGAGACCATTTGGTTAACTTAAGCCATTTTTTGAAAAAACGTGAATTTTTCCACCACCTCCAAATCACCCAAGTTTTCTTGTACATGGTCACCCACATGTGCAAAACATGTGTATGCAAGAAAATTTTGAAAAAAATATTTAACAATGCCCCTTGAGGCATAGACCGATGTTTTCAGCAGTCAGTCTAGAGGGCATTATAAATTGAAAAAAAATAAAAAAACTTGGAAACCTAGTTTTGTTTGTGGAAGAGATCATGTGTGCGAAAACTGAGGTGATTTGGAGGTGGTCGAAAAAATGCCCGCATTCCCGGAGAGACCATTTGGTCTAAGTTAAGCCATTTTTTGAAAAAACGTGAATTTTTCCACAACCTCCAAATCACCCGAATTTTCTTGTACATGGTCACCCACATGTGCAAAACATGTGTATGCAAGAAAATTTTGAAAAAAAATATTTTACAATGCCCCCTTGAGGCATAGACCGATGTTTTCACCAGTCAGTCTAGAGGGCATTATAAATTCAAAAAAATTTAAAAAATAAAAAAACTTGGAAACCTACTTTTGTTTGTGGAAGAGATCATGTGTGCCAAAACTGAGGTGATTTGGAGGTGGTCGAAAAAATGCCCCCATTCCCGAAGAGACCATTTGGTTAACTTAAGCCATTTTTTGAAAAAACGTGAATTTTTCCACCACCTCCAAATCACCCAAGTTTTCTTGTACATGGTCACCCACATGTGCAAAACATGTGTATGCAAGAAAATTTTGAAAAAAATATTTTACAATGCCCCCTTGAAGCATAGACCGATGTTTTCAGCAGTCAGTCTAGAGGGCATTATAAATTCAAAAAAAAATAAAAAATACAAAAACTTGGAAACCTAGTTTTGTTTGTGGAAGAGATCATGTGTGCCAAAACTGAGGTGATTCGGAGGTGGTCGAAAAACTGCCTGCATTCCCGAAGAGACCATTTGGTTAACTTAAGCCATTTTTTGAAAAAACGTGAATTTCTCCACCACCTCCAAATCACCCAAGTTTTCTTGTACATGGTCACCCACATGTGCAAAACATGTGTATGCAAGAAAATTTTGAAAAAATATATTTTACAATGCCCCCTTGAGGCATAGACCGATGTATTCAGCAGTCAGTCTAGAGGGCATTATAAATTAAAAAAATTAAAAAATAAAAAAACTTGGAAACCTAGTTTTGTTTGTGGAAGAGATCATGTGTGCCAAAACTGAGGTGATTTGGAGGTGGTCGAAAAAATGCCCGCATTCCCGGAGAGACCATTTGGTCTAACTTAAGCCACTTTTTTGAAAAAACGTGAATTTTTCCACCACCTCCAAATCACCCAAATTTTCTTGTACAAGGTCACCCACATGTGCAAAACATGTGTATGCAAGAAAATTTTGAAAAAAATATTTTACAATGCCCCCTTGAGGCATAGACCGATGTTTTTAGCAGTCAGTCTAGAGGGCATTATAAATTCAAAAAAAATTTAAAAAACAAAAAAAACTTGGAAACCTAGTTTTGTTTGTGGAAGAGATCATGTGTGCCAAAACTGAGGTGATTCGGAGGTGGTCGAAAAAATGCCTGCATTCCCGAAGAGACCATTTGGTTAACTTTAGCCATTTTTTGAAAAAACGTGAATTTCTCCACCACCTCCAAATCACCCAAGTTTTCTTGTACATGGTCACCCACATGTGCAAAACATGTGTATGCAAGAAAATTTTGAAAAAAATATTTTACAATGCCCCCTTGAGGCATAGACCTATGTTTTCAGCAGTCAGTCTAGAGGGCATTATAAATTCAAAAAAAAAATACAAAAACTTGGAAACCTAGTTTTGTTTGTGGAAGAGATCATGTGTGCCAAAACTGAGGTGATTCGGAGGTGGTCGAAAAAATGCCTGCATTCCCGAAGAGACCATTTGGTTAACTTAAGCCATTTTTTGAAAAAACGTGAATTTCTCCACCACCTCCAAATCACCCAAGTTTTCTTGTACATGGTCACCCACATGTGGAAAACATGTGTATGCAAGAAAATTTTGAAAAAAAATATTTTACAATGCCCCCTTGAGGCATAGACCGATGTTTTCAGCAGTCAGTCTAGAGGGCATTATAAATTAAAAAAAATTAAAAAATAAAAAAACTTGGAAACCTAGTTTTGTTTGTGGAAGAAATCATGTGTGCCAAAACTGAGGTGATTTGGAGGTGGTCGAAAAAATGCCCGCATTCCCGGAGAGACCATTTGGTCTAACTTAAGCCATTTTTTGAAAAAACGTGAATTTTTCCACCACCTCCAAATCACCCAAATTTTCTTGTACATGGTCACCCACATGTGCAAAACATGTGTATGCAAGAAAATTTTGAAAAAAAATATTTGACAATGCCCCTTGAGGCATAGACCGATGTTTTCAGCAGTCAGTCTAGAGGGCATTATAAATTCAAAAAAAATAAAAAAATAAAAGAACTTGGAAACCTAGTTTTTTTTGTGGAAGAGATCATGTGTGCCAAAACTGAGGTGATTTGGAGGTGGTCGAAAAAATGCCCGCATTCCCGGAGAGACCATTTGGTTAACTTAAGCCATTTTTTGAAAAAACGTGAATTTTTCCACCACCTCCAAATCACCCAAGTTTTCTTGTACATGGTCACCCACATGTGCAAAACATGTGTATGCAAGAAAATTTTGAAAAAAATATTTAACAATGCCCCTTGAGGCATAGACCGATGTTTTCAGCAGTCAGTCTAGAGGGCATTATAAATTGAAAAAAAATAAAAAAACTTGGAAACCTAGTTTTGTTTGTGGAAGAGATCATGTGTGCGAAAACTGAGGTGATTTGGAGGTGGTCGAAAAAATGCCCGCATTCCCGGAGAGACCATTTGGTCTAAGTTAAGCCATTTTTTGAAAAAACGTGAATTTTTCCACAACCTCCAAATCACCCGAATTTTCTTGTACATGGTCACCCACATGTGCAAAACATGTGTATGCAAGAAAATTTTGAAAAAAAATATTTTACAATGCCCCCTTGAGGCATAGACCGATGTTTTCACCAGTCAGTCTAGAGGGCATTATAAATTCAAAAAAATTTAAAAAATAAAAAAACTTGGAAACCTACTTTTGTTTGTGGAAGAGATCATGTGTGCCAAAACTGAGGTGATTTGGAGGTGGTCGAAAAAATGCCCCCATTCCCGAAGAGACCATTTGGTTAACTTAAGCCATTTTTTGAAAAAACGTGAATTTTTCCACCACCTCCAAATCACCCAAGTTTTCTTGTACATGGTCACCCACATGTGCAAAACATGTGTATGCAAGAAAATTTTCAAAAAAAATACTTTACAATGCCCCCTTGAGGCATAGACCGATGTTTTCAGCAGTCAGTCTAGAGGGCATTATAAATTCAAAAAAAAATTAAAAAATAAAACAACTTGGAAACCTAGTTTTGTTTGTGGAAGAGATCATGTGTGCCAAAACTGAGGTGATTTGGAGGTGGTCAAAAAAATGCCCGCATTCGCGGAGAGACCATTTGGTCTAACTTAAGCCATTTTTTGAAAAAACATGATTTTTTCCACCACCTCCAAATCACCCAAATTTTCTTATACATGGTCACCCACATGTGCAAAACATGTGTATGCAAGAAAATTTTGAAAAAAAATACTTTACAATGCCCCCTTGAGGCATAGACCGATGTTTTCAGCAGTCAGTCTAGAGGGCATTATAAATTCAAAAAAAAGTAAAAAAATAAAAAAACTTGGAAACCTAGTTTTGTTTGTGGAAGAGATCATGTGTGCCAAAACTGAGGTGATTCGGAGGTGGTCGAAAAAATGCCTGCATTCCCGAAGAGACCATTTGGTTAACTTAAGCCATTTTTTGAAAAAACGTGAATTTCTCCACCACCTCCAAATCACCCAAGTTTTCTTGTACATGGTCACCCACATGTGCGAAACATGTGTATGCAAGAAAATTTTGAAAAAAAATATTTTACAATGCCCCCTTGAGGCATAGACCGATGTTTTCAGCAGTCAGTCTAGAGGGCATTATAAATTAAAAAAATTAAAAAATAAAAAAACTTGGAAACCTAGTTTTGTTTGTGGAAGAGATCATGTGTGCCAAAACTAAGGTGATTTGGAGGTGGTCGAAAAAATGCCCGCATTCCCGGAGAGACCATTTGGTCTAACTTAAGCCATTTTTTGAAAAAACGTGAATTTTTCCACCACCTCCAAATCACCCAAATTTTCTTGTACATGGTCACCCACATGTGCAAAACATGTGTATGCAAGAAAATTTTGAAAAAAATATTTTACAATGCCCCCTTGAGGCATAGACCGATGTTTTTAGCAGTTAGTCTAGAGGGCATTATAAATTCAAAAAAAATTTATAAAATAAAAAAACTTGGAAACCTAGTTTTGTTTGTGGAAGAGATCATGTGTGCCAAAACTGAGGTGATTCGGAGGTGGTCGAAAAAATGCCCGCATTCCCGAAGAGACCATTTGGTTTTAAGCCATTTTTTGAAAAAACGTGAATATTTCCACCACCTCCAAATCACCCAAATTTTCTTGTACATGGTCACCCACATGTGCAAAACATGTGTATGCAAGAAAATTTTGAAAAAAATATTTTACAATGCCCCCTTGAGGCATAGACCGATGTTTTCAGCAGTCAGTCTAGAGGGCATTATAAATTCAAAAAAAAATAAAAAATACAAAAACATGGAAACCTAGTTTTGTTTGTGGAAGAGATCATGTGTGCCAAAACTGAGGTGATTCGGAGGTGGTCGAAAAAATGCCTGCATTCCCGAAGAGACCATTTGGTTAACTTAAGCCATTTTTTGAAAAAACGTGAATTTCTCCACCACCTCCAAATCACCCAAGTTTTCTTGTACATGGTCACCCACATGTGCAAAACATGTGTATGCAAGAAAATTTTGAAAAAAAATATTTTACAATGCCCCCATGAGGCATAGACCGATGTATTCAGCAGTCAGTCTAGAGGGCATTATAAATTAAAAAAAATAAAAAATAAAAAAACTTGGAAACCTAGTTTTGTTTGTGGAAGAGATCATGTGTGCCAAAACTGAGGTGATTTGGAGGTGGTCGAAAAAATGCCCGCATTCCCGGAGAGACCATTTGGTCTAACTTAAGCCACTTTTTTGAAAAAACATGAATTTTTCCACCACCTCCAAATCACCCAAATTTTCTTGTACATGGTCACCCACATGTGCAAAACATGTGTATGCAAGAAAATTTTGAAAAAAATATTTTACAATGCCCCCTTGAAGCATAGACCGATGTTTTCAGCAGTCAGTCTAGAGGGCATTATAAATTCAAAAAAAAATAAAAAATACAAAAACTTGGAAACCTAGTTTTGTTTGTGGAAGAGATCATGTGTGCCAAAACTGAGGTGATTCGGAGGTGGTCGAAAAACTGCCTGCATTCCCGAAGAGACCATTTGGTTAACTTAAGCCATTTTTTGAAAAAACGTGAATTTCTCCACCACCTCCAAATCACCCAAGTTTTCTTGTACATGGTCACCCACATGTGCAAAACATGTGTATGCAAGAAAATTTTGAAAAAAAATATTTTACAATGCCCCCTTGAGGCATAGACCGATGTATTCAGCAGTCAGTCTAGAGGGCATTATAAATTAAAAAAATTAAAAAATAAAAAAACTTGGAAACCTAGTTTTGTTTGTGGAAGAGATCATGTGTGCCAAAACTGAGGTGATTTGGAGGTGGTCGAAAAAATGCCCGCATTCCCGGAGAGACCATTTGGTCTAACTTAAGCCACTTTTTTGAAAAAACGTGAATTTTTCCACCACCTCCAAATCACCCAAATTTTCTTGTACATGGTCACCCACATGTGCAAAACATGTGTATGCAAGAAAATTTTGAAAAAAATATTTTACAATGCCCCCTTGAAGCATAGACCGATGTTTTCAGCAGTCAGTCTAGAGGGCATTATAAATTCAAAAAAAAATAAAAAATACAAAAACTTGGAAACCTAGTTTTGTTTGTGGAAGAGATCATGTGTGCCAAAACTGAGGTGATTCGGAGGTGGTCGAAAAACTGCCTGCATTCCCGAAGAGACCATTTGGTTAACTTAAGCCATTTTTTGAAAAAACGTGAATTTCTCCACCACCTCCAAATCACCCAAGTTTTCTTGTACATGGTCACCCACATGTGCAAAACATGTGTATGCAAGAAAATTTTGAAAAAAAATATTTTACAATGCCCCCTTGAGGCATAGACCGATGTATTCAGCAGTCAGTCTAGAGGGCATTATAAATTAAAAAAATTAAAAAATAAAAAAACTTGGAAACCTAGTTTTGTTTGTGGAATAGATCATGTGTGCCAAAACTGAGGTGATTTGGAGGTGGTCGAAAAAATGCCCGCATTCCCGGAGAGACCATTTGGTCACTTAAGCCACTTTTTTGAAAAAACGTGAATTTTTCCACCACCTCCAAATCACCCAAATTTTCTTGTACATGGTCACCCACATGTGCAAAACATGTGTATGCAAGAAAATTTTGAAAAAAATATTTTACAATGCCCCCTTGAGGCATAGACCGATGTTTTTAGCAGTCAGTCTAGAGGGCATTATAAATTCAAAAAAAATTTAAAAAATAAAAAAACTTGGAAACCTAGTTTTGTTTGTGGAAGAGATCATGTGTGCCAAAACTGAGGTGATTCGGAGGTGGTCGAAAAAATGCCTGCATTCCCGAAGAGACCATTTGGTTAACTTAAGCCATTTTTTGAAAAAACGTGAATTTCTCCACCACCTCCAAATCACCCAAGTTTTCTTGTACATGGTCACCCACATGTGCAAAACATGTGTATGCAAGAAAATTTTGAAAAATATATTTTACAATGCCCCCTTGAGGCATAGACCGATGTTTTTAGCAGTTAGTCTAGAGGGCATTATAAATTCAAAAAAAATTTATAAAATAAAAAAACTTGGAAACCTAGTTTTGTTTGTGGAAGAGATCATGTGTGCCAAAACTGAGGTGATTCGGAGGTGGTCGAAAAAATGCCCGCATTCCCGAAGAGACCATTTGGTTTTAAGCCATTTTTTGAAAAAACGTGAATATTTCCACCACCTCCAAATCACCCAAATTTTCTCGTACATGGTCACCCACATGTGCAAAACATGTGTATGCAAGAAAATTTTGAAAAAAATATTTTACAATGCCCCCTTGAGGCATAGACCGATGTTTTCAGCAGTCAGTCTAGAGGGCATTATAAATTCAAAAAAATAAAAAAACTTGGAAACCTAGTTTTGTTTGTGGAAGAGATCATGTGTGCCAAAACTGAGGTGATTTGGAGGTGGTCGAAAAAATGCCCGCATTCTCGGAGAGACCATTTGGTCTAACTTAAGCCATTTTTTGAAAAAACGTGAATTTTTCCACCACCTCCAAATCACCCAAGTTTTCTTGTACATGGTCACCCACATGTGCAAAACATGTGTATGCAAGAAAATTTTGAAAAAAAATATTTTACAATGCCCCCTTGAGGCATAGACCGATGTATTCAGCAGTCAGTCTAGAGGGCATTATAAATTAAAAAAATTAAAAAATAAAAAAACTTGGAAACCTAGTTTTGTTTGTGGAAGAGATCATGTGTGCCAAAACTGAGGTGATTTGGAGGTGGTCGAAAAAATGCCCGCATTCCCGGAGAGACCATTTGGTCTAACTTAAGCCACTTTTTTGAAAAAACGTGAATTTTTCCACCACCTCCAAATCACCCAAATTTTCTTGTACATGGTCACCCACATGTGCAAAACATGTGTATGCAAGAAAATTTTGAAAAAAATATTTTACAATGCCCCCTTGAAGCATAGACCGATGTTTTCAGCAGTCAGTCTAGAGGTCATTATAAATTCAAAAAAAAATAAAAAATACAAAAACTTTGAAACCTAGTTTTGTTTGTGGAAGAGATCATGTGTGCCAAAACTGAGGTGATTCGGAGGTGGTCGAAAAACTGCCTGCATTCCCGAAGAGACCATTTGGTTAACTTAAGCCATTTTTTGAAAAAACGTGAATTACTCCACCACCTCCAAATCACCCAAGTTTTCTTGTACATGGTCACCCACATGTGCAAAACATGTGTATGCAAGAAAATTTTGAAAAAAAATATTTTACAGTGCCCCCTTGAGGCATAGACCGATGTATTCAGCAGTCAGTCTAGAGGGCATTATAAATTAAAAAAATTAAAAAATAAAAAAACTTGGAAACCTAGTTTTGTTTGTGGAAGAGATCATGTGTGCCAAAACTGAGGTGATTTGGAGGTGGTCGAAAAAATGCCCGCATTCCCGGAGAGACCATTTGGTCTAACTTAAGCCACTTTTTTGAAAAAACGTGAATTTTTCCACCACCTCCAAATCACCCAAATTTTCTTGTACAAGGTCACCCACATGTGCAAAACATGTGTATGCAAGAAAATTTTGAAAAAAATATTTTACAATGCCCCCTTGAGGCATAGACCGATGTTTTTAGCAGTCAGTCTAGAGGGCATTATAAATTCAAAAAAAATTTATAAAATAAAAAAACTTGGAAACCTAGTTTTGTTTGTGGAAGAGATCATGTGTGCCAAAACTGAGGTGATTCGGAGGTGGTCGAAAAAATGCCCGCATTCCCGAAGAGACCATTTGGTTTTAAGCCATTTTTTGAAAAAACGTGAATATTTCCACCACCTCCAAATCACCCAAATTTTCTCGTACATGGTCACCCACATGTGCAAAACATGTGTATGCAAGAAAATTTTGAAAAAAATATTTTACAATGCCCCCTTGAGGCATAGACCGATGTTTTCAGCAGTCAGTCTAGAGGGCATTATAAATTCAAAAAAATAAAAAAACTTGGAAACCTAGTTTTGTTTGTGGAAGAGATCATGTGTGCCAAAACTGAGGTGATTTGGAGGTGGTCGAAAAAATGCCCGCATTCTCGGAGAGACCATTTGGTCTAACTTAAGCCATTTTTTGAAAAAACGTGAATTTTTCCACCACCTCCAAATCACCCAAGTTTTCTTGTACATGGTCACCCACATGTGCAAAACATGTGTATGCAAGAAAATTTTGAAAAAAAATATTTTACAATGCCCCCTTGAGGCATAGACCGATGTATTCAGCAGTCAGTCTAGAGGGCATTATAAATTAAAAAAATTAAAAAATAAAAAAACTTGGAAACCTAGTTTTGTTTGTGGAAGAGATCATGTGTGCCAAAACTGAGGTGATTTGGAGGTGGTCGAAAAAATGCCCGCATTCCCGGAGAGACCATTTGGTCTAACTTAAGCCACTTTTTTGAAAAAACGTGAATTTTTCCACCACCTCCAAATCACCCAAATTTTCTTGTACATGGTCACCCACATGTGCAAAACATGTGTATGCAAGAAAATTTTGAAAAAAATATTTTACAATGCCCCCTTGAAGCATAGACCGATGTTTTCAGCAGTCAGTCTAGAGGGCATTATAAATTCAAAAAAAAATAAAAAATACAAAAACTTGGAAACCTAGTTTTGTTTGTGGAAGAGATCATGTGTGCCAAAACTGAGGTGATTCGGAGGTGGTCGAAAAACTGCCTGCATTCCCGAAGAGACCATTTGGTTAACTTAAGCCATTTTTTGAAAAAACGTGAATTTCTCCACCACCTCCAAATCACCCAAGTTTTCTTGTACATGGTCACCCACATGTGCAAAACATGTGTATGCAAGAAAATTTTGAAAAAAAATATTTTACAGTGCCCCCTTGAGGCATAGACCGATGTATTCAGCAGTCAGTCTAGAGGGCATTATAAATTAAAAAAATTAAAAAATAAAAAAACTTGGAAACCTAGTTTTGTTTGTGGAAGAGATCATGTGTGCCAAAACTGAGGTGATTTGGAGGTGGTCGAAAAAATGCCCGCATTCCCGGAGAGACCATTTGGTCTAACTTAAGCCACTTTTTTGAAAAAACGTGAATTTTTCCACCACCTCCAAATCACCCAAATTTTCTTGTACAAGGTCACCCACATGTGCAAAACATGTGTATGCAAGAAAATTTTGAAAAAAATATTTTACAATGCCCCCTTGAGGCATAGACCGACGTTTTTAGCAGTCAGTCTAGAGGGCATTATAAATTCAAAAAAAATTTATAAAATAAAAAAACTTGGAAACCTAGTTTTGTTTGTGGAAGAGATCATGTGTGCCAAAACTGAGGTGATTCGGAGGTGGTCGAAAAAATGCCCGCATTCCCGAAGAGACCATTTGGTTTTAAGCCATTTTTTGAAAAAACGTGAATATTTCCACCACCTCCAAATCACCCAAATTTTCTCGTACATGGTCACCCACATGTGCAAAACATGTGTATGCAAGAAAATTTTGAAAAAAATATTTTACAATGCCCCCTTGAGGCATAGACCGATGTTTTCAGCAGTCAGTCTAGAGGGCATTATAAATTCAAAAAAATAAAAAAACTTGGAAACCTAGTTTTGTTTGTGGAAGAGATCATGTGTGCCAAAACTGAGGTGATTTGGAGGTGGTCGAAAAAATGCCCGCATTCTCGGAGAGACCATTTGGTCTAACTTAAGCCATTTTTTGAAAAAACGTGAATTTTTCCACCACCTCCAAATCACCCAAGTTTTCTTGTACATGGTCACCCACATGTGCAAAACATGTGTATGCAAGAAAATTTTGAAAAAAAATATTTTACAATGCCCCCTTGAGGCATAGACCGATGTATTCAGCAGTCAGTCTAGAGGGCATTATAAATTAAAAAAATTAAAAAATAAAAAAACTTGGAAACCTAGTTTTGTTTGTGGAAGAGATCATGTGTGCCAAAACTGAGGTGATTTGGAGGTGGTCGAAAAAATGCCCGCATTCCCGGAGAGACCATTTGGTCTACTTAAGCCACTTTTTTGAAAAAACGTGAATTTTTCCACCACCTCCAAATCACCCAAATTTTCTTGTACATGGTCACCCACATGTGCAAAACATGTGTATGCAAGAAAATTTTGAAAAAAATATTTTACAATGCCCCCTTGAAGCATAGACCGATGTTTTCAGCAGTCAGTCTAGAGGGCATTATAAATTCAAAAAAAAAATAAAAAATACAAAAACTTGGAAACCTAGTTTTGTTTGTGGAAGAGATCATGTGTGCCAAAACTGAGGTGATTCGGAGGTGGTCGAAAAACTGCCTGCATTCCCGAAGAGACCATTTGGTTAACTTAAGCCATTTTTTGAAAAAACGTGAATTTCTCCACCACCTCCAAATCACCCAAGTTTTCTTGTACATGGTCACCCACATGTGCAAAACATGTGTATGCAAGAAAATTTTGAAAAAATATATTTTACAATGCCCCCTTGAGGCATAGACCGATGTATTCAGCAGTCAGTCTAGAGGGCATTATAAATTAAAAAAATTAAAAAATAAAAAAACTTGGAAACCTAGTTTTGTTTGTGGAAGAGATCATGTGTGCCAAAACTGAGGTGATTTGGAGGTGGTCGAAAAAATGCCCGCATTCCCGGAGAGACCATTTGGTCTAACTTAAGCCACTTTTTTGAAAAAACGTGAATTTTTCCACCACCTCCAAATCACCCAAATTTTCTTGTACAAGGTCACCCACATGTGCAAAACATGTGTATGCAAGAAAATTTTGAAAAAAATATTTTACAATGCCCCCTTGAGGCATAGACCGATGTTTTTAGCAGTCAGTCTAGAGGGCATTATAAATTCAAAAAAAATTTAAAAAACAAAAAAAACTTGGAAACCTAGTTTTGTTTGTGGAAGAGATCATGTGTGCCAAAACTGAGGTGATTCGGAGGTGGTCGAAAAAATGCCTGCATTCCCGAAGAGACCATTTGGTTAACTTAAGCCATTTTTTGAAAAAACGTGAATTTCTCCACCACCTCCAAATCACCCAAGTTTTCTTGTACATGGTCACCCACATGTGCAAAACATGTGTATGCAAGAAAATTTTGAAAAAAATATTTTACAATGCCCCCTTGAGGCATAGACCGATGTTTTCAGCAGTCAGTCTAGAGGGCATTATAAATTCAAAAAAATAAAAAAACTTGGAAACCTAGTTTTGTTTGTGGAAGAGATCATGTGTGCCAAAACTGAGGTGATTTGGAGGTGGTCGAAAAAATGCCCGCATTCTCGGAGAGATCATTTGGTCTAACTTAAGCCATTTTTTGAAAAAACGTGAATTTTTCCACCACCTCCAAATCACCCAAGTTTTCTTGTACATGGTCACCCACATGTGCAAAACATGTGTATGCAAGAAAATTTTGAAAAAAAATATTTTACAATGCCCCCTTGAGGCATAGACCGATGTATTCAGCAGTCAGTCTAGAGGGCATTATAAATTAAAAAAATTAAAAAATAAAAAACTTGGAAACCTAGTTTTGTTTGTGGAAGAGATCATGTGTGCCAAAACTGAGGTGATTTGGAGGTGGTCGAAAAAATGCCCGCATTCCCGGAGAGACCATTTGGTCTAACTTAAGCCACTTTTTTGAAAAAACGTGAATTTTTCCACCACCTCCAAATCACCCAAATTTTCTTGTACATGGTCACCCACATGTGCAAAACATGTGTATGCAAGAAAATTTTGAAAAAAATATTTTACAATGCCCCCTTGAAGCATAGACCGATGTTTTCAGCAGTCAGTCTAGAGGGCATTATAAATTCAAAAAAAAATAAAAAATACAAAAACTTGGAAACCTAGTTTTGTTTGTGGAAGAGATCATGTGTGCCAAAACTGAGGTGATTCGGAGGTGGTCGAAAAACTGCCTGCATTCCCGAAGAGACCATTTGGTTAACTTAAGCCATTTTTTGAAAAAACGTGAATTTCTCCACCACCTCCAAATCACCCAAGTTTTCTTGTACATGGTCACCCACATGTGCAAAACATGTGTATGCAAGAAAATTTTGAAAAAAAATATTTTACAGTGCCCCCTTGAGGCATAGACCGATGTATTCAGCAGTCAGTCTAGAGGGCATTATAAATTAAAAAAATTAAAAAATAAAAAAACTTGGAAACCTAGTTTTGTTTGTGGAAGAGATCATGTGTGCCAAAACTGAGGTGATTTGGAGGTGGTCGAAAAAATGCCCGCATTCCCGGAGAGACCATTTGGTCTAACTTAAGCCACTTTTTTGAAAAAACGTGAATTTTTCCACCACCTCCAAATCACCCAAATTTTCTTGTACAAGGTCACCCACATGTGCAAAACATGTGTATGCAAGAAAATTTTGAAAAAAATATTTTACAATGCCCCCTTGAGGCATAGACCGATGTTTTTAGCAGTCAGTCTAGAGGGCATTATAAATTCAAAAAAAAATTTAAAAAATAAAAAAACTTGGAAACCTAGTTTTGTTTGTGGAAGAGATCATGTGTGCCAAAACTGAGGTGATTCGGAGGTGGTCGAAAAAATGCCTGCATTCCCGAAGAGACCATTTGGTTAACTTAAGCCATTTTTTGAAAAAACGTGAATTTCTCCACCACCTCCAAATCACCCAAGTTTTCTTGTACATGGTCACCCACATGTGCAAAACATGTGTATGCAAGAAAATTTTGAAAAAAATATTTTACAATGCCCCCTTGAGGCATAGACCGATGTTTTTAGCAGTTAGTCTAGAGGGCATTATAAATTCAAAAAAAATTTATAAAATAAAAAAACTTGGAAACCTAGTTTTGTTTGTGGAAGAGATTATGTGTGCCAAAACTGAGGTGATTCGGAGGTGGTCGAAAAAATGCCCGCATACTCGAAGAGACCATTTGGTTTTAAGCCATTTTTTGAAAAAACGTGAATATTTCCACCACCTCCAAATCACCCAAATTTTCTTGTACATGGTCACCCACATGTGCAAAACATGTGTATGCAAGAAAATTTTGAAAAAAATATTTTACAATGCCCCCTTGAGGCATAGACCTATGTTTTCAGCAGTCAGTCTAGAGGGCATTATAAATTCAAAAAAAAAATACAAAAACTTGGAAACCTAGTTTTGTTTGTGGAAGAGATCATGTGTGCCAAAACTGAGGTGATTCGGAGGTGGTCGAAAAAATGCCTGCATTCCCGAAGAGACCATTTGGTTAACTTAAGCCATTTTTTGAAAAAACGTGAATTTCTCCACCACCTCCAAATCACCCAAGTTTTCTTGTACATGGTCACCCACATGTGGAAAACATGTGTATGCAAGAAAATTTTGAAAAAAAATATTTTACAATGCCCCCTTGAGGCATAGACCGATGTTTTCAGCAGTCAGTCTAGAGGGCATTATAAATTAAAAAAATTAAAAAATAAAAAAACTTGGAAACCTAGTTTTGTTTGTGGAAGAGATCATGTGTGCCAAAACTGAGGTGATTTGGAGGTGGTCGAAAAAATGCCCGCATTCCCGGAGAGACCATTTGGTCTAACTTAAGCCACTTTTTTGAAAAAACGTGAATTTTTCCACCACCTCCAAATCACCCAAATTTTCATGTACATGGTCACCCACATGTGCAAAACATGTGTATGCAAGAAAATTTTGAAAAAAATATTTTACAATGCCCCCTTGAGGCATAGACCGATGTTTTTAGCAGTCAGTCTAGAGGGCATTATAAATTCAAAAAAAATTTAAAAAATAAAAAAACTTGGAAACCTAGTTTTGTTTGTGGAAGAGATCATGTGTGCCAAAACTGAGGTGATTCGGAGGTGTTCGAAAAAATGCCCGCATTCCCGAAGAGACCATTTGGTTTTAAGCCATTTTTTGAAAAAACGTGAATATTTCCACCACCTCCAAATCACCCAAATTTTCTTGTACATGGTCACCCACATGTGCAAAACATGTGTATGCAAGAAAATTTTGAAAAAAATATTTTACAATGCCCCCTTGAGGCATAGACCGATGTTTTCAGCAGTCAGTCTAGAGGGCATTATAAATTCAAAAAAAAATAAAAAATACAAAAACTTGGAAACCTAGTTTTGTTTGTGGAAGAGATCATGTGTGCCAAAACTGAGGTGATTTGGAGGTGGTCGAAAAAATGCCCGCATTCCCGGAGAGACCATTTGGTCTAACTTATGCCATTTTTTGAAAAAACTTGATTTTTTCCACCACCTCCAAATCACCCAAATTTTCTTGTACATGGTCACCCACATGTGCAAAACATGTGTATGCAAGAAAATTTTGAAAAAATATATTTTACAATGCCCCCTTGAGGCATAGAACGATGTTTTCAGCAGTCAGTCTAGAGGGCATTATAAATTCAAAAAAAATAAAAAATACAAAAACTTGGAAACCTAGTTTTGTTTCTGGAAGAGATCATGTGTGCCAAAACTGAGGTGATTTGGAGGTGGTCGAAAAAATGCCCGCATTCCCGGAGAGACCATTTGGTCTAACTTAAGCCACTTTTTTGAAAAAACGTGAATTTTTCCACCACCTCCAAATCACCCAAATTTTCTTGTACAAGGTCACCCACATGTGCAAAACATGTGTATGCAAGAAAATTTTGAAAAAAATATTTTACAATGCCCCCTTGAGGCATAGACCGATGTTTTTAGCAGTCAGTCTAGAGGGCATTATAAATTCAAAAAAAATTTATAAAATAAAAAAACTTGGAAACCTAGTTTTGTTTGTGGAAGAGATCATGTGTGCCAAAACTGAGGTGATTCGGAGGTGGTCGAAAAAATGCCCGCATTCCCGAAGAGACCATTTGGTTTTAAGCCATTTTTTGAAAAAACGTGAATATTTCCACCACCTCCAAATCACCCAAATTTTCTCGTACATGGTCACCCACATGTGCAAAACATGTGTATGCAAGAAAATTTTGAAAAAAATATTTTACAATGCCCCCTTGAGGCATAGACCGATGTTTTCAGCAGTCAGTCTAGAGGGCATTATAAATTCAAAAAAATAAAAAAACTTGGAAACCTAGTTTTGTTTGTGGAAGAGATCATGTGTGCCAAAACTGAGGTGATTTGGAGGTGGTCGAAAAAATGCCCGCATTCCCGGAGAGACCATTTGGTTAACTTAAGCCATTTTTTGAAAAAACGTGAATTTTTCCACCACCTCCAAATCACCCAAGTTTTCTTGTACATGGTCACCCACATGTGCAAAACATGTGTATGCAAGAAAATTTTGAAAAAAAATATTTTACAATGCCCCCTTGAGGCATAGACCGATGTATTCAGCAGTCAGTCTAGAGGGCATTATAAATTAAAAAAATTAAAAAATAAAAAAACTTGGAAACCTAGTTTTGTTTGTGGAAGAGATCATGTGTGCCAAAACTGAGGTGATTTGGAGGTGGTCGAAAAAATGCCCGCATTCCCGGAGAGACCATTTGGTCTACTTAAGCCACTTTTTTGAAAAAACGTGAATTTTTCCACCACCTCCAAATCACCCAAATTTTCTTGTACATGGTCACCCACATGTGCAAAACATGTGTATGCAAGAAAATTTTGAAAAAAATATTTTACAATGCCCCCTTGAAGCATAGACCGATGTTTTCAGCAGTCAGTCTAGAGGGCATTATAAATTCAAAAAAAAATAAAAAATACAAAAACTTGGAAACCTAGTTTTGTTTGTGGAAGAGATCATGTGTGCCAAAACTGAGGTGATTCGGAGGTGGTCGAAAAACTGCCTGCATTCCCGAAGAGACCATTTGGTTAACTTAAGCCATTTTTTGAAAAAACGTGAATTTCTCCACCACCTCCAAATCACCCAAGTTTTCTTGTACATGGTCACCCACATGTGCAAAACATGTGTATGCAAGAAAATTTTGAAAAAAAATATTTTACAATGCCCCCTTGAGGCATAGACCGATGTATTCAGCAGTCAGTCTAGAGGGCATTATAAATTAAAAAAATTAAAAAATAAAAAAACTTGGAAACCTAGTTTTGTTTGTGGAAGAGATCATGTGTGCCAAAACTGAGGTGATTTGGAGGTGGTCGAAAAAATGCCCGCATTCCCGGAGAGACCATTTGGTCTAACTTAAGCCACTTTTTTGAAAAAACGTGAATTTTTCCACCACCTCCAAATCACCCAAATTTTCTTGTACAAGGTCACCCACATGTGCAAAACATGTGTATGCAAGAAAATTTTGAAAAAAATATTTTACAATGCCCCCTTGAGGCATAGACCGATGTTTTTAGCAGTCAGTCTAGAGGGCATTATAAATTCAAAAAAAATTTAAAAAATAAAAAAACTTGGAAACCTAGTTTTGTTTGTGGAAGAGATCATGTGTGCCAAAACAGAGGTGATTCGGAGGTGGTCGAAAAAATGCCTGCATTCCCGAAGAGACCATTTGGTTAACTTAAGCCATTTTTTGAAAAAACGTGAATTTCTCCACCACCTCCAAATCACCCAAGTTTTCTTGTACATGGTCACCCACATGTGCAAAACATGTGTATGCAAGAAAATTTTGAAAAAAATATTTTACAATGCCCCCTTGAGGCATAGACCGATGTTTTCAGCAGTCAGTCTAGAGGGCATTATAAATTCAAAAAAATAAAAAAACTTGGAAACCTAGTTTTGTTTGTGGAAGAGATCATGTGTGCCAAAACTGAGGTGATTTGGAGGTGGTCGAAAAAATGCCCGCATTCTCGGAGAGATCATTTGGTCTAACTTAAGCCATTTTTTGAAAAAACGTGAATTTTTCCACCACCTCCAAATCACCCAAGTTTTCTTGTACATGGTCACCCACATGTGCAAAACATGTGTATGCAAGAAAATTTTGAAAAAATATATTTTACAATGCCCCCTTGAGGCATAGACCGATGTATTCAGCAGTCAGTCTAGAGGGCATTATAAATTAAAAAAAATAAAAAATAAAAAAACTTGGAAACCTAGTTTTGTTTGTGGAAGAGATCATGTGTGCCAAAACTGAGGTGATTTGGAGGTGGTCGAAAAAATGCCCGCATTCCCGGAGAGACCATTTGGTCTAACTTAAGCCACTTTTTTGAAAAAACGTGAATTTTTCCACCACCTCCAAATCACCCAAATTTTCTTGTACATGGTCACCCACATGTGCAAAACATGTGTATGCAAGAAAATTTTGAAAAAAATATTTTACAATGCCCCCTTGAAGCATAGACCGATGTTTTCAGCAGTCAGTCTAGAGGGCATTATAAATTCAAAAAAAAATAAAAAATACAAAAACTTGGAAACCTAGTTTTGTTTGTGGAAGAGATCATGTGTGCCAAAACTGAGGTCATTCGGAGGTGGTCGAAAAACTGCATGCATTCCCGAAGAGACCATTTGGTTAACTTAAGCCATTTTTTGAAAAAACGTGAATTTCTCCACCACCTCCAAATCACCCAAGTTTTCTTGTACATGGTCACCCACATGTGCAAAACATGTGTATGCAAGAAAATTTTGAAAAAAAATATTTTACAGTGCCCCCTTGAGGCATAGACCGATGTATTCAGCAGTCAGTCTAGAGGGCATTATAAATTAAAAAAATTAAAAAATAAAAAAACTTGGAAACCTAGTTTTGTTTGTGGAAGAGATCATGTGTGCCAAAACTGAGGTGATTTGGAGGTGGTCGAAAAAATGCCCGCATTCCCGGAGAGACCATTTGGTCTAACTTAAGCCACTTTTTTGAAAAAACGTGAATTTTTCCACCACCTCCAAATCACCCAAATTTTCTTGTACAAGGTCACCCACATGTGCAAAACATGTGTATGCAAGAAAATTTTGAAAAAAATATTTTACAATGCCCCCTTGAGGCATAGACCGATGTTTTTAGCAGTCAGTCTAGACGGCATTATAAATTCAAAAAAAATTTAAAAAATAAAAAAACTTGGAAACCTAGTTTTGTTTGTGGAAGAGATCATGTGTGCCAAAACTGAGGTGATTCGGAGGTGGTCGAAAAAATGCCTGCATTCCCGAAGAGACCATTTGGTTAACTTAAGCCATTTTTTGAAAAAACGTGAATTTCTCCACCACCTCCAAATCACCCAAGTTTTCTTGTACATGGTCACCCACATGTGCAAAACATGTGTATGCAAGAAAATTTTGAAAAAAATATTTTACAATGCCCCCTTGAGGCATAGACCGATGTTTTTAGCAGTTAGTCTAGAGGGCATTATAAATTCAAAAAAAATTTATAAAATAAAAAAACTTGGAAACCTAGTTTTGTTTGTGGAAGAGATTATGTGTGCCAAAACTGAGGTGATTCGGAGGTGGTCGAAAAAATGCCCGCATACTCGAAGAGACCATTTGGTTTTAAGCCATTTTTTGAAAAAACGTGAATATTTCCACCACCTCCAAATCACCCAAATTTTCTTGTACATGGTCACCCACATGTGCAAAACATGTGTATGCAAGAAAATTTTGAAAAAAATATTTTACAATGCCCCCTTGAGGCATAGACCTATGTTTTCAGCAGTCAGTCTAGAGGGCATTATAAATTCAAAAAAAAAATACAAAAACTTGGAAACCTAGTTTTGTTTGTGGAAGAGATCATGTGTGCCAAAACTGAGGTGATTCGGAGGTGGTCGAAAAAATGCCTGCATTCCCGAAGAGACCATTTGGTTAACTTAAGCCATTTTTTGAAAAAACGTGAATTTCTCCACCACCTCCAAATCACCCAAGTTTTCTTGTACATGGTCACCCACATGTGGAAAACATGTGTATGCAAGAAAATTTTGAAAAAAAATATTTTACAATGCCCCCTTGAGGCATAGACCGATGTTTTCAGCAGTCAGTCTAGAGGGCATTATAAATTAAAAAAATTAAAAAATAAAAAAACTTGGAAACCTAGTTTTGTTTGTGGAAGAGATCATGTGTGCCAAAACTGAGGTGATTTGGAGGTGGTCGAAAAAATGCCCGCATTCCCGGAGAGACCATTTGGTCTAACTTAAGCCACTTTTTTGAAAAAACGTGAATTTTTCCACCACCTCCAAATCACCCAAATTTTCTTGTACATGGTCACCCACATGTGCAAAACATGTGTATGCAAGAAAATTTTGAAAAAAATATTTTACAATGCCCCCTTGAGGCATAGACCGATGTTTTTAGCAGTCAGTCTAGAGGGCATTATAAATTCAAAAAAAAATTAAAAAATAAAAAAACTTGGAAACCTAGTTTTGTTTGTGGAAGAGATCATGTGTGCCAAAACTGAGGTGATTCGGAGGTGTTCGAAAAAATGCCCGCATTCCCGAAGAGACCATTTGGTTTTAAGCCATTTTTTGAAAAAACATGAATATTTCCACCACCTCCAAATCACCCAAATTTTCTTGTACATGGTCACCCACATGTGCAAAACATGTGTATGCAAGAAAATTTTGAAAAAAATATTTTACAATGCCCCCTTGAGGCATAGACCGATGTTTTCAGCAGTCAGTCTAGAGGGCATTATAAATTCAAAAAAAAATAAAAAATACAAAAACTTGGAAACCTAGTTTTGTTTGTGGAAGAGATCATGTGTGCCAAAACTGAGGTGATTTGGAGGTGGTCGAAAAAATGCCCGCATTCCCGGAGAGACCATTTGGTCTAACTTATGCCATTTTTTGAAAAAACTTGATTTTTTCCACCACCTCCAAATCACCCAAATTTTCTTGTACATGGTCACCCACATGTGCAAAACATGTGTATGCAAGAAAATTTTGAAAAAATATATTTTACAATGCCCCCTTGAGGCATAGAACGATGTTTTCAGCAGTCAGTCTAGAGGGCATTATAAATTCAAAAAAAATAAAAAATACAAAAACTTGGAAACCTAGTTTTGTTTCTGGAAGAGATCATGTGTGCCAAAACTGAGGTGATTTGGAGGTGGTCGAAAAAATGCCCGCATTCCCGGAGAGACCATTTGGTCTAACTTAAGCCATTTTTTGAAAAAACGTGAATATTTCCACCACCTCCAAATCACCCAAATTTTCTTGTACATGGTCACCCACATGTGCAAAACATGTGTATGCAAGAAAATTTTGAAAAAATATATTTTACAATGCCCCCTTGATGCATAGACCGATGTTTTCAGCAGTCAGTCTAGAGGGCATTATAAATTCAAAAAAATTAAAATATACAAAAACTTGGAAACCTAGTTTTGTTTGTGGAAGAGATCATGTGTGCCAAAACTGAGGTGATTTGGAGGTGGTTGGAAAAATGCACATTTCTGATATTTTCACAGGTTACAAAATATATTATTGGACATAATATAGACAGCACCACACAGCAACAGCACATTCATCCAATACAATAGAAGATAGCTGTCCGAATACAATTCATCATATTAGTCTCCGAATTCAAAAGACCGAACAAAGATAGAACATTACAAGTCTCGAGACCGCGAGTAGCGAGTTTGTCTTCACATTACAAGTCGATATCGATCATGTAAACTACCATCTCATAGAAGAGAGTTGCGGTCATCATGATGAGCATCATCGCGATGAAGCTGGTCTTCATCCGGTTCCTCCAACGCACCCGCCTCTCTCCCGCTAGATAGCGGGCGTATCTAGATTCCGCATCCGCCCTAGTGGTCTACCCTTTGTAACTCTTGCCGCTGAAACGGTGAACCTGTCTCCGACACTCCTCCCAGTCGTCGTAGACTCCGGGAACCTTACCCTTGTACACGACATACGACGGCATCTCTACGCACAAGCCAAACAACAGACAATATATAAGCAATAAATAAGTATGCAACAAAAGGATCGGAAGAGAAAAGCAAGACATTAATAGCACAATTCATGGTCCTAGTAATAAATAGCATCGATTACATCTAAGTTTAACGACTGTCCAAACCAAAGAGACATACAATTCATTAAAGTTTAATTACAACATGAGCCAATCAATGTTTCAGAACTACACATACCATCACTACTTTCGACTCGACTCATGGGACCGGAGCGTCGATGAAGCCGCCGTCTGTCCTGATGGTCATGAAATCGCAGGCGTTGTCAGCCTGCATTTGTAGCGTTGTGTCTATCTCACTACACAGAACACAGAATGTTAGAAGAAATAAAGAATGATCGATGGATGCATTTTTTGCTGTTTTGGCTGATGTTGTTTTGGTGCTGTTTTCGTGCCATTTAGGATGGCTACAGTGACTTTTTGGTGCCATTTTTGATCTCTTAATATAGTTGCAGTGAGAGAAAAATATGGCTGTTATTTTTTTTCAGAAACAGGACAAACCAAAGGGCCCACGTCTCCCCTCCAGATTTTTCGAGGGCCACAGGGCAGGACGTTTGAGTTTTCGAGGCAACTCCGCACGCCTCCATTCCACTGGCAACTCCCCACGACCCCCCTCCACTTGCAACTCCCCACGACGCAGGGAACTCCCCTCCTATTCCATTGCCGCTCAATCTGCCTCCCTCTGCCTCCCTCCTCATTCCATTGCCGCTCCATCATCCTCCCTCTGCATCCACCATCAAGCAACTCCCCTCTGCCTCCACCATCGCTGGCCAGGAGGGCAATGGCGGAGGAATCGAGGAGCAACTCCCCTCCGTCTGCCAAGAGAACGGCGGAGGCATCGTGGAGCAACTTCCCTCCGTCTGCCAAGTATCACCAAGGTGAGGCGTCTGGCAAGGAGCCGCTGGTGGTCGACGACGACGTTCCGGTCCCCGGGCAGAAGCAGGACTACACCGTGCCGCTCATTGTTGATATCCACCTGAAGAAGGAGAAGCTGGATGTCGTATGCACCAGCAATCCACACGAAGCCGACAAGAGGATCCGCGAGATCAGGAGGAGGCTCGGCGGCATGCTTTCTCGGTCGATCGGCGTTGATGTCGAGTATACGAGGGAAGATGAACCAACGCAAAAGGCTTCAGTTCTACAGTTATGCGTGGAGGATCTCGTCCTGGTATACCACATCACCGCGGCAACCAAATGGTAAAAACATCCAGTTCTAAAGTTTCTGAAGTTCTGACGTTTCTGTCTAATTAGTAGTTTCTGAAGTTTCTGAAGTAGACGCAATAGTTCTGTAGTTCTGAAGTATATGCAATACTAGTTCTAAAGTTCTGAAGTTTCTGTCTAATTAGTAGTTTATGTAGTTTCTGAAGTTTCTGAAGTAGATGCAATAGTTCTGAAGTTCTAAAGTAGATGCAATACTAGTTCTGAAGTTCTGACGTTTCTGTCTAATTAGTAGTTTCTGAAGTTTCTGAAGTAGACGCAATAGTTCTGTAGTTCTGAAGTATATGCAATACTAGTTCTAAAGTTCTGAAGTTTCTGTCTAATTAGTAGTTTATGTAGTTTCTGAAGTTTCTGAAGTAGATGCAATAGTTCTGAAGTTCTAAAGTAGATGCAATACTAGTTCTGAAGTTCTGAAGTTTCTGTCTAATTAGTAGTTTCTGAAGTTTCTCAAGTAGATGCAATAGTTCTGAAGTTTCTGAAGTTTCTCAAGTAGATGCAATAGTTCTGAAGTTCTGAAGTAGATGCAATACTAGTTCTGAAGTTCTGGAGTAGATGCAATACTAGTTCTAAATTTTATGTCTAATTAGTAGTTTCTGAAGTTTTTGAAGTAGATGAATTTGATGCACCAGATTAATTTGATGCAGGCCCAAGGAACTCCGCCCGCTCCTGCAGGAGAAGGAGTTGTACACATTTGTTGGCTTCTCCATTGGAGGTGACAAGGAGAAGCTGAAATTGTCTGGTTTGGAGATCAACCCCGACTAGTACGTCGACATGCAGCGCAAATGGAGAGTTCCAAAAAATGGAAAGAAGTGGCAGGCTTTGGCTGAGTTTGCAGCCACCCTCATCCACCCATCGTACAAGGAAATGAAGAAGAAGATCAACAAGGAATTGGACCACAAACTATGGGGGGACAGCCCACTGCCAAACATCCTCATCGAGTACGCAGCGAAAGATGCGTACGTCACCTACGAGGCATGGAAGAAAATCGAAATCGTCAAAGAAGGTTTGGAGTACTGGCAAGAGGCGGAGGATCATTGGGATGACCCCTACTACTGGGGATATTGAGTTGTTTGTGGTATTATGTGTCTCAGTTTGAAGTTATGTGGTTGAACAAGTTTGCTTTTGTAATGCTGAACAAGTTAGCTTTTGTTATGTTGAACAAGTTTGCTTTTGTAATGATGAACAAGTTTGCTTTTTTTATGTAGCTATGTGATTGTTAGGATGTTGGTGCAGAACACTTATGGTTGTGATGTGATGCAAAATCCTTCAACTTTTGGTGATCATTTAGTTCAAGTTTTGGTGAGATCATACAGAATGTTGTCTAGAAGTTTTTGTGATCATTTAGTAGTTTTTTATACAGAAGCCTTTCACTATAACTGAAAAAGCTGAAGTTCTCAGCATGAAGAATCACACAACACAGCACCTACATTATGATGATACACTATCAACTGCAGACCTGAATGCATCCAATTCGTCCTTTCCCAAGCAGTGATAGTAACTGAAAGTATAACAACTAAAAACGCAGCTGTACTCTATGTGTCCAATAGTGCCATCATAACAGAACTTTGAAAAGTCCTATATTATACAGTAGCAAGCATCACAAGTTTTAGATGGTTTTCTAGCAAGAATTTTCCAGAAAAGTGGATTGGTGGCACAAAATTGCTACACTCAGTCGATCTACCTAGCATTATCAGCATTGATACCATTGAGACGTCAACAGAAACTGGGGTACCTGCGCTGTCTTGCGGTGGTTGAGGAGATGGATCCGGCCGATCCCGTTCGGGGGGCGCGGGGGCGGCGGGGGTGGAGTCGCCGACGGCTTGCAGGGGCGGCGGACAGAGGGGGGCGAGTGGGGGATCTGGCGATGGAGGGAGGGAGGCCACAACGCGAGGGGAATAGGTGGAGTGGGGGGAGGGTTCTAATGGCCTACTTCGGATGGGCCTAATTCGGATGGGCCTAATTCGGATGGGCCATCTCGTTGTCTGCGCCTGAGGCATGCATGCATGGGAATGGCGGCGACGTGGGTTTGCATGCGCGGGTGGCGGACGTGAACTTTATCTCGAAATATGTTATGTTTTCTACACGAAAACAAGCTCGCGTGCGACGCACGCCTCTCGCGTGATACGCGATTCCGATGCGACTGCGTGCCAAGTTTTATAGATGGAAACTTCTTTAGACACAATGCCATCTCAAAAACAACTCAGAAATAACTGTATGATTGATCATAAAACACATGCATTGTTGTTCAAATAACTGTATCATGAATAAATTGTACCATAATTGCGAACATAGTGTGAAACAGAAAACAAAAGTTTTTTTTGCAACTAAATAATCCTGGTTTGAAGCTTAAACAGGTTGAAAAACAATTGAGCCTACTCCATATTGTCTTCTGCACTGCCAAAATCTAGTGACCTCTTGCGTTGCGTCGTTGGAGATTGCGTCGGGCTTGGCGACGACCCATGTGCTTCAATCTTTTTCTCTTTAACATCAATGTAACCATACAACTTAAGTTGTTCTTGGTCTTTCTCTGCCAACTCTCTAGCAAGACCCTCCATTTCTTGTATTCTCACTTCCTATAGAAAACCATAGGAATTGTATTAGGAAGAACTCAAAAAAGACGTAGCCATAAACTAGATGCATGCAACATGTAAAATTTGAACCTCAGAATCAATGTCATCCTCGAGAAAACAACCCGTAGTTCTATTGTACACAATGTACAAGTGACATGTCTTGCTGCCATTCAGATCATAAAGCATTTTTTGTACATCATCTGGTCCTGCAATCAAGAACATTCCTTCTGGCAGCTTGCACGCAGACCCGGGTAAGAAGTAGTACAATTCTGCTCCCAGTTTGCAACCAAAAGTATCTCTCATTTCACTCATAATGGGATCGTAGGTCACTTTGGCGGGTTCAAAAATTCTGACTTCTGCCGGGTGTTCATCAAAGTATGCTCTCGGGACATGTGACATCTCATCATCCCTGCTAACAAAAAATTCCATGACCAGCACCTAGTATCTCACATCAGAGTTGATACATTCAATGAGTAAAGGGCCAAACATAACTTTTATGTGCATAGCAACATTGCGGCGTTGTTACCTGCTTTTGTGGAATGTATCCTTCATGTGGAGTGACTGGGGATTGTGCCATCTCAAACCTTCTCACCATATTATGTTGAATGTATCCTTCATGTGGTGTGACTGGGGACTCTGCCATCACAGGTTTCTTATCCTGCGTATGAAACGTCTATAGTGGGTTTACACACAAGTTTTGAAAGGTCATACCATATCTTGGGTATGCATCGTTGCGAGGTACTTACAAGGGGAGAATTGACGATATGTTGTTGGGGTGGACTGATGTGGCATTGAACGGGTGACTCTATCGCAATGTCTCGAGTGAATGGCGACTGTGCCGTCTCATGATGCTTAGCCTACATACAATCGCCGACATAAGGTTGCCACAAATTGAAGATGTTTGTATCATAAAATACGTAGGTCCTTAATATATAGAATCGGTGCGAGATACTTAAAGGGGGAGAATAATTGAAGACATGTTGTCGGGGTGGCCGTGAGATCGCACGGTCTTCTAACATATGTCCTTCCAAGCGGACCTTCTCCAGCATGGCCTTATAATCCATGTCCGAACGCTCCTGTAGCAGCTTACTGTCCATATCCGCACGTGCCTGCAACACATAGGCATCCATCTTGACTCGCTCTGTCTGTATAATACTGTCCACAAGCTTCCGGTCCTTCTGCAATGTTTGATGCATTTCCTTGTAGCCTAAGACAAACTTTTTTTCCATGTACTCACAGTCCCTCTTATACTTTTCTTCAATCTCAAGACGCATCTTCGCCATCTTAAGGGAAAACTCCTGACGCTCCTCCTTTATCATCCTGTCCACGTATGAACGTTCTTTTTTCAGTTTCAAGTCGATCTCAGCGCGATCCTTTTGCACCTTCAAGTCGATCTCCCGACGCGCTTCATGCAAAGACTTGTCGTACTGCGCACGTTTGTTATGCGCCTCTGAGACCATGGTCCCTACAGCAACACATATACCCATAGTATGAAAACTGTATCCACACCCTCATCCACCTAATTCGAAACAATACGACCGTGAAAAATATTCATAATCAGTTCGTACGATCAACTAGTACAAACTACCAATCAAAAAGCTCTTGCATGACAACCTGTACTCGAATCACACCAGAACTACTCAACTATGGCAAAAGCTAGATTTTCTAATCTCTTCGGAAATTACTTGTTGGTCGAATCAATGGAAAAAATAATCAGCACTGCAATCGAATATGAGAGAAGCCGTGGAAGAGACCTTTTTAATCCGGCGTCGGGGTGGTCGCTTGAGAAGCGATGGCGCGATCCCGGCGATGGCTATGTGAGGAGAAACAAGGTAGATGGGGGTGGTTAGGATAGGGTAGATATGCGGTAGAATGGGAAGGTATATATCCGTGATTGTAGGGTTAATTAGTTATTTTGAAGTAATGTGCTTCGATGCAAATTTTTTTTAACGAGCGCGATCTTTTCGGGGCTTCCAAAACATGTGCACTGACCGCGGGTCGAACCACATATCACACAAGCCCGAGCCATCGCCGTGCCCGTGCCAACCAGCCGCCCACCATTATAACTTATTGTTCTCTAAAAAAGGAAGAGCAATAAATTCAGTCCAAGAATTTCCAGATATAATTGTCAACCCATTTTCGTTGGTAATTACGAGATATGTTTGGCGCAATTAGTGGCTAACTGGGTTTTTTTTGAGGAATAGTAGGAACTTGGATTGATACATGCCAAACGTTATGTTCAGATTAGTTGCATTATTTCTTTCATTATTTACCAAAAAAATCTATACAAAGTGTTAATTGGACAATGTGAACAATGTGGCACGAAGGTTGTCGGCCCAGCCAGTCGATGGAACGGATGGTACATGTACACGCAAGTACGATCTCTGACACGCGCATTTGATCTGGTTCACTGGATGCATGCATGCTCTATGTGGCACGAAGTTTGTCGGCCGAGCCAGTCGACGGACCAGATCGATGCTATAAGAGGGACTCCATTGTAGACCAACGCTCCATCAATATCCTGTGTGTGTGCTACGTCCACCGTAAGACAAACATAGTTCCGTCAACCCTAAAACCCTTAAACCCTAAACCCTGATAACCCTAAACCCCCCTCCCACTAAACCGTAAAAACATTCAAATTTTTGCCCCACATGGAAACCAATATGCATGCATTCTCTATGTGGTCTCATGGGATGCCATGAAAGATTTTTGGGATTATACACGCAAGTACGATCTCTGACACGCGCATTTCCGGCCTAGCATGTCAACACCCCGAAAGCACTAGTTGGGTTCCTCACCTGTATGAAACCAACCCAACATCGATCCGGTCCACTGGATGCATCCATGCTCTATGTGGCACGAAGTTTGTCGGCCGAGCCAGTCGACGGACCAGATCGATGCTATAGGAGGGACTCCATTGTAGACCAACGCTCCATCAATGTCCGGTGTGTGTGCTACGTCCACTGTAAGACAAACATAGTTCCGTCAACCCTAAAACCCTTAAACCCTAAACACTGATAACCCTAAACCCCCCTCCCACTAAACCGTAAAAACATTCAAATTTTTGCCCCACATGGAAACCATTATGCATGCATTCTCTATGTGGTCTCATGGGATTCCATGAAACATTTTTAGCATTATACACGCAAGTACGATCTCTGACACGCGCATTTCTGGCCTAGCATGTCAACACCCCAAAAACACTAGCTGCTTTCCTCACCTGTATGAAACCAACCCAACATTGATCCGGTCCAGTGGATGGATGCATGCTCTATGTGGCACGAAGTTTGTCGGCCGAGCCATTCAACGGATCGGATCGATGCTACCGGAGGGAATCCATTGTAGACCAATGCTCCACCAATGTCCGGTGTGTGTGCTATGTCCACCGTAAGACAAACATAGTTCCGTCAACCCTAAAACCCTTAAACCCTAAACCCTGATAACCCGAACCCCTCCCCCCCCCACTAAACTGTATAAACATTCAAAATTTTGCCCAACATGTAAACCATTATGCATTCATTCTCTATGTGGTCATGGGATGCCATTAAGAAAGTTTGGGATCAGTAGTACATATACATGCAAGTACGTTCTCTGACACACGCATTTCCGGGCTTGCATGTAAACACTCAACCCTAAACCCTGATAACCCTAACCCCTGATAACCCTAAACCCCTATACCCCTAAACCCCTAAACCCTAATAACCCTAAACCCCTAAACCCTAACCCCCGTAAACCCCACACCGAGTTCACAAGATTTTCTTATTTCTTTATATCATTTATCCAAATCTCACATAACTCACGCAACCCACCCCTCCCTAAATCCCGCGATTACAGCTCTGCATTCTAACCACCCGGGCCGTCCGCACCTCCCATGACCGCTACAAGATAATATCGAAGACGTCGGTCGCCCACGTTATACAGGAGTCGGCGGCCACCACTCGCTGCCCACCGCCAACGTGATCTGAGGGCTCGGATGTCAGTGTTCTTCTCGCCGCCTTCTCCTCGCGTGAACGCGCTGTTTTTCCTTTGCACCGTCGACCGCGCTATACCGGCACTTATAGTTTCCGACGCACTAACCGCCGCCATCTACTCGGTGGCACCATCTCCGAGATAAGGTATTAGCTGATCGTAACTCTTTATAATCGTTGTCCGCCGATGCTTTAGTTGTTGAACCCTCATAGGTTTTGCACCCAAATAGGTTCTGTGCTTAAACCATAAGTGGATCATATGTTAAATGACCCAGTTAATTTTGTTAAAATTAATTCTCTGCTAATTTTGTTATACATTTTCCAATTTTGTTCAGATTAATTGAGCCTGATTTTCTCATTGCATACGAGGCAGCAATGTCAGTTTCAGATACGAACCTTAATAATGGAGAAAAGCCCATCTCCGAAACTACCGATGCCGTAAGTAATTGACTGTTTGTGTACAATTGTTTCATACACATAATTCATGTGTACTCAGTTTTATTTAATGAAATGTAACAGGAACTCGCCGAAAAGCATGGTCATATGAAGTTAGTATGCTCACAGACAAGGTTCGGAAAAACCATGAAACTGTTGTCAGAAGACCACAAAAAGTACATCATATCAGAAACCAGTCTTGGCGGTCTAACCCACAAAAAGATGCATGAAGTGACTCTACGTCGCATAATGTTGGTTAGACTAGCCAAGAGCATAGATATGGACACGAAATCCATTACCATCGGTAAAACGCCAATTCCTATAACAAAAGAGGACGTGCAAGGTATATTTGGCATTCCGATAGAAGGGGAGGATATAGAGCCACATCTGGAAAATCAAACCGACACAGAATTGTTTACCACCTATGCAAACAATGGGCAAATTTTGATTTCTGACCTTGAAACGGCGATCCGAGCTTCCAAAGCCCCAGACGGTGATTTCCTGAGACGGTTCATTCTGTACGCAATTGGTACTGTTCTAGCACCAACAGCACAACATTATGTGGACTCGAAATATCTCAACCTTGTTACAGATCTTGAAAACCTTCGAAAATTTAACTGGGGATGTTTCACACTTAATCACTTCTTCAAGTCCGTTCACAAGTTTAGAAATCGAGATCACGTAAATCTACAAGGAAATCTAATTCTGCTCCAGGTTAGTGCTACATCACTACTTAATGTCCTTTAATTATTGTTCTGTTGCATATCTGTATGGTGATGAACTAATTTATTGTGTAGTATTGGTACTGGGAGCACGTTCGTAGTGGCCAATTAATGTATGCTTCTAGACCCCCTCCATTGATCGCACGATGGGACGAAATGATGGCTACTATAAGAAGCGATGCTTACGAGAAAGGAGGTCTTCATAACGGGCTGGTACCTATCTACAATTGAACTTTCTATATCCGTTTTTTTATTTGGTACTAATGGTTCATTATATTTTAAAAAAATAGGCTGTCATGGAAATTTGTGCTCCTCAACGACCGTCCGAGAATTCTAATAATTTTCCAAGAAAAAAAGATGAACATGTGCATCAACATGATTCGTATCGAGCACCATCACAAGGACAACAATTTAGTAGCCAGCAAGTATGTACTCCAAAGACTATTTGTTTTTGCAATATCACAAATAGGTGTCATGGAACATCATTCATTTAGCTACTGTTATCAACGGGGTTTTATTTTGTTTACACAGATTGAAATGGTAGTTGAAGGCATGAATGTACGCATTGCTGATCATGAAAAGAAGGTAGGCAGGAAGTTAATGGAAATTGAGCACAGATTTGATGTCAAATACCAGACTCTAGGTGAAGACTTGATCGACATGAAGACTAAAACTGACACTAATCCTAGGTTGTCGAAGGCCGAGGACGAAATTAAAGACTTAAGGACGGAACTCCATCCAAAACATTAACGTGTGCATCATGGGCGCCCGCTCTCGCAGTCCACGTGAACACAAGGGGCTGGGCAGGTACTGTTTCTGCAGGAGAAAAAAGGATGAAAAAACACCTCCCCCAGATACCGTTTCTTCCTCCTCTCGTTACCTCCACCCACAAACCCTAGCCCCCCAAATCCCATAGCCGATGCACTTCTTCCTCCTTCCCTCCATCCCTCCCTCGTCAGACAGCCTTCACATCCCTTCCTCATCTATCCCTCGTCAACACAGTCGCGCCTCCAATCTCCCTTCCTCGTTACCACGGCAAACCAGCTCCCATGGCGGCGACAGGGGCGAGACGGGCGTCGCGGCTGCGGGCGGAAGCAACAGGGGTTGATGGAGGGTCGAGGAGGGGTTGATGTAGGCGGGGTTGGCGGTTGGGGCCGAGCGCGGGACAGGCAAAGGGAGCGGTTTGGTCGAGGGATGGCGAGGCTCGCTGGCTCGGCGATGACGAGCGTCGGACAGGCAGAGGGACTGGCTTGGTCGGGGGATCAAGGTGAGATTCATATGTACAAGGCAGGAAAGGACGCCATCCTCTACCACCCCGTTCACCCCCTCCCATCTTGTTTCCTCCTTTATTTTCTCGTCAATTAATTCAAATTTCTATTCAGCCATGTTCTGTTGCATTCTTCTATCGACTGATGTGTTAATATTTTGAGTATTGTTCGCAAGAATTGTTATTTCTTCTGCTGTACTATTTTTTGTGATGTTCTACAGAAAGCTCATATAGTTCATTCGCAAAAAAAGCTATGACACCCTCCATTAAATCAAGTATACGTTATCATGTCACAGTAGTACTAATTTGGATTCAACAGTAGAGATAAAGAACGACAACACAGAATCAAGGGTCGGGCTATGACACCCTAGGTTCATTGCTTGCTCGTTGTTGGGTCCGATCGAGGCTCTGATTTGGTTGCTTGGTTCGATGGTTCCACTCTGCCTGCATCGATCTGACATCTGTTTGGATTGTGGATTTGGAGCATTTAGGAGGCTGTTCTGCATTGCTCATTCATGTTTCATTTATTGCGAGAGATGAAATTGGGAGGTTTTTGCGAATTTGTTTGTGTGTAGATTTTGTCAGTTCTAGGACTGGATGTTCATGCAGTTTCTCTTTCTGTCATGCAGGTTACGATGGATTTGATTGTACATAGCCTATAAAGCCAGAAGTGTTCTTTCGGGAGAATGTAAGGCTAATGTGTTTCTCAAGATGTGTAATAGTTAATCTGGATAATTTTATGTTTAAACCCAGTAAGGTGAGTGATGCATTCGATAGGCTAAAATTTCCTGAATTCTGTTGTGTTGTCATATTCAAGAGTATAATTCTTTGCTACTTATTTCCTGATGATTTTAAAGGTTATGTCTGCATCCCCTCCTCCCTCTCAGCCTGATTCAAAATTGGATACGACTCACTTTAGGGCTGCTTTAAATTCTGGAAAGTAGACTGTGATTCACTCTTGGATACTATTATCATTTTGGCCGCTCACCTTGCTGCTCCTAATCTCTACTCGGTGATGCACCAAACGAAGAAGAGTACGAGTCTGCCGCGCAATGTCAGTTTAACTAGCACGCTTGTAAATACACACACTATCTTCATGCACATACTGTGCAGTCTGCCGGAGCTGGACTGTGATGAAACTCTGAAAGCGGGATCATCCTGAAGCGCTCTATTAGTATATTCAGGACGATCACTTTCTCTGTCCAGTTCAGATCCTTTCCTTTTGCCTTGGTTCCTCCTTATTTCTCATGCTGGGCAATGCACTTCAGAGGTTAGCTGAATTGCTAAAGTTCCAATTCTTCAATTCCAACAGATTTTTTTTTTAGAATTTCGTTCAAACAACCGGTAACACGGTATAGATAAAAAAAGATCTTACAGTTTCTCAATATATGCACTATAAAAATATGTTAATTGTTGCGCCAAAAATACAAGGACGCACTTAACTGTTAGCCTGGCAATCGTGAGAAAAATTGATTCTGAAATTATCCTTTGGTTGTTAGTACTCCTCAAGCAATGCGTAATGTATATACACATCTCAATCATTAGTTGCAGTATATTCTGCAAATGTGTTTTGTTCATCCTAATTTTCTGTCATATTAAGTAATAATTTTCTCTCTGTTTTACTGAGAGGTATATAAAGTTTTTTTTGTTGGAATCTAAAGTCCTTATAATTTATGAAGTATGGTTTGCAAGAGAGTACTATGGACCAGCCATGACAGTTAATAACAGACATTGAGCGCACCTACAGTATATTGGTTATGTTATTATACTTGTGTGGATAAGCTAGAGTTCATGGCGCTGATAGTTTCTTGCAAAACATATTGTCATAAGCATCATGTTGTGGCTTATTTACTTGGAACTAGCTTCTCATGTAATATCCTTTCAGTAACATTCTTCCAACTTCTATGCATTACAAAAATGAGTAGTCCACATTTTGTATTTAAATAATAAGGTGTATTTCTAAAGCATGGTTGTGAAAGATAATATATCCTGGACAAGAGACAATGTCACTGCTAGAGAAATGCTCTGCATATAGAATTGATACGGAGATCCTTTATTCTACTAGATAAAATTATGTACATGTTTGCCAAATGATGATGGTTATGTACAAAAAATTATGGTATTCGTCTATTGATATAACAACTCTGATGATTACTGGTGCGTCGTGGGAACCTCTCCTCCTCGACTATCAAACTGAATTTGACAAACACTGTCTTATTCGTAGTTCTCTTTTCTTTGCCTAGAACTTATGATTTATGTGTGATGTTAATTCCATCTTTTTAATTGCTTGTCAAATATAGGTGGAAAGCTTGACATGGAGGAGCCACAGAGGTTTGCTGAATATGTTTCTGGCTTGAGAGGGAGACCGAAGCAAACTCCCAACATGTTTCAGGTGCATGTCCTCTGTCCATTGTGCCTGTCTCCCTAGCAAACCTGGAGCATTGTACACTTTGGTATATGTAGTTAGTTACTGATTTTACTGGCACTTATGATAGTCAGATCACATACATGCTTAGTTTTACTTTAGTTAAATTGGTGGCATTCTATAATTACAAAGAACCTCTTGTGAAAATTGGACCTAAAGAAAGTGTGCCTCCCTGTTTTGTGTAGATAAAGACTTCTGGTTACATATTGTGATTAGATTAATTAGGCTTACACAACAAGATTTTTCATTGTTCCACTTACAGAAACTGAACTGCTGCAGTGTTAATATATTTAGGCATCGAAGACCTTGTTGTCGCCGTCCCTCGCCGATGATCTCGAGGGACAAATCAGGTAACGGTGTACTTCTATAGGTTGATTATAATAGAATGGTTCTGTATCTACTATAGATCGTTAGTCCTTTGCAATAATTTGATAAGATACTGAAATCAAAGGTGTGGCCTCTATTTGGTGAGCAGGGTCTACTATAAAATTAAGAAGAAGACAGGGAGGAGTGATGGGTCTGCACATACCTATAAGAAGATGGCTCGAGGTGATTTGCTTCTGTTTTTGAAGATATACTGGTGCAGGCTCTGTCGCGACAAAATTTGGTTGATGTTGTTTTATAAACTTCCGTTCTTGTGATTTGTCTAATTTAATGATCTCGAATCTAGGTGAGAGTTTGGTACTGCAATTTGGTTCCTACAGTCAGTAGCATTTTCTTCTATGGAATTAACATGCCATAGTTTGTCAATATCATCTGAATTGGACCATCTAACATTTCATAAGCTTTACCTCAACGGAAAAGGAGGACATTACCTCAACGGAAGGCGAACGGTGTTGTGAAGAAACTGGAGAAGGACGAGCCGCTGGACTGGGACAAGTATATCAAGGAGAACAACAACATTCTCGGAGGTATAAATTTCTGTTCGTTTGGATTTCAGCACATAGTACTTAGTTTTTTGCACTTCTCTTTCATGTTGTGACGTTGTTTCATTAGTACTGGTTATAACTTTGCTGTTTTTGCATCCTGCAAAATTTGGAGGATCATGAGAAATAAAGTGTATTGTGGTTTAGAAAGAACACCGGCATCATGGTTTTAATCGGAATATATAAAAATATATCAGAAAACCGGAAGATAATCATATCATAACCTGCACTTTCTAAGTAAGAAAATAAGGATGCACTGATCCTCTATAAGCTCATCAAACGACTTGTGCAAGACGATACAAATGGGTGGAAATAGTAACTCAGAAAGTCGAACCAAATAATTAAAACCAGTGAGGTACTCTGTTTATGTATTTTTATGGAAACCTTTAAAAGATATCATTACCAGTATTTGTGTGGAAACACTAAGTCAGAAAGTCGAAGCAAATAATTGAAACCAACCAGTGAGGTAATCTGTTCATGTTTTTTTTATGGAAACTTTTAAAGGATATCATTACCAGCCTGTGGATTTGCATTTCTTTTTAACTGTCCAGCTCCTAACCATTGTTGCTTTGTAGTGCCCATAGATGAAAACAACTGTTAGTCAGATTTCCTGTTACACACTGAATTAGTTCAATGTACGAGTTTACACCTCTTTTTAACTATGTGATACTGCAGAAGTCGAGTGATGTGACAATTCACTGTTCAGATACTTCATATCTCACTTGCAAATATGCTTCGTTCTTTGTACCCTATATATTAGATTATTTTTGTAATTTTAGGGTCATCCTAATTATTTCAGATGTTAGGCCATTTTAAATTATTTGGAATAGTTTGCCGGCATTGCTGGAGACAAATAAAATATGCATCAATTACTGTAATATTTCTGGAACCATTTTATCACCACATATTTTAACTGAAATGAATATGATTAAATTCATATCGTTTTTAAGATATAGATACAAGTCGTATGATTTTGGCAGTACTTAATAAATTAACAAAAATAATGTATTAGACAATTCCTTTGAACTTTCCTTCAAAAGGATGAATTCGATTACCATATTCAAAAGATAGCTAAATGATTCAGTTTAGTAACTCTAGATGTAGCATGTTCTGCAATAACGGGGAGATGTTTGATTGTGATCAATGCTGCAGCTAATTGTCACAGGGTTCTTTGTCTGCTTGGATCCCTTTGTCTTTGCTCATCATTATGCCTGCAAGAATTGTGATGACTGTTTGGCGAGTGCTGAAAACTAAGCGGGTTCACGATGATACTGTAAACTTGATCATTCCTCTATGGAGTATTTTTTTTTTGTTATGTACAGATTAGTCAGGGTATGTATTGCTGTGCGAGAGGAGCTCCTGACTCACACCCTAGAGTGTGAGGAGGAAGCACGGGGCAGTGGCCTTGGAGAGAGGGTTGGGCCCTTGTGGTGGCGAAGGAGCCACAACAAGCTCCATTAGAGCAGCCGGTTCACGAAGGTCTGGCCGAGGGCAGTGAATTTAGGGGCAGCCGTACCCTGCATACTTGGCCGGGGTAAATTGTGCTAGCTTTCAAATTATTTATCTTTGTTTTAGCCTGTGAAAGATCTCCTCAGGTAAATTATGAAAGGACACAGCCCAGCTGTTGTAATCTAATTTTTTTTATAGTTGACGCAAGTCCTACCAGATCTAAATCCATAGATAGACCACGGATTGCTTGCTCTCTTGGAGCTGTCATAATTTGCATAGCTATTTTTTAAGATTCATTTTGCTCGTTGTCAGTTTTTTGTGTTGTAAAAACCATTGCATGAACATGTGCCAACTACCAAGCATATAGCACAAACAGGAAAGTGAAAGGGATGCTATCTCACCTGGCACCAATGAACTTCCGCTCAGGCGGCGCGCCATGGGCGCGCCACAATCACTAGTGTATGTCATACTGTGCATTTTGTATTTTTTATGAATATGTTCCTTCATGTTCATTATTGTTTGCATTGTTACAGGACTTAAAATACGAATTTACAAGGAACCGACAATCAGTGTCACAGAAAGGAGGCGTGCAGGTGATCAATATGGCCCAACATGTTAATATCTAAAAGTAACAAACTAATGATGAACTACCTTTGTTCATTGTAGGATCAAGTCAATGTGTGCAATTCATCCCTGACAGGAACTCCTAGGGCTAGCCAAGTCACTATAGGGACTTCGAGTACACCAAGTGCAAGAGATGTGACGGAAAACAATGAGGAACCACAATTAACTCCGATGAAGCCTGTCTTTGGTAATGATTACAAGTTCACGGATGAGGACATAGAGACAACCTTTTACATCCGCGGAACATACGACCCTGTTGAAATAGCTAGAATCGGGGACATTACCCTCACAGCAGAAAATCTGAAGCGAAATATGGAGGACAAATACATTTATGGTGATGTAAGCCCATTATACTCTATTCTACATCATTACTGCAACAACTGTCTTATCATTCTATGATTGAAAATTTGGCAGGTTATTATGGCATATGCTAGCATTAGCCAAATTGAGAATGACACTACCTCAATCATATCCCTCAAGAAACCGAAAAGCTGTTACAAATGAAGGGGGTGGTTCCTGTTGGACGTGCAGCCTCATGGTTAGCTCGTGTAGCAGGAAAATTTGTAGGGCGCCGAAAGGTACACGTTTTCCACACTTTCATAGTTTACGTACACGACAAATTTTGGTTCTCAACCCAACCCGAATTTTACTGCAGGTGCATGTCCCCCTGAATGTACACCAAAACCATTGGATGCTAATGATGTTTAATTTTGACAAAGAAGAAATTCAGACTCTGAACTCCATGAATTATCATTGCGACAGGACCAAGGAAGATTCTCTTATAAGTGTTCTCTTGCTGCCTCTTTTGATCCGCATGGAACATGAGCTCCCAAAGTACCGTAACCCTATGTATAACTCGTCGTACCCTAGGTGGACTCGATTCAGTTCTGCATTGACGAAGCTGTCAAGAAAGGGTTGATATCACCAGCTAAGAACATCAATTTTGCCGAATGGACCAAAAAACGCTATGAGAACATACCACAACAGACCGATGGGTACGCATGGCCTCATAAATTATTATTTGCGTACACGAATAAGATTACTGATCTTTAACTAAACATCGCAGGACTTCCTGTGCGGTTTGGACACTGCAGTACATGTTGTCATGGAACGGGGATGAAATGACCGATATTTTCAACCAGGTAATTGAATGCCTAATTTATATTTGTACTTTGTTTAGCTTGAAAGGTATGCTGACGTCATTGTCGGTTATCCAATATAGGCAAGGATAGATATTTTCAGGTGGAAAATATGTACAGCCTTACTGCATTCAGATTGCAATGCGCTTCGTCTCGAATCATATAAGTTCCCCATAATGGTTAGCGCTACATCTAGAATATATCATTTATTTCACAAGTCTCATGATTAGAACTAACGCAGCACTCTCTCTTAAACAGAAGGAAGTGTATGATGCCCAGCAAGCAGTTCTACCTGATGCTTCAGAAGAGGACGTACAATTAGTCAAAAATCCTGATGGTTCGAACGAACCTGACACATCCAACTCCCAGAAGGATAGCGGTGCACCCAACTGCCCCGAAAATGGTGCACCCAACTCCCCCAAAAGGAAGAGAGCACGTGGACGCCCGAAAAAGCTAGTCGATCCCGAGCAAGCAGCAAAAACAAAGAGTCTTAAAGAACTAAAACATAAATTTGACAGCAAGACCATAGCCAACCAAGTGTCTTCGTTACCATCACGGTCACGCAGAGAGCATAAACCAGCAACCAGCTTTATTGAGCCCATTCAAACACAAATAGGTAGCATCAATTGATCATTAATTGATACATGCTCATGCTCATGCTCTACTTTTAGCATCATTTGATACACGTTTTGTTTTTCTTATCAGAAAGTGGAAATAGGTGCTTTTGGCAATCATGAGCATCCTCTACTTATTGCAATATCTAATGCATTGATACATTCTCATGCCCATGCTCTACTTTTAGCATCATTTGATACATGTTGAGTTTTTATCAAAAAGTGGAAATAGGTGCTTTTGGCAATCATGAGCATCCTCTACTTATTGCAATATCTAATGCATTGATACATTCTCATGCCCATGCTCTACTTTTAGCATCATTTGATACACGTTGAGTTCTTATCAGAAAGTGGAAATAGGTACTTTTGGCAATCATGAGCATCCTCTACTTATTGCAATATCTAATGCATCATCAGTACAAAGCTTGATTTGGCAATAGGTGGAATCGGCAATCATTTGCATGCTTTAATTTTGTCAAAAATTAATGCATAGTTCAGTTGTAACTGCTCATAGATATGGCAGGAACATGCTGAGTTATACACTAAACATAGTCATGCCAAGCTATAACTACCATAGTCATATTATTAGAGTTCCTAGCATGCATCACCATACGGCAGAATAACACAGCAACCATAACATAGACCACCGTACGATACTTGAGTTGCTAAGGCCTTGTACAATGCAAGGTGCTTAGGGGAGTTGCTTATAGAAATAAACCAGGCTTTTCTTAAGCACAGGTGCTTATTTGTACAGGGTAGACGCATAACTAGGCGTCTCTCCTGTACAAATATGCACCGGTGCTTCAGAAAAACCCTGTTTATTTTTCTAAGCACCACCCTAAGCATCTAGCATTGTACAAGGCTTAAACATGCATCACCAAAATATTATTAACAACTAGGAACACTAAACCAGAGTAGCAGCAAATTCTTAACATAAACGGCAGATCAACCACCGCTCAGCATAGGTTCAGACACACCATAGGACATCAGTTTTACACTCCAACAACAAAGAAACATAGATAACATAAGAGGACACGGCGGTCCTGGGGCAGCATCAGCACTCTAGCAGCACATCACTTCTCTCCCTTCTTCAATGCATGTTGTAGGGCTCATTGACTTTGACAATCTCAAGGAAGCGTGCGTAGGCAGCATGTTTAGCCAGAGTACTGGCACTATGATTCTTGCCATTTCCATTGCCAGTGCTGAAGGCATGCTGGATCATGCCATCTATGCCGCCACCGATCACCTTGCAACAGAAAGGGCACCCAATCTTGCCAAAGAAACGGTACTTGATCTTCCCAGCAATCGGATGCCTCAGGGTGTACCGGCTCTTGCTGTGCCTGCTGTCCATGTTGTAGTCCACGTCGTCGTCATCCTCCTGTCAATTAGTGAATTAGTACACATAGAACAACTCAGATGATATATTATGGTACATTGACTTTAATTACAATGTTTTGAAAGTACACATGTGAAACATGGCAACTATCTATTTGCTAGAAATAAGGCGTATGTGCACATACATAATTGAGCCAAATAAATTGACATGCATAAATATGGACGGTGGAATAGTTGCATTTATAGATTAGTGCACAAGTAGTACATAACTAACACATGAAAGACTACATGAAGTGGCTTGGTTTAATGATATTTGATACTTGTTACAGGTGTAATTCTTATTGGAATCAGAAAAATGTCTTCATTGTACTCCTCCATGTTTCACACAAGCGGGGTTTGTTCTATCTACTGGAATGAAGAAACCATTATTCTTTCTGACAGCGGCAATACTGCTTCTCCAACATTGTTACACCCTGATAACTTTTAGAAGGAAATTGGTAAAGGAGCTATGGGGTGTCTCACTGCTCATATTGATGAGAGATGTGGCTGTGATCATCTAAATAACATACTGTGGAAAATTGGGTAGATGAAATGTTTTGATTTTTCGGTATCCAGTGGATATGTAATGTCAGCCCATAATTATTAAGGGAGCGATCACTTCCTTTGCAAAATGGAAATCTGTACCGAATTTGCAAATGGATCATCTATGAACATGTGTGCAAACTAATCATCGATGAACATGTGTGCAAATTAATTCATGTACATAAACTATAATGAATCAGGAACTGCAGCATTTAGTCACTGTCCTGGGGAAGCCAATGGAGAATCCTGCCATATATCCATTGTTTAACCCACTTTTTTCATTAATGTATCCCTGCCATGAACATTTTCTTGTATTTGGGTTCATTACCCCACTTCTTTCATTAATGTATCCCTTGTGAAACTTATGCTCATCTAGTTAACAAGACTAACCCCAATGCCATGAAAAAAAACAGAGTATCTGCTGGAATCAGAATGTGAATCAGATTTAAAAATCCACATCCAACATGAAGATCTATGCTAGATCCCTACAATCCTACATACGTACAACTAGAACGCCCAAGTGAAATTGATGCTCATCTAGTTAACAAGAAAAACCCCAATGTCATGAAAAAAACAGAGCAAAAAACAGAGTACTACCTCAGATAGCTCGTCGATGGCATCCTCGTCGAAGTCGCTGCCCTTCCTGCTATCTAGGTCGAACTCCTTTATGGCGTTCTCCTCCATGAGCTCTTCGATTTCGTCATGCACCTTGAGCTTACGCCTTCTCACCTCCTCCTCCTCCAGATCTTCCCCGACCTTGTGCTCGCGGACGGGTGCCTCGATGGCTGCGATGGCAGCGGGAGCAGGCACAACGGTCGCTGCACCACCAGCTTCCGCCGCTACGGCGGACTCAGCCGCTCCACCCACGGCTGCAGCCACGGCACCAGACTGCTCTGCTCCGATGGTTGCCTCCGGCTCGTCCGCCGCATCTTCACGCCCGCGCTTCATCGTCGGTCCAAGACAGGAGGAGGGAGGCGTAGGAAGGGAGGAGGGTGGTGACGAAGGAGGAGAGGGTGGTGAGGTGGTGAGGAAGGAAGAGAGGGTGGTTTGGTTCGGGAGAGGACGAGGGTTTTCTACCCGATTTGGGGAAGAAAGGCACTGCTCCTGCCTCTTGGAGTTACCGAGAAGCCGCGGGTGCCGATTTGACTTGACACACCCACCCGGCCATCCCGATTCCACGTGGGGACGTGGCGGTCGTGCACGCGGTCATGCACCTCCTACAGTTTGCCATCAATTGCTATCAGTCTCACAAGTGGGTCCCCTTGTCATCCACACAACCGAGCCACCACATGTACCACATTTTTCTTTCTCCCTGTCTCGACCACTCCACATCTTTCTTTCTCCCCTTCTCGACCAGCTCCGCCGCCTCCGCCGCCATCTGCCGACGACCCCTCTCTTCGCTGCCGGTGCGCGGCCGCCGCCAACTACGGCAAGTACGTCAGATCTCCACTCTTCTTCCCTTCCCCAAACATGTCTCCCTACGGAGGCGGATCTGAGCCGATTGGTTTGGACTGAAACTTAGTTTTTGGATTGGATCTTGATTTGGTTTATATGGTTTGAGACCAAATCAATCAATTAGTTTGAGCCGCCACTACCACCTACTACTGCTTCAAATCCAAGAGCCGCAGTTGCCAGCCGGAGCTCGTCGGCTCTCTCGAGCTTTGACGCCATGTCTGATCTATATTCATGACGTGCCCTCGCATATGGCTTTGTCCACGGTTTGAACCTTTGGATTCAATTCAAAAGTTGAAAACGGTTTGGACTGGGTTGGATGACGCGCATGTATAGTACGGTTTGGTCTAGATTCTAAATGAAAATATCTGGATTGGTTTGGTTTTGATGTGTGCCGTGGATTGGAATGGTTTAAGTTTCGATGCCCAACTATTCCCAGGTTTAGATGAACCGGGCATTGCCATTGTCATTGCCATTGCTTTATTACATAGATGATAGAAAATAGATTGATTGGCCATTGCCAGTATAGGTTATCACTATGATTTATTATATGTATGATCTTTGTTTTGTACTATGTCTAATTCAACTTAGAGTTCAACATGTTCTGTGTAGAATGGAGGAAGCACAATGTGGACGCTGCAACTCACGGTGCCGGACCAGCCTTTCTACTGCCACGTTGTTCGGCATCTACTTCCAGCCTTCTTTTGTTGTTGCAGCGGTAATAATTTATATGAACCTTCTGACAGTACATTCTTTTTGTTTTTTTTTGCTATTTGCACTAATGTATTGTGTCTGCTATTTGTTTTTATCTTACACAGATCGTACCATGCAATGTGAGATTGGCATTCAATGAGCTCGTCGCAGACACCGTGAACTTCGACGCTCTTGGGGGCCCATACACTATGCAGGTCGAGAAGGGGCGAAAGATAACCCAGATAGGAGGAGATGATTGGGATCGTTTCATCGCCCACATGCGTCTTACTGGGGGTGAATTGATCAGCTTCTCCTTTAGAGGAGATAGGCCCAGGATTTCTGTTATCTATGTAAATTTGATTCCGGATAGTGAGGATGAAGTTCACGAGGACGAAGATGGTGCTGATTCAGATGATGATGAGAACTCACTTGTTGAATACCTGTATGCCCAAGGATTCAGCCTGGGCGACGAGGAAATCGGCAACCTCTGGGACATGCTTCCGCTATGTGAAGACTACCTAGGGAAGCCATTCGTGACCCGCCTCACAAGGATGAATGTTAAACGGCATATCATAGTATGTTACTTAGTGTGGTAATTACATGATATGCATGCTTAGTTAGTGTAGTACTTCATATGATATGCATGTTGTAGTACTGTGATGAGAGGCCAAGTTTAGAATTCATTTAGTGAAGAATTTTATGACATGCATGTAGTGTAGTAATATGCGATGATATGCTTCGTGTACGGAGTAATCTAATGATATGCCTAATTACTGTAGTAATTTGATGCTTGGCGTATAGTGTAGTGTTGTGATGATATATATGCTCAGTGTTGAATCCAATGATATATGTGTCTTGAAGTGTATGCTTTGTTGATAATTGCACGTGACATGATCATATATCATGTCAACTGTTTTCAGAAATTACCTAAGAGGTTACTTGATAGCTGTGGCATCGACCCGGGCGAAGAAGACATGGCTGCTGGACTACGCCTTACCAGAACGGGCTCCATCACCAGCTGTGCCTATGCAGTGGACACGGACGGTCGCACTGTCTTGAGCAGGGCAGGGTGGAAGAAGTTCCTTCATGCCAAGAATCTTCGGGTAGGACAGGCCATCCTACTCACTGTTGCAAACACCCGTCGCCATGACTTGAGGATGATGATCACCATCCACCTCATTTAGAACTGGGGTGGGCCATGTATCAATGTGAAATGAACTTGTTATGTAAGCTCTTGTTTGCGAGTACTTGTCGTGTATTACCGTACCTATATCTACTCATATCTACGTACTATTGCTTGTGATGGATTGCAACTATTATTAACTGGTAACTAATGCTCTACTAGCTATGATTATTCCACTGTGTGATGTTTTATATGCTGTAGTGTGACATGGTAACTGTTATATATCGTAGAGGCTGGTCTCTAAGACCTTGTACAATGCAAGGTGCTTAGGGATGTGCTTCCACTGTGTCATGTTTTGTACATGCCAGGTTGTTGTATGAAATGCTAACTGTTCTATATGGTAGTGGCTGGTCTCTAATTGGACCGACATGTTGAACTATAGTATCAATGGTAGAGGCGTTTCGTTGTGCGCCACATCCAACAGTTCACATAATTAATTATCCAAAGATTAAGGTATGAAACCCTTGGTCCTACATAGCAACATTTCGTTCCAAAAATTAAGGTACTTCCACATTCAAACTAACTAATACTACAAATTCGAAGGAACTACTTAATACATTAACAGCACATAGGGAAGTAGCCCTGGTCCAATGGCTTGATAAATGACGAACAAAAACTGAAAGAAGAAGGATCAGCCAGTAGCAGCACCATCAGCCTCCCAGCCTCACAACTTCAGCCAGCCTGGTGAACTCCAGGTTTTTCCCTGCAAAACACACATGTGATGTTGGAGGCAAGAAAATAAATATGCCAGGGGTCTTGTCATGGCATCTAATCACACGGAATGCTAGTACAAATGATGGAGACCAAAACATCCAACATGAGCGAATTCATAGGAGTTCTAGATCCATGGATACCATCAAGAAAAAATGCTCAATTTTAATTCAAACACAAGACTTGGTGAAAACGTGCATATCAGCAACATTGATATTTCATCTTTGCAAGATTGGGTCAGTGACTTGTCTTGTGTTTCATGGCATGACAATAATTTTAACAATAAATAGACATGAAATTGACCCAAACTCATGTACAAAGTTATGCCATATGATGCATGGATTGATTCACACATAAATGACAAAATGCCAACTTTGTATAGATTTTGCAGTACTGAAATATTTCAGTGTGTACTGAAACTGCAGTACTGAAATAATTCAGTGTGCATCGGTGTGTACTGAAATTGTAGTAACGAAATATTTCAGTGCCTACCGGTGTGTACCGAAATATTTCAGTGTCTACCACTACAACATTACAAATTTTGCCTAGGGCAGTACCGAAATATTTCAGTGCCTACCGGTGTGTACCGAAATATTTCAGTGTCCACCACTACAACATTACAAATTTTGCCTAGGGCAGTTCCGAAATATTTCAGTGCCTACCGGTGTGTACCGAAATATTTCAGTGTCTACCACTAGAACATTACAAATTTTTCCTAGGGTTCATATGATGCCTACGGTTCACATACATCATAATCCATCCTCCAAATCCATGTACTCAAATATTCATGCAATTCATTGAGATTAAAATGCCATCTAGCATTCCCTCTCTGAGCTATTACGATCAGTATCACCAGGATGTAAGCACGAGCAGTAGGAAGATGAGGAGTGGGGAAGCTTACTCTAAACATAGCTACCGCCGCCGTTCAGACGAGGAGAGCGGTGAGGGAAGCGTGAAGAACGGCGGGGAAGCGAGGTTGCGACCACTGTCCTCCTCATCTTGCGCTTCGGAGTCTCCGGTGACTCGGTTGGAGGCTGCACAATCTGCAACGGCACCTCGTGCACGGTGGGTTCCTGATCCAGTGGATGCTCTACCCTGGATCTGAACGCCCACCACCTCCGCTTGGTCCACTCGCTGGACGAATTGGCCTGCTCCATCGCCCAGAGGAGGATCTCGATCTTGTCAATCGGTTGTGCGGGCGGGGGGCAAAGCTTTGCCCTCTCCTTCTTCGTCATATTCTTGAGAGTGGCCATTGCCGTCCAGTTCATCTGCCTTGTGTTGTCAAACCAAGAACGGATCTCCCTCAACCTGGCCAACTTGACCTGGTCGCCGCCGGCGATCTGCACGAAGTCGGTGTTCTCGCCGCCGGCCATCAGCTCGATCTGCCGTGTAAGAGGGGGTGGGGTGGGTGAGGGGTTGCCTGAGTGGAGCGAAGTTGCAGCGGCAAGAAGGAGGAGATGACTGAGGTGGACTTGGAGGAGAGGGAGGAGATGGCCGTCGATGAGTAATTGTGGAATGTGAATCACCATGGCGGCGGTTATGCATTCGACGAGAGGGGCGGCGCGTCCAAATTTTCCTAGGACTAAACTGCCCCTAGATTAAAACGTGTCCCCACCTTGTCACGAGTACTGGCCCCACTCGTTTTAGTACTTTCGCGTACTTTCATCGGAGTACTACCCAGTACTTCGTATTTGTCTGCCGTTAGATCGACATCAACGAACGGTTCTAAAAAAGCCCAACCACTCTAAAACTTGTAAAAAGATGAACCTATGTCTTTAAATAAAAAATATAATTAATTTGATTTCATCCAAAGTGAGAGTTTATAGAGTGTGTGAGGGTGATAACGGGTTGCCCAACTGCAAACAGCACCGAAATACTTGCCTCACTATTTGGGTTTGCTGCACCACGGGGGCAAGACAAGTAGTGGACCACTCCTTACCGGCCAACGTTTTGATTATCAGCGAGTTGGAGGTCATTAAAATTATCAAATTCTTCTCCAAAAAAGTCTTCAAATTCAGTTTATACACACATTGGATTTTCGATTAAAAAGAACACTAGGACCACACATAATGCAGTGTAATGTAAAGATTTTTTTCCTGGGTCTGTGTGTTTAACATGGTCTATCCATATCATGGAGCATGTAGATTGCTTCTGGTCTATCTCACTGATTCGTGTCCGTTGAGCTTATCAAAGCGATGCCCTTCACAAAACATAACTATGGTGAGAAGCATGGATCTAAGGTCCACAACTCGCATGGTGTGACGTACACCAAAGTCCTGAACGTGTTTTTGACGGCTACTTTACCCAAGGGAACTAGGCACTGACCTTCGTGCAATCTAGCGGTGCCGTTTGGGTATGGAGGTAGTAGGTCCGGGTAATAGTAGTGAATGGGCAATTCGGTGAAGCCTGCGCAATAGGATCAAACTTTTTGAAGTGGTTCCACTGCCTACAGGTGTTTTTAAAACCTTGGTAGTACAAGTTTCATCATCACAAAGAGCAATGGTGGATGTCCGCCCAGATACATTGTCCACCATATTAAGCATGATAAAATAGATGGGTCGGCCCTCTGAAAACATGTAGATATATATTAAACTGCATTATGTGTGACAAGACCAAAACAAAAATGGGGTGGGTCCCGACTATAGGACAATAACTGCCTAGAGAGAATGGCGGAGACTTGGTGAAGGAATCACTGGATACATTGTACTGAATGTTCAGCATGTTATCTGGGTCAAGTGCGTGATTCATGGAGGGGGGGGGGGGGGGGGGGCGAGGAAGAGGAAACCAAGAAGGTGGTGAATGATCGACATGGTGATATGTGTGGCGCATCATGCACTGAATGGACACACAGTCGAGACGAGGCTATTTAGCAATCTCAATTCTCAACTTGTTTTGAGTCCACTCTCCATAATTTTCTGCACGAGCGACAATGTTTTGAGTCCAGAATTTCGAAACTGATCGAAAGACCACCTCGACTCCAAGTGCTGCTAAGGAGAGAGGCGTTGCATGGACGGGAGAAGCAGAAAGAGTCTATGGAGGTTGCCGTATCATGTGGCAGAGAGGGTGAACAGGTTTGTTGGGTTGACACCGCACATCACACCCAAACCCTGGAGGAAGTGCAGAGGGATGGGCTGCAGGGTGGCATCGTCGATGCCATTTGCGTGGGCACCAGCACGACATCAGGGGAGCCATTGGAGATGTTCAACCGGACAATCATGGCAGCCCAAGCCTTCGAGAGCATGTTGGCGAACCTTGCAGCGACATTCCATGCGAGGCGAGTGCAGCCCTGAACCTTGATGGTGGAGTCGAAGCGGAATACATGAGCTGGTCAGTTTTGGCTAATATCTCAACTTCAGTCCACCTCATCACATGACAAAACATTTGGCGTAGACATGATACCTAGCTAAACCAAGCTGTTGTGTGATAGACAGAAATCACATCTTGATTCCTGGCTAAATAAGCTCATGGCAGCCTCACAGAAAAAGAAACAGAGGGCAGGGTAGCTCAAATATAGTGAAATAATATGCAGGTTATATATATTGAGCCCAACACCACCGAAGAACTTGGCAATCATGTAGCAAGTATGACACCAAGTAACATGTACAACTAATGAGCTGTATTATTTATTGGACATTTTTTCTTTCAAATCTATCTATCCATCCGGGTAGCATGTGCCATGATTTTTTTTCATGTGGTCGACACACTATCGGGGTGGTCTTTTTTTTTTAAATTCATTATCGAAAGCATTATAGCGTAATATCACTCACGTACTGTTGAACTCATTTTTTATATTCTATTCTGATTTGACTAGTATGAAAAACATCGGTTCTATATGGTCTATAGGTCATGTGTTTGTAGGAAAGCCATGGCACAGATGCTAGCTTTCCACACAGAAAATGTCTAAGTATCGCGCTCATAAGGACATGTACGATGTACAATGGTTGATAAGGCGGTCTTCTGTTATCTATTTAAGTCTTCTAGAGAAGCAAAAATAGCATGCTACACAATATATTATCTTTAACAATTAATCATTCCATTATCTTAAAATATGGGTGATTAAAATTAAACTAGAAAAAAAATTATAACAGAAGACATCTAGTACAAGACATAGGCTTCTATTTCTTATTAAGAGATCATCAATTAGCTTAATCATATCCCTCTTTCTTTCACATTCTTCCACTGCATCAGTTATCGTATGTAGCATTGTTAAGATAATGCCACTGTACACACCCTTGCTCAATGTCACTCGCTCATCCCCATGCGCCCTAGCCCCAACCACTCATCTCGCCCTTTCAACTGGCGACCGGAACCACTACGTACCTTCCGCCCCCACCCTCCACCCCTGCACCTTCTGCTCCCCCACTCGCCCATAGACCGGGGTGGAGAGCGTAGGTCGCCGGTGGGGTTGGGTGAGAGATGCAGAGAGAAGGGGCGGGGAGGGTGGCTGACGACCACGGGAGGAGAGGAGGCAGGTGGCGGCGTGAGGGGTTGGACGAATAGAGAGGGGAGTCGGGGTGAGGACTGAGGAGCGGGAAAGGAGAGAGGCGGGCAGGGTTTCACCATAGGCGAGCTGTCTTTTATACCATGTGTGTGAAATGACAAAAATACCCTTGGTAGGGCACTGTAATTATGCGCAGTGGAACGAATGAGCAGCTACTATTCATTGCTACAGCACCGGGTTTTGATCCGATGGCCGAGACGATCGGGAGCGAGATCTGAAGGCCGAAAACACATAAAAAATGATCCGACGGTCGAGAGTTGCTAAACTCTGAGGAGCTAGGGGTTCTCCCATCATTCTTGTTTCTGGATGGGCAATTTGGTGGAACCTGGTACAATAGGATTGAACTTTTCGAAGTGGTTCCACCGCCTATAACTATTTTTGAAACTTGGGCGTATAAGTCATCATCGCAAGGAGCAATGGTGGCTGTCCACCCAGGTACATTGTCCACCATGTTAAAAATAATAAAACGGTTGGGTTGGCCCTCGAAAACATCCAGCCTGGGGGCAAGAAACCTAATAAAACTTCTGGTGGGTCGTGACTGTAGGGCAATAACTGCCTAGATATCTCAGTTGCCTCCAATATCTCAACTAATTGCAGTCACATCGCACAACAAAAATTATATTCTAGATATGATATCCAGATCATCAGTGTTATGGTTGGTACGTAAACTTGAATTTAAATTCCTGGCTAAATAAGCAGAGGGCTAGATAGTGCAAACATGAGTGAATATGGTGAAATATGAGAGGGTATATATTGAGCTCAATACCACTGAAGAGACTTGGGAAGCATGCCACAAGTATGACACCATATAACATGTATGATCTATATTGCTAATTTGATTATTACTTATGACACAAAATCTATCATCCGTGTAGCATGTGGCAGGATTTGTAAGTGGTCTATCACAATATCTGGATGATCATTCTTAGACTAGTTAAACATGGACCATCTTTATATCCAATTTCAATAAACACCTATGATAAGGTTAAACATGGAAACTTTCTTACTTTTAATAAAAGTTAACTTTTTCATTAAAATTGGAACACTTTTTTAGAATAGTTATGTTTTATGAAATTCGAACATTTCTCAAAAAATAACATTTTCTGAACGTATTTTGTTTTTGTTGTACATTTCTAAATGGAAATATTTTTAGTAAAAATGGAATTTTTTTGGGGAACTTTGAATCTTTTTTAAAAAGTGCGAACATATTTTTTTCAAACAAAAATAGTGTGAACATATGTAAAACTGTGAACATTTTTTAACTATATTTACTGTGTTAGGTTTTTTTGCAGATAGTTTTTTAAAGCATTTTTAGGAACTTTTACAAATAGTTGGTTGTTTGGTTGGGAAGAGTATTTTCTCTTTTTTCAAGTATTTTGGCTTGCCCAAAACAAAGCACCTCTCAGCAGCCAGACGCTCAGCCTCATCACAATCATACGCATCGATACTGCGCCGCCTCCGTCGGCATCTCCACCTTCTCCTCCTGCAGATTGGTGATCATGGCCCTGGCCTGGGCGGCCGCCACCGCCGACGTGATCCGCTCCTCCTCCAGCTCCTTCTACACGAGCACCATGGACTTGCGGTCCAGCTCCACCCGCCACTTTAGCTCATCAACCGTGCTAGTCTTCAGCCTCAGTATCAAGCATGCTGCCGTCGGAGACGCCCAAGTAGTTCCGTTGCAGGGAGAGCGCCCTGGTGCTTTAGAAATAAGTAATCATCTATGATACACTGATTAACTGGTTGCATGTTTGTTATCCTACTCTAGTGGAAAAAGTGTTCTCTGTTTTTTGTAAGGTGGCATTTGAACTAAAATGGTAGACTTCACAACAAATTGAATGTGACTGGTATTTTATCTATCCCCAAGAACCGTACCTTACAGGAAGAAAATCTCACTAAACCCTAAACATACATTGGTACAGCAACTGAAGGACCATGTTTCTCTCACTTGATAATCCAAAAAAAACAACTAATTTCAGACTGTCTGAGATTCTTGTTGTCAGACTGTAAAAAGCCCCCCAACTCAACACAGACCAAGAATTAAAGTACAGAAGGAACACAATGGCTGACAAATTAACCGCAATAGTTCTCGGTTCATCGAGAGAACGACTTTTGTTTCTAAGCTAAGAAGGTTCAGTTAGATTCATCTCCTCAATCGAGAGAATGTGCTCATGTCAAACAGTTAAGGGAATGATGACAAGATAATTGGATAAGATTTAGAAATCCAGGCAACGGCGCATTCATGCCAGATTTAGTAAATTGATGAAGGACAATACACTTTCTTTAATTTGCACCATCCAACACTAAACGAAACAAATCAAATAGATCTAAAATTGGGTTGCGATTTGTGATCATCAATCAATAGGAGCAGAGTACGCTGCAGATCCACCAATGTATTTAGGTGCCACCGGAAACACAACTGTTAATAATGATTTACCACAAACTTGAACAACCAAAAGCAGAGACCCTGATTCAATTTGTTTGGGTGTGCTCAAAAGCAGGGTTGCTGCCCCGTAATAATCCAAAAACACTAAAGTCTAAACCCCTGAATCATCGGACCACTTGTGAACAAATTAATCAAGGAGCCCTTCATTCAGATTCAGGGTTTAATTAACTGATTAGTTAAGATCAAGTGTCAACTGGTTCACCAATTTGTTTTTCCCGGAATGTTGATCCAATCAGGTTATTCTGGCTTGCATCAAGATGCTAGACCTTAGACTGGTTACCAAAAGCTGCCGGTATCGACCTGTTTCATGTGTTCATGTGATGGTCCAGGATCTGCTCGACTCGTTGACCCTACTTGTTTACAGCCAATGAAACCTCAGATACATGTCTAAAGCTCATTAGGGCTGACAGCCATCATACATGCCATGTTCACCTGTTCAGAGGAAATGGAAGTTTGCTCCACCAAGTAAACAACCTTGACAAAAGATAAAGTTACCAGAAGTGCATTAATAATCATTTTGCACAAACATACGCCACCTATATTGGAGAACAAAGTTGACCTGCAACCAACAAAATGCTCGGATTACTTCATAAAGACATATCAATTTTTACTATGACGAAACCTTCAAGGTAGCACTAAGAGGAAGATGTCTCACAACCAGCCTACGGATAATACATGCCGATATAGGAATGAAGCATGCATAAACTCGTAAGTCAATGGTGAATTTGGTTGCATCGAAGGCGGATAAATTCAATAATGAGGGCCCTTCGAGAAACTGAGCCGTCATATCATCTTGAAATTTACAAGTCAATGTAGGCACCTTGTCATCGACGAGAACGTCTCCTCCCACTGAACTTGCATGGTGTGACGTACACCAAAGTACTAAGTGCGTGTCTGACGGGTACTTTACCCAAGGGAAGGTAACTAGGTACAGATCTTCTTGCGATCCTGCGTTGCCGTTTGGGCACGGAGGCCGTACTTCCGGGTAATAGTGGCGAATGGGAAATTCGGTGGGTCCTGGCACAATAGGATCGAACTTTTTGAAGTTGTTCCACCACCTATAAGGCCTTGTTTGGTTGCTGGGGAGATGTATCTGGGGTAGAGCTGCGCTGGACCGAAAATCCTGAAAAATGGAAAATCATAGGAACATTTTGGTTGATTATGGATGGGTTTAGGCCCATATAAGACAATAATCCCTGGTTAATCTCTAATGCCCATTTAGGTGCATGGCAAGTAGTGGGAAGTTCAGTACCATACTGCTAGTGGGGGAGAGTGAGACCTATTTATAAGGGCTGATCTACCACATGCCATTGGGAGCTTGGGAAGAGGAGCCATACACGCGCGCTCCTCCTCCGCCGCCCGCCACGCCATGCCAGACCAGGATGCGACGCGATGCGACACGCGCACCATGGGTTGAGGGAATGAGGTGAGCCAAAGCTTATTTCTGCCTGTCAGGAATGGTTAATTAATCTCGGATTAATTGACGATATGCTACATGATAATCCCCAAGTGCAGGGAATCTTCGTAGCAATTTCCAAAGGTGGAAGTGATAAGTATGGAGTGTCAAACCCACAAGGAGCTAGAGGTAAGATCAATATTCTATCAAGCCCTATCTGCCACTGATACGACTCTACGTGCACCGAACGTTTGCTTCCAACTAGCAACGAGAAATAAAACTACGTTGTGGGTATGAAGAGGATAACTTTGTATGATATCGGAGAGTTAAAATATAAAAGTAGGTGTTGTTATCATAAAGTTAGAATATATTACTAAGTATTATAAATAGCGAGTGTGGAATAATGGTGGATCGGTGTGCGGAATTGTCCTAGGCAATTGTTAACAAGACCGATAGTCGTCATTGCAATTTCATATGACGGAGAGGCATAAGCTAACATACTTTCTCTACTTGGATCATATGCACTTATGATTGGAACTCTAGCAAGCATCCGCAACTACTAAAGATCATTAAGGTAAAACCCAACCATAGCATTAAAGCATCAAGTCCTCTTTATTCCCATAGGCAACAACCCCCTTACTCGGGTTTGTGTTTCAGTCACTCACGCAACCCACTATAAGCGAATCATAAACGTATTGCAACACCCTATAGCGGAAATCCCTCACGCTTGCGCGACATGGAGGGCACCATAGGACAGCACCAAAGTAAAGCATACAACTCATACCAATCTAGATCATCAATCAACCCAAAGACAAAGGATATCTACTCAAAACATCATAGGATGGCAACACATCATTGGATCATAATATGTGGCATAAAGCACCATGTTCAAGTAGGGATTACAGCGGGGTGCGCGAGAGTGGACCGCGTAAAAGAGATGAGGATGGTGATGATGGTGGTGATGTTGATGAAAACGGTCACCGCGGCGATGATTCCCCTCCGATGGCACTCCGGCGCCACCAAGAGAGAGGAGGAGAGGTTCTCCCCCTTGTGCTTCCTCCTCCATGGCCTCCCCCTAGATGGGGAAAGGTTCTCCCTCTAGTCCTTGGCCTTCATGGCGATGATGGCCTCTCCGGGATACTCCTCCATGGCCACCGGTGATGATGGCGTCCTCCGGCAGGGTGCCAGAGAGGGCCTAGATTGATTTCTCGTGGATACAGAGGCTTGCGGCAGCGGAATCTCCGATCTAGGTTTCTTTCTTGAAGTTTGGGTATATATAGAAGATGTTGGAGTCGGGAACAAGTCAGGGCGTCCCCCAGACATCCACGAGGCAGGGGGCGCGCCTAGGGGGTAGGGCGCGCCCCCCACCCTCGTGGTGGCCTTGGGGCTCTTCTAGCCTACTTCCGGTACTCCGTGGGCTTCTTCTGTTCCAAAAATGATCTCCGTCAAATTTCAGCTCAATTGGACTCCTTTTGGTTTTCCTTTTCTGTGAAACTCAAAAACAAGGAGAAAACAGAAACTGGCACTGGGCTCTAGGTTAATAGGTTAGTCCCAAAAATCATATAAAATATCATATAAATGCATATAAAACATCCTAGAAGGATAGTATATAATAGCATGAATACTTCATAAATTATATACGTTGGAGACGTATCAGCATCCCCAAGCTTAATTCCTGCTCGTCCTCGAGTAGGTAAATGATAAAAGAAATAATTTATGAAGTGTGAATGCTACCAAGTGCATAAGTTTGATCAATGATAATTCCAATCACTTTTTCCAGCATCATTATATGTCGTAACAGTAGCTCATCTCATAAAACTTCTCACGATAAAGTAACAAGTTATTCACATGTTAAAGTATAGATCATAAACTTTCTTGAAAACTAACAAACCGTGTTATCAGTCATCAAACAATTACAATTCATCTTATTTTTAGGAAGAGTCTATGTCAGGGCTTTGATTTAGCAAACTCCACATACTTAACTACCATTTAGTCTTTCACAATTTCTAACACTCACGTGATATTTATGGGTACAAAGTTTTAATCAGACACAGAGAAAGATAGGGGCTTATAGATTTGCCTCCCAACCTTTTACCTCAAGGGTAATGTCAACAATAATAGTTCATGATGCCTTACATCCAATTGGGTATATGTATACATATCAGAATCTTTCCAACACAATGTGCTTGCCAAAGGATAAAATGTAAAAAAGGAAAGGTGAAAATCACCATGACTCTTGCATAAGGGTAAGAGATAAAAGTAAAAGATAGGCCCTTCGCAGAGGGAAGCAGAGGTTGCCATGCGCTTTCAGGGTTAGATGCACAAAATCTTAATGCAAAAGAATGTCACTTTATATTGCCACTTGTGATATGGACCTTTATTATGCAGTCTGTCGCTTTTATTTCTTCCACATCACAAGATCGTATAAAGCTTATTTCCTCCACACTAATCTATCATACATATTTAGAGAGCAATTTTTTTTGCTTGCACCGATGACAACTTACTTGAAAGATCTTACTCAATCCATAGGTAGGTATGGTGGACTCTCATGGCAAAACTTTGTTTAAGGGTATTTGAAAGCACAAGTAGTATCTCTACTTAGTGCAAAGAATTTGGCTAGCATGAGGGGGAAAGGCAAGCTCAACGTGTTGGGCGATCCATGACAATATACTTTATTTCAGATATAAGAAAACATAACCCATTACGTTGTCTTCCTTGTCCAACATGAACCTTTTAGCATGTCATATTTTAATGAGTGCTCACAATTACAAAAGATGTCCAAGATAGTATATTTATATGTGAAATCCCTCTTCCTTCAATATTCTTTCATGAATTGTTCAAGTGACCAATTCTACGTTTGCTAACTTTCAATACGTTTACTACCTATACTCATTATGTGTGAAGTCATTACTCCCCATGTTATAAGCATAAGAAACATATATAAATTCAGATTTATGAAATTCAATTCATTCAACCATTTACTCATAGGATATACGTGAAGCACATGAGTAAATGACAAACTACTCCATAAGATATGAGTGAAGAACACTGAGTAGTGAAATAATTATCTAGCCATGGGAGGATTCTTTTTCATTCAATATTTCAGATCCAATGATTTTATTCAAACAGCAAGTAAAATTTAAAATACGCTCCAAGCAAAACACATATTATGTGACGAATAAAAATATAGCTCCGAGTAAGGTATACCGATAGTTTTGAAGACGAAAGAGGGGATGCCTTCCGGGGCATCACCAAGCTTAGGCGCTTGAGTCTTCCTTGAATATTACCTTGGGGTGCCTTGGGCATCCCCAAGCTTAGGGTCTTTCCACTCCTTATTCTCCTCATATCGATATCTCACCCAAAGCTTGAAAACTTCAATCACACAAAACTTAACGGAACTTCGTGAGATAGGTTAGTGTGATAAAGAGCAAACCATTCACTTTGGTACTGTATAAGACAATGTTCATCATTGTTCTCACACAATGCCTACTGTACCATATCATTTCTACAATTTATATTGAGAAATATAAGCCATAGAAACTAGAAAACAAGCAAACTATGTGATGAAAACAGAATCTGTCAGAAACAGAATAGTCTGTAATGATCTGAACATAAACCATACTTCTGCTACTCCAAAAATTATGAAATAAATTGGTGGACGTGAGGAATTTGTCTATTACTCTTCTGCAAAAAGAATCAACTCACTCTTCTGTGAAAAATGATAGCTAATCTCGTGAGCGCAAAGTTTGTGTTTTTTACACCAAGATCACATTAACTTTCACCCATGTCTTCCCAAAGGTCTTACTTGGCACTTCATTGAAACGAAAGCTATAAAACATGATTTCTACAGTATCTTAATCATGTAAACACACAAAAACAGTAAGGGTAATGATAACCCACAAGTATAGGGGATCAATTGTAGCCTCTTTCGATAAGTAAGAGTGTCGAACCCAACGAGGAGCTAAAGGTAGAACAAATATTCCCTCAAGTTCTATCGACCACCGATACAACTCTACGCTCGCTTGACGTTCGCTTTACCTAGAACAAGTATAAAACTAGAAGTACTTTGTAGGTGTTTTTGGATAGGCTTGCAAGAAAGTAAAGAGCACGAAAATAAAACTAGGGGTTGTTAAGGTAAAGACCCAACTAAAGTAAATATAGCGAGTATGGAAAAGTGGTGATAGTAGTTGTGGAATTGTCCCTAGGCAACTGACTATGTTACTAGACCGATAATCGTTATTGCAAATCTATTTGAGGGACTATCATGCATGCGTGCAATAGCAACAATTTCATGTTTAACATAAGGAACTATAGCAAGTTCATCTCCATAAGCATAATTCATATTGGCATCTTGGCCATAAGCATAGCAAGCATCATCAAAAAGGGATATTTCAAAAGAATCAACGGGATCATAACAATCATCATAGCAATCATCCTTCGGTAAGCACGAAGGGGAATTAAATAATGTATGAGTTGGAGGGTTACTCTCATTAGTATGTGGGCACGGGTAGCTAATCCTCTCTTCCTCCTTTTGTTCTTTGCTCTCCTCATCATCTTTTTCATCCAATGAGCTCACAGTTTCATCAATTTCTTCTTCCATACCTTCCTGCAAAATATTAGTCTCTTCTTGGACAGCGTTGACTTTCTTCATAAAAGCATTAATATAGTAATTGTATTCATAATTTCCATAGCAATATCTAAGTATAGCAATATTTTCAGGCCTATAAACATTATCATCTAAAGCTTCATACTTTTCAAACAAAGATTCAATTTCATAAGCAGCCTTAAAAGCAACAAATTCTTCTATTTGTTCCACATCATAGTAATCATATATACCATTAGCATAAGAAGCTAAGGTTTCATTATCATTAAATTCACATGAAAAGGGAAGGTGTGGAGCCTCCATACTAGAGCAACAAGTATAATCATATTCCAAGCATAGTTGTCTAGCATACCACTGCAACATAATAAATTGATCCCATAATAGTTTCCCTTTTGTGTCGAGCGATAATCTCTAAAGTATTCACGTTGATCCAACGTTACTCCCATTATAAAGTTGAATGGGGTTTTCTCAGGATTATCAAAGTAGTACATAATATTTCTCACATAATGAGAATCAGGGGTTTTAGGAGTTACCCCATCCTCATGAGTAGCAAGTACAACTAATTGTTTTGGTATTTTGCGTTCCATATCCATAACTAAAGATAGAGAACAACTAAGAACAGCAAATAAAAATTACTTAGTGATAAAGCAAACAAGCACACACGAGAATATTCACCCCACGCTATTGCTCCCCGGCAACGGCGCCAGAAAAAGGTCTTGATAACCCACAAGTATAGGGGATCAATTGTAGCCTCTTTCGATAAGTAAGAGTGTCGAACCCAACGAGGAGCTAAAGGTAGAACAAATATTCCCTCAAATTCTATTGACCACCGATACAACTCTACGCACGCTTGACGTTCGCTTTACCTAGAACAAGTATAAAACTAGAAGTACTTTGTAGGTGTTTTTGGATAGGCTTGCAAGAAAGTAAAGAGCACGAAAATAAAACTATGGGCTGTTAAGGTAAAGACACAACTAAAGTAAATATAGCGAGTATGGAAAAGTGGTGATAGGAGTTGTGGAATTGTCCCTAGGCAACTGACTATGTTACTAGACCGATAATCGTTATTGCAATTCTATTTGAGGGAGAGGCATAAGCTAACAAACTTTCTCTACTTGGATCATATGCACTTATGATTGGAACTCTAGCAAGCATCCGCAACTACTAAAGATTCATTAAGGTAAAAACCCAACCATAGCATGAAGTATCAAGTCCCCTTTATCCCATACGCGAACAACCTACTTACTCGGGTCTGTGTTTCTGTCACTCACGCCACCCACCATAAGCAAATCATAAACATATTGCAAACCCTACAGCGGGCATCCCTCACGCTTGCGCGACACGGAGGGCACAATAGGACAGCACCAATAAAATATGCAACTCAAACCAATCATAGCAATTCATCAATCACCGATAGGACAATAGAAATCTACTCAGACATCATAGGATGGCAACACATCATTGGATAATAATATGAAGCATAAAGCACCATGTTCAAGTAGAGGGTACAGCGGGTTGCGGGAGAGTGGACCGCTGTAGATAGAGGGGGGAAGGTGATGGAGACGTTGGTGAAGATGACGATGGTGTTGGTGAAGATCGCGGTGATGATGATGGCCCCCGGCGGCGTTCCGGCGCCACCGGAAGCGAGGGGGAGAGAGCCCCCCTCCTTCTTCTTCTTCCTTGACCTCCTCCCTAGATGGGAGGAGGGTTTCCCCTCTGTTCCTTGGCTCCCATGGCTTGGGAGGGGCGAGAGCCCCTCCGAGATTGGATCTATCTCTCTGTTTCTGTGTCCTGCTCTGGCTCTGTTTCACCGTTTCGCATATATATGGAGATCCGTAACTCCGATTGGCCTGAAACCTTCGCCCAGATTTTTTTCCGAATATTATCTTTCTTGCGGCAAAAGAAGAGCATCAACCGCCTTACGGTGGGCTCACGAGGGTAGGCGGCGCGCCCAGGGGGGAGGGGCGCGCCCCCCTGCCTCGTGACCACCTCGGGGACCGTCTCACGTGGATTTTTCTTCTGGAATTTTCCATATTTTCCAATAATAAGCTCCGTCCGTTTTTATCCCGTTTGGACTCCGTTTGATATGGATATTCTGCGAAACATAAAACATGCAACAGACAGGAACTGGCACTAGGCACTGGATCAATATGTTAGTCCCAAAAATAATATAAAAAGTTGCCAAAAAAGTATATGAAAGTGAATAATATTGGAATGGAACAATCAAAAATTATAGATACGACGGAGACGTATCAGGTAAATATTGGGTTGTCGCCCAACAAGCGTTTTTCTTTAATGCCTTTTAGCTAGGCATGATGATTTCAATGATGCTCACATAAAAGATAAGAATTGAAACATAAAGAGAGCATCATGAAGAATATGACTAGCACATTTGAATCTAAACCACTTACTATGCCTAGGGATTTTGTGAGCACTAGCATAGGAAGGCAAAACAAGTATAACTTCAAAACTTTAAGCACATAGAGAGGAAACTTGATATTAATGCAACTCCTACAAGCATGTATTCCTCCCTCATAATAATTTTCAGTAGCATCATGGATAGCAACTTTGTTCTCATACTCAATTGGAAACTCTTCCGAAATAGAGGAATCATTACTAGCTAAAGTTGACACTCTTCCAAATCCACTTTCATAAATATCACACTAAGATTCAACACCCTCCAAAATAGTGGGATCACCAATTCCTAAAGTTGACACTCTTCCAAACCCACTTTAAATTATAGTATTGTTCATACTCCAAAAGATATAAGTGAAGTTCATGGAGCATTCTACAATTAATATAGACTAACCAATATCCAAGCTCAAAAAAGTGAAACACATGAAGCATTCTATAAAACCATACTCAAAAGATTTAAGTAAAGCACAAAGATCAATTCTATAAGATCATACTTAAAAGATATAAGTGAAGCACATGAAGTATTCTATAAATTGATGAAGGGATATCTCATACTAGCACGGTTCTTAAATAAAAAGAAAAACACAAAGGACACAAATCATGTGAACAAAACAAAAACCAAGGTATACCGATAATTGTTGAAGAAGAAAGATGGGATGCCAACCGGGGCATCCCCAAGCTTGGATGCGTGAGTATACTTTGAAATATTTACTTGGGGTGCCTTGGGCATCCCCAAGCTTGAACTCTTGCTTCTCTTTATTCTTCGCATATTGATAGCTCCTCGACCTTCGGACACTTCATCCACACAAAACTTTAACAAAAACTTGTGAGATCCGTTAGTGTAACAAAGCAAATCACTACTATAAGTACTGTTGCAAACCAATTCACATTTTGTTTTTGCATTATAGCTACTGTAATATTACTTTTCCATGGCTTAATCCACTGATAGAAATTGATAGTTTCATCAAAACAAGCAAGTAATGCATCAAAAACAGAATCTGTCTTAAACAGGACAGTCTGTGGTAATCTGGAAGTTTAGCAAACTTCTGTAACTCCAAGAATTATGAACTGAATTTTACAATTTTAATAATTTGTACAGAATTAATGTGCAAAAATTTCAGACCCATTTGACCTTCCAGTAAAAAATGTAAATTCATGCACTACAGCCAAAGTTTCTGTTTTTGTTCTGCACATAGTAAACAAGCAATCTGATCATCCTAAAACCAAAGCTTGGCACATTATTTTTTATAATACAATGGTTATATACAAGGGGATAATTATTTACAGAGAAACTTCCATGAAAAATTCTACATTGTTTCCGCGAGCATGAACACAAGTGCTCAAGGTCGACCCTCACTTCTTCAATGCATGCATAACTTTCCAATCACTTCTCTTTTTGAAAAACTTTTTAGGCATGAGAGGCAAGTAATATTTTTTTTTGTATTTTCATTCTTTTAAAAAAATTGTATGTTTTCACCCACAACTAAACAGAAACAAAAAGTAAAAACAAAATCTACTTACTGAAGAAAGCAAACAAGCACACACGAGAATATCAACCCCACGCTACTGCTCCCCGGCAACGGCGCCAGAAAAGAGCTTGATAATCCCCAAGTGCAGGGAATCATCGTAGCAATTTCCAAAGGTGGAAGTGATAAGTATGGAGTGTCGAACCCACAAGGATCTAGAGGAAAGATCAATATTCTGTCAAGCCCTATCTGCCACTGATACGACTCTACGTGCATCGAACGTTTGCTTCCAACTAGCAAGGAGAAAGAAAACTACGTTGTGGGTATGAAGAGGATAACTTTTTCTGATATCAGAGAGTTAAAATATAAAAGTAGGTTCTATTATGATAAAGTTAGAATATATTACTAAGTATTATAAATAGCGAGTGTGGAATAATGGTGGATCGGTGTGCGAAATTGTCCTAGGCAATTGTTAACAAGACCGATAGTCGCCATTGCAATTTCATATGAGGGAGAGGCATAAGCTAACATACTTTCTCTACTTGGATCATATGCACTTATGATTGGAACTCTAGCAAGCATCCGCAACTACTAAAGATCATTAAGGTAAAACCCAACCATAGCACTAAGGCATCAAGTCCTCTTTGTTCCCATACGCAACAACCCCCTTACTCCGGTTTGTCTTTCAATCACTCATGCAACCCACTATAAGCGAATCATAAACGTATTGCAACACCCTATAGCGGAAATCCCTCACGCTTGCGCGACACAGAGGGCACAATAGGACAGCACCAAAGTAAAACATACAACTCATACCAATCTAGATCATCAATCAACCCAAAGACAAAGGATATCTACTCAAAACATCATAGGATGGCAACACATCATTGGATCATAATATGTGGCATAAAGCACCATGTTCAAGTAGGGATTACAACGGGGTGCAGGAGAGTGGACCGCGTAAAAGAGATGAGGATGGTGATGATGGTGGTGATGTTGATGAAGATGGTCACCGCGGCGATGATTCCCCTCCCGATGGCACTCCGGCGCCACCGAGAGAGAGGAGGAGAGGTTCTCCCGCTTGTGCTTCCTCCTGCATGGCCTCCCCCCTAGATGGGGAAAGGTTCTCCCTCTGGTCCTTGGCCTTCATGGCGATGATGGCCTCTCCGGGATACTCCTCCATGGCCACCGGTGATGATGGCCCCCTCCGGCAGGGTGCCAGAGAGGGCCTAGATTGATTTCTCATGGATACAGAGGCTTGCGGCGGCGGAACTTCTGATCTAGGTTTCTTTTTGGAAGTTTGGGTATATATAGAAGATGTTGGAGTCGGGAACAAGTCAGGGGGTCCCCGAGGCGGCCACGAGGCAGGGGGCGCGCCCCCACCCTAGTGGTGGCCTCGGGGCTCTTCTGGCATACTTCCGGTACTCCGTGGGCTTCTTATGGTCCAAAAATAATCTCCGTCAAATTCCAGCTCAATTGGACTCCGTTTGGTTTTCCTTTTCTGCGAAACTCAAAAACAAGGAGAAAACAGAAACTGGCACTGGGCTCTAGGTTAGTAGGTTAGTCCCAAAAATCATATAAAATATCATATAAATGCATATAAAACATCCTAGAAGGATAGTATAATAGCATGAATACTTCATAAATTATAGATACGTTGCAGACGTATCACTACAGTAGATCCACTGCCCAAGACGTTGGACCGTGGGCTGTTCACAGACTCGGTCATGGGCCTTAGCTCGGGTCCATCTACTAGACGGCCTATATAAGAATGCGTTGGCCAGTGTAGTGAATCCTAACTCGGTTCACTCACTCCCTCTCCACAACGCTAGCCATCATTTACTGTTCAAGGTTGGCTGGGAGAACGGGAATAAGGTTTTTGGGGAGCGTCTCGACGCGACTGCTCCTGTTTCGTCCCCGTCCCTGTCTGGCTCTGCTTCCTCTACATCAACTCCATGGTTGACAACGAAATCACCCAAGAAGAAGGCCTCGGTCGATGCCGAGGTTGCTGTTGCTGCCGCCATGTTGGCCTGGCCAATCGGACGGTATGACTCGTTCATCGCCTATCTGCTCATTCATGTGCTAGCCATATATATGTTGTTCATAGATGTTTCGGTTTTCTGTATTGTACCTGCTCACATTCTTAGGTATTGGTATGAGATGCATACCGTATTTTCCATGTTTTGTTTACTGGTGGGTTAGATTAGTTAAGAAAATTCTAATATTTCCAACAATCCAAAAACCTTACTTATGCATTTTTTGACCCATGGCTTCGCCGCTACTCTAAAACCGGAAAATTTTACTGGGACGCGTTTTAAGCATTGGCAGATGAGGACCACCTTGTGGCTCACAACAATATGTGTTTTGGGTTGGTGGTGTGTCTCCCACGGTAACGATTGCTCCTGAACAGGAGAATGTGTTTAGGGAGGCAACCACAATCTTTGTAGGAGTCGTTCTTACTGTGATCGAAGACAAGCTGGTTGACGCGTATCTCCATATGCGTGTTGCCAAGAATTTATGGGATGCACTCAAAGCTAAATTTGGCGCAACCGATGCTGGAGTCGTTCCATGACTACAGGATGATGGATAACCGTCACTGCATCGCTAAGGAGATAGAGCTCCAGAAGTGTGAGTTACCGGACAAGTTTGTCGCGGGTTGCATTATTGCAAAACTCCGTCCTGGATGGAGGAACTTTGCTACCTCTCTCAAGCACTCAAGACGTGAATTCTCTGTTGAGGATGTCATCAGGCATCTAAGTGTTGAGCAAAACTCGAGAGAAAAGGACTCACACTTGAAAGGGGCAAAGGGTTCTTCTAGCGCCAATATGGTGCAGAAGAATTTCCACAAGTTCAAGGGAAAGAACTCTGTACAGCATACTACTACCTTTAAGAAGAAGGGTAAGAGAAAAGATAAAAAGAGAGATGGAAGCTTCACTTGTGGTTCAGATAAACATTGGGCAAGCAAGTGCCCAAACAAGTACAAGAAGCCAGGACAGGACTCCAAGACTGTCATTGTCACTCTGAGCAACAATGATGGGGCATCTGGGCATGGTAATCTGTTTAACGTACTTTCAGTTTGTCAGTCCATCGATTGGTGGGTTGACACTGGGGCCAATATTCATGTGTGTGCTGATGTGTCTTTGTTTTCTTCTTACCATTTTGCACGAGATTGTTCTGTCCTGATGGGGAATGGCTCGCATGCTTCTGTTCATGGTGTTGGAATAGTAGATCTGAAGTTTACTTCTTGAAATATTGTGCAACTGAAGAACATGCAGCATATCCCCGCCATCAAGAAGGATCTCGTTAGTGGCTCCCTTCTATTTAAAGAAGGGTTTAATTTAGTATTCGAGTCCAACAGAGTAGTCATATCTCGGTATGGACTGTTTATTGGAAAAGGATATGATTGTGGAGGTTTGTTCCGTCTTTCCCTGGAGGATTTCTGTAATAAAGTCGTGAACCAAATTCATTGTAATGTGAACGAATCTGAGGTTTGGCATTCATGTGTTTGTCACATAAATTTTTGTTGTATGATGTTGCTAGCTAAGGTGGATCTAATCCCGAGCTTCACTTTAGCGAAAGGCTCAAAGTGCCATGTGTGTGTGCAAAGGAGAGACACCTGGCGCCATTAGAGCTCATACATTCAGATCTCTGCGAGATGAATGGTGTGTTGACTAAAGGTGGAAAGCGATACTTGATGACTTTAATTGATGATTCCACTAGATTTTGCTATGTGTATTTATTAAATACAAAGGATGAGGCTCTACACTACTTTAAAATCTATAAGGCACAAGTTGAGAACCAACTTGAGAAGAAAATAAAATGAGTCTGGTCTGATCGTGGTGGAGAGTACTTTTCCAGTGAGTTTGATTAATTATGTGTGGAAGATGGTATTATTCATGAGAGGATGCATTCCGATTCACCCCAGTCAACGGGGTTACCGAACGGAAAAACCTTACTCTAACAAATTTGGTTAAAACCATGTTAGATACATCGGGTTTATCTAAGGCATGGTGGACCAGAGGCCATATTGACATCATGTCATGTCCTGAATAAAGTTCCCACGAAGGATAATGAGACTACTCCCTATGAGCAATGGGAAAAGAAAAAAACTACATGTTAGAAGGGAGAAAGGATTGGTGGAATAGTTCGTTGTATTGCTTGAGCCTCGTGGGCATATATATATATATATATATATATATATATATATATATATATATATATATATATATATATATATATATATATATATATATATATATATATATATATATATATATATATATATATATATATATAGGAGTACATGATCTATTTGGTGTACAAGGCAAGCCAGAATAATTCCTAGTCTAACCTATGTTTTCTATACAATCACGTTACTCAACATCCCCCCGCAGTCACAACGATAGCGACGCAGACGGTGAGACTGGAGAAGAATCCGAAGGCAAGCCGACGGACACCCCCCCCCCACACACACACACACACAGTAGTAACGGTCGACGCATCGCGGAGTCATGGCTGGAGTGGAAACCAACGAAGTTGCTCAAGCAGGCGGTAGCCCTTTGTTTCGTTTGTCGATGTAGCCAAGAGCGTGGGCAGTGGAGCCGTGGTCGAGGTAGCCATACGAAGAATGCCGTGGTCGATGTCGAGTCGGGGTGGCCGGTGTCGAGGAAGTCGCCATGGAGCCGCGGGCGCAAGGGGCGCCGAGTTAGCATGGGCGCAGTGGTGTCGAAGTAGGGGTGCGCCGGAAAGAAAATGTTGTTGACGACGCGTCGCGGCGGGTTTGCCAAGCCCGGGGACACATCGTGGACGAAGGCACACACCGGTGTTGCCAGCACCGGGCATGTGTAGACGGACGAAGATGAAGTTGAAGAAGTGCCGACCAGGCTTGCCAGGACCGGGGACACATCGTGGATGAAGGCATGCATCAGTGTTGCCAGCACCGGGCATGCATAGACGAGGGACCTGCACGAGCTGTATGCCATGTCGAAGAAGTCGGAGGGGCCAGCGGAGAAGAACTCGACGACGATTGCGGCGTCCATCGGCGCGGGGCCGATGTCACCAACGGTGGTCGGCGTAGACGAAGTGGTCGGGGTAGATGACGGCGACGATGGCGATGGGCTGGTGCTTGGACGAAGACGAAGGGGGTGGACGGGTGGCGGCGGCGGCTACGAAGGTAGCGCCGGCGGCGGCCAAAGAAGAGCGGCGGCAAGGTTAGGAGTGTGGCGGCGGTGCTCGAGATAGGCGAAGAACCCTGACAGCGTGACGAAGACCGGCGCGGACGGTCGCGTTCCTGCGCCAAGGAAGACGGCGCGGCTCATACCACGGGAGGTCGACGCGCGATGACGGCGGAGCGGACCGCGGGCCGCGGCGCTACGGCCCGAAGGGGTGACGCAGCGGCGTTAGGCGAGTCGGGGCCACGGCGGGAAGACCTTTGAGCCGCGGCGGGGACCGCGGGCCGCGACGCTGCGGCCCGAAGGGGCGACACAACGGCGGTTCGCGAGTCGGTGCAACCACGGGGACGGCCTCGGGGCTGCGGAGGGGACCACCTATCGCGACAGTACGGCCCGAAGGGGCGATGCAGCGGCTACGCACGAGTTGATGCAGCCGCGAGGAGAACCACGGGGCGGCGGCGCTGCAGCCCAACGGGGCGACGCAGCGGCAACTCGATGCTCGATCGATTGAGAGGCGCGCTGAACTCGGGGACGATCTTCACGGGACCTGCGGAGGCGCGTGTAACCGACGGGCTAGGTCGGTCGCACGGCGTAGATGAGGTCGGGGACGCCGCTCGGTGGAGGCATGGTGGCGACGGAGTCCGAGATGAAGCCGGCGACGACGGACGGCGTGGGACGTCGTGCGGAAGAGCTTGTCAACACCGGCACCCGGGCTGCCAAAGCAACGCCGGCTCCCGAGCAGCGAGGCCCGAGCGACTAACGGAGCAGCGGCGCCCGAGTTGAGGCAGCCGACAAGCCTGACGCAGCCGTCCCGACGCAACCGAGGATGAGGCCGGCGAGGTAGACCGCCGGGCCGCCGTGCAGACGCGGCGGAGGCGGGTGATGTGGATTGATGGGCGGGGCGGCGCGCGAGCGACGACTATGATTGGTCGTCGCATGGCGCGAGGCCGCCGGGTCGGGGCGATGCAGGTGTCCCGGTCAGCGCAGGGCGACGGGCGGACCGACGCGCGGACGGCGACTGGCCCTGACGGGCCGCCTCTGCGCGCGTGGCCGCCGGGACGGAGGAAAGGCCGGCTGGTCGCGCCGGGGTCGGAGTAGAGGCGCTCGGGATCGACCACGGCAGTGGGCGACGCAAACCGATCAAGAATAGATCAGAAACCAAAAAGAAACCGCGCGGTCAAGGCTCGGTGAAAAGACTCTCTAGGGCAGCTGGTCAACATGGCCAGCAGACGAACCCTAGGTACGGGTGGCGCGGCCCCGGGCGGCGGTCATGGAGGCCGACCGCCCCAGGGGCGGCGCGCGGGTGGGGTTTAGGATCGACTTGCGATAGATACCATGTTAGAAGGGAGAAAGGATTGGTGGAATAGTTCTTGTATTGCTTGAGTCTCGTGGGCATATATATAGGAGTACATGATCTATTTGGAGTACAAGGCAAGCCAGAATAATTCCTAGTCTAACCTATGTTTCCTATACTACACTCTCTTACTTGCGCACTTAGGGCTGTTTGGCAAAAGTCAATGTGTCGATCCCCAGAAAGTGCAAGCTTGGACCAAAGTCCGTGGACTGCGTTAATTTGGGCTACACTAAGAATAGTGTTGGCTATAGATTTCTAGTAGTGAAATCCAAGGTACCTGACCAGAAGGTCGGTACAATTATAGAGTTTAAGGATGCTACATTCTTTGAGGATATTTTCCCCATGAGAGATATGCAAATCACTTCTAGACTGGAATCTGATGAGAGACTCCTGAACCTGTCATTCCGATGGAATATTATGAACACAAAAGTGATGAAATTCCGCGAAGGATGACGAGGAAGCTCCTGTTAGGAGCAAGAGACAGAGAACTGCAAAGTCTTTTGGTGATGATTTCCTCATGTACCTCGTGGATGATGAAACTCCCACTTTCATTTCAGAAGTTTATGCATTTCCGGATGCTGACTACTGGAAGGATGCGGTCCGTACTAAGATGGATTCCATCTTGGCTAACGGCACATGGGAGATCACTGATCGTCCTTATGGTTACCAACTATTGAGATGTAAGTGGGTGTTCAAAAGGAAGCTCAAGCCTGATGGTACTGTTGAGAAGTACAAGGCTAGGCTTGTGGCCAAGGTTTATACCTAGAAAGAAGAAGAATATTTCTTCGATACTTACTCACATGTGGCTAGACTGACAATCATTCGAGTGTTACTCGCATTGGCTGCCTCGCATGGTCTTCTCATTCATCAGATGGACGTTAAGACGACTTCCTTTAACAGAGAGTTAGACGAGAAAATGTACATGCAACAGCCAAATGGCTTTGTATTCAATGGTCAGGAAAAGGTGTCAAGTTAGGGTAATCTTTGTATGGCCTGAAACAAGCGCCTAAGCAATGTCATGAGAAGTTTAATACAATATGATACATGTCACACGCTACTAGGCCAGGGGACTGCAAATGTTTAGCAATAACTTCATAAATCATAAGGTTGGGGACCAGGAAAAGGCCATGTTTCTTGAAAATTTCATGTCGCTTGGGGCTGCCACGTGCACAACTGCAGCAAAAAACAGTAAAGTTAATTCCACTGTTTGTTTAATGCTACAAAGATGTATTGTGTCAACAAGCTCCACTTATGGCATGCGCAAAAAAAAAGCTCCACTTATGGCATATAATTAGAGGATGTAAACATGTACTAAGGTCAGTTGTCGAAGTATTAAACAATATCATCATGTTATGATGGCAGAGCATTTTGCTACCTATTTACAGATGTGTCATGAAGTTTCCAGTATCGAATACATGTGTAACAAGTGTGTCAACTCCAATTCAACTAGGGCGTCTCGTTTACAGGAAGGAGATCCCTGATGACAAACCATGTACTGGTCAGGTTCTGGGAAAGGTACCACACGAAAACAAAATGCAAAGAATTAGACCTCGTATGCCCAAATCTCTACTAGCACGGGGTGGAAAGCTTTGAAACAGTGTAGGAAGATCCCTTCAAACAATATGCGTCAGCCTGGTTTGAGAAAAAACTTTCAGAGCTCACATACTGTATACTCCCTCCGTTCCTAAATATTTGTCTTTTTAGAGATTTCAAATGGTTACCACATACGAATGTATATAGACATAATTTAGAGCATAGATTCACTCATTCTACTTCGTATGTAGTCATTTATTGAAATCTTTAGAAAGACAAATATTTAGGAACGGAGGGAGTACATGCTTATCTAGTTTATTGACAATCTACCTTCCATACACGCCAAATCATAGCAAGCCCAAGTGTTATTGTCGACAAAATAGGCAGTAAAGTTTCAGCAATTGCACATCCAATCATTAACTGATAATGAACCATCATACTTCAGTCAAACAGGAACAAAATCATGAACATATGGCAAATAAAGATCACCTACAAGTCAAAGGATGTATTTCTGAACAAAGGTATACAGAGAAAAACAATAGGATATATATACTTATAGATTATGGAATACTTGGTTACTTACCATTAATAGACCAAGCGCTAGCATAACTGGGACAGTTCCATCGACTGCTGCTCAGTAATTAATGTTCAGGATTAATAGACCAAGTGGCTGTCGATGGAACTGTCCTAATTATATTCATGATTAATAGACCAAGCGGTATACATGTTTACCGTTAATAGATCAAATGAAAAATGAAATGGCCTTGTATATAAAAAATAAGCCCTCTATACATGACGAAGATTCACTTAGAACAAACCTATAACTTGATACATTTTGGAACAGAGGGAGTATTAGTTAATGGCGATTCAACTAGGATCATGCTACAAAGATACAATAAAATTTGATATTGCAGTGACAGATATATATAACCTAACAAACCACTGAATTGGTGAGAAAATTCTTGCATACCATGTAAGGGAACTGTTTCTTCCTTCCCGTTTCTAAAACCGATGGATAGGGAAGCCCCCGTGTCGCCCCCGTCTCGGGCGACTCGGGCGGCTCCACAAACCCTAGCCGCCAGGGTCACCACCACCTCCCTCCCTTCCATCCACCGCCGCCGAAGGACGCCGTCGGGCTAAGCCCGGGGGCCGACGGCGGTGGCGGAGGCTCTCCTCCCTAGATCGCGTCGGGGGGTGGGATGGGACCTCCACGCGCGTGACGGCGCGGCGGCGATCTGATCCATGGTGGCGCGACGGCGTGCTCTGGGTGGAGGCCTCGGCGGCGCGGTTGCCTGGTGGCAAGCCGGCGGCGGCGGCGTGAAGAGGGCGTCGTGGAGGTCCGGGCTGGCCAGATCAGGATACCGGGGCGTCGGCCATGGACGGCGGCGGTGGGTGAAGCTCGGGCTTCTCGCGGCGGCATGGCGTGGTGCAGTCCATATCAAAGGCGGATCTGCGTCGACGATCTCGTGGTTTTGCCATGGATTGGTTCCGATCAGAGACGGTGATGAGCGTGCGGGATTCCATCTCGGTGGCTCTTGCGGTTTGGCGAGGTGGGGTGGGAGTCCTCCTCCCAGGCTCTAGTGGTGGCGCATTCAGCCAGTGGCCGGTGTGCCAGGGCTCCTACGGTGGCACTGCTGTTGCGGTTGGTCGCCGGATCTAGGCGGCTAGATCTGGGGCTTTGAAGGTGGTCAAGAAAGTGCACAGGTTGTCGGGTGGATTTCATGGGATGGATCCGAGTGAAAACTTGGTCTTCGGTCGTTGGCCGGAGCCGGTGATGACGATGCCATTATCATCGTTTCCTTCATGAAGGCATCATCAAGGTACAAAACCCAAACCCACCCAATACCTCCGGGGTAAACCCTAGATCAGTTGATCGGATGACGGCGGCATTCAAGTGACGTTATCCGCTTGGGGGCGGCATTCTTGGAGATGCACTCGGGCTCGAGGGACCAACGGATGGCTTCTTCGGTGGAGCGGTGTTTCTTTCTACATATTCATGGCGGCAGCTTTTGGCGGCATTGAGCAGCGGAGGCTTGGCGTCAAATGTGTGGTGATGGACACGCGTAGGAGGTCGATGCTGTCTGGCGTTATGGTGGCGCCGGCGGCAGTTAGAGAGGGCAAGGTTGATGCGGCAGTACAGCTCTGAAGATGGATTGGTGGCAAGTGGCTGCAGCGGCCTCATACCCTGCAGGCGTCCTGGTTGAGGAGCACGTCGGACTGGTGGGTGCCCATACCCGGCAGACGTCCTGGTTGGGACCTCAAGTCTTAGATGTTATGTCTGGTTGCGATGTCTGTTTGGTATTAGGCCCAAGCTATCAGCGTCCCTTCATCAATTGGATAGGTGTAGCGACAGTTGTTGCTTAGACGGTGGCTTTAGTCTTACTGTTGTATGATTTTGTAAGATCTTGTGAGAATAATGAATAAAGTGACCGCATGCATCGCCCAGATGCAGAGGCCGGGGGTCCTCCTCCTTTTCTAAAAAAGAAAATCCGTTGGATGAAATGATGGCCCTTTTTTTTAGGACAGTGCTAAAATAAAACATCAAGGTCCAAGACGGATATCACCTCTCTCACCTGAAAATTTTACATGGCAACCGTAAACACGAAGATTATCCATACATGAAAAAAAGCAGATGTAGTAAACATAAAAGATATTCACCTTTCAACAGACTGGACAGCTGAAAGTTTTTAGCCAGGATACACCAACAATTGAAGCAAAGAATAAATCAGGGGCACATAAAATTATTAGCCCTTGTGGTGCTCAGTTTTGGTAATAGATCAGAACCAAAGAATTCCATTGTGGTGCTTAATTTGGTGGCTGAAACTAAATAGATTGTCATGATAAAAGCAGCTGAAGAGGACTGAAGTGGGTGAACTCTAGGACGAAGAGCGGACCTCCTATATGACGACCAGCGTGCCCGAACCCTGGGAAGCGCGCACCGCCCGCTCCCCCGCGCTCCCTCATGGGCCGGCCAATGTGCGGGGTGGGAAGCCCCTTTGTTATTTCGTTTATTGTTTACCTTTTCTGTTTTTAGCTTTTTTTCCTTTTTAGAAATAATTCAATATTTAAAAAGGTTGCAAATTGTGAGAAAATGTTCATAAATTAAAAAAAGGTTCATGATTTCAAAAAATGTTCAGGAAATGATAAATACTAACGGATTCAAAAAATGTTCATGATTTCAGACAATGTTCTTGTATTCGAAAAATGTTCACGACTTTTATTAAATGTTCAGAAATTTTAGTAAAATATTTATAAAAAACGATGCAATTCAAAAAAAATGATCGTGAAATTTCAAAAAATATTCGAGATTTAAAAAAGATTCATGAGTTTATAAGAAAATGTTTGCAAATTTAAAATATGTTCATGATTTTGAAAACATGTTCATAAATGTGAGAAATATTCGTAATTATGGAAATTGTTTATGTTTTCAAAAATTGTTCATGAATTTTAAAAATATTCATGATTTAGAAAAAGGTTCGTCAATTGGAAAAAATGACATGATTTAGAAAAATGTTCAGGAACTTGTAAATATGTTCACAAATTTTAAAAATGTTAGCAATTTCAGAATAAAAATTAAAATTATTAAATAAGTGTTAACCTTGATTTGAATTCAGTGTCCGAATCTCAAAAAATGTTCACTGATTTGAGAAAATGTTCACAGGTTTCGGAAAATTTTCATGAAATTTGGACGAAAAAAAGAAAAGGAATACGAAAATAAAAAGTAAAATTAAAAGATAAAGAAAGAAAAAAGTAAAGGAGAAAAAGACCGAAAGAAATAACAGGAAAAAAATAGTTTGGAAAGGTTCTAGAACCTTCCCAGGACCGGCCTTCACACGCAGCCCACATATACGCAGCAGGGGGCACTGGTAGAAAAAAGCCCTTTAGTCCCGGTTCGCCACAGCCTTTAGACCCGGCTGCGCAACCGGGACTAAAGATGCGCGACTAAAGACCCCCCCCCCCTTTAGACGCGCCTCTTACGGACCGCGACTTAAGGATTTAGTCCCGGTTCTTGTGGCCGACCGGGACTAAAGGCCCGTCCACGTGGGCGCCCGTGGTCCGTCGGGGCGGAGGACCTTTAGTCCCGGTTCTCGTGGCCAACCGGGACTAAAGGCCTCCTCCGCAGGTTTAGGGTTTCAGCCCCCCTAAACCTGGTTTCTTTTTAATTTGTAGTGTTTTATTTGTTTTATATTTTATTTTGTGATTTATTTTATTTTTGATGAAGTTTCAGTACACATATTCTACGCTACTATATACATGCATATGAAATTTCAAACAAGAAGAATTCAAGAGGAATATATAATATATATTCAATCTCGGGTGACCATATACAACTTCGAACAAGTTTCCATACACAATTAGGATGGATGACCATATACAACTTCGAACAAGATTCAATTTCGGGTATGCATATAAATTTCTTCGTCCTCGGTATAGTGTTCTCCTTTAGGATTGATGACTTCCCTCATGAAAAATCCTGCTAATTCTTCTTGAATTGGTCGGAAGCGAGCTTCTGGACTAAGCCTCCTCCGCAAGTTATCTGTCGCGTTCCGCACGCTATCTGATGCCTTCCGCTCAGTGGTGTGTCTCCGGATGTTCTCACAAACATAGTATCCACATAGATTGGTCTCCGGTGGCTGCTTATCCATATTAACTAACCTTCTGAAATCTAGCTCATGTTTGAATTCACCGACAATTTCTTCTAAGAACCGTCTCCAAACCCTACAGGGCAAAGAAAATTAAATGAATAAGGGAGTTATTAGTTACTTCATATTAGGAAATGAACGAAAGAGACCGATCGATATAGAGCTCAAATGATTGAAAATAATTACTTTTGCAGCATTTTTCTCATGTCGGCCCAATGCTTTGGATCCGAATCCATAGAGTCCATGATTAGAACTCTGGAGGTGTGAAGTTCAATATTTAGCAGAATCCAGTGGAACCTGCGGACACGTTACATGCACAGTCATGCATAACTCATCGATTAGACATACCATGCATGGAGTACACAAAAGAGAATGGGCACAAGAGAGAAACACTCACTCAAAATTGTAAGGAAATAGAATATGACTTTTGAGTTGATGCTTTCTAAGAAACATGTACAGGTCTTTCTCCACGTCTTTGGGGTGATGTTGTAACACATGTCCATTAACGATATGTGGGTCAATGAACCCAACATCATGGATGTTTCTTATTTTGCATTCCCAAATCTTCAATCTGCATAATAGCGTACGCAACAATATAGTTAGGACAATATATATATAGTGCAGGCAATGAAGAACGAGATGAGGTAGAAATAAATCACTTACAGAACGTAGCAACTCAGCATAGATTTGTCGAGCTCGCGCAGATTGAACAGCTGGAACAATTCACTCATATGAATTTCTACAGAGTACCGTTTGGTGTGATGCTGTTTTGTAACATCCGCATAAACATATTCTTTGTCGGCCCATGTTATGAATTGCTTGTACCAACGTAGCAGATTTCGCATTTGTGGTGGTAGACTATTTTCCTGCGCAGGCTCGACGAGAGGCCCATTCGGCACATATTGTAATGCTATCTCACATACTGGCGCATCCTCAAGGTCTAAGAAGGCACGAAGAGTCAAACCCATCTCGGACGCTTGTTTCATGGCACCCGCTACAGTCAATCCAAGTGCTGCCGCAGCTGCTATGATCTCGGGGTCCTCTTCCGGACCGGCTTTCACTATGAGCGGGGGGATCGATTGTTCCTTCTGCATCCCGAGCTGGTCAACTTGTTTCCCGCTTTTTTTACTTTCTTCCTCCTTCAATATTTTTGCTTGCCTACGAAGTTCATGTCCATAGTCGTCAGGCATATTCAGCTCGGCTTGGGACGGTGTCGTCAAAAAATCCTTAGCCCACTTCTTTTGCTTCTCAGTGAATACTTGCTTGGGTTCAGGCTCTTTTTTCGCCTTCATATCCGCCTTCCATTTCTCATAATCAGCAGACGCGGCCAATTTGATTTCAGCTTCACTAAGTTCCCCAGGCCTTGGGAGGAGAGGCTTCAGTGATGGCTCCGGTACCCTTGTGGTCTTAGGTACATAAGGGTCCGGGTTAATAGTCCAGGAGCGGGTTTCCTTGTTGTCCGCCTGCTTCTGCTTCTTCGCCGGAGGTGGATTGGGGGGCGTCGTACTCGCCGGAGGAGGATTGAGGGGCGTCGTACCCGCCGGAGGTTGTGGATCGGGGGACGGCGTCGAATGGCGTGAAGGAGGTGTAGGTGAACCACCACGACCACCACCACCGCCACCACCGCCACCACCACCACCACCATCGGAGGGGGGTGGACTTGCTAGCCTTGGCGCCTCGCCTGGAAACACTATGTACTTCTTTTTCCATAGAATGTACTGGCGCTTGACATCTCCAAGTCTTCTCTCCCCTTCGGGTGTAGGTTTGTCAATCTCCAGGTCCTCAAACCCTTGGACTATGTCTTCCACCGTGACACGAGCATAGCCATATGCAATGGGGTTGTTGTGGTGGAGTGCTCCAGGTGTACAGGGTAAAGCACTGCCGCTAGCTACCTTCGTGGAAACGTTCCCCACGGGATAATGCAGATCACATTCTTTCATCTCATTTACATCATCCACGGGGTAGTGAGGCTTCGGTGCACGAATCTCGATCATCGGTGCACTAGCACCAGGCGGGGCATCCGTGGAAGCCACGCTGCTTCTCCGCTGCTGGCTTCCGCGATCCGCTTCATGATCTTCATGCGGCCCTGCAGCCGATTTTTCTTTCACTAGTTCATGCACGGTCTGCTTCAACTTATGGAGTTCCGATGCAAACTTCGTCATAAGATCTGCATCCCGGTCCGTCTTTCTCTTACGGCTTCTGTAACAGTACGGGTCATTGTCCTGGGAAAACCCTACTTTCCACGAAACTTTGCCTTTGCCTCGTACACGTCCTCCGTGTTCATCATTCCCGAGGGCTATTGTCAGTGCGTCTTTCTCTCTGTTGAACTTGATCAAGCCCTCTTGAGCTTGGGTCATTGCGTCAATAAGGGCTTGGGTGGGAGCAAAATGTCTCTTCCGGTGAACACACACCCCTGTCTCCGGGTCTAGCGATCCCCCATGCCCGTACCACCAGCTTTTGGCCCTTGGGTCCCATCCCTCTGTACCTAGAGGGATTCCTCGCACCCTCAGGTCCTCCTCCATCTTCTGCCACCTAGGCTCCGAAAGGAGGTATCCTCCTGGCCCCAAAATATGATGGTACTTTTTCTTACTCGCATTATCCTTATTTTTTTCGATATTTCCTTGAAATGCTCCGATTGCTTTTGCCTCACAAATTCTGGCCAATCATTTTTCAGTTTCTCATGTTGTCCATTGAAATCCGGAGTCTTACCCTTGTTGACATAGTCACGGGTTAAAGTTTTCTTGAAGTTCCGGAATGCTTCACCCATCTTCTGAAGAGCGAACTCTTTAACTAGCCTCCTCCTCTGACGTCCACCCGGAACCTCGTTACCGAATTCATCGACTTTGTTGTATTCCGGAGGTAGAATGAAATGTTCCATAAGCTTTCTCCAGCAATCCTTTTTCATTCTCTTGTCGACAAAACTGAAACCAAGACGTGCCTTCTTTGGCTCCTTCCATTCCTGGACGGTGATCGGGACGTTGTCTCTAACAACGACTCCGCATTGGTTGATAAACTTTGAGGTGTGCTGTAGGGGCTTGCCGGTTTCACTGACAAACTCAATGGCATATGTTTCTCCTGTTTTCATCGCCTTGGATTTGCCACGCTTTGTCGTACTCGATCCGGAGGGCTAAAAAAAGAAAGAGAGTCGCGCACGTTAATACATATGTATTCACATTTCAGTAAGTTTGTATCACGAGAGGCTCTCAATGTATATATATACCTCGCCGGAGGTGGTTGCTACTTGCAATTCGAGATCGTCGGTTGTTGACGGTTGACCTCCGTCGACAATGTCCGTTCCTTCACCTTCTTGATCATCGACAATCTCTGTTCCACCGTCAAGGTTCAGATAAGAAGAGACTACATCCTCTTGTTGCTCATATTCTGAGCCCGGCACATAAGGAATCTCGTTGTTGATGATGCCCATTAAATAACGTTCAGCCTCCGGATCCCTAAGCGGCTCGGTTCTATCGTCCGCCATATGTCACTCCTGCATGTAGTAAAAATTCTTTAAGTATAAAGGAATTAAAAAATAAGATTAAGGGGACATAGAGGAGGAGGAATTAAAAAATAAGATTCTTTAAGTAAAAATTCTTTTTTTCTTCTTCTTCCTTTCTTCTTCCTCTTTCTTCTTCTTCCTTTCTTCTTCTTCCTTTTTCCTTTCTTCTTCTTTCTTTCTTCTTCTTCCTTTCTTCTTCTTTCTTTATTCTTCTTCCTTTCTTCTTCTTCCTTTCTTCTTTCTTTCTTCTTCTTCCTTTTTCTTTTTTCTTTCTTTCTTCTTCTTCCTTTCTTCTTCCTTTCTTCTTCTTTTTTTCTTCTTCCTTTTTCTTTCTTCTTTCTTTTGGTTTTCATTTGGTTTTCATTTTTTTCTTCTTCCTTTTTCTTTATTGTTTTTTCTTCTTCCTTTTTCTTTCTTCTTTCTTTCTTTCTTTTTTTTCTTCTTCCTTTTTCTTCTTTCTTTTTTTCTTCTTCCTTTGTTTTTCTTCTTCCTTTCTTTTTCTTCTTCCTTTTTCTTTCTTGTTTTTTCCTCTTCCTTTTTCTTTCTTCTTTCTTTCTTCTTTCTTTTTTTCTTCTTCCTTTTTATTTCTTCTTTCTTTTGGTTTTCATTTGGTTTTCATTTTTTTTTCTTCCTTTTTCTTTCTTCTTTTTTTCTTCTTCCTTTTTCTTTCTTCTTTCTTTCTTCTTTCTTTTTTTCTTCTTCCTTTTTTCTTCTTCCTTTTGTTTCTTCTTCCTTTTTTTTCTTCTTTCTTTTGGTTTTGTTTTGTTTTCATTTTTTTCTTCTTCCTTTTTCTTTCTTCTTTTTTTCTTCTTCCTTTTTCTTTCTTCTTTCCTTCTTCTTTCTTTTTTTCTTCTTCCTTTTTTTCTTCTTCCTTTTATCTTCTTCCTTTTTTTCTTCTTCCTTTTTTTTCTTGTTTCTTTTGGTTTTGTTTTGTTTTCTTTTTTTTCTTCTTCCTTTTTCTTTCTTCTTCCTTTTTTCTTCTTCCTTTTACTTTCTTCTTTCTTTCTTCTTTCTTTTTGGTTTCTTTGGCAGGGGCAGCGGGCAGCGGGCGGTGGGCAGGGGCAGTGGGCGGGCGGTGGGCGGCGGGCAGGGGCGGGCAGCGGGCGGCGGCGGCGGCCAGGGGCAGGGCCAGGGGCGGCGGGCGGCGGGCAGGGGGGCGGCGGGCGGCGGGCGGCGGGCAAGGGCAGGGCAGGGCAGGGGCGGCGGCGGCGGCGGAGCGCTAGGGCAGGGCACCGCGGGGGCGAAGGCGGCGGCACGCAGGGCAGGCGAAGTGGGGGCCGGCGGAGCTCACTGGGGGCAGGGCGTCGGTGTCGGGGCAGGGCGTCGGCGTCGGCGGGGATCGGCGTCGGGGCAGGGCTTCGGCGTCGATCGGCGTCGGGGCAGGGCTTCGGCGTCGAGAGAAGAATGGGAAGTGGCGGAAACTGCTAAGTGCAGTATATATAGACAGACCTTTAGCCCCGGTTGGGGAGGCGGACCGCGACTAAAGGTACCCTTTAGTCGTGGTGGGCCACACCAACCGCGACTAAAGGGTAGCTTTAGTCGCGGTCCGCCACACCAACCGCGACTAAAGGGTTTTGGCGCCGCTTTCGTTCCCGCGCAGAAAGAGCCTTTAGTCGCGGTTGGGGACAACAACCGCGACTAATTCATTTCAATATCTTAAAAATACAATTATATATCAAAAAAATCAGAAAAATAAAACTAATTAATTTTAAAATCTTAAAAATACAATTATATATCAAAAAAATCAGAAAAATAAAACTAATTCATTTTAAAATCTTAAAAATACAATTATATATCAAAAAAATAAGAAAAATAAAACTAATTCATTTTAAAATCTTGAAAATACAAATAATATATCAAAAAAATCAGAAAAATAAAACTAATTCATTTTAAAATCTTAAAAATACAATTATATATCGAAAAAATCAGAAAAATAAAACTAATTCATTTTAAAATCTTGAAAATACAAATAATATATCAAAAAAATCAGAAAAATAAAACTAATTCATTTTAAAATCTTAAAAATACAAATAATATATCAAAAAAAATCAGTTCATCGATCCCTTGAAGGTTTGACAAAAGGTTTGATACATCATTCAGTTCATCGACCAAATACAAATCATCCGGATTCGCCATCGTACGTTTTAATTCACATGATCCATTCAACAAAGTTTGGTACAATAAATTATTACACATCAATTCTTCCCTTGTGTCCCTGCTTGCTTACGATTGTGCCGTATCCATGGAGTATCCTCATCATTTAACTTAATGCTTGGGTCAGTGTTCACTTTGAAGGGCGGAATTTCACCAAACATATTATAATCTTCTGACATGTCTGTCTTGTCCTCCACTCCCACGATGTTTCTTTTCCCTGAAAGAACAATGTGGCGCTTTGGATCATCGCATGATGTACTGATCGTTTTCTTATCTTTCCGTTTCCTCGGTTTGCTACTCATGTCCTTCAAATAAAAAACCTGAGCGACATCTTTGGCAAGGACGAATGGTTCGTCAAGGTAACCAAGATTGTTGAAATCCTCCATTGTCATTCCGTATTGCTCGTCCACATTTACCCCACCTCCTGTTAGCTTGAACCATTTGCACCGGAACAAAGGGACCTTAAAGGAGGGTCCATAGTCAAGTTCCCATATCTCCTCTATGTAACCATAATATGTGACCTTTTGCCCATTCTCGGTTGCTGCATCAAAGCGGACACCACTGTTTTGGTTGGTGCTCTTTTTATCTTGGGCGATGGTGTAAAATGTATTCCCATTTATCTCGTACCCTTGGAAAGTCGTTATAGTCGAAGATGGTTTCTTGGCCAACATGTACAGCTGATCTCCAACATCATTGTCATTCATTAAATGTTTTCGCAACCAACTGCCGAAAGTCTCTATGTGGGCCTTTCTAATCCAGGATTCAGGCTTCCCCGGGTTGTCCGAGCGTAAAATATTCTTGTGTTGCTCGAAGTACGGAGCCACCAAGCTGGAATTTTGCAGAACTGTGTGGTGTGCTTCAGTCATAGAATGACCGTCCATACATATCGTGGATTCCCTTCCGATCTTGCCTTTTCCACTTAGTCTACCCTCGTGCCGCGATTGAGGAATACCAATCGGCTTAAGGTCAGGAACATAGTCAATACAGAACTCAATTACCTCCTCATTTCCATAGCCCTTGACGATGCTTCCTTCTGGCCTAGCACGGTTACGAACATATTTCTTTAATACTCCCATGAACCTCTCAAAGGGGAACATATTGTGTAGAAATACAGGACCGAGAATGGAAATCTCTTCGACTAGGTGGACCAGGAGGTGCGTCATAATATCGAAGAAGGATGGTGGGAACACCAACTCGAAACTGACAAGGCATTGGACCACATCGTTCTGTAACCATGGTAGATCTTCTGGATTGATTACCTTCTGAGAGATTGCATTGAGGAATGCACATAGCTTCACAATGGCTACTCGAACATTTTCCGGTAGGAGCCCCCTCAAAGCAATCGGAAGCAATTGCGTCATAATCACGTGGCAGTCGTGAGACTTTAGGTTTTGGAACTTTTTCTCCGACATGTTTATTATTCCCTTTATATTCGACGAGAAGCCAGACGGGACCTTCATACTGCTCAGGCATTCAAAAAAAATGACCTTCTCTTCTTTGGTAAGAGCGTAGCTGGCACGACCTTGAAACCATTCCGGATGCCGGTCATCTGGGTCTTTCAAAAGTTGCTGGTCCTGTCGTGCTTCCTTTGTATCATTTGTCTTCCCATATACGCCCAAGAAGCTTAGCAGGTTCACGCAAATATTCTTCGTAACATGCATCACGTCGATTGCAGAGCGGACATCTAGGACTTTCCAATATTCTAGCTCCCAAAATATAGATTTCTTCTTCCACATGGGTGCGTGCCCGTCAACTCCCCGCGGAACTGATTGTCCGTCAGGACCCTTTCCAAAGATGACTTTCAAATCCTTGACCATATCAAATATCTCAGCACCAGTACGTTCCGCAGGCTTCGGCCGGTGATCTGCCTTCCCGTTGAAATGCTTGCCTTTCTTTCTTACGTTATGATTTCGGGGAAGAAATCGACGATGACCCAGGTACACGTTCTTCTTACAATTAACCAAACGTACACTTTCAGTCTCATGTAAGCAGTGCGTGCATGCATTGTATCCCTTATTTGTCTGTCCCGAAAGGTTACTGAGAGCAGGCCAATCGTTGATGGTTACAAAAAGCAACGCTCGTAGGTCAAATTCCTCTCCTTTGTGCTCATCCCAGACACGTACACCAGGTCTGGCCCACAACTGTAAAAGTTCTTCAACTAATGGCCTTAGGTACACATCGATGTCGTTGCCGGGTTGCTTAGGGCCTTGAATGAGAATTGGCATCATAATGAACTTCCGCTTCATGCACAACCAAGGAGGAAGGTTGTAGATGCATAGAGTCACGGGCCAGGTGCTATGGCTGGAGCTCTGCTCGCCAAAAGGATTAATGCCATCAGTATTTAGACCAAATCTTATGTTCCTTGCGTCAGCTGCAAAATCTTTGAAAACTCTGTCGATCTTTCTCCATTGCGTTCCATCAGCGGTGTGTCTCAACTCCCCGTCGGACTTACGGTCCTCTTTGTGCCATCGCAACGACTTGGCATGCTTTTTGTTCATGAACAGACGTTTCAACCGTGGTATTATAGGAGCATACCACATCACCTTGGCGGGAACCCTCTTCCTGGGTTTCTCGCCCTCAACATCGTCACCAGGGTCATCGCCTCTGATCTTATAACGCAATGCAGTGCATACAGGGCATTCATTCAAATTCTCGTATTCACCGTGGTAGAGGATGCAGTCATTAATGCATGCATGTATCTTCAGAACCTCTAAACCCAGAGGGCAGACAACCTTCTTTGCTTCGTACGTACTGGCGGGCAACTCGTTATTCTTCGGGAACATATTCTTCAACATTTTCAGCAAATTTTCAAATGATGAGTCACCTACACCTTCCTGTGCCTTCCATTTTAGCAAATCCAGTGTGCAGCCCAGCTTTTTCAGACTATTATCGCATCCTGGATACAACGACTTTTTGTGATCCTCTAACATGCGATCCAAATTCTCCCTCTCCTTGTCAGTTTCGCAGCGTCTCCGTGCATCAGCAATGGTCCGACCAAGATCATCAGCGGGCTCATCATGTGCCTCTTCTTCACCTTCACCTAACCCTTCCCCACCTTCAGCATCATCCTCCATGAAAGTATCACCGAAATGATCACGATAGATGTCATCGATATCATCCCCTTCTTCATCTTCTTCCATTCTAACCCCTCTTTCTCCATGCTTGGTCCAACAATTATAGCTTGGCATGAAACCATGCTTCAGCAGGTGCATGTGAACGTCTCTTGAGGAGGAGTAACCCTTCCCATTCTTACAGACAGCACATGGACAGATAATAAAACCTTGCTGCTTGCTCGCATTTGCCACTACGAGGAAATCTTTCAAACCCGTAGTGAACTCACCGGAGACTCGGGGACCGTACATCCATTGCCGATTCATCTGCATTATTATTATATAAAGTATATAATTAACCATCATGCATTTGTTAAACTAACTAGCTAGAAATAATACAAATTAAACAATGAACTACACACATGCGTATTTTATCAATGACACATGAAAGGTTCAAGTTGCTAACCGCGATCGCGGAGGAAAAATAAATGAGAAAGCTCAAGTGTGGCTCGGACACTTCATACCATGTTTGTTTCAGGCTCTCGGGCATTTCATCAAACACCTTGTGTGCATAGGCTCTCGGGCATTTCATCAAACACCTTGTGTGCATAGGCTCTCGGGCATTTCATCAAACACCTTGTGTGCATAGGAGAAACCAAAAGCAAACCCACCACCACCTTCTGAAAATTGTGAAATGAGCTGAGTGAAGTGAAGTGAGCTGAGTCCTATATATAGGGATGGGCCTTTAGTCGCGGTTGGCCAGGCCAACCGGGACTACAGCCCCTCCCGTCCGCCAGCTGGATGGGCTTTAGTCCCGGTTGGCCTGGCCAACCGTGACTAAAGGCCTTCGGGGACCTTTAGTCCCGGTTGGCCAGGCCAACCGGGACTAAAGCCCCTCCCGTCCGCCAGCTGTCGACCGAGCGCGCTGGGCCCAGATAGCTGGTCGCGGGTCTTATCCCGAACCGCGACTAAAGACCCCTTTGGTCGCGGTTCGATTGGTTTGGGGACTAATGGGGGCGTATGGAAGCCTCTTTTTCTACCAGTGGGGGTACATGCGCAGTCGCTCGCGGGCGACCTAGGCGCGAGGTAGGAAAATCCGACGAAGATGTCGGTGCCGCGAAAAGGCAGGGCAAAGGTGGCACAGGAATACTTCTAGCAGTCACCAGGAGAAGCCGACGGCCTTCACACGAGGACCAATTGGACGAAATTCGTGCAAACACAACAGATTCCATACAAACCAGACGATAACATTTACATTCTGGACATATTTTAACTAAAAGGGTAAAACTATGTGCAGGTACGGTCGCGCGGAGGTTCATTCCCACGGCACACATACAGTACACTAATCTATAACCGGCCATGGCGGATCCTTTTATCTTCCCCATGCCTGGCAGCCCGCTCATGGGACTGTCGGAAGCCCCGGAGATATATTCTTCCCCCGTATTTTCCCTATGCCCAGTTGTGCCGCTCATCGGAGTGGCAAAGGGGAAATGGGTGCTTCAGCCAGAAGGGAAGGGTGCCTACTCTGCTTCCGTGAAGCCGAGGCGAGGATCGATGATGATCTGCATTGAACGGGGCAAGTCATCGGCTGTGCACACCGGTGACGCGCCGGCGGTGGCCTTCCTGGGACCAAAGCAGCGACGGCCTCGCGTGTTCTACTTTTTCTCGATATTGGTGGATGGCCTCGTCCATAGTAGCCACGATGCCCGTTCCATCGTGCTCTCCCACGTGCCTAGCTAGAGACCCTCGCCACTCCTCCGCGAGATGGCTAGGAGAGGCTCGTTGCTAAACCTTGCGTCGGCTTGAAGTGACAATTCACTCCGTCGGGCTAGGCAAGGGAGGTGGAGCAACGAGCTATCTGGCTCGTATCCGGCGGGCTCGGCAGGTCACCTTGCCGGCTTCTATGCCGAAGAACTTCTCTTCCTATTAGTTGGATGGCATCAAATGGGTGGAGAAAATAGTGGAAAGAGGAGATGGGAAGCGGTGGAGAGGTGTGATTCTTGCACAGCGTCTGGCCTCCTTTAAATAGTCGGCTGACGGGAGGAGCTTGTCCGGCGTTGTGATTAATGCCGACCCGCTTGCACGTGTGGCCGGAGTAAGTTTCGCAGCACATGCGCGGGTTTAATGGAGACATTTGAGTGCTCCAAGGAGGTGTGTTCAGCCGAGCGTGCAGCGGGCGGCGCCCTCGGCCGGCTTGCCACTTGAATCGCGGAGCCAGTGAGAGGTCGCATCTGCTCCGGACTGGCTTTGATGTGGAGCCGCCGCTCTATATCGACATGAATGCGGGAAGCTAACGCATGGAGAGGAGAATGCGCGCGGGCGAGGTAGGAGGGTTTTGGTTCGGTCAGGGTGGTCAAAAGCGGACGTGGGCGCCATCCGAAAGCCTGCAAAGCCCCCATTTTTATCTCCAATTTGGCGGAGAAAGTGCGTCCTGATCGCCCTTCGGACTGATGTAGGACCATGTTGGATGGCATAACATGTCCAAATCATGCGGTCCGAACAGTTGTGAGTGGTTTGAGGGTCCGTGTTGAAGATGACTTTATCTCTCAAAAACTAAAATGCCTCTCTTCGTTCAGGGGTATCGACGAGCAGATACCTGAACCGGCCGCCGTTGGGTGTGAGCCTCATTCCCACCTCCCTGGCTCTTCTCCTCGGATCTCCTTGTTGCTCAACACTTGTATCCGAAACATGTATGTATTCTAAATTCGTGAGATAATGGATAGTCTTCTAGTGAAGTGTAGTAAGTTCGTATCAGAGGGACGCGCCGGCGACACTGCCAAGCTGGCCATCCTTGACCGCCAAGCGGGCCGCGAACCCGGCTGGCAGAGAGAACTCCAGCGGCTCGTCAGAGGTGGAGGTGTAGGCGGAGTCAGGCTGCGAGGTGACCCTCAGGTTAGCTGACGCCGTCCTCCGGGCGCCGATGGTGGCAGTGGTGGTGGGCGCGTTGTGGGAGGGAAGCAAAGGCGGGAAGCGGATGCCGCCGTGGCCGTGGACACTGGTGGAAAAAGGGCCTTTGATCGCGGTTCGCAACTGCCATTAGTCGCGGTTGCGCAACCGCGACCAAACAGGCGGGACTAAAGGCTCCACCCTTTAGTCGCGGTTGCTTAAGAACCGCGATTAAAGGCCCGTCCACGTGGGCGCCAGGTTGCCGTCGGGGCGGAGGACTTTTAGTCGCGGTTCTTCTGGCCAACCGCGACTAAAGACCGCCGCAGGTTTAGGGTTTTAGCCCCCCCCCCCCCCTTAAACCTGCCCCCCCTAAACATGTTTTCTGTTTAATTTGTATTGTTTTATTTTTTTTATACTTTATTTTAATTTTGAAGGAGTTTCACATATTCTACGCTACTACATACATGCATATGAATGTACAATTTCAAACAAATTTGAAATTAGAACCAAAAAGAATTCAAGAGGAATATACAGTATATATTAAATATCATCGGATGACCATATACAATTTTGAACAAGTTTTCATACATAATTTAAGGCATATAAAGTTCTACGTCCTCGTAATGGTGTTCTCCTTTAGGATGGAGGACTTCCCTCCTGAACCATCCAGCTAGTTCCTCTTGAAGTGGTCGGAAGCGAGCTTCTGGACCATCATCGCATCCGAGGTACAACGACTTTCTGTGATCCTCTAACATGCGATCCAAATTCTCCCTCTCCTTTTCAGTTTCGCAGCGTCTCCGTGCATCAGCAATGGTCCGACCAAGATCATCAACGGTCTCATCACGTGCCTCTTCTTCACCTTCACCTTCCCCTTCACCTTCCCCTTCACCTTCCCCTTCACCTTCAGCATCCTCCATGAAAGTATCACCGAAATCAGCAAGATAGCTTTCACCGATGAAATCATCCCCTTCTTCATCTTCTTCCATTATAACCCCTCTTTCTCCATGTTTGGTCCAACAATTATAGCTTGGCATGAAACCGTGCCGAAACAGGTGCAGGTGAACTTCTCTTGAGGAAGAGTAACCCTTCTGATTCTTACAGTCAACACATGGACAGATAACAAAACCCTTCTGCTTGTTCGCATTAGCCACTACGAGGAAATCTTTCAAACCCGTAGTGAACTCGCGGGAGAGTCGGTTACCGTACATCCATTGCCGATTCATCTGCATTATTATAATATAAAATATATAATTAACCATCATGCATTTGTTAAACTAACTAGCTATAAACAATAGAAATTAAACAATGAACAACACACATGCATATTTAATCAATGACACACATACATGAAAGGTTCAAGTTGCTAACCGCGATCGAGGAGGAAAAAAATGAATGAGGAACCTCAAGTGTGGCTCTTGGCGCATTTCATCAAACACCTTGTGTGCATAAGAGGAACCAAAAGCAAACCTACACCCCCTTGTGAAGCTTGTGAAGAGAAGTGGCACCAAATGGCTAAGTGAGTGCGCTGAACTGGTATATATAGGGGAGGAGCTTTAGTCGCGGTTGGCCTGGCCAACCGCGACTAAAGGCCTTTGGGCACCTTTAGTCGCGGTTGGCCTGGCCAACCGCGACTAAAGCCCCTCACATGCACCAGCTGGCCACCGAGCGCCCTGGGCGCAGGCATTTGGTCGCAGTTCGTCTGCCGAACCGGGACTAAAGGCTTCATTAGTCGCGGTTCCTACAGTTCCGCGACTAATGGGGCTGGACGGAAGGCTCTTTTTCTACCAGTGGGATCCCCGCACGGCGCGTGGTGCGGACGGAGCGGTAGAAGGAAGCTGCCGCTGGTGCGATTGGAAAGGGGCGGAGCAGAGCTGGCCGGGCGGGAAAAAGATAGTATCTCCACGAACTCGAATCAGTTTTTCTTTATCTTCGCTCTTCATATGTCTGGGTGCCTCGAAAGTACCAGTAGTACAGTAATTTAGACCACAAAGCTTTGTAGATCATAGTCACCACCACTGCCACCACATGCAAAAATAATTCATCAAATACTTATGATCATGGAGCAGTGGATCAAAAAGCTTGTGCGACTTGTTTCGATGCTTGCGTGTCTGAAAAATTCCAAACCATTTCAAGTGATGCAACAAATTTGAAATTTCACTAGGCCTCAAGAGTTGTTTTAGCTCGCACTCTATTGGCATATAGAGCTTGCCATGAAAACAATATGATTGTTGTGCAGTTCGACATTGTTCGATTTCAGAACTGATCAGAAGAGCAATTCTTTCCCATAATTTTCTGCACAAGCGGCAATGTTTTGGATCCCAAAAATCAGAACTAACTGAGTGAATTGCAAAAAACCACCACATTTGGGGCATGGATTGCAGAAAACCACCTAGTCCCTAATTTTGTGCAAAAATCACCGCGTTTCTAGTAAACTTTTTGCAAATTGCACTGATCAGGTGATTTGTCCCATTTAACCACTTTCTGACAAGTCGGGCCAGATTGTAAGAGCAAAATTTTTACACACACACCCCTTGATCTAAAACAGAAAAGCAATCGGCCCCCCACACCCTGGGCAGAGGCACGCTGGGCGTCGGGTTCCTGGCCTCCGCCACGCTGCTTGGCCAGGGACGCCGGAGCGACGCGCCGGGCGCGGAGCGGGGCGGAGCGGCCGGTCATCTCTGCAACCACGAGGGCCAGCAGTGCATGGAGGGGCGGCTGCGCGCCAGTTGCCGGCGTCAGGAGGCGGGGCAGCGGCCATGGCTGGGTCCGACAGGCGCCGTGGTTGCTCCCCTGTGAAGGAGAAAGAGAGAGTTGAGAAGATAGGAAAGAGAAAAGAGGGAGGCTCTTGCCGGCGGCGGGGAGGCTCTTGTCGCCGGAGGGAACGGAAGACGGCGGCGGCCTGCAGGACGACATGTGAGAGGCAGGGCGCACGAGTTCTCGGGCCCCATCCCGGCGTCCCTGGTCGAGCGCAACCAGTTCTCCGGGGAGCTCCCTCCCGCGCCGCCCCCGGCGTTCAAGTCGTTCGACGTCTCGACAACGACCTCGACGGCGTCGTCCCGGAGGCGTTCAGAGCGGGAGCAGGGGATCAGATCGATCGGGAGAAGGGATTCAGATGAACAGGGGCTTGATTGCTTTTTCTTATTTGATCCAGGGATGTGTATGTAATTCTTTTGCCAAGTCAGCTCTTCAGAGTTCGGTCCCACCTGTCAGAAAATGATTAAATGGGCTAAATCACCTGATCAGTGCATTTTGCAAAAGGTTTACTAGAAACGCGATGATTTTTGCATAGAATTAGGGACTAAGTGGTTTTCTGCAATCGATGCCCCAAATGTGGTGGTTTTCTGCAATTCACTCGAACTAACTGGAAGACAACCTCGACACCAACGAGGGTCAAAAGATTAATTGGGTTGACACCACACAATATACCTAAGGCCTGGAGGAGGTGCAGAGGGATGGGCTTCAGGGTGGCGTCGTCAATACCATCTCCGTGGACAGCAGCACGAATATCCGGTGAGCCATTGACGATGCACACCGGGAGAGGATTGGCGACCAAAGCCTTCGAGAGCATGTTGACGAAGCATGCATCGACATCCGATCTGAAGCGAGCGCCGCCCTGTACCTTGAAGGTGGAGTTGAAGCGGAATACATGAACTATTCAGTTTTTTCTAATATCGCAACTTTTGTCTCCCTCATCACACGACAAAACATTTGGTGCAGACATGATACCTAGCTCAAATCACATCTTGATTCCTGGCTAAATAAGCTCATGGCAGCCTCGCAGAAAAAGAAACAGGGGGCAGGATAGCTCAAATATGAAAAAATATAGTGAAATATGCAGGCTATATATATTGATCCCAGCACCACCGAAGAACTTGCAATCATGTAGCAGGTATGACACCAAGTAACATGTACAACTAATGTGTTGTATTATTTATTGGACTTTTTTTTCTTTCAAATCTATCTATCCATCCGGGTAGCATGTGCCATGATTTTTTTCATGTGATCGACACACTATCTGCATGATCTTCTTTTTTCAAATTCGATATCGAAAGCATTATAGCATAATATCATCCGTGAACTATTGAACTCATTTTTATATTTTATTCCAATTTGACTAGTATGGAAAACATCGGTTCTATATGCATGGTCTATAGGTCATGCGTTTGTAGGAAAGCCATGGCACAGATGCTTGCTTTCCACATAGAAAATGTCTAAGTATCGTGCTCCTAAGGACATGTACAATGGATAAGGCGGTCTTCTGTTATGTATTTAAGTCTTCTAAAGAAGCGAAAATATCATGCTACACAATGTATCGTCTCTAGCAATTAATAATTGCATGATCTTAAATGGGTGATTAAAATTAATCTAGAAAAAGTTTAATGACAGAAGACATCTGGTACATGACATAGGCTTCTATTTCTTATTAAGATATCATCAATTAGCTTAATCATGCCCCCTCTTTCTTTCGCACTCTTTCACTTCATCAGTTATCGTATGTAGAATTGTTAATATAATGCCACTGTACACACCCTTGCTCAATGTCACTCTCACTCACCCCCATGCGCCCTAGCCCCAGCTACTCGTCTCGCGCTTTCAACTGGCGGCCGGAACCACTACGCACCTTCCGCCCCCACCCTCCACCCCCGCACCTTCTGCTCCCCACTCGCCCATAGACCGGCATGCCGCCTCACTCCGGCGAGTCTTCACCACCATCTTGCACGTTCATCATTCTACTATTTTGCTTCGTCCTGGCAATCATTAGTTAGCCAATGTTCTGTTCGGTTTTGCATTGATCTATAAAATGTTGGACATGAGTATTGCCAACTCAAATCATCATGTTCGTTTATCGTCTTTACTTCCTTCTTCCAATAAAGTATCCGGTGCTACATACTACATATGTACTTATTTGCATCATAAATCCGACATGTTTCCCATGCTACAAAGTTCCATATCCATACAGTTCCACGTCACCATAAAAAAAAATCTCAAGTGCGACAATTCACGGGCACCATAGCAAGTGGGTGAATACAACTTGTACTTCCCTCGAAAAAAGATGAACCTACGTCTTTAAATAAAAAATATAACTAATGTGATTCTCTCAATTTAATGGTCATATAAATATACAAAGTACTATAATGGCAATGTGTATTATTCTCGTGTCTCTCTCCTTTTTTAGTGATGGTGGTGCTCAGTAAGGCGATCCATGTGAGGCGAGAAGTATGACACTAAGGTGCACAAGGTATGAGTAGTAGCATTAGTTAGGTTTGTTTTGGGGAGCGGGATATATAGCTATATACAGTACATGTTCTAACTCTTTTTTTTTTTGGACAGTTGATAGAGCGCGTGAGGATGATAACGCCATAACGGTTGCCCAACTGTGAACAGAACCTAACTTGCCTCACTATTTGGGACTGCCTGACCTTTACGTGGACCGCGCCCCCAACAGGCCCCCAGGTCGACTTTTTCGCGTCGGCACCGGAAAAAACCCACAGTCGCCCCCCAAGACGCTGAAGTCCGCCGGCTCGGCCCGTTTTTGGGCCCCGCGGTCCCAGGCCGAACCCAGCACACTTGGGGGCTCCGGCAGAAGGGAAAAGAGCGTCTGGGCCACCACTGTCAGGCGTAAACGCATCTTTGCACGCCCAGATTCGCCCCCCCCCCCCAGCACGCATGCCCTCCTGCCACCTTGCCGATCCCGGCGCCGACCACCCCCCACAACCGCTGGAAAAGAGAGGGTTCCGTCGCAGCATCCTCAACCTGTTCGTGGGCGAGCTTTCCGGCGCTCCGGCCGTGCAGGGCGCGATACCGGCGGCTGCGCGCCTACCACGCCCGCCAGGTGTTCGGCGATTTGTCCGCTCGGCGATGGACTCGGACGACGACGAGGCGCTCGCGGCGCTGCTGGAGGAGGAAGTTGATGCTGACGTCCAGGACGAAGAGCATCTCATGGTCCTCGCCGCCTTGGCCGGCCTGCTGCGAGCAATGCAAAGCCACGGCGAGGTGGCTCGGCGCCAGGCCGACTGAAGGCAAAGAACTGGCATCGACTGGAAGGCTATTGCTTGCTCTACTCCGACTACTTCGCCGACGCTCCACCACACGGCGACAAAGTATTTTGGCGCCGTTATCGGATGAGCCGAAAGCTCTTCCTCATGATTGTGAATTCCATCCGGGAGTTTGACAGCTACTTCAAGTGCAAGAAGGATTGCACTGGCACATTGGGATTCACCTCACTCCAGAAAGTGCACGACAGCTATGAGGATGCTTGCATACGGAGCTCCCGGTGATTCACTTAAAGACTATGGGCGCATGGCCGAGTCCACGACCATTGAATTTTTCTTCAAGTTCTATAGGGCAGTGGTGGCAGTCTTTGGACCGCAATACTTGCGATCACCCAATGCTGAAGAAACTACTTGAATCCTAGCACAAAATGCAGCAAGAGAATTTCCTGGGATGCTTGGAAGCATCGACTGCATGCATTGGAAATGGAAAAACTGTCCATTTGCTTGGCAGGGGATGTACAAAGGCGCCAAAGGCAGTTGCAGTGTGGTACTTGAGGCAGTGGCCACACACGACCTATGGATTTGGCACTCCTTCTTTGGTATACCAGGAACTCACAACGACATCAACGTACTGCAGTGATCCCCTGTCTTTTGCTAAGCTTGTTGAATGTCATTCTCCTCCGGTGAACTTCAAGGTCAATGGGCGACACTACAACAAGGGATACTACCTAGCAGATGGCATCTATCAGAGATGGTCCATATTTGTGAAGACTATCTCAAACCATGTGCCAGGAGGCAAGTATTCTCACTTTGCGAAGGTTCAGGAGGCTTGCAGGAAGGATGTCAAGGATGTCGAGCGGGCATTTGGTGTGCTCCAATCTCAATTTGCTGTTGTCCGATACCCCGCTCAGACCTGGTCAAAAGATCAAATGTGGGAGATCATGACTTGTTGTGTAATCTTGCACAACATGATCATTAAGAGCGAGAAGGAAGAGCCAGCGTTTGACACTGAACCATATTACAGGCAGGGTCCTCTTGCCCAAGTTGATCACCACCTACCGGCAACCTGGACGACCTTCCTCAATATGCGTCAGGAGATCCGAGACCCACTGGTGCATTAACAACTGCAGCAGGATCCGGTGGAGCAACTATGGAGGCTCAAGGGCAACGCTTAGCTCGACATGTGATGAAATATGAGTTTTTATTTGTTGAACTATATAATTTGTACTGAAGTATTTGTTGTTGAACTATTTGTTGAACCATTTGATTTCTATTGATTTTCTATGATGAACTATGTGATAAAAAATAGCTTCTCTTGAATTTGCGCCGAAGCACGGCGAATATGGGCCGATTTGCGCTGATAGCGGACCAATTTTGCGCCGAAAGTGGGCTGAAAAGTGGGAAATTTGCGCCGAAATTGGCCGATATTGGTGCCTGGGGGCGGCGGCTGGGAACCCAATCCTCCCCAAGCCGATTTTAGCACCGGTTCGCCCCCAGACGGCAATTTTTCAAGCCACCTTGGGGGGGGGGGCAAACGGCCGGAGATGCTCTTAAGACTCACAAACGATGGCCCGATCTGTTTTCTGAACTACGGGGGGCAGCCAAGTAGTGACCAATTCCTTACTAGCCAAATTTTTATTTCTCCCCGACTTGGATGTCATGGAAATGATTAAATACTTCTAAAAATAGGCTTCAAATTTAGTTTATACACACACTGGATTTTCGATTAAAAAGATACTAGGATCATACATAATGCAGTGTAATGTAAAGTCTTTTTTATGGATGTGTGTGTTTAACACGGTCTGTCCATATCATGGAGCATGTTGATTGCTCCAGGTCTATCCCACTGATTCTTGATTCTTGTGTTGAGCTTATCAAAGCACTGCCCTTCGCAGAACATGACTATTAAGGTGACAGCACGGATCTAAGGTCCGCCACTCGCGTGATGTGACGTACGCCAAAGTCCTAAATGCGCGTCTGATGGCAACTTTACCCAAGGGAACTAGGTTGTACAGCTCTTGGTGTGATCTTGCGGTGCCCTTCGCGTACCGAGGTAGTAGCTCCAGGTAATAGTGGCCAATGGTCAATTTGGTGGACCCTGGCACAATAGGATTGAACTTTTTGAAGTGGTTCCACCGCCTATAAGTGTTTTTGAAACCCTTGGGCGTATGGTGGCTATCCACCCAGGTACACTGTCCAGCATGTTAAACATAATAAAACGGTTGGGTTGGCCCTCGAAAACATCCAGCCTGGGGGCAAGAAACCTAGGCAACAGGACGTCTGGTGGGTCGCGACTGCCTAGATATCTCAGTTCCATCTAATATCTCAACTTGCAGTCACATCACACAACAAAAATTATATTCTAGATATGATACCCAGATCATCAATGTGATGGTTGGTACGGGAACTTGAATTTTAAATTCCTGGCTAAATAAGCAGAGGGCTGGATAGTGCAAACATGAGTGCATATGGTGAAATATGAGAGGGTATATATTGAGCTCAATACCGCTGAAGAGACTTGGGAAGCATGCCACAAGTATGACACCAAATAACATGTATGACTCATGATCTATATTACTAATTGGATTATTAATTATGACAAAATCTATCATCCGTGTAGCATGTGCCAGGATTTGTCCGTGGTCTGTCGCAATATCTGGATGATCATTCTTAGACTTGATTTTATATATACTCCCTCCGTCCTGAATTTCGCACAGAAAAGGGTAGAAATTGGTGTATCTAGAGCTAAAAATACGTCTAGATACATCCATTTCTGCAACAAGTAATTCGAGACGGAGCGAGTAGTAAGTTGTACATAGTGCAAAACTATCATACCTGTCAAATTAATAATTTGCGGTGTGGGCCATATGGCTCGCGCATTTGTGCGGCTAGTTTTATCTTGTATTGCCATATACTCCCGCTGTTCCTAAATATATGACGTTTTGGCAATTCAAATTATTTGTTGATAATTTTGTCATGTCACCCCCCAATTATTTGTTGATCTTACTAGTTAGTATTAGATTACAACTTCACAGTATAATGTTGGACTCGAGTATTGCCTCTAACCTCTATTTCCCTTTTCCAATAAAACATTCAGCATTATTCACTGTAATTTATGGAGCTCGTCTCTTCAAAGTATTTCTAGTTTCTCTACAAAAGAAGTATTTCTAGTTTCTCTTTGCAAAAAAATAAGTATTTCTAATTTCTACTCCCTTCGTTCCTAAATATAAGACCTTTTAGAGATTCTTTTTTTTTTGCGGGCAACCTTTTAAAGATTCTAATGCAGACTACATACGAAGCAAAATGTGTGAATATACACTCTAAAATGCATCTATATACATCTATATGTAGTTTGTATTGAAATCTCTGAAAGGTCTTATATTTAAAAACGATATTTTAAAACGGAGGGAATACTACCTTATTTGCCTATGTGTGATTTTACACATTACATATATCTTCCTTTGCATCATAAATCTAACATGTTCCCCATGCTACAAAATTTCATCTCCACATGGTTCCGCACCACCATAAAAAATCTCAAGGGTGACAATTGACGGTACTCGAGAATACTTGGCCCGGTGCTTCCTTCTCTGCCATATAACCCCAAGTCGCCATCTATAGCAAGTGGATGAATACAACTTTTACATTGCATTTGCGACTCAGCAGTTTATTGTAAAGAATTTATTCTAAATTCATACTATATATCGACACTTCAGAGATTTTGGTACTGAGGATAGAGTGAATATGTTGCCCTTAGGTACTCTACGATCTCAGCGCTTTCGAACATCTTCACCCCCGTGTTAGGATCCTCAATATAAGGCGCCTGCAATGACAATACGATAAATGTCACACACTACTAGGCCATGCGAATGCAAAGGTTTAGCAACAGCATGAATCACAAGGTTCCAGACCTGGAAAATGCCATGTTTCTTGAAAATTTCCTGTCGCTTGGGGCTGCCACGAGCACAGCTGCATCAAAAAACAGTAAAGTTAATTCCAGTATTGTTTGATGCTACAAAGATGTATTGTGTCAACAAGATACTGCACTTATGCCATACATAAGTAGTAGATGTTATGATGGCAGAGCATTTAGCTATCTATTTACAGATGCGTCGTGAAGTTTCCAGTGTCGAATACCTGTGTAGCAAGTGTGGCAACTCCAATTCAACAAGGGCCTCACGTGCTATTTTACAGAAAGGAGATCCCTGATGACAAAACATGTACTGGTCAGGTTCTGGAACTGGTACCACACGAGAACAGCAAGAAAATAATGACCCCAGATGCTACGGATAGGCAGGAGAGAAGAATTAGACCTCATATGCCCAGATCTCTATCGGCTGGGGTGGAAGCTTTGAAACAGTGTAGGAAGATCCCTGCAAACAAAATGGGTCAGCCTGATTTGAGCAAACACTTTCAGAGGTCACAAAATGTATACATGCTTATATGGTTTACGGGCAATCTACCTTCCATACACGCCAAATCATAGCAAGCCCTGCAGTTATTGTCTACAAAATAAGCCATGAAGCAACAACTGATTACTAACTAATAATGAACCGTCATACTCAAGTCAAACAGTAACAAAATCATGAACATATGGCAAATAAAGATCGCGTATAAATCAAAGGTAATGTGCTTCTGAACATAGCCTATACTTTTGGATTATGGAATACTTAGTTACTTACCGTAAATAGACCAAGCGATAGCATAATCGGGACAGTTCCATCACCTGAAAGACAAACACAGGGAAGGAGCCAACAGGAAGGATCCTGTCAGGAACAGGGGAAGCAAGGTCTGGTAAAATAAATGATGAGATACAAACCGTATGTGTCCGCAAGGTATTTTATAATGGCATCTGATTCATACATAGCAACTCCGGTGTTTGGATCCACCTGCAACATATGATTATCTTAAATGAAGATATAATTTTGCTTTCACACAGCATTCTTTTTAGGCAACATAGAAGAACTAACGATTTTGACTAATAACTGCAAAACACATTGGAAGCAGAAGACTGCAACAACATGACAAAACACCCGATGTCTTCTTACTAATTAATGGCAAAAACACATTGCAGCAGAGAACTGCAACATTATGGCAAATCATAAGATGTCTGTTTACTAATGAATGACAAAACACATTGCATTGCAGCATAAGACTGCAACAATATGACAAAAAAACCCATCTTGCCAGGAAACAAGAAGTTCAGAAATATTAATACCCCCTCTGTTACAAAATCTAAGAAGTTCTATCTTTGTCCTAAGTCAATCTGTATCATGTTTAACCAAATTTATAGAAAAATACATCAACATTCACAAAAGTACAACACCAAGTGAGTATATGATAAAAAACATATTTCATAGTGGATTTAATGATACTAAGTTGATGTTGTAGAATGTAGATGTTAGTACAATTCTCCATAAACTTGGTCAAACATGAAGAAGATTGACTTAGAATAAAGCAAGAACTTCTTACATTTTGGAACGTAGTGAGTATTAGTTAATGGTGATTCTGCTGGGATCAAGCTTGTTTGTCAAACATAATTCAGAAACTACATTAGAAAGATACGTAAAAGTGGAATTTGTAGTGATCTCATATAACCTAAGAAACAACAGATTTGGTAAATAATTCTTGCATACCATGTAAGGGAACTGTTTCTTTCCTCCCATCTCCAAAACCTTTGGACGAAATGTTGGCCCCTTTTGAGGACAGGGGTAAAATAAAACATCAAGGTCCAAGACGGATACCATCTCTCTCACCTGGAAATTTTACATGCCAACCATAAACACCAAGATTTTCCAAACATCGAAAATGGCAAGTACAAAATGCAGATGCAGTAAACTAAAAGGACATTCACCTTTCGACAAAATGGACAGCTGAAAGTTTTAGCCAGAATACACCAACAATTGAAGGAAAGAAAATCAGAAGCAGAGGAAAATATTAGCCCTTGGTATATATAAAAAAGTAGGCCCAGTTATAAATACACAGGGAGTGTTGTCTTTTCATAGGAAAGATATGAATCCCAACTGAAAGAAAGCTCGTACCCTTCAAATTCGTATATCTCAATAGGTTTTTCTGGTCGACGGCACTGATCTATCTTTGAGGTCTCCTTCACCTTTAGACCTTAAATAAGAAACAAATGTATTTTTGTACTAGTTTAAAATGAAACATAATAGATACTGAACAAGTAAAATAAAATGATGTTGGCTAGCAAAAATGGGGAATTAGAGATATTCACCTAGAAATTCCAGAGAATATTGGTCTGCGGGTATTTTGTCAGCGGAGACTAGTGATACCGAGTATCTGCACATCGCAGGCACATAGAAATGAGAAACCGACCACAAGATATTAATACAGCTTAATGTGAGATGAAATCTTCAAACTGAACAGGAATTTCCCATTCGCATTTCTTCGCCGGCGACCGCACTGAGCTAATTTTCACGAATCATTGACACCAAATTAACTAGGAATTGCTAATTATTGACACCAAAGTAACTACACATTGCCAATTACTACGAGTACTAATTATTGACATCAAAGTAACTACACATTGCTAATTGCTGAAGCAGTAGCAGCTCATTTGGACAGCATCATCAAAGTAGAAAGAGACGAACACATCCAGATTCCGATGTGGTGCTTAATCGAAACAGATTTGCATCAACTGGAGGAGGATTGATTGGAGGGGACGAACCCTAAGACGAAGAGGCCGGTGCCGAGGCGGAAAGGCAGGGCGAGGGCCGCGCCGGCGACACTGCCGAGCTGGCCATCCTTGACCGCGAAGCGCTTGGGCACCGGAGGCGCGAACCCTTCCGGCGGCGAGAACTCCGGCCGCTCTTCAGAGGTAGAGGTTGGGGCGGAGGCGGAGTCCGGCAGCGCGGCGACCCTGAGGGTGGCTGGCGCCGTCCTCCGGGTGCAGGTGGCGGCGGTGGTGGTAGGCGCGGCGCGCGAGGAGAGGAACGGCGGGAAGCGGAGCGCCGCCGTGGCCATTTGCCCGCCGCGCGCGGGGCGATGCGAGCGGAGCGGGAGAAGGAGGCGCGAGTGGACAGGGAGGGGCGTGCTTCGAACGGGAGAAAGATATCACTCCACGAACTTCCACTGGCTTCGGTGGGTAGCTGCTCCTCCTCCTCCTACTACTACTACTACAATATTACGTATTTTCCTTTCTCCCATATTTAACATTTATTATATGAACAAGGATTTTCTTTCAAAAACAAAATCTCTCGACGAGCTCATGTTGAAATCATCCAGTGCAATCGGTGGATTGAGGGGAAGGATGAATACATTGTGTGCATCTTGTTAACACTACATCCCGATTGTTATGTTCTGGATCAACCGGTTGATACTTTTGCCCAGCTGGCTACCCTTTTTCTTTCTTTCTTGCAAGAATCCTAGGCCTATATATTAAACTTGTATAATTCTTAGTCCTTAGTACATCGACACGTCTTCTTATTACACCACATTGAGCAAGCTCGACCAGACAACTCGATCCAGGATAGCCCCCTCCAGTTGTACGGAGAGGCTTGTTAATTAACTCAATTTCAGGTATTTATACGAACCCTTGACATATTTGAGAATCATTCCTAGGGAAATAAAATATACATAGGCCCCTCCTGCTTCAAGGTTTTGAAAACCTGTTGAAGATATGAGTCATGGAACGGAAGGCAGCATATGAACTGGTCAGTTTCCTCTAATATCTACACCGATGCTGTGACGAAACAAAAATTACTCCCTAGCTTAAAATAGATGGTGTGTGGTAGATAAAAGTTGCATTCTGATTTCCGAGTAAGCTATCAGAGATCTAAGTGGATCTTGCAAACATCAACTACGAAATATGAGATGTTATATAGAGAGCCTAACACACCAAGAAACATGACAAGGAAATGAAAACATGTAGCAAGCATGATACCAAGGTACACAACTTATGAGCACTACAGTTAGTTAGGCTGTTTTTTTTTAAGGTGAGGAAGATGCAACTCATACCTCTTAAACTTTAAACTAATTATGAAGAGCGATTTGTGAGTCTCCAAGTATGTGTGTCCACTGTTCCATAGCTATCATGATCCTTGGAGGCACGAAGAACTACCAGGCCATTTGTTACAAAATAACTTACTATATGCAATCATTATACCGCTACAGAACACTAGATTTAAAAATTCATACACCAGATTATGTTAACAAATTCACAACAATTAATGTTGTACACAAATGGCAAACCTTGTACATTTAAAACAAATATGAACATTTTTGGAATGAAGACATTTCTTAAATTTGTGAACAAAACAAATCAAAAACAGGAACATTTTTTGAAATTGTATAATATTTTTTAAGTTGTAAACAATATTTGTAAATAAGAACAGTTTTTGTTATTTCGAAAATATTTCAAAATTTGAAACAGGTTAGGCCTTGACCCTATTAGGCAACGGCATCGCTCCCGTCGGGTGCCTGTTAGGCCGGCACAAGTTTTCGCGGGTATTCAGAAAGTTCATCGGTTTTGAAAACAAATGTTCACAAATTTGAAAAACAATTGTAGGCACTGAAAAAAGTTTGTAAAAGTTGAAAAGAGTTAGTGGATTGGGAAAAAAAGTTCATAGATTTCAAAACAAAGTTCGATATTTAAAAAAATATTCACGAATTTAAAAATTTGTAGATTTAACAAAATACTAATTATTAAAAAACACAAATTTAAAAAAGAAAAGAAAGTGAAAAAAATAAAACAGATGGAAAACTGGACAAAAAAGGAAAAAGAGAAAACCACAAATTTTAAAACTGTTCATGTTTCGAAAGATGTTCGGAAATTGTTGATGTTTCAAAATTTTGTTCAAAGTTAAAAAATGTTTTCTCAAATTTCGTTCAGAAATTCAAAAATATACGGCATTTCAAAATTGTTCACATTTTTTTAGTTAGAAAATATTTCATATATATGAATGGTGTTGTTTTTTCTTATATATGTCGCGCTACAATACCATAATTAGCGGTGAGGTGAAGTGGCCAGCAGCTGCTGCATTAAGTGCGAGGTCTCGAGTCCTAGCGAGATCTCCCTTTTCATTGTATTTTTAGTTCACGTATATTGAACATGGCTTAATGGGCCGGCCCATTTGCTCACCCTTGTGGAATTCATAACGAGGTCTTGCGATGTACTTTTAAAAAAGACCATCATGTCCTTTATTATGAACGGATATGGGGTAATCTTAACCTTCAACGGGGTGTGCAGGTGACTCTGCTAGTTCACCTAAAAAATGTTGTGCATATTAGTATTGCTTAATTCAATGAGCACCACTGAAGCAGTTTTCAAACAAGATTTAAAGTTGCAGCTAATTATATTAAGGATGCTTTAACAATTTAATATAATGTACTATTAAACTAGATCGTACCATCGGAGCGATCTGGATCAGGACTGCATTTGCCCGGTAACCTTACGGGCCGAACCATAAGATCAAGCAGCCCACAGATTTAAGCAACATGCCTGCTCACCTTGGCTCATCGCGATCTCATAACTACTTGTAGTGATAGTACGTGTTTCATCGAAATCCACAAGCAATGTTTTGTGCTTAAAAATATGATTGAATTCATCAGACATTGCCGATTCCTCGGCGACATCAAGCTCATAGTTGTCCAAGTCCAATTCTATCATGTCCATACTTTTTTCCAAGGTCTTCATCGTGTTAGAAAAACGACTATTTCATCAAGATCGACCAAGAGGACAAGACATGCCGCATAAAGCCCGGTCGTGCCTTGGCTTGCCTACATCGCCGAAAGGAGTCCACCTACCCCCTCGCCCTGGTTCGAAGGGCGATGTACCGTCGGACGACGAGGACGCTCCTCTAGCTCCTAGATGAACAATAACATTGAGACCACATGGGAGGTTTCCGAGCACAACCGTTCGATGAACTAACACACCTTGAGATCACCATCGCCAAGACCGCAGAACCAACAATGCCAAGAGGAAATTGCCATCCACCACCACACCTACGACTACCGGAAAAGGACCTTGCTCATGAGACGGTGCCTCCAAGAAGGGAGCGACATGAAGGTGCTGCCACTGCTCCATCTGGCAAGCCGGAACAAGGGTTTTCACCCCGAGCACAAGGTGGAGGAGGATAACCCACAGTGACGCCTTCAAGGAGGGGAAACATCACTAGAAACGACATTGTCATGCAAAGTTTTCAACCGAGATAATGCCCACAAACCACAAAAAGTACTATCCAACACCTCACCGGCAGCCATGGCACAATGAAGAGGTGAGGTAGCCAGAGGGTGCAGTGAGCAATGCACAGATCTATCCGGATCAGTACAGCGACCACATCCACAACAATAGCACCGCCAGAGCAAGCCACTATGCCGCCCAAGTGGCCACGGGAACACACCAGAACCACACAACGACACCCGCCGCAAGGATGCCTCCATGCCAACCGTCCGGAGCCGCCGCTCCGGGAACCACAAAACCAACCTCACCCCCTACTTTGGAGAGACGAGCCACAAGCACATAGCCAGCCGACCCAGCTGTCGTGCTAGTGCTGCTCCGAGACACCCCGCCGTTGTACGCACACCTACAACCAGAACATAACCGACGTAAGCGATGGACTGCAACCATGCTGCCTAGATTTTGAGCCATGAGGGCAACCAATAGAGAAAAGGCCTTTCTTGGCGAAGACGGGACGACGACGAGCTAGGTCAGATTAGGGGCCCCTAACCCCAACTTGCTGTCAACGACAACCGACAATGGCGACCGCGAACAAGGCGCCAAATCGCACCACGTGCGGGATGGCCCCTACAGCTCAGATCTGGAGCAAGAAGCGTCGTTGCCCCCAACGCCACGCCGACTGGTGATACGTCTCCAACGTATCTACTTTTCTCACGCTTTTCCTCTTGTTTTGAACTCTAATTTCCATGATTTGGATGAAACTAACCCCGGACTGACGTTGTTTTCAGCATAAATACCATGGTGTTGTTTTTGTGCAGACCTAAAAGTTCTCGGAATGGAATGAAACTTTGCGAGGATTTTTTATGGAATAAGTAAGAATTTCTGGAGCCAAGACCCACCAGAGAGGGGCACCTGGGTGAGCACAACCCTCCAGGGCGCGTCCCCCCTCTCCTGGCGCGCCCAGGTGGGTTGTCCCCACCTGGTGGCCCAGCTGACGACCCCCTGATACTATAAAATCACATATTTTCAGGAAAAAAAATCAGGGAGAAAGAATTATCGCGATCCACGAGATCGAGCCGCCGCCACCTCATGTTCTTCATCGGGAGGACATATCTGGAGTCTATTTGGGGCTCCGGAGAGGGGGATCTTCGTTCTTCGTCATCACAAACCATTCTCCATCGCCAATTCCATGATGCTTCCCACCGGGAGTGAGTAATTCCTTCGTAGGCTCGCTGGTCGGTGACGAGTTGGATGAGATTCATCATGTAATCGAGTTAGTTTTGTTAGGGCTTGATCCCTAGTATCCACTATGTTCCTAGATTGATGTTGCTATGACTTTGCTATGCTTAATGCTTGTCACTCTGGGCCCGGGTGCCATGATTTCAGATCTGAACCGTTTATGAATTCATCATTATATCCATGTTTTAGATCCGATCTTGCAAGTTATAGTCACCTATTACGGTTATGTTCCGACAACCCCGGAGTGACAACAACCGGGCCCACTCTCGGTGATGACAGTAGTTTGGGGAGTTCATGTATTCATTATGTGTTAATGCTTTGTTCCGGTTCTCTATTAAAAGGAGGCCTTAATATCCCTTAGTTTCTAATATGGACCCCGCAGCCACGGGAGGGTATAGGACAAAAGATGTCATGCAAGTTCTTTTAATAAAGCACGTATGACTATTTACGGAATACGTGCCTACATTACATCGATGAACTGGCGCTAGTGCCGTTTCGCTCTAGGTTATAACTTTGCCATGATGAATATCATCCAACAAGTCACCGATGCAATGCCTACGAACTTTTCCATATTGTTTCTGCTAAGTTACTACTGCTATCATCACTGTTACACTTGCTACAAAATTACTGCTATCACTGTTACCGTTACCGTTACTGCTGCTACTATTACCAAAACTATCGTACTACTTTGCTACTGATCACTTTTCTGCAGATAATTAATCTCCAGGAGTGGTTGAATTGACAACTCAGCTGCTAATACCTTCAAATATTCTTTGGCTCCCCTTGTGTCGAATCTATAAATTTGGGTTGAATACTCTACCCTCGAAAATTGTTGCGATCCCCTATACTTGTGGGTTATCAAGACCTTTTTCTGGCGCCGTTGCCGGGGAGCATAGCTATATTTGTTGAGTCACTTGGGATTATTGTCATATTATGACTATGAGGAATCTAAAGGATCCAAAGACTAAGATTTATCCCTCAAAGACGAGGGGAGGTAAGGAACTGTCATCCAGTTCTGCTTTAGATTCACCTTCTGTTATGAGTAAACTTGCAACACCACCACATGCTATGAATTCTAATATGTTGCAAGTTATTGATGATGCTACTTCTGCTATGAATGATACTTATGATGATGCTAGTACCTTGCTTAATGATGATGATGTGCCACTTGGTGACTTTCTTGATAAACAAATTGCTCGAGTTATACAACATGATGTTGTTGAATCTGATGATGAGCTTGAAACTGAAACACCTGCTAGAATTATACCTCCTAGATATGAATTGCCTAAGGTACCGGAAGGTTATGTTATGAGTGAAGAAGCAACTAGAGATATTCTTGCTTGCAATGATAGAGATGATCTAGAGAAATTATTATGCAAGTATAAAGAAAAATCTCTGGATGCTAGAATGAAATGTGATCCTAAGTTTGCTACTTCACATATCTGTATTGCTGATAAGGATTATGAATTCTCTATCGACCCAGAGTTAATTACTTTGGTTGAATCTCATCCTTTCCATGGTTATGAAACTGAAACTGTTGTGGCACATCTTACTAAGTTGTATGACATAGCCACCCTTTTTACTCATGATGAGAAAACTCGCTATTACTTTATTCTCAAATTATTTTCGTTCTCACTAAAGGGTGATGCTAAAGCTTGGTACAATACTCTTGCTCCTGGTTGTGTGTGTAGTCCCCAGGATATGGTTTATTACTTCTCTCAAAAATATTTTCCTGCTCATATGAAACAAGCTGCCTTACAAGAAATATTTAACTTTGTGCAAACTAAAGAAGAGAGTCTCCCACAAGCTTGGGGGAGGCTTCTCCGGTTTCTTAATGCTTTGCCTGATCATCCTCTTAAGAAAAATGAAATACTTGATATCTTCTATAATGGACTAACCGATGCTTCTAGGGACTTCCTAGAGTTGTGCTGGTTGTGTTTTCATGAAAGGAACTGTTGCTCAAGATGAGGAATTATTGAATAATATATTGAAAAATTATGATGATTGGACTATTCCTGAACCACCGCCCAAACCCACTCCGAAGAAGAGGGGTATATTATATCTCAGCCCTGAAGATATGCAAGAAGCAAATAAATCTATGAAGGAAAAATGTATTAAAGTTGAGGAAGTTAAAAATTTACCTCCTATTGAAGAAATACATGGTCTTAATACACCACCACTGCCTAAGGTGGTAGAGGTAAATTCTCTTATGAAGTTTAATGAAAATGATAATCCTCACAATATGCATCCTAGTCAATGCCTTTATGAGTTTGAAAACTATATTAGAAAACAAGATCACTTCAATGAAAATGTTATGAAAGAATTGAAATGTAATTCTGATATGATTGGTCACTTGAGTGACTTGTTATTTAGAATATAAAATGATGTTAGAGGTGTTGGAAAACATGCTTCTATGGTACAAACCCAATTAGAACAAGTTGCTAAATCACAAAGAGAATTAGTTGATGAAATGAATCATAATATGCATGATTTTGCTGTTAGAGTTGCAACTAGAGGAGGTAAAATAACTCATGAACCACTTTATCTTGAGGGACACCCAAAAAGAATTATACAAGATTCACAAAGAAACAGCACTACTGCACCTAGTCCTTCTAAAAAGAAAAAGAAAAAGTAAAATGATAGGACTTTGCATACTTCTAGTGAACCTGAAATAGAAAAACCTCATGATAATGATAATGAAACTTCTATCTCTGATGCTGAAACTCATTCTAGTAATGAACACTCACCTAGTGATAATGAAAAAGATAATGATGAGGTTCATGAAGACTCTCAACCAACCAATGATAAAGAACTAGATAATGATGTTGAGATAGAACCACCTGTTGATCTTGATAACCCACAACCTAAGAATAAAAGGTATGATAAAAGAGACTTTGTGGCTAGGAAACACGGTCAAGAAAGAGAACCGTGGGTTCAAAAACCTATGCCTTTTCCACCCAAGTCAACTAAAAAGAAAGATGGTGAAGAATTTGAACGCTTTGTTGAAATGCTGAGGCCAGTCTTTCTGCGTATACGCTTGACTGATATCCTTAAAATGCCTCCTTATGCAAAGTATATGAAAGAAATCATCACTAATAAGAGAAAAAAACCGGAAGCTGAAATATCCACTATGCTTGCTAATTATACTTTTAAAGATGGAATACCTAAAAACTTGGAGATCCGGGAATACCAACTATACCTTGCTCTATCAAAAAGAATCATGTTAAAACTGCTTTGTGTGATTTAGGAGCTGGTGTTAGTGTTATGCCTTTCTCTTTATATAAAAGACTTGACTTGAATAAATCCACACCTACTAAGGTATCTTTGCAAGTGGCTGACAAATGAACTGCCATACCTATCGGTATCTGTGAGGATGTGCCCGTTGTTGTTGCCAATGTTACTATTTTGACTGACTTTGTTATACTTGATATGCCCGAGGACGACAACATGTCTATTATCCTTGGTAGACCTTTCTTGAATACCGCAGGGGCTGTTATTGATTACAACAAAAGCAATGTCACTTTTCGTATTAATGGTAATGAGCATACAGTGTACTTTCCAAGGAAACAATTCCAAGTGAATGGTATTAATGTTATTGAAAAATCTCCGACAATCACTATTGGAAGTTTTCAAATACCTCTACCTGCTGTCAAAAAGAAATATGAAATGCTTATTGTTGGGGACATGCATATCCCCATTGAGGTAACTTAGTGATTTACGAAAGTTCTTTGGTTTCATACTAACCGAAAGTGGTTGTTAATAAGACTTGATAACCCTTATTAATGCATCATTTTTGAACGGTATGAAGTTGATAAATTTAGTAAGCACTACCTTCTGTCCCTACCTTTTGTTTTCTGTTTTTATTAGTTAAATAAAATAAAATGCCATGTTTTATCTGTTTTTGGAATTTTCCGTGCAATAAAAAAATGACCCAAAATAAAAGTTCTCAGAATGCCATGAAAATTTTATATGAGTTTTTCCTGATTATTTAAGAATTTTTGGTGCGAAAATAACTAGAGGGAGGTGCACCAGGTGGGCACAACCCACCTGGGCGCGCCAGAGCCCCCATGCGCGCCCTGGTGGGTTGTGGTCTCCACGTAGGGCCCCTCACTTATCTCTTCATCCCACATTGTCACCTACCTTCAGAAAAAAATCACTCTTGCTCTCTCTCCCGTGTTCTTGCTCATTTTGCTGCCATTTTCGATCTCTTTGCTCGAAGCTCCGTTTCCGAAACTGTTTCGGGGGATTGTTGCTTGGTATGTGACTCCATCATTTGCCTAATTATTTTTTGTTCTACTGGATTATACTTCGAATAAATAGCTACTCTTGGTGCTGCTGTAGATGTGCTTGCATGTTCAATTCTTAGTGTTCTAAGTAGTTTGAATGCTTGCTATGGGCTATATGTATCCCTATGAGTAGTTGCTATTAGTTTTGTGAAGTTTTGTTGGAAAAATATTGTGAACTAAAAATTTAGATTTTTGTTCATAGGAAAAATTGTACGCGAACATGATGAACCTATTTGGAAGGAGTTCCTCGAGGAGACGATCCTCGGGGGCATCTTCTAGTGACAGTTCTGCTCGTCGGTCCTATGTTGAACCAAGTGAAATTTCCACGCGAGATGCCGCCACCAAAACATGCTTATGGCCTAGCGATGAATATATGGTGCCGGTGGGAATCAAGGAGGAATTTGAGCAATATGTTCACAATGCCGATCTCGGTCCCTACCTCTCAGATAAGTGTGAACAATGCCATCTTCTCACTGAATCTTTTATCAAAGGATTTAAATATTTTCCACGTCAATCTAGGGTGTCTTTTATGCTTTATGTTGAACCATTTAGTATCTCACTAGAGAATTTTGCTTATCACTGCAAACTTTCATTTTGGGGTTCACTTGATGAGCCAGCAAAGGCTGAGTATGAGACCTTTTTGACTAGCCTTTGTTATGGTGAAAACAGAGGAGTGAGACAAGGTAGAATAAAAAGTGTTCATTTTCCTGCAATCCATTATTTTGCATTATTCAACGAGAAATGCATAGTAGGCAACCAAGACTGCAACATACTTTGTTCGCCAGACTTGAGCCTCATTCACACCGCTCTCACTCGTGAAAGAAATTATAACCATGAAGCAATTGTTGCACGTAGACTTCAGAATAGTGGCAAAAGTGGCTGGTTCTATGGTGGAATTTATGCCACACGTTTAGCACGAGGATTGGGTGTCTCACATTTGCCCTTTGACCCTATCTTTCCCACTCGATATTTAGATTTCGATGCCTTAAAAGATCATAAGATTGTCAAGGGAAGGAGTGACGATTTCACTTATAATTTGTTGTTTAACCAATCACATGTTGTGGACACATATTTCCTGCGCCTGCTCTCTTTGATTATAACAGTAAGGAGAGATGTTTTTTTTCTTGAGAGGAGGCCTGAGCTCATAATGCAGTAGTGGTAGCGGCACGGCGTGCCGCGGCTTCCGCACCGAGAGCCTCCATGAGCTACCACGCCGATTACTACCCTCCAGGCTACTGATCGATTACCAACTTAGGCCAAAAGCCTAAACTTGGGGGAGTACGTGTTTCTCACCGACATTATATTTATGTTCACATATCATTCTAGTTTCGGTGTTCACACTTTTTCATTGTATCATCCATGATTAGATTTATTTTCTTGCTTTCTTCTTGTGTGTTTGAAAAACTTTAGAAAAAAAACCAATAAAAAATTAGTTGCAGTAATTTACTCTCTATGCATGCTTAGTAGTAGTATTAAAAAATCCAAAAAGATTTCCTTGTTCTTATTTTCCTTGTTTGGAGCTTTCCCGTGTAAATAGTTTTTCTCGTTTTTTCTTTTTATTTGCTTGTTCCAGAAAACCAAAAACTCCAAAAATATTTCAGTGTGTTTCTCTGAATTTCTTTTCTTTTTATTCGAGTCTTACAGGAGAAGATCACGATGAAAATGTTGAGTGGCTCTCATATAAATAATTGTTGAACTAATATAGAGCCCATTTTACCTTGTCTTCTCCTATCGAATAAAATGTTTTGCAGATTCCAGCTTAGACCACGGCACTCTTGCATTATTATTATTATTCTCATATCATTCGGTCGTGCAAGTGAAAGGCAACAATGACGACATTCGGTGAGCTGGCCATGACAAAGAGAAACTAGTATGAACTCGACTTGTTCTGTCTGTGTAACTATGTTTAACCTAGTATCCAGGCTTCAGCCCATTATGATTAAACATGTTTGCAATGACCATTAGAGATTATAGTTTCTCATGCCATGCATAAGTAGCTGGGAGTCAATAATGATTTATCTTGGATATCAACATAGCGTTAAAATGATTGTGATGTAGTATGATGATATGGTATCCTTCTCCGAATATTCGAGTGGCTTGACTTGGCACATGTTCATGCATGTAGTTGAATCAAAACCAACATAGCCTCTATGATTTTTATGTTCATGGTGTTCATATCCTACTCATGCTAGTGTCCAATGTGACTTATGCATAATGCCTGGTCATGATCGTTGTTGCTCTCTAGCTGGCCGCTTCACAATCTTAATTGCTTGCCTTCGCCTGTACTAAGTGGGAATTCTGCTTGTACATCAAAAACCTTGAACCCAAAGTTATTCTAGATGAGTCCACCATACCTACCTATATGCGATATTACCCTGCCGTCCTAACTAAATTTGCATGTGCCATCTCTAAAAACTTCTAAAAAAATTATCCTTGTTGTGTGCCTGGATCGTTCATGGAACGACAGGAGGTGGTCGATATCTTCCGTACTAAGCATATTATCCTCAGGTCGAGTGTTTATTCACTCGCCATCGCATGAGGAAATGGGTGGTATTAGGGATGCCTAGTCCCAAATTGCAAATATGAAAAAGAGTTCATCTCTTGAATAATCAAACAAAAACTCCCAATAGAGTCAAAACTTTTACTTTCCGCTTGGGGACCGCCACTAGCATGCTTAGCATGGAAGATATTGATAACTGATGGTCGTGAAGTGAATGAGAAGGGGGCATGTCTCAAAATTATCATTTATCTCTGTTTTAAAAATTGAGCTCTGGCACCTCTGCAAATCACTGCTTCCCTCTACGAAGGGACCTTCTATTTACTTTTACGTTGTGTCACCACCTTCCAAGCACAAGTGCCAGAAACTTAGTAGAGCACAACTGTCATGATTTATGCATTGTGTATAGCTAATGTTGGTTGCATCATGACTGGATCTTTTATACCATGAATTACAATGTTTAGTCGCTGCTTGAACTTTGGAGGTGCTCTGCATTTATCTTTTGCGGTCTCAGAAAGGGCTAGCGAGATACCATTATTGTCATATTATATCATGGTTGTTTTGACAACATATTGCTATTTGAGATATCTTATTATTGCTCGCTAGCTGATTATGTTATTGATATGAGTCATTATAATATTTAAGCTTATTTATGCAAACAAGAACAAAAGAGTTCGTAAAAGTTTTTCTTTCTCACTTTCAGTTTATCAACTGAATTGCTTGAGGACAAGCAAATGTTTATGCTTGGGGGAGTTGATACGTCTCCAACGTATCTAGTTTTTCTCATGCTTTTCCTCCTGTTTCGGACTCTAATTTGCATGATTTGGATGAAACTAACCTCGGACTGACGCTGTTTTCACAAAAACTACCATTGTGTTGTTTTTGTGCAGAAATAAAAGTTCTCGGAATGGAATGAAACTTTGCAAGGATTTTTTATGGAATAAATAAAAATTTATGGAGACAAGATCCACCAGAGAGGGGCACCTGGGTGGGCACAACCCACCAGGGCGCCCCCCTCTCCTGGCGCGCCCAGGTGGGTTGTCCTCACCTGGTGGCCCCGCTAACGACCCTCCTAATAGTATAAAATCACATATTTCCAGAAAAAATCAAGGAGAAAGAATTATCGCGATCCACGAGACCGAGCCGCCGCCACCTCCTGTTCTTCATCGGGAGGACAGATCTAGAGCCCGTTTGGGGCTCCGGAGAGGGGGATCTTCGTTCTTCGTCATCACCAACCCTTCTCCATCGCCAATTCCATGATGCTCCCCACCGGGAGTGAGTAATTACTTCGTAGGCTCGTTGGTCAGTGACGAGTTGGATGAGATTCATCATGTAATCGAGTTAGTTTTGTTAGGGCTTGATCCCTAGTATCCACTATGTTCCTAGATTGATGTTGCTATGACTTTGCTATGCTTAATGCTTGTCACTCTGGGCTTGGGTGCCATGATTTCAGATCTGAACCGTTTATTAATTCATCATTATATCCATGTTTTAGATCCGATCTTGCAAGCTATAGTCACCTATTACGGTTATGATCCGACAACTCCGGAGTGACAACAACCGGGCCCACTCTCGGTGATGACCGTAGTTTGGGGAGTTCATGTATTCACTATCTGTTAACGCTTTGTTCCGGTTATCTATTAAAAGGAGGCCTTAATATCCCTTAGTTTCCAATATGGACCCCGCTGCCACGGGAGGGTAGGACAAAAGGTGTCATGCAAGTTCTTTTAATAAAGCACGTATGACAATTTACGGAGTACATGCTTACATTATATCAATGAACTGGAGCTAGTGCCGTATCGCCCTAGGTTATAACTGTGTCATAATGAATATCATCCAACAAGTCACCGATCCAATGCCTACAAACTTGTCCATATTGTTTCTGCTAAGTTACTACTGCTATCATCACTGTTACACTTGCTACAAAATTACTGCTATCATTGTTACCATTACCGTTACCGCTGCTACTATTATTAAAACTATCGTACTACTTTGCTACTGATCCTCAATAAATGTAAGGAAACCCGTTGCATCACCTGTAAATTTTAGGAATTGAACATAGATGGTTAGGCTGCACAACCGCATGTCTAACAACTGAGGAGAGGTTCTTGTGATAGCCTGGCTTAATAGGGATGCTAGACTACTCGTATCAATAAGGAATTCCTTCTTTTCCGGGAGCCCATTCAGAAAGAACTCCCAAGTTAAGCATGCTCAGCTCGGAGTGATTTCAGGATGGGTGAACAATCGGGAAGTTGCTCCGGATGCGCCCGAGTGAGGACAAAGTGCGTAGAAAAGACTAGTATTGATCCGGGGGGTCAGTCTAGATCTCGCCAGGAATAACGACCGTCGACGAGTGTGTCTGGGGCGTTATATGTTGGTATCACAGCCGACCCTCACGATTACACGGATGTTTGCGGACAAGTGTGCGGTCATGTTGTGCATGGCGTTTGTGACCCTTCGTGGCACACGATATGGCACATGAGCTGGACAGTATGCCCAAACATATGTGCTAAGAGGAAACGTTTATGTGCCCAACGAGGACGTTGGTTCCTCTGATTGGGGGTGTATGTGATAGCCTGGCTTAATAGGGATGCTAGACTACTCATATCAATAAAGAATTCCTTCTTTTCCGAGCGCCCATTCGGAAATAACTCCCAAGTTAAGCATACTCAGCTTGAGTAATTTCAGGATGGTTGACTGATCCGAAAGTTGCTCCCGGGTGCGCATTGAGGACAAAGTGTGCAAGAAAGGCTAATATTAATCTGTGGGGCTAGTTTAGATCTCGCCAAGAGTAACGACCGCCGGTGAGTGTGTCCAAGGCTTACAATTCTATTTGCATCTATCTATCTATCTATCTAGGAGTTCTTCTTTTCTTTTTCTTTTCTCAAAAGAAGTTTTTTATTTATTTCATTTTTGACGGGTTGAATAAGCAAATAATGTTTGTCCAGGAACTGGTGGAGATAGCCTTAGGCACGTATTTAATTAGCAGGAGAGGAGATAAGTATTCGAGGCTGAGCCCAAAATTTTCTTTTTGGATGATTTCAAATGGTTATTTGTCCCAACAAATTCCAGCGCTACTTCTACATCATATTTTTTTTGGAAACCAACATGTATATACACAGGGACCTAAAAAGAGAAGAAAACACACACCTGAAAATAGGTCTTAATAGCACTATTAGGAACGAAATCATATTACACGAGACGACGAGCATGGCTACCTTTTACATCACAGAGTTTAATAAAGTGTCTCTTCCATTCATCATATGGAGAAGAGAGTGTAGATGGAACTCGACAACTTAGTGGATATATATATATATATATATATATATATATATATATATATATATATATATATATATATACACCATTTTCTAATAGTGATTATTTTGCACATCAATCAAAGCTATAAACCTGACGGTTTTAGAAAAGGACCAAGACATTGCATGAGGACAAGGACATGTGTGATCAACTCCCCACCAGTGGTGAGATGCTTGGTATGGAAATCACTTCCACAACGAGGTGCAATATAGTAAAGCATCTCAAGCCACACCGCAGCGATGAGGTTCCAGCGTTTATCTTCTCCATGGATGTCAATGAGCTCCTGCGCCACCTGACATGCTGCCACTATGGCCTTGAGAGGTCGGAGTTCATCTGTTAGCTCACTGCTAATCTCATCTTCTGGCTCACTGCTGCTCCCGTCCACCAGTTGCTCACTGCCCATGATATGGTGATCTTTTTTGTAATCATCAAACACCTTCCTCATGGCGTCCTTCTCACCTAGATGTAGATTGGCCGCCATGATCTTAAGAGCCTTGTTATGTAGGATCTCGGTGTTGCTTGTAAGCATCACACCACACTTGAAGACGAGGTACATGATATAGTTTGATAGCTCTCTGCTCATCTTCTTCTTCTTCATTTGCTGCCGCCGATGACCAGAGTTACTAGTGTTCGTGTTGTCCTGCAAGCATAATACTATGTCTAATGCAATGTGCCAGATGAGCACGCTTGTTGGGAAGTCCGCATCATTGATGCTCTTGTGGAGAGCAGTTTCAGTTCCAGACCTTGGAGGTAACCACTTGCCAAGTGCCAATTGACCACGAAAGCGGGCAAAGCCCCAGTCTTGTTCATTTGCTCCAAATTCCAACAATTTGTCGAGGACAAACATCTTGAGGTCTTCATATATTGGGATGTTTGTTATTGTCTTGTCATCAAGATAGTTACTGATCCACTGGGGCACAAATGACATGATTCCCGAAGCATTGTCTTTTCTGGTGGTCAGAGTTTTGATCATGGTGTACTGCCCTACCAGCTCAGACCACTGTTTTGTAGGGGGAATACAATTTGTTACACTCCATATTGCCATCCGAATGCAATAGGGGGCATAGGCAATGAAGAGAGATGCCGCCTCTAGGGTTATGGCCCCTATGATCAATATGTATGACACAAGGACATCTGCTTGACTATAGACTTGGCTCTTTTCCGCACCCACTAAGAGCACCAGTGTTGCTGAGGTTGATAGAAATGGGAAGAGAACAAGCAAGGAAATTGCTAGAAAATGAGATAGAAGAAGCAGGGGGAAAATAAGATAATAGCAACAGTTATTCCACATTCTATGACACAGTATGCGTTCCCAAGATTTGAACCATGCAGCGATGGGGAATGGAATGAAACAGCCGCGGGGCCTTGGTGTAGAGGTGTTGATAAACATGAACCAGCTGTGTGCCAACATAATTGTAGGCTCTACAACGGTGTTCACTTCGTTGGAAAGCTTGGAGGTGGCTCAATATGTAGCCAGATGGGGTATCAAGCTCAGTTATATCATTGAGTGGAGTCTCTGATACCAATGCGTACACCCTTGATGAGATTCTATCAGCCTCAAGTTTGTGAAATGAAGGTCGTGTCCCATCAGCTAATTTAAGCATCTCCTCAAGTGTAGCTGACCACATTGTTTCAAGAGGTCCACTTGGATCCCGAGACGTTTCTACGTACTTACTCAAGGAACAAAATGCAGATTCCTTGAGCTTGGCTGGGCTGGCTCTATAAAGGCACAAGGTACGCTCAGCGTACCTCCAACACCCAGAGAGGAACATGAGCACCATGGCAGCTAGGAGCCGCCTATCTGGCCAAGATGACCTGGAGACGACGTATCCGGCCACCACTACTTGGTTCACGAGTCCTAATAGGTGGCGTCTCCACAACTCATTGTCTTGCATGGAGAAGGCAGTCATTGTGTACTGCCCGCCAAGGTGGAGGAGCGCCAGCGGTGCCCACAAGAGAAGGAGTTGGTGGCGTGGCTCACTTGCATGGACCGAGAGATGGCCAAGGATGAAAATGGCCACCAAATCCGCTGACACGTAGGCTAGCCATAAGAGCGACCTGAGGATGCGCGAGATGCTACGCCTTCGCATTCCTGCTGCCAAGAAGAGGAAGACTTGTATGCCAAAGCTTACAAGTATCAAGCCATGGATCCCCCAGTCAGCCCAGAGCTTTCCAACATCCTCCAAGCTGAGGCCAAAAGCAAGACATAATATAAAATTTAGGCCTAGCAAGATGGAACCAAATTAATTGCTGGAAGGGAGAGAAACTTTTAATTCTATTTTGAAACAATAGTCGTGCAACTTCAAGTCGCTTAACACATACTCCCTCCATTCCTAAATATTTGTCTTTTTAGATATTTTAAATAGATTACCACATACGGATGTATATATACATATTTTAGAGTGTAGATTCACTCATTTAATTTGCTTCGTATGTAGTCATTTGTTGAAATCTCTAGAAAGATAACTACTTAGGAACAGAGGGAGTAGAACAATAATCTGCTTTATTGTGATAGACGAGGTAATAAATAAATTTTATTTTAGGCAGACTTGCTATATGAATGGAAGAGGCTTAAATTTGAATTTATAGATTGATTTAAAAAATAATTAATGAAATGTCACATGTGATGATAATATGAATTTTAATTTAATTTGGCAATGCTTAAAGATGCTATTTTGATTTTATGTAGTGCTTAGAAATTGTACATTACAGTCCTTTGATTGTCCACTACTCTTTTTCTTTCTTTTATGAAGGTGAAGGGCTCCTGCCATAAATTTATTTAAGATACACAAGAATGTTGTGTGTCAAAGTTGATAAAACTTGATTTGACCCACATAGGTATAATGGTAAAATGGTAGACTGTGTATATGAAAGACACATTAGAAGTATTGTTCCACACTTAATACTATTACTAATAAAAAATATATTAAATATGAAATGCAAATCACACTTGAACAAGTACTAGTATGTTTTAAGATTGTACTAATTCATATGCAATAAATACCATTCCCCAACACTATCTTGTAAAAACATATGGAAGGCTAGTTCCCTTGTAAATATAAAGGCATAAGAAGTATCTATACCTACTAATAAAACAAGGTGATATTCTTGATTTCGTCCTGCTTAAGTGATTTTATTGGTTACGAGAAGTCGGCCCATATGCTTCTGGCCCATTGCTTGGTTTGGGCAAATTGCTCGGCTAATATTCATTTATGCCTGCTTCATCCTACATCGTCCATAAGTTATATTCCTTAGAGTTGGCATAGGTTGATTTTTTCCTTTATTTTTCATTTTACTTTCTACCTATAATTTGTATCATTTATTATTCATTAAGGAAAATACCATAGAACAATTTTTCTACGATCAAGGCTCAAAAAAACATTATACATACGTGCAAACTAAGCTGGCCCATATGTCCGTCACACGTCCCGCTAAATCGATAGAAAAAAGCAAACCGAACGCTGCATGTACGATGAAATAAATTGGAAAAGAAACAAACTCCATGATAAAACCTCACGCCTGCACAATCCTCGAGGAAAAAAATCCTATATAACCGTATCTATTCCTCACAAAAAATGCTAGACATACGGAGCCTTACAGGCAATTACGGGCTCCTTCTAAACTAACTAAACATGCCCCCCCACCCACTGATTTTCAGGTGGATGGGCCCGCGTCCCTTCTAACCTTCAATTAAAAACTGTCTAATCACCCTGTAAGACTTCCCGGCCCCTAATTGTTTGTTGATGTAGCAAAGCTCATTCCTCACCGTCCCGAAAATCCTCCACGCCGGCCTCTCCCAACACGAGCGACGCGGCGCTAACACCGGCCTCGGACTCAAACATGCCGGAGGATGAGTGCTTGACTTCATACTGGCGTCGGCCGTGGACCGTCGGCCGAAGCTCTAGAGTACATCGAATATTGCCGCCGAGGTTTATTGTGATTGATGCTGGCCGTGTATCGCACGCACGCACACATGCTGGCTTTTGAAGCAGACTGCGGGGTTCCAACAAGGGAAACGTTTGCATTCGGCGCACCGGCCGAACGCAGCGCCGGTCGAGCGCGAGCCGCGGGATCTGTTTTCAATCGTACGCCTCGCGATCCCTCCGTGCTCCATACAGCTAGGCCCATGAATCGTTTTTTTCTTTACGCAACCTTATCCTCTTAACTGTTCGTCCTTATCCCTTCCTTCTTCCTCACAGGAAGCTCCTCTGCGTCATGGCCGCTACCTCCGGTGACAAGCCAACTCCTCGCAGGCCTCGGCCACGGCCATGACGATGCCGCCGCTGCTGGGGGCGCCGTATCCCGGCGAACCTGCAGGCGAGGCACTGCAGACCCCGTGCACAGCCCCCCGTGTGCTGCAACCGCTAAAAAAAAGCTTCGAACTCTAGATGAAAAGCTTCAACCGGATATTAAAAAAGCTGCAAACGTTCAGTGCCATAGAGAAAAGCTACAACCGTCTACAGAAAATGCTACAACCTTCGATGAAAAAAGCTTCAACCGAACGATAGAGGAAGATTTCACTCAGGCGTTGCTTAAAACGGAAAAAGTTTCAACAAGCTTCTACCGTAAGGGGAAAAAGCTTCAACCGGCAGCAAAAAAAGCTACCACCGGCGGTAATTTTTGCTACAACCACCGGCGGTCGTTGCCGGCCACACTTTCGTCGTCTCCTTGGTTGTAGCAAAAATGGCCATTGGTTTGTAGCATTTTCGTCGTGCCGTTTGCAGCAAAGTCGTATATAAAAAGCTTCAACCGTGAAAAAATATCTTCGAGCGGCGGGGAAAAAGCTTCAACCGATGTGTGAAAATGCTTCAACCGGTTTGTGAAAAGCTTCAACCTTGGAAAAAGCTTCAACGGCCATGGAAAAAAAGCTTCAACCTGGCATGGCAGTCGACGGCATGGGCGGTGTTGTATTGCCACCGAGCTACAGCCATCGCCACGCGGAGCTGCAACTAGAGGGTGCAGCTGTTGCATGGGTGGAGCTGGGGGACGAGGGCGGCGACCGGTGACGAGGACGGCCGGCGAGGGCGGCGACCGCGACGAGGACGGCGACGGGCGACGAGGGCGCCGCGGTGGTGCTTCAAGCTCGGTCGTTTCTCTCGCGGGGGTGTGGCGGGGCGTCGGCGGCGCTCGAGGGCATTCCAAATTTCATCGTGGGGAAGGGGGAGGGGGGCGACTGCGAGGAGGACGAAGCGGGGAACAGATCTGAACGGTGTTTACCGCTGGATCGGGCGGCCAGGGCTGGACCGGCCCAACCGTTCGGCCGGTGCGCCGGCGCCTAGCGTCGCCCTTCCAACAAAGGCTAGCTAGCTACACTAGATTGATACGGGAAACACCTGTTTTGCTACAGCTAACCAATTTTTTTCGGAATTGTTAACGCCCACACGTGTGAACGTTAGCCAACTCGCCCACACGCCTACATCACCGTCCAACGCCTTTTGCATGAATCTTGGCATAAAAAGATTGATTTTATGTGCCACGTAGGACCACTCGTGTGTGTGGCATGTGGGGGAGTTCGCCCACACGCCTGTTTTCTCTCCGCAGCCAACGTTCGCCAGTCGGGGCGTGCGATGGAACTGCTGTCGCGCCCGCACGCCACGCACCACTCCTGTTCCCCATCTCCCACGACAGCCATTCACCCACTCTCCCACACCTAAGCTGTCATTTGCCATGTTTTTGAAGGGTACATGGCAACTGCCCTATTTGTGATTGTAAACATATGGCAACTCTCTTTTTACCCGAACATGTTATTGTTGCCACGTTTGTTTTGTAGCGTTACATGGCAACTGTCTAGTGTTAGTAGGTGGCAACTCCTAAAGATACCACCGTCACCCACATGCCCGTCTCCTCTCCCACACACCAAAAGCCATCAGTTGCCATGTGTTTTGCAGGATACATGGCAACTGCCCTCCCGTCTCCTTTCCCACACACCAAAAGCCATCAGTTGCCATGTGTTTTGCAGGGTACATGGCAACTACCCTAGCGTGCTTGTAAGCAGATGTCAACTTTCTTTTTACCCGTAACAGGTTTTTTAGTGCTACATGGCAACTGTTCAGTGTTAGTAGGTGGCAACTCTTAAAGTTTTCCAAAATCATGATAATTGTAGTTGTCCGACATGGCAACAACTACAGTTGCCCAAAAATGGCATCCGGCACTTTGACCTAAGACGGCAACTGCAGTTGAGCAACCATGGCAACTGTAGTTGTCCGACATGGCAACTGTAATTCAGCAACATGGCAACTGCAGTTGAGCAACATGGCAACTGAAGAGGGTCCGGACCATGGCAATCGCGGCGGGACGCGTGGTTTACTGACACGCGGGGCGTGTGGCTCACAGGCGGGGAGGGGCGACGGCCGAGACGGGTCGTGCGGGCCGCGTGCTTGCTCGCCCGGACTTGCTCGTGCGGGGCGATCGCGCTGCACCGGACGTGCGGGCTATGGTTGCGCGCGCCCGGACGCGGTCGTGTGGGCGGGGTCGTCTCCGTGCCACACAGGACGTGTGGCACAACCACCCGATACACCACACGTGTGGCAGTTATCGGGGTCCTTGTTTTATCGGCTTGGTCGATGGTTTTGTCCAGAAACAAGATGCACGCGCGTCGATCACCCGAAGCGCTCGGACCAGTGCCAGCATCCTCGAGTGTCACCGCCGGTGGGCGACATATCCTTGAGGTCGTCGACGCGAGGCTAGCCGCCGGCAAGTTGGAGGATTGCGTCTGTTGCTGGGCATAACACGACGACGAAGACCATCCTACAGATCCTGGTGTTCATGTGGCCGATGCAGTCGGGAATGGCGGACATATGTTTTAGCCTGTAGAAATATGAGCGGCACTGGAAAGGGGCCTTGAGCCATTAAGAAACGTGTGTTTTTTCTCTTCTGTTGCAACGCACGGGCATGTCTGCTGGTGATAGAAAAAGAAACAAAATCACATGGAACAAGGAAGAAGCTAGCAGAAAACTTATATTTGGAAACTTGTATATTTCCATAGTATTATTTCAACAACGAGTAGTACGTATAAATTTTCAAATGTGAGTATAATTCATTCGCAAAAAAATAAATGTGAGTATAATTGAAGTAGTGTAACTTGCTTTCTTGGAACAAACATGTACGTATGTACGATGCACATGCACGTGAAAGGATTGGAATACTTAGAAAAATGAATGGTAGGGTTATTGGAGTATATAATATCGTTACCTGTGTGGAGTGGTGATCGTGGGATGGCCGCTCGGCACGGCGGCGGGGACGCAACGATGATCCCTCAGCACCCTCATACGTGCAGGTGATTGATGATTGATGGATGGAAGGTGATTGATTAATCTAACGGGAATGGTGACGGACGGAGAGCGGAATTTAAAAGAGGAGCAACCAACACTTGCTTGGGACTCACTTCACACGTTGATGGATTCCTTGCTTGGAGTCACTGTCCAGATCGATCATATGGGGGAATTTTTTTAAAGCGACACAAAGGACATCAGCACCCTTTTGTGAATTACGCCCAACAAAATTGGGTTACATTAAAGACTGTACAAAATTGGGCCCCGTTGTAATTTTTCTTCTCCTTCCGGTGATGCGGCCACTTTGACGGCCAGGCAGCGGCTTGTTAACATGTCCGCCCTTCGCCCTCCAGTGGCTGGCTTCGGCCGGCGGTGGGGCTTTAAGGCGGCTTCCAGCAAGCCTGGCCCCTGCCGGATCCAGATCTGGCGCCTACGCGCATGTAGGGCCAATGGTCCTGGACGAGCCTCATCCGTTTATTGGATGTTGGTGGCTAGGGTTGTGGCGAGATGCTAGATGGTGGTCGGGCATCTCCCTGCCTGTTGTTGGCGAGATTGGTGATGGCTCCCCGTGCGGCGACAGCAGTTGCGGCACGAATGGACCGCGAATCAGCAGATTGCCGTATGGGGGGTAGTGTTTGAGATGCTCCGGGTGAAGACCTTTCCGGTTGTTGCCCGTCGACGGCACGACGCTCGGGCATTGTTTCCCTCCTTGAAAGTGTCACCATGGAGATCCCCGATCTCTCCTTCCCTTGGTTCAAGATCTTCGAGTGAAAGCCTAAGACCTGACATCGGGTTGGGTGACGGCGTCGTCCTGGTCACATCCCCCTTTGGGGCGTCGCTTGAAAGAGCTTTGATCCTGTTTGTGCATTCCATAGGTTGGATGTTCACTTTGTTCGTGATGTTCACGGGGAAGCCCTAGATCTAGGTCTCCTGGATCGGACGATGATGGCGTCTTCGGCACTGTTCCCCCTCTTGGGAGCCTCATTTTGGAGCAGCTGCAGGCTGGAGGGGCCATGAGGTGGAGCGGTGTTACATCTACCGCATTGAGTACTGCGGATCTCGGCGGCATGGCACAATGGAGCCTCGGTGACGGACGCGTGTTGGTGGACGCACAGGTGGTGGCGCTGTTTGGCATCGTGGTGGCGTCGACGGCTGTATGATCTCGCAAGGTGATGCATTGATCGCTTCTGAAGATGGGATGCCGGAAGATGGTGGCGGCTGATTGTAGAGTGTGTGTCTATATGGTGCACGTAGAGGGTCTACTAGATCGGTTGGTGCTCTTGACTTGCTGGCAGACAACTTGGTGAGGCCTCCGGATTAGATGGTATGTGTTGATGTGAGGTCGGGCACATCATTAGGCTTGTAGGTGTAGCGGGAGTGGTTGCCAGGAAGGTGGCTTCGGATCGATACATGTACTAGTTTTCTCAGGTTTACAGAATAATATAATATAATGAATGTGTGCGTCAATTGATGCAGAGGCCAGGGTTACCTTTTTCTCAGAAAAAATAGTAACAATGAGGGTATGTCTTCTTAAAAACTGAAGGAACCACCATGGTAGACGACCCAACATCAACACACATGTTCATTATGTGTGAGCACAAAAAGGTGAATTTGACATGCCATGAGAAACATTGTTTTGAAAATGAAAGAGTAGTAGTTCCTGATAAATGGGTTAGATTTCCACTTTCATCCGATACGTTTCTACGTACTTACGCAAGGAACACAATGCAAATTCCTTGGGCTTGCTTGGTCTGGCTCTGTAATGGCACAAGATACCTCCAGCATCCGGAGAGGAACATGAGCACCATGGCAACCAAAAGCCGTCTTTCCAGCCAAGATGACCTGGAGGAGCACCAAAGGTGCCAACAAAGCTGGCGGCATGGCTGGCTTGCATGGACCGAGAGATGGCTAGGCATGAAAACGGCCATCAAGTCCACTTAGGGCCCTCGGTATTCATGACCTGCAGGTTAAGAACGAGGCCCTACTTAGCAAATGGTTGTTTAAACTTTTTATTAAGAATGGTGTTTGACAAACCATGATGCGCAATAAGTATATAGGCCAAAAGGCAGTGTCTCAGGTATATTGAAACCTGGAGACTCACACTTTTGGGCCGGCCTAATGGAGGCAAAGAAACATCTCTTTCGCTTTGGGTCTTTCGCGATAAAGGACGGGTCGGAGATTCGTTTTTGGGAAGACATCTGGCTAGGCAATGCTAGCCTCCGATAACAATACCCAGTGTTATACAACATTGCACACGATAAAAATAATACTATTGCGTAAGTGCTCAGCTCATCCCCGCCAAATATTTCGTTCAGGCAGGATTTGATTGGCACTCGACTTATGTCATGGAATAATCTATTGTCCTGTCTGGATTCGATTATCCTGACACAAGGTCGTGATGTGTTTCGCTCGAACCTTACTACATCGGGGTCTTTCAAAATAGACTCTATGTATCGTGCACTCACGCATTTTGAGGTACCGGTGAGTAATAACAAAAAAATTGGAAAGCGAAGGTACCACTTAAAGTCAAAATATTCATGTAGTATCTCCGTAGGGGAGTTGTGCTAACAAAAGACAACCTCGCACGACACAACTGGTCGGGAAGTAAGAAGTGTTGTTTCTGTACTCATGATGAGACAGTCAAACACCTATTTTTTCACTGTAAGTTTGCGCGTTCTACGTGGTCAGCCATCCAAATAGCGTCAAATTTGTATCCGCCCACAAGTGTTACCAATATTTTTGGTCATTGGCTGGACGGTATTTCAAATAGGTACAAAACGCTAATAAGGGTGGGAGTGTATGCCTTACTATGATCGCTTTGACTATGTAGAAACGATGTTGTTTTTAATGACAAAAATGTTTCTCCTTTGCAGGTTATTTTTCGTTGTACGCACTCGCTTCATACGTAGTGTACGCTACAATGAGTGGAGTATCAACCGATGTTCAAGGCGGTGTGTACGCTGTTGGAGCAGGTGGTTACGGAGGTTTTTACCCAACATGGATGGCAACATTAATCTCCGGCTCGGTCCATCGTCTCTTTTGACATAGGCATAGTATCGGTTTATGGACTCTACTGTTGCCGAATTGTTGGTCTTTTATCTTTCTGTTTATCAGACTACTGGTGTTTGGTTGTGTGCATCGTAGCTATGCAGAGACCGGGTGATATTCCTAATGCTCTGTATCATTCTGATGCTACATTTTGAGATAATAAAAGCGTCTTTTATCAAAAAAAAAGTCCATTTAGGGCATGTACAATGACATGGATACAGATGCCTCATGAGAAAAGATAGTTTGAGGCAACTACATTGATTCTTTCTCTCAACGCAAGCTACTACTATTGGGCCTCATCAAAAAATAGAAAATAGAAACTTTAATATATATGCATCTTTACTTTTTACTTCAACTTTTTCAGCATTTTACATCGGACCATACATTCTCTCTTCAAGCACCCGCCTCTTGCAGAGGATCCCGCTTTCTTATCTGAACCTACTTTCTCTAACATCCGATCCTACATGGCATACAGGGCATCACCATGAGGCTATGCATTCGCCATGCCCTTACAAGTAGGCTAGCCAAAAGAGCAATCTGAGGACGTGCTAGATGCTACGCCATCGCAGTCTTGCCGTGGAGAAGAGGAATACTTGTATGCCAAAGGCCCAAAGCTTTCAATTATCACGCCATGGATCCCCCAATCTGCCTAAAGCTTTCCAACATCCTCCAAGCTGAGGGCATCTCCAAGGAAGTCCCGCAAAATACCAGTACATGTCTGGGCAAACACATTTGTTTACTTTTATAATTCAATGGAGACCGTAGTGGTATATGAAGCGGTCCGGACATCCATTTCCTGGTAAAGTGGAGACAAATGTGTGGGAGATATATTGAAGTCTAGACATCCACTCCACCAACCAAAAGCCTTCACATAATCTTCCTTTCTTTTCTCTCTCTTCACATGCATGGGCCCCCTCTCCTCTCAACCGGACATCACAGCACAAATAGCCCTCCACATACATGATCTCCACCTACTTTTTCTTCTTCCAACTGGATACTTTGTGATTATCATTGGATGTCTTACTTCGGTATCCTGTCCGCGGACCACGTCCGAACACAAAAACACATATATACCGGAGATATTTGCGGGTCGGTGTTGAATATTTATAGATACATTAACTCCTAAACTCTATCGCTCCAACAAACTAATTGGTAACCATGCAAAGAAAAAAAGAACTAAGTGGTAAAGATATTTTGTCTAATTATCTTTCAGTTAATTTGAGATTAACTTGGGTTTTCTTCTATTTGCTATTACTGTAATTTCTATAGGTGCATTTAAGATCCGTTTTGAGGCTAACAACTAAACCAAACTAGATGATACCCTGCACGTTGCTGCGGGAACTAATTGTAATATGTTCTGATGAAATTTGATCATTTGAAAATGAATATTTGATTTAATAATATGAAGACTAACCCATGGAATATATATGATTTATTGTATTTAGTTATTGATGTGGACCTTGCTTCCATGCATTGCGAGGTGGGTCTTTTCTATGCATGTTTCCATGCTGAAGTGGCATGTATGCATGTTCAGATCATTTGGTTAATGGGGATCATCTATTTAGTTATAAAAGAATCTTAGGAACCCAAATGGTCCCACTAGTAGAAAAATGGTCAAATATGAAGCACATAGTGCCAGTTTGAATTTGAGCCGGCACTAATGTGTACATTAGTGCCGGTTCGTGGCGGCGATCAATAGTACCGGTTCGTGGCTAACCTTTAGTACCGGTTCATGCCACGAACCGGTACTAAAGAGGCTGTGTCAGCCTGCGGTCAGGCTATGGCCCCACCATCACCATTTAGTGCCGGTTCGTACCACGAACCGGTACTAATGAGGTTATGGCAAGTTGTTTTTAGTCCCACCTCGCTCCTCTAACAAGCCTTTTACCACCTTAAATATGTTACTTCTCAAACTATCATAAGCACTAGGTCTTCATTGAACTCTATGTGTAGAATTTGTGGCTGCAATATGAGTCTTCATCGGTTTATAAATCGTTGAGGACTCATATTGACAATTCAGATTGTACACAAAAAGATCATTGATGATCAAAGTATTTTTGATGTATAAGATCATATTGACAATTCAGACTGTAAAGAAATATAAGATCATGATCTAAATGCTCTTATATTTTTTGTGTTCAGTATGCACTATTCAAAGCGACGCCATCAACTTTCAACCGTTTATGCCTTCATTTGCTATTTTTCATGCATTTAATGATTTGTTTTGAGAACTAAATGGCCTGGAAATTGAAAAGCACTACAAATGAACTCTGAAAAAGTTGAAACTTGGCATGGTATCATCATTTCACCCACATATCATGTTCAAAAAAGTAGAAAGGGTTACGGCAAAAACTGGATGCACTTCGTTTACAAACTGGACAATCTCTTTCGAAGTATTCGGGTTTCTGACGAAATTAAACTCATCTGTTACAAAGACATTTTATTTTTTTTAAACTTATTACAACTCCAGACTTTTTGTGCATTCAGTATGCACCATTCAAAGCGACGCCATCATCTTTCAACCATTTCTGCCTTCATTTGATTTTTTTTCATGCATTTAATGATTTGTTTTGAGCTAAATGACACTAAACTTTGTGCAGGCAGCGCACCACCTTTAGTACCGGTTGGTGGCTCCAACCGGTACTAAAGGGTGACCAGCACTACAGTTTCTTAGTAAGCTAGTTTTTAGTCCCACCTCGCCAAGAGAGAGGGACTAGGAGCGGTTTATAAGCCCTGAGTGCAGAGACGATGAAGAAGAGGCTAAATCCTCACGTTGCTTAGCTTCAAGCCTTGAGGAATATGGTAGACTGCACGGAGCTATGTGTAGTGCAGTTTACACTATTCCGAAAGGCTTGACGCTAATTAACGAGCATTGCACCTTTTTTTATTTTTAATAACTTATTACAACTCCGGACTTCTTCTGTTATGGCAAAAACTAGATGCAATTCGTGTACAAACTGAACAATCTCTTTCAAAGTATCAGGGCCGGTTTCAGACGAAAACTCATCTGTTACACCAAAGGCATGGTATATAAAAATAAATGAATAGAAGAAAATAAATAAAGCAGAAAAGAAAAAATAGCAGAAAAGAAAAAAAACTATAGTAGAAAAGAAAAAAAATATATAATAAAACTACTCAGAAATAACTAGAAGAAAATAAATATAACAGCAAAGGAAAAACTATACAAAAAACTACGCAGAAATAAATAGAAGAAAATAAAGGAGAAAAGAAAAAAACTATACAAAAAAATTAGGGCGCTGCCCAGTGGGCCTGCTAGGCCACGGGCTTGCAATTACAGGCCCTAAAGTCCCAGCAGGCTCACAGGGCAGCGCGCAAACTTTAAGCCCAGAAGCCTGCTATATAGAGGAGTTCAAAGAGGCAGTCGCGGTTGGGTTTATAAACCAGTGCGGCTGCCCTTCGTCCGGTGAGGTGGGACTAAACTTTGTGCACCGCGGGATGACAGTGCAAGGCCCTTTAGTACCGGTTGGTGGCTCCAACCGGTACTAAAGGTCGTGCCTTTAGTACCGGTTGGTGGCTCCAACCGGTACTAAAGGTCTTCGTTTCCCGCCACTTGGCCTGGCGAAAATAGGCCTTTAGTACCAGTTGGAGCCATCAACCAGTACTAAAGGCCCATCCTATATATATAGCACTTACGAAATTTTCAGTTTCATCCCCCACTTTTCGTCTCTCCAACCGCGCGCGCCGATCGATCCCGTCGTCGTCGTGTCGCCGCCCATCGTCCGTCGCCCGCCGCCCGCCGTCTGTCGTCGTCGCCCGTCGCCCTCGTCGTCGCTGCCCCGCACGCCGCCGCCGTCTGTCGTCGTCACCGCGGCGCCGCGCCCGGTACGTCTCCCCCGGCCGCCCCGTACGCCGGCCGACGCCCCTGCCCCGTACGCCGCCGCCCCCGCCCCCACCCCGTACGCCGCACGCCGCCCCCGCCCCGTACGCGCCGACGCCCACGCGGCGTACTGCATGCACATACGTACACACACACGTATACGAATACACGCAGTACACACACACATACACACACATACACACACATACATACACACACATACACATACACATTTTTTTACTAGTTAAATATTTAATATAACTAGTTTATTTTTAGTAAGAAAATAATCGAACTACTTTATTTAGGTATATATATGAGATTTGAACTAGTTGAATAATTAATATAACTAGTTTATTTTTAGTAAGAAAATAATCGAACTAGTTTATTTTGGTATATGAGATTTGAACTAGTTGAATAATTAATATAACTAGTTTATTTTTAGTAAGAAAATTTAGGTATCTGAGATTGTTGATCTAATTAAAATATTATTTGTTAATGAGTTTTTCTGTTTATTTTATTTTTTATCTATTTTTAGTTTATATAAATGTTAAATTAATGTCGAATGTTAGATGAATTAGAGAGAAAAGCTAAATATATAGTAATGTCAATTGTTAGAGATTAATATAGTAAGATATAGTAATGTCAAATTTTAGATGAATATATGTCTGAATTAGCTAGATATTATATAATGTTAGATAGTAATAAGTGTTTAATGTGTCACCTATATGAACATAGGAAATGTCATCTGACGACGAAAAAGATTTCATTATGTGCGAACACTGTGAAGACCAGCGCGGCCTGTGCGACAGAAATTTCCTTGTTGATGGTAGGCGCTTCAGCATCAAGCTGGATGAGACATTCAAAGTGGATACAGTAAGTCACAACGGCAATTATTATTTGAATGCAAAACTTATGCTTCATTTGCTTCAACTTATAATTCTAAAGCATGACTTATGCTTCATTTGCTTCAAGTTATAATTTTAAATTTTCACTATTTTACTAGCGCATCCCCTGCCATGCAAGAATTTTTGTCTTGGATAAGATAGGTTTTAGTGTTATAGATGATATGGAGGTAAAGAGAGTTTACTTGAAGACCGAGCATGGGTATACTTTCAACGTCAAATTATACAATGGAGACACATACACCCATTTTGAATGCAAAACTTGGCAAGCACTATGCAAGGCTTATGCATTTGAGCCTGATATGGTTATCACCTTTGATATTCGTCCGGAAGATGATATTGAAGGTAATAGAGACATCTGGTTCGATGTGCAAACGCCTCCAGTTCTACCATTATGTGAGTTTTTCTCAACCATGCATGCATATGTTTATGTCTTTGATATTGTTTATTCAAAAATAGTTGACAACTAATTTGTATTGTCAGCTTATTTTGGTTCAAGCAAACATGTCTGGCGCTTGGTAGACATGACCTACTACTACCCCGGGGCTGAACTAAACTGCGAGGAGATAAGTCATTATGTTTCATGGCTTGAGGATCTTCATACTGTCAAGACAAATTTTCTTCCTGAACTTAGAAATGTTAGTACTCAAAACGTGTGACCAATAGTGATCGTATTGAACTACGGTCACATCTATAATTGAAAGATGGTAAGATTTTTACTATTTGCCCTTAGTGCATCTTTTGCATACATTGTTTTTGAAGCTAAACTTTCATTGCTAAGTATATTAATTACTATGCGATGTTCTTCAACAGGGACTCCCGATGACAGTTGTGTCTCAGTGGATCGAGACAAAAGGTCGCATGTCAAAGGTTAGCTTACGACCAAGATTTCCTACATTGCACATGAGTGCATTCAGGATTTCTGAAAGCGATGAATGCTTAATAGTGAAAGATTGGAGCAAAATTGGGCAGCAAGGAGAAGCGCAACCCAAGATTAGGAGACAAATTCATCTGCATGCTCCAGTATGATGAATCAGGAGAGCTATACATGTTCTATGATATTCTACCTGAGAGGGAGCGGCAGGAGTGATTTAGCTAGTTCATGCTCTTAGTACTTGTCCTCTCTCATGTCTGTATTTTCCTGAACTTAATTAATCTCAAATAATGATTTGCTTGTGAACGCTTATAATATGATGACCATGTTGAACTCGATGATATCTTTGCTTCTGTTACAAGTGAATGTTTCTTCTTTAAGCTAGTGTTGGTGGTGATTAGATAGCGATAATGACTATGATGATTAAATAGTGATAATTAATGACGACTACGATGATTTTTAGCTAGCTAGTATATATATATATATATATATATATATATATATATATATATATATATATATATATATATATATATATATATATACTGTTGTTGGTGATGATATGATGCAAGAGTTTATTTATTTATTAATATGTGATGATGATGATGATGATGAGTTATTATATATATCATTTATGAAAGAAACCGCAAATTATCCATATCAAGTATAACAACTCATTATAACGTAAAACAATCCTAAATTAAATTGATAACACAAATTTAAAGGAAAAATAAATAATAAAACCAAAACCCACAAACATTTAGTACCGGTTGGTGTTATCAATCGGTACTAATGATCTACCGCACCCGTGGCCTGGCTCGTGCCACATGGTGGCACTTTAGCGCCGATTCGTGCTGAACCGGTACTAAAGGGGAGCCTTTAGTGCCCACACTTTAGTGCCGGTTACATAACCGACACTAAAAGGCCTTACGAACCGGTGCTATTGCCCGGTTCTGCACTAGTGGATGCCGCACCAGCAGGCGGCAGCTCGGTTCACCCTAGAACCCAGAGGAAGACGTCCAAGCTGTGCGTGAAGAAGGAAGTACGAGCATGTTGGAAATATGCCCTAGAGGCAATAATAAATAGGTTATTATTATATTTCCTTGTTCATGATAATCGTTTATTTCCATGCTAGAATTGTATTGATAGGAAACTCAGATACATGTGTGGATACATAGACAACACCATGTCCCTAGTAAGCCTCTAGTTGACTAGCTCGTTGATCAATAGATGGTTACGGTTTCCTGACCATGGACATTGGATGTCATTGATAACGGGATCACATCATTAGGAGAATGATGTGATGGACAAGACCCAATCCTAAGCCTAGCACAAGATCGTGTAGTTCGTATGCTAAAGCTTTTCTAATGTCAAGTATCATTTCCTTAGACCATGAGATTGTGCAACTCCCGCATACCGTAGGAATACTTTAGGTGTGCCAAACGTCACAACGTAACTGGGTGACTATAAAGGTGCACTACGGGTATCTCCGAAAGTGTCTGTTGGGTTGGCACGAATCGAGACTGGGATTTGTCACTCCGTGTGACGGAGAGGTATCTCTGGGCCCACTCGGTACGACATCATCATAATGTGCACAATGTGATCAAGGAGTTGATCACGTGATGATGTGTTACGGAACGAGTAAAGAGACTTGCCGATAACGATATTGAATAAGGTATCGGGATACCGACGATCGAATCTCGGGCAAGTACAATACCGAGACAAAGGGAATTGTATACGGGATTGATCGAATCCTCGACATCGTGGTTCATCCGATGAGATCATCGTGGAACATGTGGGAACCAACATGGGTATCTAGATCCCGCTGTTGGTTATTGACTGGAGAACGTCTCGGTCATGTCTGCATGGTTCCCGAACCCGTAGGGTCTACACACTTAAGGTTCGATGACGCTAGGGTTATAAAGGAAGTTTGTATGTGGTTACCGAATGTTGTTCGGAGTCCCGGATGAGATCCCAGACGTCACGAGGAGTTCCGGAATGGTCCGGAGGTAAAGATTTATATATGGGAAGTCTTATTTTGGTCGCCAGAAAAGTTTCGCACTTTATCGGTATTGTACCGGGAGTGCCGAAAGGGGTCCGGGGGTCCACCTGCCCCGGGGGGGCCACATGGGCTGTAGGGGGTGCGCCTTGGCCTATATGGGCCAAGGGCACCAGCCCCAAGAGGCCCATGCGCCAAGATATAAGAAAAGGGGGAGAGTCCTCAAAGGGGAAGGCACCTCCTAGGTGCCTTGGGGAGGATGGACTCCTCCCCCCCCTTGGCCGCACCCCTTCCTTGGAGGAAGGGGCAAGGCTGCGCCTCCCCCCTCTCCCTTGCCCCTATATATAGTGGAGGGGAGGGAGGGCAGCCACACCTGAAGCCCTGGCGCCTCCCTCCCTCCCGTGACACCTCCTCCTCTCCCGCAGGTGCTTGGCGAAGCCCTGCAGGATTGCCACGCTCCTCCACCACCACCACGCCGTTGTGCTGCTGCTGGATGGAGTCTTCCTCAACCTCTCCCTCTCCCCTTGCTGGATCAAGGCATGGGAGACGTCACCGGGCTGTACGTGTGTTGAACGCGGAGGTGCCGTCCGTTCGGCACTTGGTCATCGGTGATTTGGATCACGACGAGTACGACTCCATCAACCCCGTTCACTTGAACGCTTCCGCTTAGCGATCTACAAGGGTCTGTAGATGCACTCTTCTTCCCCTCGTTGCTGGTTTCTCCATAGATAGATCTTGGTGACACGTAGGAAAATTTTGAATTTCTGCTACGTTACCCAACAGAGCAGACCTGCTAGCTCAGAGCACACCATCCCGAGCACCACCGTCGTCCGCGGTTAAGCCACACCGAGGGGCTAGAGCTGTCGGCCACAGTCGCAACAACAAGGGTAACAACGATGAACCACCAAAGAAAAGGCAGTGAAGTGTCGAGTCAAGCTGCCACCCGCCATCACCATACCCACAACCCGACTCTCTCGCCGCTCCTGCGATCCCCGGACTGCGCCTCCAAGAAGGAACGTGACATGGATGTGTCGCCGCCGCCCGAATAATGGGACCTAGGCTTTCACCTAGCAGGGGACGGAAGGAGGGGGAGAAGGATCCTCACCACAGCCTCCAGGGAGGGTATGGCGCCCAGGGCGTCGCCCATGGTGTGGCTGCGCCGGCCAGGGGTTTCCCCCGGATCCAACCGCCCTCGAAAAGATCTGCACTGCCGGCGCCCGGGAAGAATGAACTAAGCCACTGGGACCCAGATTCGGCGATGGACGGAGCAGATCGGGGCGGAGAGGATCAGATGCATCTGGCGGCGGCAACCGCACGGGGAAGGCCGCACACCAGCGACCGTGGACCGACGCCTTATCGTCCTAGAAATGAATAGAGAAAAAACTACTCAGAAATAGATAGAAGAAAAAATAAAGCAGAAAAGAAAAAAAAATATTTGCTATTTTTCATTCGTTTACTGATTTGTTTAGAGAGCCAAATGACCGTAAAATTGAAAATCACTACAAAATGAACTTTGAAAATGTTGAATTTTGGCAAACTAGATGAAAAACTACTCACAAATAAATAGAAGAAAATAAATATAACAGAAAAGAAAAAACTATACAAAAAACTACGCAGAAATAAATAGAAGAAAATAAAGCAGAAAAGAAAAAACTATAAAAAAATTGGGGCGCTGCCCTGTGGACCTGCTAGGCCACGGGCGTGCAATTACAGGCCCTAAAGGCCCAGCAGACTCATAGGGCAGCGTGCAGAAGTTAGGCCCACAAGCCTGCTATATAGAGGAGTTCAAAGAGGCAGCCGCGGCTGGGTTTATAAACCCGTGTGGCCGCCCTTCGTTCGGCGAGGTGGGAATAAACTTTGTGCACCGCGGGGTGGCAGCGCAAGGCCTTTAGTACCGATTGGTGGCTCCAACCTGTACTGAAGGTGGTGCCTTTAGTACTGGTTGGTGGCTCTAACCGGTACTAAAGGCCTTCGTTTCCCGCCGCTTGGCCTGGCGAAAATAGGCCTTTAGTACCGGTTGGAGCCACCAACTGGTACTAAAGGCCCATCCTATATATATAGCACTTACGAAAATTTCAGTTACATCTCCCCACTTCGTCTCCAACCTCTTGCGAGACATGGCCGCGCACCGCTCGATCCCGTCGTCGCCGCCCGTCGCCCGTCGTCCGTCGTCGTCGTCGCTGTCCCCGCCGCCGCCCGTCGTCGTCGTCTTCTCGCGCAGCCGCCCCGAACGCCGCCGCCGTCCGTCGTCGTCGCCGCGGCCCCGTACGTCTCTCTCTCGCACCCGCGCCGCGCGCACCCGTATGTACACCGCCGCCCCCGCCCCGTACGCCGGCGCCCCCGCTCGTACGTACGGGGCGGCGGCGTACGGGGCGGCACTGCAGTATAGACACATATACACACACATACACACATACACACACATACACACACACACACATTTTTTTACTTATTTTTTGTTTTCTGTTTTTTAGAACAGTTAATTAGATGATCGAATGTTAGATTATGTCGAATGTTAGATGAATTAGATAGAAAAGTTAAATATATATTAATGCCAATTGTTAGAGATGAATATAGCTAGATATTAACTAGGTATATGAGATTTGAACTAGTTGAATAATTAATATAACTAGTTTATTTGAAGTAAGAAAATTGTCGAACTAGTTTATTTAGGTATATGAGATTTGAACTAGTTGAATAATTAATATAACTAATTATTTTTTGTAAGAAATTTAGGTATCTGAGATTTGATGATCTAATTAAAATATTATTTGCTAATGAGTTTTTCTGTTTATTTAATTTTTTATATATTTTTAGCTTATATAAATGTTAGATTAATGTTGAATGTTAGATGAATTAGATAGAAAAGTTAAATATATAGTAATGTCAATTGTTAGAGATTAATATAGTTAGATATATTAATGTCAAATGTTAGATGAATATATATTTGAATTGACTAGATATTAATTAATGTTAGATAGTAATAAGTGTTTAATGTTTCACCTATATGAACATAGGAAATGTCATCTGACGACGTAAAAGATTTTATTATGTGCGAACACTGTGAAGACCAGCGCGACCTGTGCGACATAAATTTCCTTGTTGATGGTAGGCGCTTCAGCATCAAGCTGGATGAGACATTCGAAGTGGATACAGTAAGTCACAACGGCAATTATTATTTGAATGCAAAACTTATGCTTCGTTTGCTTTAACTTATAATTTTAAAGCATGACTTATGCTTCATTTGCTTCAACTTATAATTTTAAATTTTCACTATTCTAGTAGCGCATCCCCTGTCATGCAAGATTTTTTGTCTTTGATAAGATAGGTTTTAGTGCTATAGATGATATGGAGGTAAAGAGAGTTTACTTGAAGACCGAGCATGGGTATACTTTGCACGTCAAATTATATAATGGAGACACATACACCCATTTTGAATGCAAAACTTGGCAAGCACTATGCAAAGCTTATGCATTTGAGCCTGATATGCTTATCACCTTTGATATTCGTTCGGAAAATGATATTGAAGGTAATATAGACATCTGGGTCGATGTGCAAACGCCTCCAGTTCTACCATTATGTGAGTTTTTTCTCAACCATGCATGCATATGTTTATGTCTTTGATACAGTTTATTCAAAAATAGTTGACAACTAATTTGTATTGTCAGCTTATTTCGGTTCAAGCAAACATGTCCGGCGCTTGGTAGACAGGACCTACTACTGCCCTGGGGCTCAACTAAACTGCGAGGAGATAAGTCATTATGTTTCATGGCTTGAGGATCTTCATACTGTCAAGACAAATTTTCTTCCTGAACTTAAAAATGTTAGTACTCAAAACGTGCGACCAATAGTGATCGTATTGAACTACGGTCACATCTATAATCGAAAGATGGTAAGATGTTTACTATTTGTCCTTAGTGCATCTTTTGCATACATTATTTTTGAAGCTAAACTTTCATTGCTAAGTATATTAATTACTATACGATGTTCTTCAACAGCGACTCCCGATGACAGTTGTGCCATAGTGGATCGAGACAAAAGGTCGCATGTCAATGGTTAGCTTACGACCAAGATTTCCTACATTGCACATGAGTGCATTCAGGATTTCTGAAAGCGAAGAATGCTAAATAGTGAAAGATTGGAGCAAAATTATTAACGATCACAGAGAAGTACTAGGGGGGCGCAAGGAGAAGCGCAACCCAAAATTAGGAGACAGATTTATCTGCATGCTCCAGTATGATGAATCAGGAGAGCTATACATGTTCTATGCTATTCTACCTGAGAGGGAGCACCAGGAGTGATTTAGCTAGTTCATGCTCTTAGTACTTGTCCTCTCTCATGTCCGTATTGTCCTGAACTTAATTAATCTCAAATAGTGATTTGCTTGTGAACGTTTATAATATCATGACCATGTTGAACTCGATGATATCTTTGCTTCTGTTACAAGTGAATGCTTCTTCTTTAAGCTAGCTAATGTTGGTGATGATTAGATAGCGGTAATGACTATGATGATTAAATAGTGGTAATTAATGACGACTACGATGATTTTTAGCTAGCTAGTATATATATATATATATATATACTGTTGTTGGTGATGATATGATGCAAGAGTTTATTTATTCATTAATATGTGATGATGATGATGAGTTATTATATATATCATTTATGAAAGAAACCGCGAATTAGTTTGAACTGGACGGATCCTAGCTAAGTGATCAAGTATATATATATATATATATATATATATATATATATATATATATATATATATATATATATATATATATATATATATATATATATATATGGCATATCCATATCCATATCAAGTATAACAACTCATTATAACGTAAAACAATCCTAAATTAAATTGATAACACAAATTTAAATGAAAAATAAAAAATAAAACAAAAACCCACAAACATTTAGTACCGGTTGGTGTTACCAACAGGTACTAAAGGGCTCCCGGCCCCCGAAGCTGGCTCGTGCCACGTGGTTGCCCTCTAGCATCGGTTCGTGCTGAACCGGTACTAAAGGGGGGGGCTTTAGTGCCCACACTTTAGTGCCGGTTACGGAACCGGCACTAAAGGGCCTTACGAACCGGTGCTATTGCCCGGTTCTGCACTGATCCAAGTCACATATTAAGGATAATCATCAACATATTAATAAAATAGAAGATACCCAGCGTGTTGCGCCGGAAATCCTCGGTACTTCTGTAGATTTATGAGTTGAGAAACACACAAAAGTTCGCCGCTACAACAAAAAGGAAAGAAAGTTTTGCATGCATAGTTTAGTAATGAAATATATTTAGTTTTCATTAATTCTTAATATTTTATGGGCCACGAATAAATCATCAAGAGACAAAAAAGGGATGGTAATGTGCATACATAAGTTTTAATAGATTATCTATGACAATTAATTTGATCAAAATAAATAAATATAAGATGTGAAAGGATAGATAAATCACATCATAAATATGATGTGAGGCGAGGAAACGAAGAATCGATGGAGCATGCAGTTTCAATTGTGATCATGTGGTAAGCTTGCATGGGAAGGAAGGATAGTTAGTCGGGATCAATCCGACAATTATATTGTAGGATATGGGGTCGTGTCCTGACATAAAAAAATGAGATGTCTTCACGTATCACTACATTGTGGGATGTTAGCTCCCCAAAAAGATTGACTAAATGACGCGTACAAATAAAGAGAGTCATAGGCTTTTATGCACATAATCAGCAGGTACGAACAGTCTCACCTTGTTGTCTTTCTTTCGGGACCATTTTATTCTGGTGTAAAACAAAGGATGATCAAATCAAAATAACACACACTGGGCACATCAATAAAGGAACAAAAATCATGAAGGGTATAAATCAGCCTCACCTTGTCTCTCTTTTTCTTTCTGGCCCTTTTTATCCTGTTGTAAAGAAAAGGTGAACTACAGTATATTATTCCAAATCAAAAGAACACACGTTGGGCACATAAGTAAAGAAGCAAACACTGTCTAGGGAAACCAAAATGAGCTGATATCTGCATAAATATGACATTAGACATTAGATCGTATTAGAGGTAACAGGATTTATCAATTTTACCAGTCAATAACCCAATGGTAAGCTACCAGGCATGACCGGATCACTGGAATCATAAAAAATACTGTGGGAAACTACAGAATATCATGTTTTGCGAAGGAAACGGTCTATACCATCAGACCGGATATATGTGTGCTAATAATAGTGCAGATTTACTTTTTCAGATGAGACCACGAAAGACTAAATTAGCAACAGATAAGGAGAATTAGTTATTGAACATCACTCTTTTGTTGCTAACCTTTGCTGCGGGAAGAAAGAGAGATTGATTTGGATTACTGAATAAGACTATATGATGGAACATAGAAACGCCTTAAAACCTTCAACCTGGTAGTTGACGGCTGCCTTGTGGACGCACCTGCAAGCATATGGGGCAACAAAAACAGACTAAAAGACGGATCAGATAAACAGCCACTGGATATACAGCTCAAGAGTTCGGAAGGGAGGTTTCATGGTACAGGTCCAAACGGGGCAAATTTCTCGATGGAAAAGGTCTCATCCTACCAAAAAATTGAAGGCAAGCCAACAAAATATTTACAAAATTGGGGGAAGAGAAACGCATGAGCTGGAAGAGGTTACTGCTCCTCCCGTGACCACCAAGTAGTGCAGTACGGCAATATTCCAACAAAGATTTGGGACCATGCAAATATAGGCCTAATCAGCGGCACACTCTATCAACACAAACCTAACATGGGGGCTTTAAGAGTGAGTGGGGAGGAAGTAAGATTACCTGAGGGGATTAGGGTGGGGAAGATGATGAGGTTGACAGGAAGCCGCTAGGACTGTGTCGATGTTCTCGGGAATCAGGGCGTAGGCCTGGCGGCGGGAACCGGCTCCTCTGTCGCCTGGCGGCGGTGCCTTACGTGGTCTCTGTCCGTGTAATAGTAGACGACGTCATTACCAGCGAAGCTATGACCACTGTCCATAGAATTGGCAACCTGTAGATGATTCGCCAACATAAATCTAACCAGGATGCTGGTGGCTCACGATCTGTGTTGTGGAGGTCGAAGGGGAGCAGAAAAAATAATGATGGAGGGGATGGGAGCCTGGGAGGGAAGGGGTCATGACTCATGAGTGCGTGTCAAATTGAAAGGTCGTGAAGGGGAAGAGTGTAGGTATCGGTTGGAACAAAAATAAGCTTAACGAAAAAAATCTTCCAGACTTTTTTGGTTGGTCTGTTGGAAAAAAAATACGTAGTTCAAAACCGCACTTCCAAGTCTTCTGTGAGACTTATCTACAGGAGGAACCTACAGTTGAACTGTTTAGGAATTTCTTTCACTTAAACCGTCGCACAGAGTTCACGGATGGACCCAATACAAAATTGGGCGGAATGACGGTTCAGAAAAGGAAGGAAGTTACTTTCCCTCATCCCAAGCTCCACAGTCACCCCAAAGAGTGGACCAGACTTGGTTTTACTGCAAAGATACATCTCCAACTGATGAGAACCCCTTGCCGGATTACCGCCCTCACCGCCTTAGCAACACACATCCTTTTCCTCAGAGGTTGACTGCAAAGGAAAGGGCCAACTATGCCCCACAACTGTCAAAACTTAGAGCCTTCATGGCAAACGGGTTAACAGGTGTTGACTTGGCTCGTTGTTGGATAAGCTGGAGTATTCTGCCCTTAAGTCGGCGCCCCAGTTTATGTTGGAAATATGCCCTAGAGGCAATAATAAATTGATTATTGTTATATTTCCTTGTTCATGATAATCGTTTGTTATCCATGCTAGAATTGTATTGATAGGAAACTCAGATACATGTGTGGATACATGGACAACACCATGTCCCTAGTAAGCCTCTAGTTGACTAGCTCGTTGATCAATAGATGGTTACGGTTTCCTGACCATGGACATTGGATGTCATTGATAACGGGATCACATCATTAGACGAATGATGTGATGGACAAGACCCAATCCTAAGCCTAGCACAAAGATCGTGTAGTTCGTATGCTAAAGCTTTTCTAATGTCAAGTATCATTTCCTTAGACCATGAGATTGTGCAACTCCCGGATACCGTAGGAATGCTTTGGGTGTGCCAAACGTCACAACGTAACTGGGTGGCTATAAAGGTACACTACAGGTATCTCCGAAAGTGTCTGTTGGGTTGGCACGAATCGAGACTGGGATTTCTCGCTCCGTGTAAACGGAGAGGTATCTCTGGGCCCACTCGGTAGGACATCATCAGAATGTGCACAATGTGATCAAGGAGTTGATCACGGGATGATGTGTTGCGGAACGAGTAAAGAGACTTGCCGGTAACGAGATAGAACAAGGTATCGAGATGCCGACGATCGAATCTCGGGCAAGTACTATACCGCTAGACAAAGGGAATTGTATACGGGATTGATCGAATCCTCGACATCGTGGTTCATCCGATGAGATCATCGTGGAACATGTGGGAACCAACATGGGTATCCAGATCCCGCTGTTGGTTATTGACAGGAGAACGTCTCGGTCATGTCTGCATGGTTCCCGAACCCGTAGGGTCTACACACTTAAGGTTCGATGACGCTAGGGTTATAAAGGAAGTTTGTATGTGGTTACCGAATGTTGTTCGGAGTCCCGGATGAGATCCCGAACGTCACGAGGAGTTCCGGAATGGTCCGGAGGTAAATATTTATATATATGAAGTATGGTTTTGGCCACCCGAAGTGTTCTGGGCGTCACCGGTAGTGTACCGGGACCACCGGAGGGGTCCGGGGGTCCGCCGGGAGGGGCCACTAGCCCCGGAGGCCTACATGGGCCAATAGTGGGAAGGGACCAGCCCCTAGGTGGGCTGGGGCGCCTCCCACCATGGCCCAAGGCGCCTCCAAGAGGGGAGGGGGCAAACCCTAGGGTAGATGGGCCCTAAGGCCCACCCCAGGTGCGCCTTCCCCTTCTCCCCCTTGTGGCCGCCACCCCAGATGGGATCTGGGGCTGCCGCCACCCCTGGGGAGGGAACCCTAGGTGGGGGCACAACCCCTCCCCTCCCCCTATATATACTTGAGGTTTGGGCTGTGTTGGAAATATGCCCTAGAGGCAATAATAAAAGCATTATTATTATATTTCCTTATTCATGATAATTGTCTTTATTCATGCTATAATTGTGTTATCCGGAAATCGTAATACATGTGTGAATAACAGACAACAATATGTCCCTAGTGAGCCTCTAGTTGACTAGCTCGTTGATCGACAGATAGTCATGGTTTCCTGACTATGGACATTGGATGTCATCGATAACGGGATCACATCATTAGGAGAATGATGTGATGGACAAGACCCAATCCTAAACATAGCATAAGATCGCATAGTTCGTTTGCTAGAGTTTTCCAATGTCAAGTATCCTTTCCTTAGACCATGAGATCATGTAACTCCCGGATACCGTAGGAGTGCTTTGGGTGTGCCAAACGTCACAGCGTAACTAGGTGACTATAAAGGTATACTACGGGTATCTCTGAAAGTGTCTGTTGGGTTGACATGGATCGAGACTGGGATTTGTCACTCCGCTTGACGGAGAGGTATCACCGGGCCCTCTCGGTATGCATCATCATAATGAGCTCAATGTGATCAAAGTGTTTGATCACGGGATCATGCATTATGGTACGAGAAAAGTGACTTGCCGGTAACAAAATTGAACGAGGTACTGGGATACCGACGATCGAATCTCAGGCAAGTAAAATACCGATTGACAAAGGGAATCGCATACGGGATTAATTGAATCCTCGACATCGTGGTTCATCCGATGAGATCATCGTGGAGCATGTGGGAGCCAACATGGGTATCCAGATCCCTCTGTTGGTTATTGCCCGAGAGCCATCTCGGTCATGTCTGCATGTCTCTCGAACCCGTAGGGTCTACACACTTAAGGTTCGGTGACGCTAGGGTTGTGAAGATATGTATATGCAGTAACCCGAATGTTGTTCGGAGTCCCGGATGAGATCCCGGACGTCACGAGGAGTTCCGGAATGGTCCGGAGGTAAAGAATTATATATAGGAAGTGCTGTTTCGGCCATCGGGACAAGTTTCGAGGTTATCGGTATTGTACCGGGACCACCGAAGGGGTCCCGGGGGTCCACCAGGTGGGGCCACCTGCCCTGGTGGGCCACATGGGCCTTAGGGGGTGCGCCTTGGCCTGCTTGGGCCAAGGGGAACCAGCCCCAAAGGGCCCATGCGCCTAGGGTTCCATCTAGGAGGAGTCCTACTGGTGGAAGGCACCTCCTAGATGGCTTGGGGGGGAGGGAAACCTCCCTGGCCGCCGCCCCCCCTTGGGAGATTAGATCTCCCAGGGCCGGCGCCCCCCCAAGAGTCCTATATAAAGGGGGGGAGGGGAGGGGGGCTGCGCACCCATAAGCCCTGGCGCCTCCCTCCTCCCTGCAACACCTCCTCCTCCTCCCGTAGTTGCTTAGCAAAGCCCTGTCGGAATTCTGCTGCATCCACCACCACGCCGTCGTGCTGCTGGATCTTCATCAACCTCTCCTTCCCCCTTGATGGATCAAGAAGAAGGAGACGTCACGCTGACCGTACGTGTGTTGAACGCGGAGGTGCCGTGCTTTCGGTGCTAGGATCTCCGGTGATTTGGATCACGGTGTGTACGACTACATCATCCCCGTTCGTTGAACGCTTCCGCTCGCGATCTACAAAGTGGTATGTAGATGCTATCTAATCTGAATACTCGTTGCTAGATGAACTCATAGATGGATCTTGGTGAAACCGTAGGAAAAATTTTAATTTTCTGCAACGTTCCCCAACAGTGGCATCATGAGCTAGGTCTATGTGTAGTTCTCTATTGCACGAGTAGAACACAAAGTAGTTGTGGGCGTCGAATTGTCAATTCTTCTTGCCGTTACTAGTCAATCTTGATTCAGCGGTATTGTGGGATGAAGCGGCCCGGACCAACCTTACACGTACGCTTACGTGAGACCGGTTCCACCGACTGACATGCACTAGTTGCATAAGGTGGCTGGCGGGTGTCTGTCTCTCCCACTTTAGTTGGATCGGATTCGATGAACAGGGTCCTTATGAAGGGTAAATAGAGATTGACAATTCACGTTGTGGTTATTACGTAGGTAAGAAAACGTTCTTGCTAGCAACCTATAACAGCCACGTAAAACTTGCAACAACAATTAGAGGACGTCTAACTTGTTTTTGCAGCAAGTGCTTTGTGATATGATATGGCCAAAGTTGTGATGAATGATGAATGATCTATATGTGATGTATGAGATGTTCATGCTATTGTAATAGGAATCACGACTTGCATGTCGATGAGTATGACAACCGGCAGGAGCCATAGGAGTTGTCTTTATTTTTTGTATGACCTGCGTGTCATTGAGAATCGCCATGTAAATTACTTTACTTTATTGCTAAACGCGTTAGCCATAATAGTAGAAGTAATAGTTGGCGAGCAACTTCATGGAGACACGATGATGAAGATCATGATGATGAAGATCATGGTGTCAAGCCGGTGACAAGATGATCATGGAGCCCCAAGATGGAGATCGAAGGAGCTATGTGATATTGGCCATATCATGTCACGTTTATTATTTGATTGCATGTGATGTTTATCATGTTTTGCATCTTGTTTACTTAGAACGACGGTAGTAAATAAGATGATCCCTCATAATAATTTCAAGAAAGTGTTCTCCCTGACTGTGCACCGTTGCGACAGTTCGTTGTTTCGAAGCACCACGTGATGATCGGGTGTGATAGATTCTAACGTTCACATACAACGGGTGTAAGACAGATTTACACACGCGAAACACTTAGGTTGACTTGACGAGCCTAGCATGTACAGACATGGCCTCGGAACACAGAAGACCGAAAGGTCGAGCATGAGTCGTATAGAAGATACGATCAACATGAAGATGTTCACCGATGTTGACTAGTCCGTCTCACGTGATGATCGGACACGGCCTAGTTGACTCGGATCATGTAATACTTAGATGACTAGAAGAGGGATGTCTATCTAAGTGGGAGTTCATTAAATAATTTGATTAAATGAACTTTATTATCATGAACTTAGTCTAAATATTTACAATATGTCTTGTAGATCAAATGGCCAACGTAGTCCTCAACTTCAACGCGTTCCTACAGAAAACCAAGCTGAAAGACAATGGTAGCAACTATACGGACTGGGTCCGGAACCTGAGGATCATCCTCATAGCTGCCAAGAAAGATTATGTCCTAAGAGCACCGTTGGGTGACGCACCTATTCTCCCTGCAGAACAAGACGTTATGAACGCTTGGCAGTCACGCTGCGATGATTACTCCCTCGTTCAGTGCGGCATGCTTTACAGCTTAGAGCCGGGGCTCCAAAAGCGTTTTGAGAGACATGGAGCATATGAGATGTTCGAAGAGCTGAAAATGGTTTTCCAAGCTCATGCCCGGGTCGAGAGATATGAAGTCTCCGATAAATTCTTTAGCTGTAAGATGGAGGAAAATGGCTCTGTCAGTGAGCACATACTCAAAATGTCTGGGTTGCACAACCGCTTGACTCAACTGGAAGTTAATCTCCCGGATGAAGCGGTCATTGACAGAATCCTCCAGTCGCTTCCACCTAGCTACAAGAGCTTTGTGATGAACTAAAATATGCAGGGGATGGTAAAGACCATTCCTGAGGTATATGCTATGCTGAAATCAGCAGAGGTAGAAATCAAGAAGGAGCATCAAGTGTTGATGGTGAATAAAACCACTAAGTTCAAGAAGGGCAAGGGTAAAAAGAACTTCAAGAAGGACGGCAAGGAAGTTGCCGCGCCCGGTAAGCAAGTTGCCGGGAAGAAGCCAAAGCATGGACCCAAGCCCGAGACTGAGTGTTTTTATTGCAAGGAAAGTGGTCACTGGAAGCGGAACTGCCCCAAATACTTAGCGGACAAGAAGGCCGGCAAAACCAAAGGTATATGTGATATACATGTAATTGATGTGTACCTTACCAGTACTCGTAGTAGCTCTTGGGTATTTGATACCAGTGCAGTTGCTCACATTTGTAACTCAAAGCAGGAGCTGCGGAATAAACGGAGACTGGCGAAGGACGAGGTGACGATGCGCGTCGGGAATGGTTCCAAGGTCGATGTGATCGCCGTCGGCACGCTGCCTCTGCATTTACCTACGGGATTAGTTTTAAACCTCAATAATTGTTATTTAGTGCCAAGTTTGAGCATGAACATTGTATCTGGATCTCGTTTAATTCGAGATGGCTACTCATTTAAATCCGAGAATAATGGTTGTTCTATTTATATGAGAGATATGTTTTATGGTCATGCTCCGATGGTTAATGGTTTATTCTTAATAAATCTCGTACGTGATGATACACATATTCATAGTGTGAATACCAAAAGAGTTAAAGTTGATAACAATAGTTCCACATATTTGTGGCACTGCCGCCTTGGTCACATAGGTGTCAAACGCATGAAGAAGCTCCATGCAGATGGACTTTTAGAGTCTCTTGATTATGAATCATTTGACACGTGCGAACCATGCCTCATGGGTAAAATGACCAAGACTCCGTTCTCAGGAACAATGGAGCGAGCAACCAACTTATTGGAAATCATACATACCGATGTGTGCGGTCCAATGAGTGTTGAGGCTCGCGGTGGCTATCGTTATGTTCTCACCCTCACTGATGACTTGAGTAGATATGGGTATGTCTACTTAATGAAACACAAGTCTGAGACCTTTGAAAAGTTCAAAGTATTTTAGAGTGAGGTTGAAAATCAACGTGAGAGAAAGATCAAGTTTCTACGATCAGATCGTGGAGGAGAATACTTGAGTCACGAATTTGGCACACACTTAAGAAAATGTGGAATAGTTTCACAACTCACGCCGCCTGGAACACCTCAGCGTAATGGTGTGTCCGAACGTCGTAATCGCACTCTATTAGATATGGTGCGATCTATGATGTCTCTTACCGATTTACCGCTATCTTTTTGGGGCTATGCTTTAGAGACTGCTGCATTCACTTTAAATAGGGCTCCGTCGAAATCCGTTGAGACAACACCGTATGAATTATGGTTTGGGAAGAAACCTAAGCTGTCGTTTCTAAAAGTTTGGGGATGCGATGCTTATGCCAAGAAACTTCAACCTGAAGAAAAATGCGTCTTCATAGGATACCCTAAAGAAACTGTTGGGTATACCTTCTACCTCAGATCCGAAGGCAAGATCTTTGTTGCCAAGAATGGATCCTTTCTGGAGAAAGAGTTTCTCTCGAAAGAAGTAAGTGGGAGGAAAGTAGAACTTGATGAAGTGTTACCTCTTGAACCAGAAAATGGCGAAACTCAAGAAAACGTTTCTGAGGTGCCTGCACCGACCAGAGAGGAAATTAATGATGATGATCAAAATACTTCTGATCAAGCTCCTACTGAAATTCGAAGGTCCACAAGGACACGTTCCGCACCAGAGTGGTACGGGAACCCTGTCTTGGAAATCATGTTGTTAGACAACGGTGAACCTTCGAACTATGAGGAAGCAATGGCGGGCCCGGATTCCGACAAATGGCTTGAAGCCATGAAATCCGAGATAGGATCCATGTATGAAAACGAAGTATGGACTTTGACTGACTTGCCCGTTGAACAGCGAGCGATAGAAAATAAATGGATCTTTAAGAAGAAGACAGACGCGGATGGTAATGTGACCATCTATAAAGCTCGGCTTGTCGCTAAGGGTTATTGACAAGTTCAAGGGGTTGACTACGATGAGACTTTCTCACCGGTAGCGAAGCTGAAGTCCGTCCGAATCATGTTAGCAATTGCCGCATTCTATGATTATGAAATATGGCAAATGGACGTCAAAACGGCATTCCTTAATGGTTTCCTTAAGGAAGAATTGTATATGATGCAGCCGGAAGGTTTTGTCGATCCTAAAAATGCTGACAAGGTGTGCAAGCTCCAACGCTCGATTTATGGGCTGGTGCAAGTATCTCGGAGTTGGAACATTCGCTTTGATGAGATGATCAAAGCGTTTGGGTATACACAGTCTTATGGAGAAGCCTGTGTTTACAAGAAAGTGAGTGGGAGCTCTGTAGCATTTCTCATATTATATGTAGACGACATACTTTTGATGGGAAATGATATAGAACTCTTGGACAGCATTAAGGCCTACTTGAATAAAAGTTTTTCAATGAAGGACCTTGGAGAAGCTGCTTATATATTAGGCATCAAGATCTATAGAGATAGATCGAGACGCCTCATAGGTCTTTCACAAAGCACATACCTTGATAAGATATTGAAGAAATTCAATATGGATCAATCTAAGAAAGGGTTCTTACCTGTGTTACAAGGTGTGAAATTGAGCTCAGCTCAATGTCCGACCACGGCAGAAGATATAGAAGAGATGAGCGTCATCCCCTATGCCTCAGCCATAGGTTCTATTATGTATGCCATGCTGTGTACCAGACCTGATGTAAACCTTGCCGTAAGTTTGGTAGGTAGGTACCAAAGTAATCCCGGCAAGGAACACTGGACAGCGGTCAAGAATATCCTGAAGTACCTGAAAAGGACCAAGGAAATGTTTCTCGTTTATGGAGGTGACGAAGAGCTCGTTGTAAAAGGTTACGTCGACGCTAGCTTCGACACAGATCTGGATGACTCTAAGTCACAAACCGGATACGTGTATATTTTGAATGGTGGGGCAGTAAGCTGGTGCAGTTGCAAGCAAAGCGTCGTGGCGGGATCTACATGTGAAGCGGAGTACATGGCAGCCTCGGAGGCAGCACATGAAGCAATTTGGGTGAAGGAGTTCATCACCGACCTCGGAGTCATACCCAATGCGTCGGGGCCAATCAAGCTCTTCTGTGACAACACTGGAGCTATTGCACTTGCAAAGGAGCCCAGGTTTCCCAAGAAGACTAGGCACATCAAGCGTCGCTTCAACTCCATTCGTGAAAATGTTCAAGATGGAGACATAGAAATTTGTAAAGTGCACACGGATCTGAATGTCGCAGATCCGTTGACTAAACCTCTCCCTAAGGCAAAACATGATCAGCACCAGAACTCTATGGGTGTTCGATTCATCACAATGTAACTAGATTATTGACTCTAGTGCAAGTGGGAGACTGTTGGAAATATGCCCTAGAGGCAATAATAAAAGCATTATTATTATATTTCCTTATTCATGATAATTGTCTTTATTCGTGCTATAATTGTGTTATCCGGAAATCGTAATACATGTGTGAATAACAGACAACAATATGTCCCTAGTGAGCCTCTAGTTGACTAGCTCGTTGATCGACAGATAGTCATGGTTTCCTGACTATGGACATTGGATGTCATCGATAACGGGATCAGATCATTAGGAGAATGATGTGATGGACAAGACCCAATCATAAACATAGCATAAGATCGCATAGTTCGTTTGCTAGAGTTTTCCAATGTCAAGTATCCTTTCCTTAGACCATGAGATCATGTAACTCCCGGATACCGTAGGAGTGCTTTGGGTGTGCCAAACGTCACAGCGTAACTGCGTGACTATAAAGGTATACTACGGGTATCTCTGAAAGTGTCTGTTGGGTTGACATGGATCGAGACTGGGATTTGTCACTCCGCTTGACGGAGAGGTATCACCGGGCCCTCTCGGTAATGCATCATCATAATGAGCTCAATGTGATCAAAGTGTTTGATCACGGGATCATGCATTACGGTACGAGAAAAGTGACTTGCCGGTAACGAGATTGAACGAGGTACTGGGATACCGACAATCGAATCTTGGGCAAGTAAAATACCGATTGACAAAGGGAATCGCATACGGGATTAATTGAATCCTCGACATCGTGGTTCATCCGATGAGATCATCGTGGAGCATGTGGGAGCCAACATGGGTATCCAGATCCCGCTGTTGGTTATTGCCCGAGAGCCATCTCGGTCATGTCTGCATGTCTCCCGAACCCGTAGGGTCTACACACTTAAGGTTCGGTGACGCTAGGGTTGTGAAGATATGTATATGCAGTAACCCGAATGTTGTTCGGAGTCCCGGATGAGATCCCGGACGTCACGAGGAGTTCTGGAATGGTCCGGAGGTAAAGAATTATATATAGGAAGTGCTGTTTCGGCCATCGGGACAAGTTTCGGGGTTATCGGTATTGTACCGGGACCACCGAAGGGGTCCCGGGGGTCCACCAGGTGGGGCCACCTGCCCTGGTGGGCCACATGGGCCTTAGGGGGTGCGCCTTGGCCTGCTTGGGCCAAGGGGAACCAGCCCCAAAGGGCCCATGCGCCTAGGGTTCCATCTAGGAGGAGTCCTAGTGGTGGAAGGCACCTCCTAGATGGCTTGGGGGGGGAGGGAAACCTCCCTGGCCGCCCCCCCCCTTGGGAGATTAGATCTCCCAGGGCCGGCGCCCCCCCAAGAGGCCTATATAAAGGGGGGGAGGGGAGGGGGGCTGCGCACCCATAAGCCCTGGCGCCTCCCTCCTCCCTGCAACACCTCCTCCTCCTCCCGTAGTTGCTTAGCGAAGCCCTGCCGGAATTCTGCTGCATCCACCACCACGCCGTCGTGCTGCTGGATCTTCATCAACCTCTCCTTCCCCCTTGCTGGATCAAGAAGAAGGAGACGTCACGCTGACCGTACGTGTGTTGAACGCGGAGGTGTCGTGCTTTCGGTGCTAGGATCTCCGGTGATTTGGATCACGGTGTGTACGACTACATCATCCCCGTTCGTTGAACGCTTCCGCTCACGATCTACAAAGTGGTATGTAGATGCTATCTAATCTGAATACTCATTGCTAGATGAACTCATAGATGGATCTTGGTGAAACCGTAGGAAAAATTTTAATTTTCTGCAACATTCCCCAACAGGCTGCCCAACACACGCGATTCAATCTCCCTCTTGGCGCAGCCCTGCCTCTCTCCCTCCTCCTCTCTTAGGGTGCTTGGCGAAGCCCTGCTGGATTGCCACGCTCCTCCACCACCACCACGCCGTTGTGCTGCTGCTGGATGGAGTCTTCCTCAGCCTCTCCCTCGCTCCTTGCTGGATCAAGGCATGGGAGACGTCACCGGGCTGTACGTGTGTTGAACGCGGAGGTGCCGTCCGTTCGGCACTTGGTCATCGATGATTTGGATCACGACGAGTACGACTCCATCAACCCCGTTCACTTGAATGCTTCCTCTTAGCGATCTACAAGGGTATGTAGATGCACTCTCTTTCCCCTCGTTGCTGGTTTCTCCATAGATAGATCTTGGTGACACGTAGGAAATTTTTAAATTTCTGCCAACTATGCCCCACAACTGTCAAAACTTAGAGCCTTCATGGCAAACGAGTTAACAGGTGTTGACTTGGCTCGTTGTTGGATAAGCTGGAGTATTCTGCCCTTAAGTCGGCGCCCCAGTTTAATGTGTGAATACACAGGGAGCTTGAAGGATGCTCAACGACACATTGATATTCAACTGACAGAGGCTGAAGTTACTGAGGCTGTCAAGAAAATGCTGAATGAATCGGAGGCCGTCTGTGGCCAGACCGGACTAAGTCCTTTCTGCACCTTCAACAAACCGCCGACTATAAGAATCATATAACCTCTTTGTCTTAAGTTGCTTCTTTCAAAATATTCTCTGAAAGTTTGACTATTTCTGACAGGGTGATGATCCGTTCTAGAATAAGAAGCCACAAGACAAACCGGCAAAACTGCAAGACAAACCGGCAAAGTCTCTTCGCCCAAAGACTAAGGTTGTTAAGAAACCTGCCAAGAAAAGGACCACTGCATCCTCGAGCTAAATGTTGATGAAAATGTGGGTAACCCGAAATCAGAGGTAGAACTTGACTCTCTTGGTTCATTTTTCGTACACCTCATTGAAAATGACTATTATCAGGACGACGCTGAAGGCAGTCAAGCTGATGACATAGAGGTAATGATTCTTTCCTCCGATTCAGATCCTCTGCCAACATCAAAAATCCGTCGAGCAAACCGGAAAGTAAAATTTTCTCACCCCCTTGCTTACTTGGACCCAAACTTCCTTTTGAAGGCGCAGCAGCACGAGGCTCGCCGCACAACCCGGCACAGCGGCCAGGTAGTTACCTCTTCCGGTTTGCCGAACACTCCGGTTCGGAAACGCCGATTAGAGGTCTCTTATACCCTTGACACTTCATGCCCAAAAGCGGGTTGTTTCTGTCAGCCTCTTAACCCGTCTGATTCAAATTATTAGGGTACTTCCCACTCATCGTCTGGCGAGTCATGAGCCACAAAGCTTCCACCCCTCAAAACAGTTCTTGGGTGAGCTATACGCTTGTTTTTATCCTTGATGTATTATTTTTATATACCGTAGTGATCCTCATGTTTATTTTTCTTAGCGCCAAGCCCAGACCCAGCAAGAAGGCTCGGTTGAATAAACCGGCTGATGATAGCGTGGCTGTTGAACCGGAAAAGACTCCAGATCCCGAAGGACTGATGCTGACGCCATGCTTAATGATCCACCGCCTCAAGACCATGACTTGTTTATTGAACAAGTAGAAATCGATACTACAAGCCGCTGACAAACCGACCAGCCCAGTCCGTCCGGATGACAAATCGGCCAGTCCAGCTAAGGCTACCGACAAACCGCCAACTCCCGTAAAAGTTGCTGATGATAAATAGGATGATGTCATGATTACTCGCATTGGCCATACCACTCCTGGCAATCATGTTGCTTTATCAAAGCATACTACCAAGGATGAGCTCTCTGCTATTGGCAAAGGCAAATGGAATGCCGATTTGTCAAGCTATGCCCATCTCAATGCTCAAGACCTTCACTCTGGCTTCTTGAACCGTCTGTACACCAGCCGTGACTATGAAGCCGGTTTGGTAAATTTGATGAAAGAGCGATATGAGGTAACCAATGCTCAACTCTGCTTAACTGTCTCTCTTGTAAATTCCAAATATCAACTCCAGTAGCCCCCAAGTGACGGTTTATGATGACCGGACTATCTCTTTAAGATGAACCGGTATTGTAGAATAACAATATTGTATCTTTCACTGGTGTATCCCCCAAGGGACGGTTTAACTTTGTAAAGATGAACCGGGACTGTTAAAGGACTTCCCAAATCATACTTTTGAGCAAACATACATTAGCCCCCAAGTGCCAAGAGTAATACTTGTATTGTGCTTGGGACTTGTAAAAATTTCTAAAAACCAGCAAATATACATTAGCCCCCAAGTATCAAGTACATAACTTGTTATATGCTTGGTACTTCAAACATGTAGCACCAACTCATTATACTTCTGTCTTGTTATAGGCCCAATTGAGAAAAAAGGAAGCTCAAACCGCTGATCTGCAAGAGAACATCAAATCCCAGCAAGCCGAGACCGCCAAGGCAAAGGATGAGCTGACTAGCGCTTTAGCCACTATGGAAAAGCTAAAGGAGAGTTTCACCAAAGAGCGTGCAGATTGGAACACGGAAAAATCCACTTTGCAGAAAAGAGCCGAGGACGCAGAAGCAACTCTTAAACTGGTGGTAGATGAGGTGATTGGCGTAAAGCGGCAGATACATGCCATGACTGCTGCTTTGTTCGGTAAGCATCCGTGCCTTATACTTTCAACATATCTTTCCATGCGTTGCCGGTTACTGACGTTTGCAACGATGCAGGAACTCGCATTAGTCATCTTGGCTCTGATGTACAGAAGAAGCTGAAAGCTGCCTACACGCTGATAGAGAAATTGTATATCGGCGCGCAACGAATCATCTGCACCGCTTCTCACAATAAGCCGCCCCCGACGTTAATCAAGGATACCTTAGACAGGTTATCTATGCTGCCTGCCCGGGTAGAAGAGCTAAAGAGATCTGCTACAAGGGCTGGCGCTTCGACTGCACTAACCCGGGCAAAAGCATGGGTGCCTAATCTTGATCCGGCAGACGTCATTAAAGGCGACCCAAGCTTAAAATAAGATGGATTAGAATTTGGCATTGAAGATCTCCGCGCCATAAACCGGGAAGTTCGTCCACTGGCTTGTCAACTTGCTGAAGAGGCTGATCTTTCATTTTACCAGGCGAGTTATGACACCAACAACAAACGGGTTGCTGCACCAACTCCTGAAGCTCAAAACCTGATCCCTCCAATCCGTAAGCACACTTATGCCCCTGACATTGAACCGTCCACCCTTATAAGAGACGAAGCTATGTTCCAAGCGTTAACTGGGATCGACTGGACAACTGTTGACTTCCAACCGTTGTGTAGAGACGAAGAAGATGAACCGGTGCAAGATGATCCGCAGCCGTCAGGTCAAGCAGGTGACCAACCATAATCCGGAGGCCGGTTTAGTCGTCCACGTGCTGCAATACTTATTTGTGAAACAATTATCCCTTTGGGCACTAAAACGCCTTGTAATAGGCTAGTTAAAAACACTTGGTCTGTTATGCCTTCGTGCATATTTATGTGTGGCTGAAGCTTGCTAATCCGCCATGTTTAAGATATGATGTTCATAATCCATAGCAGTTTATTCAAGCTATCCCTGCAGATAAAAAGCTTAAAGCGCCCTGGCGGTTTACTACCGGGCGGGTCATAATGCCCAAATATATAAAACCAAGGTTTATAACCAAAGTTGTAAAAATATAACCAAATATGGAAATACGTGATACCTGTGACCTTGAGTCATAATGTTGGCTGACCAACTTTGTAGTTAGGGTAACAGTCCTAATCCAGAGTATAAGTAACTCCTGTTATATGATGTCGGTTTACAATAAAACCGTTCCGGGTTGTGATAAACACTGGTTTATTCAATACTGGTGACTTTGAGTAAAAACCAGACCAGGTTTAAGAAACTCCGGGTTATAAGTGAGTATGTACTGTCAACTTGTAATTCACAGCCCAGCCGGGTTGATGAACACCGGTTTATAAAAAACATCCTAAGCCTTATAAAAAGAGAGAGAGAAAACTTAACAAAAAGCAAATGAAACCCTTGTAGTCGAGGCTTTTCACGGGCTACCAGGCCCTAAATTTGAGGCTTTTTATGGGCTGCCAGACCACTGAGTTAAACCATTTCGCAAAGCCTTTTAAGATGGTCCTCAATCCTTAACCAATCATCGTTTTAACTTGACAAGTTCAAGGTCTTATCAGAGTAACTTGTCAAAGTTCGAAGGGTCGTACCAGGTTTACCTGGGCGGAGTGACTTACTTAAATAGGCAGGCTAACCCGGGGTTTTAGGTGTATACACCAGGCTTCCAAGCCATGGCTTGATAGCCTATTACAAGTGTAGATTCTTTGTTCATTTCGACAGCAAAGAATCCCCAAGTAACATTTTGAGCTGTGCTCAACGGGTGCCTATGTTTGAGTTGTTGTTTTGCAACACTCTCTTTGGCCCCGGATTGATTTGGCTTTGAGCCGATCAAGAGGTGTGACTATGGTTCGGATACAACCAAGCCCCCAAGTGATGTTGTGGCATTGCGTCGATCAAGAGGTGTAGCTATGGTTCGGATACGACCAAGCCCCCAAGTGATGTTGTATAGAGCTTTGATAAGCTGAATCAAGGGGTAAACCGGACGCAACTTTATAAACAGAAGCTCCATGTAACCACACATGATGTAAGAAAAACAACAGATACCCCGCTTTAGCCGAGGTTCCGGTTTATTATATTGATCATAATATATACATTGTCATAACTATGTACATAAGCAGAGCCTACGGCTCAAGTATAGTAAGGCCGAAGATGAGCGATATTCCATGGCCGGTGGGTCTCCTCCTCCGATTCACATGAGTCTTTGCGCTCTCGAACATCTATAAGGTAGTATGACCCGTTGTGTAGATTCTTGCCGACCACAAAAGGTCCTTCCCAAGGTGGGGACAACTTGTGCATATCCGTTTGGTCCTGGATGAGTCGGAGCACCAAATCGCCTTCTTGAAAGGTTATGGTACTAACCCGGCGGCTGTGATATTGAGGGAGATCTTGCTGATAAATCGCCGAACGGGCTGCTGCCATGTCACATTCCTCATCTAACAGGTCCAGCGCTTCCTGCCGTGCCATACGAGGCGAATCATGACGGATATCACTTGGGAGGACCGGCTTCGCTCCATAAACCATGAAGAACGGTGTGTAACCCGTAGATCTGTTGGGTGTAGTACTGATGCTCCATAACAGAGAATTTAACTCCTCAACCCAACAACCCGGCGTCCGTTGCAAAGGAACCATAAGCCGGGGTTTAATGCCTCTCAAGATCTCTTGGTTGGCCCTTTCCGCTTGACCATTGGACTGTGGGTGAGCCACCGATGACACATCAAGCCGGATGTGCTCACGTTGACAGAACTCCTTCATAGCACCCTTGGATAAATTGGTACTATTATCAGTTATGATGATGTGTGGAAAACCAAACTGGAAGATCACCTTCTTGATGAATTGAACCGCCGTAGCCGCATCACACTTGTTGACTAGCTCTGCCTCCACCCACTTGGTGAATTTATCAAGCGCCACCAAAAGGTGGGTCTTCTTATCCTTGGATCTCTTAGAGGGTCCAACCATATCGAGCCCCCAAGTCCCAAACGGCCAAGTAATTGGAATCATCCTCAACTCTTGAGCCGATACATGAGCCCGTCGTGAGAACTTTTGACAGCCATCACACCTTTTGACTAAGTCCTCGGCATCAGCATGAGTCGTCAACCAATAGAAACCGTGACGAAACGCCTTGGCCACCTGTGACTTTGAACCGGCGTGGTGACCACAATCTCCTTAGTGGATCTCACGCAAAATTACACGACCTTCTTCAGGGGAAACACAGCGTTGAAACGCCCCTGTTACACTGCAATGATGTAACTCCCATTGATGATTGTCATGGATTTGGACCGCCGGATTATCTGCCTGGCCGAAGATTCTGGTAACTCGCCCCGGTTCATATACGCCAAATATGGAACCGTCCAATCCAGAATAACATGAAGAGCCGGCACCAACTGAGCCTCCGATCAGGAACAACCAAATCCTCTTCACCAGGGAGCTTAACAGACGGATTATGCAGCACATCCAGGAAGACATTAGGTGGAACCGGTTTACGTTGGGAATCCAAACGGCTTAAAGCGTCCGCCGCTTCATTCTTTCACCGGTCTACATGATCCACCTGATAACCTTTGAAGTGACCTGCAACAATATCCACCTCACGACGATATGCTGCCATGAGTGGGTCCTTGGAGTCCCAAGTGTCGGACACTTGTTGAGCCACCAGGTCTGAATCACCAAAGCACTTAACTCGGCTTAGGTTCATCTCCTTAGCCATCCGAAGACCATGGAGTAAAGCCTCATATTCAGCTGCATTGTTAGTGCAAGGGAACATTAAACGGAGAACATAACAAAACTTATCACCTCGTGGGGAAGTTAATACGACTCCAGCCCCCGAGCCCTCCAATTGCCTGGACCCATCAAAATGAATAGTCAAATAAGTATGATCTGGCTTCTCATCTGGCGCTTGTAGTTCTGTCCAATCATTGATGAAATCCACAAGTGCCTGAGATTTGATCGTCGTTCGGGGTATGTATTTCAACCCGTGAGGCCCGAGCTCGATAGCCCACTTAGCAATCCGGCCAGTTGCTTCCCTGTTCTGGATTATATCCCCCAAAGGAGCAGAACTGACCACCGTGATGGGATGACCTTGGAAATATTGCTTAAGCTTCCGGCTTGCCATGAAAACTCCATACACCAATTTCTGCCAAAGCGGGTACCTCTGCTTGGACTCAATAAGTACCTCACTGATATAATAAACCGGCCATTGAACCGGATACTCTTTTCCGGCCTCCTTGCGCTCCACCACAATAGCCACGCTAACAGCCCGGGCGTTAGCTGCCACATATAGCAAAAATGGCTCTTTGTTAATCGGAGCAGCAAGAACCGACGGATTAGCCAGCTGACGCTTTAAGTCCTCAAATGCTTCATTAGCAGCGTCACTCCAGACGAAGTTATCCGTTTTCTTCAGCATCTGATACAAAGGGATGGCCTTCTCGCCAAGGCGAATGATAAACCGACTCAACGCGGCAATCCGGCCTGCCAGGCGTTGAACATCATTGATATCATTGATACACTTCGGTTTGGCCAAAGAGGTAATGGCTTTGATTTTTTCCGGATTAGCTTCAATGCCCCTATTAGACACCAAAAAGCCCAAGAGCTTGCCTGCTGGTACACCAAAAACACACTTGGCCAGATTAAGCATCATTTTATAAACCCGCAGGTTATGAAAGGTCTCCTTCAAGTCATCTATCAACGTCTCCTTCTGTCTAGATTTTACCACAATATCATCCACATAAGCATGAACATTGCGGCCGATCTGATCATGAAGACAATTCTCCACACACCGCTGATAAGTTGCCTGGGCTCTTTTGAGCCCAAAGGGCATAGAAACATAACAGAAGGCTCCAAAGGGAGTTATGAAGGATGTCTTCTCCTGGTCCTTAACTGCCATTTTGATCTGATGATAACCAGAATATGCATCCAGAAAGCTCAAACACTCGCAACCAGCCGTAGCATCAATGATTTGATCAATACGCGGGAGAGCAAAAGGATCTGTTGGGCAAGCTTTGTTGAGATCTGTATAGTCCACACACATACGCCAAGTGCCATTCTTCTTAAGTACTAGCACCGGATTAGCCAACCACTCAGGATGAAACACTTCGACGATAAACCCAGCCGCCAAGAGCCTGGCTACCTCCTTACCAATAGCTTTGCGCCTTTCTTCATTGAACCGGAGAAGAAATTGCTTGACCGGTTTAAACTTGGGATCCACATTAAGTGTGTGCTCAGCGAGTTCTCTCGGTACACCTGGCATGTCAGAAGGCTTCCACGCAAAGATGTCCCGATTCTCACGGATGAACTCGGTGAGTGCGCTTTCCTATTTCGGATCCAAGTTAGCACTGATGCTAGACTGCTTGGACAAATCGCCAGGCACGAAGTCAACAAGCTTTGTCTCATCAGCCGATTTAAACTTCAGGGCCGGATCATGCTCTGTAGTTGGTTTCTTCAATGAAGTCATATCTGTCGGATCAACATTGTCTTTGTAAAACTTCAACTCTTATGTTGCGCAAACCGACTCTGCATAAGCCGCATCACCTTCTTCACACTCCAAAGTGATCTTGCGGCTCCCATGTACTGTTATAGTTCCCTTGTGACCCGACATCTTAAGCTGCAGATAGACATAACAAGGCCGAGCCATAAACTTAGCATAAGCTGGCCGTCCAAACATGGCATGATACGGGCTTTTGATTTTCACCACTTCAAAGGTCAATGTTTCTGATCTCGAGTCATGCTCATCTCTGAAAGCCACCTCCAGAGCTATTTTACCAACAGGATATGTCGATTTACCAAGCACCACAACATGGAACACCGTATTGGACGGTTTAAGATTTTTATCCGTTAACCCCATGCGACGGAAGGTTTCGTAATAAAAGATATTGATACTACTCCCCCCATCCATGAGTACCTTAGTGAACTTATAACCTCCCACCTATGGCGCTACCACCAATGCCAGATGACCGGATTGTCAACCCGGGGTGGATGATCCTCTCTACTCCACACGATCGGCTGCTCAGACCAGCGCAAGTAACGGGGCACCGCCGGTTCAACGGAGTTTACTGCCCTCTTATGAAGTTTCTGATCACGCTTGCACAAGCTAGTGGTGAAGACATGATACTGCCCACTATTCAACTGCTTTGGGTTGCTCTGATAACCCGACTGCCGTTGTTACTGCTGATTGCCCCCATGATTATAACCTCCTTGGTTGCCCTGATGATTATAACCTCCTTGGTTGCCCTGATTGCCTTGATTGTTATGTCCACCCTGATTACCATGGAAGCCTGAACCGGAATTGCCTCCACCATAACCCGTCCCATGAGATCCGGGGCCTAAACCACCACCCGGTCCATGATCATACCGAAAGAGATCAGAATTTTTGAACTCCTGCATGATATAACACTCCTTCCAGAGATGCGTGGACGGTGTCTCCTTCGTTCCGTGCTTTGGGCAAGGCTGGTTCAACAGATAAGACAGGCAGTCCGAGTTAGGACTTGGCCCTCCACCACGCTGGGGCGGTTTACCCTTACGCCGCTGGCCCTTGTCATGTGTGTTGGTATTAGCCACAAAGTCTAAGTTGTGGTCCGCCTTATGCTTGCCGCCGTTTCCACGACCCGCCGGGTTATGCTGCTGCCCCTTGGCATTCCCGCTCCTCTTTCCCTTCCCTGTCTTATCATCGTCAGACTCAGGATCCTTGGTACTATCAGAGTCGGCATACTTCACCAGAGCAGCCATGAGAGTTCCCATGTCATTACAATGAAGTTTGAGCCGTCCCAACTTCAACTTCAGGGGTTCAAACCGGCAATTGCCTTCCAATGTTAAAACTGCGGTATCAGCGTTGATGCGGTCCGATGAATGCAAATTCTCCGAAACCCGGCACACCCAACATGTTATTGATTCTCCTTCCTCCTGAACACATGCAGCTAAGTCCACAATTGACATGGGTTGCTTGCATGTATCCTTGAAATTCTAGATAAACCGGGCTCTCAACTCGGCCCATGACCTAATAGAATTAGCCGGTAAGCTCTTCAGCCAAGTGCCGGTCGTCCCCTCTAGCATCATGGTGAAGTATTTAGCACACGTCGCATCGTCCACATCCAGCATCTCCATTGCCATCTCATAGCTTTCGATCCATGTCTCGGGGGATAAATCGGCGGTGTAATTCGGCACTTTGCGCGGGCCTTTGAAATCCTTGGGCAGGCGCACATTGCGCAGCGCTGGGACGACACACAGTACTCCCAAAGAGTTGGAAGTAACTCCTGGTTCCACTGACATGGTTGGACGAACCAGAGTAAGCTGACGGGCTTCTTGCTGCGCCGGTAACTCGGGCACTCTACGTGCCCGAGCCCGGTCCACCACATCCTGAGCACCACCGCCACCACCCGCCGGGTTATGCCCACGGGGCAGATCACGGTTTCGCGCATTGCTTGACATGGCCGGTTCATCCATATGCCTGCTGTAGCTCCGGCTTGGGCGGGGAGTAGACTGGATCCTCTCACGACTATATGAATAAGCCTACTGCTGAACCAAAGCTGTCTGAAGAAGCTCCCTAGCCCGTCGCGCCTCGACTGCCACCGGAGACTCGCCTTCGATCGGAAGGGCTGCCAGCCGTGAAGCGGCAGCGATAATGTTGTCCATCGGGTTAGAGTAATGACCCCGCGGTGCTGGGACGTGTTGTGTCACAATGTTGTTCTAGTGAGGCGGATCCACCAAACATGGCTGAACCAGCGCCCCCGCTCCAGATGCCTCCGCCTGGTTTACCACTGGCGGATTACTGGTCCCTGCTACTGGGGTATCAAAGAGGTTCCTGGCTTCATAAACCGGCGGCAGGCGAGATCGGTACCTCCTCTTCAGGACATCATTCGACGCACTCCGATCCAGCATAAGTCGGTAAGCATGTGCATCCAATGCGGCCCGTTCTGCAGCCATCCTGGTATCCTCAGCTGCCAAGTCGGCTTTGGCTTGGGTAATCTGATCTTTCACCTTTGCGATTTCCGCATTATGTGCGTCTTGGTCCGCCGGGTTAACCTCCGCCATCAGCGTTGCCAAAGCGTCAAATAAATCAAATAAAACCTGAGCTGGCGGTAACACAGGGCCTCCTGCCCCGGCCGCTGTCACTACTGTTGATCCGGAAATCATCGCCGCTGCGGTCGAAGAGTGGAGCGCTGGTTGTGTACCGTCCATGAAGATCGCAACCCGGTTTGGCAGATCAAAGGGGTCCGAAATACTGTCACCATCGGAACAGCCCCCAGTCCGGCCATCTTGCAACTGATACAACGACTCGGTCTCTCCGGTCGATGACTCGTCGCCGGAATAAATGACGGTTTCACCACCAGATTCTGATCTATCCTCAGATTCACCTCCATGGATGACTCCCACGAAGGCACGCTTCATGACAGGCTTCACCCGGGCAGGTCTCGCACGCTGAGCCATTTCGACGAGGTCGGTGCAGATGTGCGGCTCAGGGCCCGGTTCGCCGATCTTGCCAATGAAAACATGTATGCCACCGAAGGGGACTTGGTACCCGTACTCGATTGAGCCGGCCTCGGGGCCCCAGCCTGCATCGTCGATGTAGAGCTTTCCGCGACGACTCTTGGTCATCCGGCCCACAGCGTAGTGAAAGTGCGTTATATCGACTAGAGGGGGATGAATAGGCGATTTTTATGAATTCTTCACTGAGGAATTTGCCGGTGAGGAAATTCCTTAATGAAGAACTACTAGCAGCGGAATAAGTACCCAAAAATAAACACAACAGAACACAAGCACAGTCATCATGATGAAATGAAGACAGGCACAGAGTACAGGAAGCGTAAGCACAGGATAACACAGGATGAAGACAATCAGACTGAAGAAATTGAACTGAGGAAATTGAGAGAGTCTTCAGTCAAAGTCTTCAAACACAGATATGAACAAACACACAACACAGTTATGAGGAAATGAAAGAGTTGAGAAAATAGAACCAGTAAGCTTGGCGAAGACAATGATTTAGTAGACCAGTTCCAACTGCTGTCTCAGTTGTACGTCTGGTTGGAGCGGCTGAGTATTTAAACTCGAGGACACATAGTCTCGGACACCCAGTCCTGAACACGCAGCTTAGGACACCAAGTTCTCACCGTATTCTCCTTGAGCTAAGGTCACACAGACCTCGCCCAATCACTTGTGGTAAGTCTTCAGGTGACTTCCGAACCTTCACAAACTCGGTCACTCGGCGATCCACAATTCCTCTTGGATGCTCTAGACCATGACGCCTAACCGTGTGGGAGAAGCACAGTCTTCAAAGGTAACAAGCTTCGGATCCATGCAGGATCAATCTCTTCAGTGACGCTCAATCACTTGGGGTTTGAAGGTGTTTGGGTTTGGGTTTTCCTCACTTGATGATTTTCGCTCAAAGTCCTCGGGGGATGTGTTGCTCTCAAATGACAAGTGTCAGTTTCTCTCGGAGCAGCCAACCAGCTAGTGGTTGTAGGGGGCGGCTATTTTTAGCCTAGGGAGCAGCCCGACATGATAAGACATAAATGCCCTTCAATGATATGACCGTTAGGTGGGTAGATATTTTGGGACAGCTGGCGCATAGCACAGCAACGGTCGGAATTTTGAGTAGCAAAACCCTCAGGGCTATCATGTTCCTCACTGTGTAGGCAATCCGCACTGGCGAATTCCTAACTCCTCAGTCAGAACAAATTCCTCAGAGACCAGAAGAACTTCGTCTCTGTCACTGAAGAAATTGACTGAACGGTATGATATTTCCAATGGCTTCACTCGAAGGGATTGGTAGGTGTAGGATTTTGAGTTGAGCATCACATGCAAATTTTTCCTTAGTATTTCCTCGACCCCCTTTAACAAGTACGGTGTTTCCTATGACTCAAAAAAGAGAAAAAGAAACTACGAAAACAAAAGTCTTCACGCTTCATGTTCCTCGAATGAATACCAAGTCTTCAAGGTCACACCAATTTCTTCACTTTCAAAGTCTTCAGAAAGTCTTCAGAAATCCAAAGTCTTCAGTCGAAGAACTTCATTTTTAGGGGACGACTTTCTCTGTAAATATCAAACTCCTCATAGACTTATAGACCTGTGTACACTCACAAACGCATTAGTCCCTTAACCTATAAGTCTTCAATACACCAAAATCACTAAGGGGCACTAGATGCACTTACACGTAGCCCTTGAGTCCTTCAAAGTTGCCCTCTAAGAACTCGGAACCATCGTGCGATACCCCCACGGTGGGCGCCAACTGTCGTGGTTTTGTCACGGCAGATGTCCTAGGAAAAGGACTTAGTCGTGGAGCCATCGCGACGAGTTAGCTTAAAGGGGTTAAGGCGGACAAGGGCCGAGAGAGTTTATACTGGTTCGGCCCCTTGCGGTGAAGGTAAAACCTGCGACCCACTTGTAGTGGGATTGCTTGGTTTTCGATGACCAGGGAGCGAATACGCTTTGCCTAGGTCTCGAGTTGTTGTCTGTTGTCCTAAACCGCCGTCGGGTCGTCCCCTTATATACATGGGTTGACGCCCGTCGGTTTACAGAATCCCGAGGCCGGCTCATAAACGTGTCCGGCTCGGTCTCTGCTCTTTCTATCTTACAACACAAGTTTACATATCAATGCCGGTTTATATCTACGGGCCTTTAAACCGGTTTTTGGCCCTGGGCCTTCATAAAGTGTCACCGTTTTGTCTTCATGGGCTCCAGGTATAGGGAACCACTATGGGGTTAACCCGGCCTCTCCTGGCCGGTTTACGCCCAGTGGTAATATCCCCAACAGAAATTGTTTTCGTCATCCCTTGCATATTATAGTTCATCACGAAGTTCTAGTAACTTGGTGATAGTGACTAGAGAAAATTGTCAATTATTATATTATCTGGAAGATTAACTCCCACTTGATTCAATCAATTGTAGTACCCAGACAATCTGAGCACATGCTCAGTGGTTGAGCTACTCTCCTCCATCTTGTAGGCAAATTACTGCCGGAGGTCTCATACCTCTCGACACGGGCATGAGTCTGAAATACTAATTTCAACTCTTGGAACATCTCATATGCTCCATGGTGTTCAAAACGTTTTTGAATTCCCGGTTTTAAGCCGTAAAGTATGGTGCACTAAACTATCAAGTAGTCATCATACCGAGCTTGCAAAACGTTCATAACGTCCGCATCTGCTCCTGCAATAGGTAAGTCACCTAGCGGTGCATCAAGGAAATAATTCTTCTGTGCACCAATGAGGATAATCCTCAGATCACGGACTCAACCCGCATCATTTCTACTAACATATTTCAACATAGTTTTCTCTAGGAACATATCAAAAATAAAACAGGGGAGCTATACGCGAGCTATTGATCTACAACATAGATATGCAAAAACTATCAGGACTAAGTTCATGATAAATTAAAGTTCAATTAATCATATTACTTAAGAACTCCCACTTAGATAGACATCCATCTAATCATCCAAGTGATCACGTGATCCATATCAACTAGACCATGTCCGATCATCACGTGAACATCACTATGTTGATCATATCTACTATATGATTCACGCTCGACCTTTCGGTCTCAGTGTTCCGAGGCCATATCTGCATATGCTAGGCTCGTCAAGCTTAACCCGAGTATTCTGCGTGTGCAAAACTGGCTTGCACCCGTTATATGTGAACATAGAGCTTATCACACCCGATCATCACGTGGTGTCTCGACACGATGAACTGTAGCAACGGTGCATACTCAGGGAGAACACTTATACCTTAAAATTTAGTGACAGATCATCTTATAATGCTACCGTCATACTAAGCAAAATAAGATGCATAAAGGATAAACATCACATGCAGTAAAAAAAGTGATATGATATGGCCATCATCATCTTGTACCTTTGATCTCCGTCTCCAAAGCACCGTCATGATCACCATTGTCACCGGCTTGACACCTTGATCTCCATCCTAGCATCGTTGTTGTCTCGCCAACTATTGCTTCTACGACTATCGCTACCGCTTAGTGATAAAGTAAATAAATTACATGGCGATTGCATTTCATATAATAAAGCGACAACCATAAGGCTCCTGCCAGTTGCCGATAACTTTTACAAAACATGATCATCTCATACAACAATTTATATATCATCACGTCTTGACCATATCACAACACAGCAAGCCCTGCAAAAACAAGTTAGACGTCTTGTACTTCGTTGTTGCAAGTTTTACGTGGCTACTACATGCTTCTAGCAAGAACAGTTCTTACCTACGCATAAAAATCACAACGATTTTTCGTCAAGTGTGTTGTTTTAACCTTCAACAAGGATCGGGCGTAGTCAAACTCGATTCAACTAAAGCTGAAGAAACAGACACCCACTAGCCACCTATGTGCGAAGCACGTTGGTAGAACCAGTCTCATGAACGTGGTCATGTAATGTCGGTCTGGGCCGCTTCATCCAACAATACCGCCGAATCAAAGTAAGACATGTTGGTAAGTAGTATGGCTATTATGGCTCACAACTCATTGTGTTCTACTCATGCATATAACATCTACGCATAGACCCGGCTTGGATGCCACTGTTGGGGAATGTAGTATTTCAAAATTTTACCTACGATCACGTAAGATCTATCTAGGAGAAGCATAGCAACGAGCGGGAAGAGTGTGTCCACATACCCTCGTAGACCGTAAGCGGAAGCGTTTTATCAACGCGGTTGATGTAATCGTACGTCTTCACGATCCGACCGATCTTAGCACCAAACGTACGACATCTCCGTGTTCAGCACACGTTCAGCTTGATGACGTCCCTCGTACTCTTGATCCAGTTGAGGCCGAGGGAGAGTTCTGTCAACACAATGGCATGGCGACCGTGATGACGAAGTTACCGGCGCAGGGCTTCGCCTAAGCACTACGATGATATGACTGAGGTGTGTAACTTCGGAGAGGGTCACCGCACACAGCTAAAAGATCAACTTGTGTGTCTATGGGGTGCCCTCTCCTCCGTATATAAAGGAGGGGAGGAGGGGCCGGCCGGCCTCAAGGGGCGCGCCCAAGGGGGGGATCCTACTCCTACTAGTAGTAGGTTCCCCCTTTCCTAGTCCAACAAGGAGGGGAAGGAAGGAGGAAGGGGAGAGAAGGAAGGAGGGGGGCGCCTCCCCCACCCCTTGTCCAATTCGGACTGGGGGGCGCGCGCCACCTCCTGTCCGACCCTCTCTCCTCTAAGGCCCATGGTGGCCAACTAACTTCCCGGGGGGGTTCCGGTAACCCTCCAGCACTCCGGTTTTATCCGAAACTCTCTGGAACACTTCCGATGTCCGAACAACATGGTTCAATATATCAATCTTTATGTCTCGACCATTTCAAGACTCCTCGTCATGTACGTGATCTTATCCGGGACTGCGAACAACCTTCAGTACATCAAATCACATAAACTCATAATACCAATCGTCATCGAACAGTAAGCGTGCGGACCCTACGGGTTTGAAAACTATGTAGACATGACCGAGACTCATCTCCGGTCAATAACCAATAGCGGAACCTGGATGCTCATATTGGCTCCCGCATATTCTACGAAGATCTTTATCGGTCAAACCGCATAACAACATATGGTGTTCCCTTTGTCATCGGTATGTTACTTGCCCGAGATTTGATCGTCGATATCATCATACCTAGTTCAATCTCGTTACTGGCAAGTCACTTTACTCGTTCTGTAATGCATCATCCCGCAACTAACTCATTAGTCACATTGCTTGCAAGGCTTATAATGATGTGCATTACCGAGAGGGCCCAGAGATACCTCTCCGACAATCGGAGTGACAAATCCTAATCTCGATCTATGCCAACTCAACAAACACCTTCGGAGACACCTGTAGAGCATCTTTATAATCACCAAGTTACGCTCTGACGTTTGATAGCACACAAGGTGTTCCTCCGGTATCCGGGAGTTGCATAATCTCATAGTCAGAGGAACATGTATAAGTCATGAAGAAAGCAATAGCAATAGAACTCAATCATAATGCTAAGCTAACGGATGGGTCTTGTCCATCACATCATTCTTCTAATGATGTGATATCGTTAATCAAATGACAACACATGTCTATGGTCAGGAAACTTAACCATCTTTGATTAATGAGCTAGTCAAGTAGAGGCATACTAGGGACACTCTGTTTGCCTATGTATTCACACATGTACTAAGTTACCGGTTAATACAATTCTAGCATGAATAATAAACATTTTCATGATATAAGGAAATATAAATAACAACTTTATTATTGACTCTAGGGCATATTTCCTTCACATAGGACGAAGCAGCTACCCTGCTATTGCATTGGAGCTCCACCGGTGTGGGTACGGCTCATGCCCAAGGTGTACGGCTCGCAGGCGTGGTACGCCTCAAATGTACTTATATTTTTTTATTGTTTTATGCTATTAGATTATCACTTTTGAATACTTTAGCAGTGAATTTTTTTTCTGGACTAGCCTATAAATTCAGCTAGAGCAAATTGTTTATTTCTGCATGTTATTAACTTCTCAGAAAATCCATACCTACAAAGGTCAAAAAACTCTGAGGATTTATACTTTTTTTTTGTGTCACGAAGATTCCGAGCCCTAGCCGCCAGGTGGTGCGGCCAGAGGCTGACCCTGGCCACTAGGCCCCGAGCCCTAGCCGCCAGGTGGTGCGGCCAGAGGCTGACCCTGGCCACTAGGCCCCCTGTGCACCGCCTTTCACTCATTCTTTCGCCTATAAATCGAGAAACCCTATGTATCAACTTTCTCTGATTTTTTCCGCAGCCGAAATTCCTGTTCCGAGGGGTTCCAATCTGGATGCATGTTCAGGCACCTTGCCGGAGGAGGAATCCATCACCGCATGCTTCTCTGTTCAGCTAATGCTATGTTTGCTTGTGCATTGATCTATATAGTGTTGGACATAAGTATTACCAACTCATATCATCATGTACGTCTACCTTTTCATTTCCCATTCCAATAAGACATTTGACATTGTTCTTTGTAATTTATGAACCGCATCTCTTCCATGTACTTCTGGTTTCACACACTACCTTTATTTGCATATATGAAACACACATGAATACAAGCCCGACATGTTTCCTTATCTATAGAAGCCCCAACCAGATCAGCAACACTTTGCCCGGTTCTTGCTTATCTATACAAGCCCCAACCAGATCAATATATAGCAACTTGATGAATACAACTTGTACACTGCATTTGGGACTCGGCGTTTTATTGTAAAGACTAAAGAATAAATTCTGAATCCATACTATATATAGGCACTTCAGAGATCTCAGGCAGACATGTTTACTGAGGATAGAGTGAATATGTTGCCCTTAGGTACTCTACGATCTCAGCGCTTTCGAACATTTTGACCCCCGTGTTAGGATCCTCGATATAAGGCACCTGCAAAGACAATATGACACATGTCACACGCTACTAGGCCATGCGAATGCACAGGTTTAGCAACAACAACATAAATCACAATGCTGCAGACCTGGAAAAGGCCAAGTTTCTTGAAAATTTCCTGTCGCTTGGGGCTGCCACGTGCACAGCTGCAGCAAAAAAAGGAAAAGTTAATTCAATGTTGTTTCATGCTACAAAGATGTATTATGTCAACAAGATACTACGCTTATGGCATATATAAATAGTAGATGTTATGATGGCAGAGCATTTAGCTACCTATTTACAGATGCGTTGTGAAGTTTTCATTATCGAATACCTGTGTAGCATGTGTGGCAACTCCAATTCAACAAGGGCCTCTCGTGCTATTTTACAGAAAGGAGATCCCTGGTGACAAAACATGTGCTGGTCAGGTTCTGGAATTGGTTCCACACGGGAACAAAAAGGAAATAATGACCACACGGGAATAAGCATGAGAGAAGAATTAGACCTCGTATGCCCAGATCTCTATCGGCTGGGGTGGAAGCTTTGAAACAGTGTATGAAGATCCCTGCAAACAATACGGGTCAGCCCTGGTTTGAGCAAAAACTTTCAGAGCTTACATACAGTAAACATGCTTATATGATTTATTGACAATGTACCTTCCATATACGCCAAATCATAGCAAGCCCTGCTGTTATTGTCTGCAAAATAAGCCGCGGAGTTTCAGAAATTATACAACTGATTATTAACTAATAATGAACCATCATACTTAATTGAACAGTAACAAAATCATGAACATATGGCAAATAAAGATCACCTATAAATCAAAGGTAATGTGCTTCTGAACATAGCCTGTAATTTTAGATTATGAAATACTTAGTTACTTACTGTAAATAGACCAAGTGATAGCATAATTGGAACAGTTCCATCACCTGAAAAACAAACACAGGGAAGCAGCTAATAGTAAGGACCCTGTCAGGAACAGGGGAAGCAAGGTCTGATAACATAAATGATGGGATACAAACCGTATGTGTCCGCAAGGTATTTTATGATGTCATCTGATTCATACATGGCAACTCCTGTGTTTGGATCCACCTGCAACATATGAAGATAAGTATTGAACTAATTTTGCTTTCTTTACATAGCATTTTCTGGGCAAGATAGAAGAACATCCTATGTCTTACTAATGAATGCAAACGTTGCAGCAGAAGAATACAAAAGAGGACATAACACATGTCTGCTTACTAATGAATGGCAAAACACATGCAGCAGAAAACTGTAACAGAGGACATAACATATGATGTGTGTTTACCAATGAATGACAAAACACATTGCATCGCAGCATAAGAATGCAACAATATAACAAAACCCCATCTTGCCAGGAAACAAGAAGTTCAGAAATATTAATACCCCTTCTGTTCCAAAATGTAAGACGTTCTAGCTTTGTCCTAAGTCGATCTTCATCAAATTTGACCAAAGATATAGAAAAATACATCAACATTCACAACAGTACATCACCAAGTAAGTATATTATAAAAACATATTTCATAATGGATTCAATTATACTAATTTGGTTTTGTGGATGTTAGTAGACTTCTCTATAAACTTGGTCAAACATGAAGAAAATTGACTTGGCACAAACCAAGAACATCTTACATTTTGGATTTTTGGTACGGAGGGAGTATTATATAATGGTGATTCTGCTGGAATCATGCTTGTTTGCCAAATATAATCCATAAATTACGTTATGAAGATACGTAAAATTGGAACTTGTAGCAATCTCATATAACCTAAGAAACAACAGATTTGATGAAGAATTCTTGCATACCATGTAAGGGAACTGTTTCTTTCCTCCCATCTCCAAAACTTTTGGACGAAATGTTGGCCCCTTTTGAGGACAGGGGTAAAATAAAACATCAAGGTCCAAGACGGCTACCATCTCTCTCACCTGAAATTTTACATGGCAAAAGCACCAAGGTTGTCCATACATGAAAAATGCCAAGTACAAGATGCAGACGTGGTAAACTAAAACAACATTTACCTTTCGACAAAATGGACAGCTGAAAGTTTTAGCCAGAATACACCAAAGCAAAGAATAAATCAGAAGCAGAGAAAAATATTAGCCCTTGATATATATTAAAAAAAGCAGGTTCAATTATAAATATGTGGGGCGTCGTTTCTTCATAGGAAAAATATGAATCTCAAATGGAAGAAAGCCCATACCCTTCAAACTCATAGATCTCAATAGGTTTTTCTGGTCGACGGCACTGATCTATCTTTGAGGTCTCCCTCACCTTTAGACCTTAAATAAGAAACAAATGTATCTGTGTACTACTCCTTTAAACTGAAAAATAATAGAAACTGAACAAGTAAAATAAAATGATCCCAGCTAGCAAAATGGGGAATTAGAGAAATTCACCTAGAAATTCCAGCGAATATTGGTCTGCGGGTATTTTGTCAGCGGAGACTAGTGATACCGAGTATCTGCACATCCCAGGCACGTAGAAATGAGAAACCGACCACAAGATCTGAATACAGCTCAGTGTGAGATAAAATCTTCAAAATGTACAGTGCTGAGATAATTTTCCCGAATTATTGACACCAAATTAACTAAGCATTGCTATTTATTGGCACCAAAATAACTATTTTTCTTAAGCAATCTCAAATAGACAAAAGAAAACTCTACATTGCTAATAACTGAAGCAGCTCATTTGGACTGGACAGCATCAAAATCAAATTAGAAAGGGAATAAGGGATTAATACACCCAGATTCCACTGTGGTGCTCAATTAGGTGGGCGAAATTCAACAGATTTGCATCTTGTGGGTCCCAACTGGAGAAGGATTGTGGGAGACGAACCCTTGGACGAAGAGGCCGGTGCCGAGGCGGAAAGGCACGGCGAGGGCCGCGCTGGCGACGCTTCCGAGCTGGCCCTCCTTGATAGCCAAGCGCCTGGGCACCGGAGGCGCGAATCCGGCCGGCGGGAAGAACTCCGGCGGCCCGTCGGCGGTGGAGGTGGAGGCGGAGGCGGGGCCGGATTCAGGCTGCGCGGCGACCCTGAGGGTGGCTGACGCCGTCCTCCGGGTGCAGGTGGCGGCGGTGGTGGTAGGCGTGGCGCGCGAGGAGAGGAGCGGCGGGAAGCGGAGCGCCGCCGCGGCCATGGCTCCGCCGCGCCGCGCGGGCGGAGCAGAGCTGAGCTCAATTAGGTAGAGCTGAGTAGGTAGCTGGCGCGTGGAGCTGAGCTCAGTGCGTACTCCCTCCGCTCCAGATTGTAGTGTCTGCATAATTTTTCTTAGCATATTTCATATTATAATGCGTATTAGCAGCCACAATCGATTCTGAACGAAAATAGCCCCGCTTTATATCCTTCCTCCCGCACAAGCACCACGACGAGTGAGGACCACGACTGAAACGAAGCATCTCCCTCGCCGCGTTCTTCCTTCTCACCACCTCCGCGCGTGCGGTCGTGCTCCGGCGAGCTCTGGACCAGCCTCCTTTTCTCTGTGCCGAGAAGATCCAGGAGATTGCGATGACTAGGCGGTCAAAGGTGTGATGGATGAACACCAATGGACGCCGGTCAAGGCGCATCGTTGTTTGCATGTACAATCCACCTTACACCGGTGCCATTCACCATTCTGAGTACGCCGCCGTTCGTACATCTAGTTTGCACCGGTGCCAATCGACTTCCTCATGTGTCGACTGCCCCTTTCTCAATCTTCGCTCCTCAACACCGTTGAGCAGCTCCGCCTTGGGTCCGAGGTCGATGTTGATTCCAGCGGGCCGCCGACGAGGCTGGCCGATTCTTGGAGACGAAGAGGCAGCACGCTAGCGCCGACTTCCGATGCAGTAGCGGCGGCAGCTCCCAGGAGCCATATGCGGCTTTCGATGTCTCTGTGACCGCCACGGCAGGCTTCTCCGCGTCCAGCGCGCCCATGGCCGGCGCCACCGCATCCTTGGCCCGCATCTCCTCCTCCCTGGCCGGCTTTCTTGCCGATTGTTCACGCTCGCGTCGAGTTGGAATAGAGGAGGCCGGCGTACTAGTACTAGTACTTCTTGCACATGGGTTGGGGACTTTCTCGTCCAAAATTTAGTGCCAGCGCACGAATTGGCACCTGCGCTGGAAACCATGCGCACTATATTGCGGAACGGAGGGAGTAGCTAGCTCTGTATGTATGTATGTATGTATGTATGTATGTATGCATGTACTTTTCTTTTTCTGTATGTATGTATGTATGTAAAGGAGACCGAAGCGGAAGCGTTGACACAATGTAGAGGAAGTAGTCGTACGTCTTCCTCGCGATCCGACCGATCCCAGCGCCGTTACTCCGGCGCCTCCGAGTTCTTGACACACGTACAGCACGATGACGTTCTCCGGGCTCCGATCCAGCAAAGCTCTCGGGGAAGAGTTTCGTCAGTACGACGGCGTGGTGACGATCTTGATGTGTTACCGACGGAGGGCTTCGCCTAAGCACTGCGACAATATGACCGTGGTGGAATATGGTGGAGGGGGGCACCGCACACGGCTAAGGAACGATCTCAAGGATCAACTTGTGTGTCCTGGGGTGCCCCCTGCCCCCGTATATAAAGGAGCAAGGGGGGAGGGCCGGCCGGCCTAGAGGCGCGCCAAGGGAGGGGGGAGTCCTCCTCCTAGTAGGAGTAGGACTCCCCTTTCCTAGTCCAACTAGGAAGGAAGAAGGGGGAAGGAAGGAGAGGGAGAGGGAGAGGGAAAGGGGGGCCGCGCCCCCCCCTCCTTGTCCAATTCGGACTGCCCATGGGGGGGCGCGCGCCACCTCCTGGCGTGGCCCTCTCTCTCCCCTCGTGGCCCAGTAAGGCCCATTGCTTCCCCGGGGAGTTCCGGTAACCCCTCCGGCACTCCGGTATTATCCGAAAACACTCGGAACCATTCCGATGTCCGAACATAGCCGTCCAATATATCAATCTTTATGTCTCGACCATTTCGAGACTCCTCGTCATGTCCGTGATCACATCCGGGACTCCGAACTCCTTCGGTACATCAAAATGCATAAACTCATAATAACTGTCATCGTAACCTTAAGCGTGCGGACCCTACGGTTCGAGAACAATGTAGACATGACCGAGACACGTCTCCGGTCAATAACCAATAGCGGGACCTGGATGCCCATATTGGCTCCTACATATTCTACGAAGATCTTTATCGGTCAGACCGCATAACAACATACGTTGTTCCCTTTGTCATCGGTATGTTACTTGCCCGAGATTCGATCGTCGGTATCCAATACCTAGTTCAATCTCGTTACCGGCAAGTCTCTTTACTCGTTCCGTAATACATCATCCCGCAACTAACTCATTGGTTGCAATGCTTGCAAGGCTTATGTGATGTGCATTACCGAGAAGGCCCTGAGATACCTCTCCGACATTCGGAGTGACAAATCCTCATCTCGAAATACGCCAACCCAACAAATACTTTCGGAGACACCTGTAGAGCACCTTTATAATCACCTAGTTACGTTGTGACATTTGGTAGCACACAAAGTGTTCCTACGGTAAACGGGAGTTGCATAATCTCATAGTCAAAGGAACATGTATAAGTCATGAACAAAAGCAATAGCAACATACTAAACGATCGGGTGCTAAGCTATTGGAATGGGTCATGTAATTCAGATCATTCAACTAATGATGTGACCTTGTTAATCAAATGACAACTCCTTTGTCTATGGTTAGGAAACTTAACCATCTTTGATTAACAAGCTAGTCAAGTAGAGGCATACTAGTGACACTCTGTTTGTCTATATATCCACACATGTATTATGTTTCCGGTTAATACAATTCTAGCATGAATAATAAACATTTATCATGATATGTAAGGAAATAAATAATAACTTTATTATTGCCTCTAGGGCATATTTCCTTCAGTCTCCCACTTGCACTAGAGTCAATAATCTAGATTACACAGTAATGATTCTAACACCCATGGAGTCTTGGTGCTGATCATGTTTTGCCCGTGGAAGAGGCTTAGTCAACGGGTCTGCTACATTCAGATCCGTATGTATCTTGCAAATCTCTATGTCTCCCACCTGGACCAAGTCCCGGATGGAATTGAAGCGTCTCTTGATGTGCTTGGTTCTCTTGTGAAATCTGGATTCCTTCGCCAAGGCAATTGCTCCAGTATTGTCATAAAAGATTTTCATTGGACCCGATGCACTAGGTATGACACCTAAATCGGATATGAACTCCTTCATCCAGACTCCTTCATTTGCTGCTTCCGAAGCAGCTATGTATTCCGCTTCACATGTAGATCCCGCCACGATGCTTTGTTTAGAACTGCACCAACTGACAGCTCCACCGTTTAATGTAAATACATATCCGGTTTGCGATTTCGAATCGTCCGGATCAGTGTCAAAGCTTGCATCAACGTAACCCTTTACGATGAGCTCTTTGTCACCTCCATACACGAGAAACATTTCCTTAGTCCTTTTCAGGTACTTCAGGATATTCTTGACCGCTGTCCAGTGATCCACTCCTGGATTACTTTGGTACCTCCCTGCTAAACTTATAGCAAGGCACACATCAGGTCTGGTACACAGCATTGCATACATGATAGAGCCTATGGCTGAAGCATAGGGAACATCTTTCATCTTCTCTCTATCTTCTGCAGTGGTCAGGCATTGAGTCTGACTCAACTTCACACCTTGCAATACAGGCAAGAACCCTTTCTTCGCTTGATCCATTTTGAACTTCTTCAAAATCTTGTCAAGGTATGTGCTTTGTGAAAGTCCAATTAAGCGTCTTGATCTATCTCTATAGATCTTAATGCCCAATATGTAAGCAGCTTCACCGAGGTCTTTCATTGAAAAACTCTTATTCAAATATCCCTTTATGCTATCCAGAAATTCTATATCATTTCCAATTAGTAATATGTCATCTACATATAATATCAGAAATGCTACAGAGCTCCCACTCACTTTCTTGTAAATACAGGCTTCTCCAAAAGTCTGTACAAACCCAAATGCTTTGATCACACTATCAAAGCGTTTATTCCAACTCCGAGATGCTTGCACCAGTCCATAAATGGATCGCTGGAGCTTGCATACTTTGTTAGCTCCCTTTGGATCAATAAAACCTTCTGGTTGCATCATATACAACTCTTCTTCCAGAAACCCATTCAGGAATGCAGTCTTTACATCCATTTGCCAAATTTCATAATCATAAAATGCGGCAATTGCTAACATGATTCGGACAGACTTTAGCATCGCTACAGGTGAGAAGGTCTCATCGTAGTCAACCCCTTGAACTTGTCGAAACCCCTTTGCGACAAGTCGAGCTTTGTAGACAGTAACATTACCGTCGGCGTCAGTCTTCTTCTTAAAGATCCACTTGTTCTCTATTGCTTGCCGACCCTCGGGCAAGTCAACCAAAGTCCACACTTTGTTTTCATACATGGATCCCATCTCAGATTTCATGGCTTCCAACCATTTTGCGGAATCTGGGCTCACCATCGCTTCTTCATAGTTCGTAGGTTCGTCATGATCTAGTAGCATGATTTCCAGAATAGGATTGCCGTACCACTCTGGTGCGGATCTCACTATGGTTGATCTACGAGGTTCTGTAGTAACTTGATCTGAAGTTTCATGATCTTCATCATTAACTTCTTCTCTGATTGGTGTAGACGTCACAGAAACCGGTTCCTGTGATGTACTACTTTCCAATAAGGGAGCGGGTACAGTTACCTCATCAAGTTCTACTTTCCTCCCACTCACTTCTTTGGAGAGAAACTCCTTCTCTAGAAAAGATCCATTTTTAGCAACAAATGTCTTGCCTTCGGATCTGTGATAGAAGGTGTACCCAACTGTTTCCTTTGGGTATCCTATGAAGACACATTTCTCCGATTTGGGTTCGAGCTTATCAGGTTGAAGCTTTTTCACATAAGCATCGCAGCCCCAAACTTTGAGAAACGACAACTTTGGTTTCTTGCTAAACCATAGTTCATAAGGCGTCGTCTCAACGGATTTTGACGGTGTCCTATTTAACGTGAATGCGGCCGTCTCTAGAGCATAACCCCAAAACGATAGCGGTAAATCTGTAAGAGACATCATAGATCGCACCATATCTAGTAAAGTGCGATTACGACGTTCGGACACACCATTGCGCTGTGGTGTTCCGGGTGGCGTGAGTTGCGAAACTATTTCGCATTGTTTCAAATGTAGACCAAACTCGTAACTCAAATATTCTCCTCCACGATCAGATCGTAGAAACTTTATTTTCTTGTTACGATGATTTTCAACTTCACTCTGAAATTCTTTGAACTTTTCAAATGTTTCATACTTGTGTTTCATTAAGTAGATATACCCATATCTGCTTAAATCATCTGTGAAGGTGAGAAAATAACGATATCCGCCACGAGCCTCAACATTCATCGGACCACATACATCTGTATGTATGATTTTCAACAAATCTGTTGCTCTCTCCATAGTACCGGAGAACGGTGTTTTAGTCATCTTGCCCATGAGGCACGGTTTGCAAGTGCCAAGTGATTCATAATCAAGTGACTCCAAAAGTCCATCAGTATGGAGTTTCTTCATGCGCTTTATACCGATATGACCTAAACGGCAGTGCCACAAATAAGTTGCACTATCATTATCAACTCTGCATCTTTTGGCTTCAACATTATGAATATGTGTATCACTACTATCGAGATTCATAAAAAACAGACCACTCTTCAAGGGTGCATGACCATAAAAGATATTATTCATATAAATAGAACAACCATTATTCTCTGATTTAAATGAATAACCGTCTCGCATCAAACAAGATCCAGATATAATGTTCATGCTCAACGCTGGCACCAAATAACAATTATTTAGGTCTAATACTAATCCCGAAGGTAGATGTAGAGGTAGCGTGCCGACCGCGATCACATCGACTTTGGAACCGTTTCCCACGCGCATCGTCACCTCGTCCTTTGCCAGTGCTCGCTTAATCCGTAGTCCCTGTTTCGAGTTGCAAATATTAGCAACAGAACCAGTATCAAATACCCAGGTGCTACTGCGAGCTCTAGTAAGGTACACATCAATAACATGTATATCACATATACCTTTGTTCACCTTGCCATCCTTCTTGTCCGCCAGATACTTGGGGCAGTTCCGCTTCCAGTGACCAGTCTGCTTGCAGTAGAAGCACTCAGTTTCAGGCTTAGGTGCAGACGTGGGTTTCTTCTCTTGAGCAGCAACTTGTTTGCTGTTCTTTTTGAAGTTCCCCTTTTCTTCCCTTTGCCCTTCTTCTTGAAACTAGTGGTCTTATTGACCATCAACACTTGATGCTCCTTCTTGATTTCTACCTCCGCAGCCTTTAGCATTGCGAAGAACTCGGGCATAGTCTTATCTATCCCTTGCATATTATAGTTCATCACGAAGCCTTTGTAGCTTGGTGGCAGTGATTGAAGAATTCTGTCAATGACACAATCATCCGGAAGATTAACTCCCAGTTGACTCAAGTGATTGTAATACCCAGACATTCTGAGTATGTGCTCACTGACAGACCCATTCTCTTCCATCTTGCAGCTATAGAACTTATTGGAGACCTCATATCTCTCAATCCGGGCATTCTGTTGGAATATCAACTTCAACTCCTGGAACATCTCATATGCTCCATGGTTCTCAAACCGTCGTTGAAGTCCCGGTTCTAAGCCGTAAAGCATGGCACACTGAACTATCGAGTAGTCATCAGCTTTGCTCTGCCAGACGTTCATAACATCTGGTGTTGCTCCAGCAGCAGGCCTGGCACCTAGCGGTGCATCCAGGACGTAATTCTTCTGTGCAGCAATGAGGATAATCCTCAAGTTACGGACCCAGTCCGTGTAATTGCTACCATCATCTTTCAACTTTGCTTTCTCAAGGAACGCATTAAAATTCAACGGAACAACAGCACGAGCCATCTATCTACAATCAACATAAACAAGCAAGATACTATCAGGGACTAAGTTCATGATAAATTTAAGTTCAATTAATCATATTACTTAAGAACTCCCACTTAGATAGACATCCCTCTAATCTTCTAAGTGATCACGTGATCCAAATTAAACTAAACCATAACCGATCATCACGTGTAATGGATTAGTTCTCAATGGTGAACATCATCATGTTGATCATATCTACTATATGATTCACGCTCGACCTTTCGGTCTCCGTGTTCCGAGGCCATATCTGCATATGCTAGGCTCGTCAAGTATAACCCGAGTATTCCGCGTGTGCAAAACTGGCTTGCACCCGTTGTAGATGGACGTAGAGCTTATCACACCCGATCATCACGTGGTGTCTGGGCACGACGAACTTTGGCAACGGTGCATACTCGGGGAGAACACTTCTTGATAATTTAGTGAGAGATCATCTTATAATGCTACCGTCAATCAAAGCAAGATAAGATGCATAAAAAGATAAACATCACATGCAATCAATATAAGTGATATGATATGGTCATCATCATCTTGTGCTTCGTGATCTCCATCTCTGCAGCACCATCATGATCACCATCGTCACCGGCGCGACACCTTGATCTCCATCGTAGCATCGTTGTCGTCTCGCCAATCTTATGCTTCTACGACTATCGCTACCGCTTAGTGATAAAGTAAAGCATTACAGGGCGATTGCATTGCATACAATAAAGCGACAACCATACGGCTCCTGCCGGTTGCCGATAACTCGGTTACAAAACATGATCATCTCATACAATAAAATATAGCATCATGTCTTGACCATATCACATCACAACATGCCCTGCAAAAACAAGTTAGACGTCCTCTACTTTGTTTGTTGCAAATTTTATGTGGCTGCTACGGGCTTTAAGCAAGAACCAATCTCACCTACGCATCAAAACCACAACGATACTTTGTCAAATAGACTCCGTTTTAACCTTCTCAAGGACCGGGCGTAGCCATACTCGGTTCAACTAAAGTAGGACAAACTGACACCCGCAAGCCACCTGTGTGCAAAGCACGGCGGTAGAACTAGTCTCGCGTAAGCGTACGCGTAATGTCGGTCCGGGCCGCTTCATCCAACAATACCGCCGAACCAAAGTATGACATGCTGGTAGGCAGCATGACTTGTATCGTCCACAACTCACTTGTGTTCTACTCGTGCAAAACATCAAACCATAAAAACCTGGCTCGGATACCACTGTTGGGAAACGTAGTAATTTCAAAAAAATTCCTACGCACACGCAAGATCATGGTGATGCATAGCAACGAGAGGGGAGAGTATTGTCTACGTACCCTCGTAGACCGAAGCGGAAGCGTTGACACAATGTAGAGGAAGTAGTCGTACGTCTTCCTCGCGATCCGACCGATCCCAGCGCCGTTACTCCGGCGCCTCCGAGTTCTTGACACACGTACAGCACGATGACGTTCTCCGGGCTCCGATACAGCAAAGCTCTCGGGGAAGAGTTTCGTCAGCACGACGGCGTGGTGACGATCTTGATGTGTTACCGACGCAGGGCTTCGCCTAAGCACTGCGACAATATGACCGAGGTGGAATATGGTGGAGGGGGGCACCGCACACGGCTAAGGAACGATCTCAAGGATCAACTTGTGTGTCCTGGGGTGGCCCCCCCTGCCCCCGTATATAAAGGATCAAGGGGGGAGGGCCGGCCGTCCTAGAGGCGCGCCAAGGGAGGGGGGAGTCCTCCTCCTAGTAGGAGTAGGACTCCCCTTTCCTAGTCCAACTAGGAAGGAAGAAGGGGGAAGGAAGGAGAGGGAGAGGGAAAGGGGGGCCGCGCCCCCCCTCCTTGTCCAATTCGGACTGCCCATGGGGGGGGCGCGCCACCTCCTGGCGTGGCCCTCTCTCTCCCCTCGTGGCCCAATAAGGCCCATTGCTTCCCCGGGGGGTTCCGGTAACCCCTCCGGCACTCCGGTATTATCCGAAAACACTCGGAACCATTCCGATGTCCGAACATAGCCGTCCAATATATCAATCTTTATGTCTCGACCATTTCGAGACTCCTCGTCATGTCCGTGATCACATCCGGGACTCCGAACTCCTTCGGTACATCAAAATGCATAAACTCATAATAACTGTCATCGTAACCTTAAGCGTGCGGACCCTACGGTTCGAGAACAATGTAGACATGACCGAGACACGTCTCCGGTCAATAACCAATAGCGGGACCTGGAGGCCCATATTGGCTCCTACATATTCTACGAAGATCTTTGTCGGTCAGACCGCATAACAACATACGTTGTTCCCTTTGTCATCGGTATGTTACTTGCCCGAGATTCGATCGTCGGTATCCAATACCTAGTTCAATCTCGTTACCGGCAAGTCTCTTTACTCGTTCCATAATACATCATCCCGCAACTAACTCATTGGTTGCAATGCTTGCAAGGCTTATGTGATGTGCATTACCGAGAAGGCCCTGAGATACCTCTCCGACATTCGGAGTGACAAATCCTCATCTCGAAATACGCCAACCCAACAAATACTTTCGGAGACACCTTTAGAGCACCTTTATAATCACCCAGTTACGTTGTGATGTTTGGTAGCACACAAAGTGTTCCTACGGTAAACGGGAGTTGCATAATCTCATAGTCAAAGGAACATGTATAAGTCATGAACAAAAGCAATAGCAACATACTAAACGATCGGGTGCTAAGCTATTGGAATGGGTCATGTAATTCAGATCATTCAACTAATGATGTGACCTTGTTAATCAAATGACAACTCCTTTGTCTATGGTTAGGAAACTTAACCATCTTTGATTAACAAGCTAGTCAAGTAGAGGCATACTAGTGACACTCTGTTTGTCTATATATCCACACATGTATTATGTTTCCGGTTAATACAATTCTAGCATGAATAATAAACATTTATCATGATATGTAAGGAAATAAATAATAACTTTATTATTGCCTCTAGGGCATATTTCCTTCAGGCTCTCCCATGTTGCGACTTGCGACGAGGCGGCATCTTCGTGTTCGTTTCTCCGTAGTGCAGTAGCAACAGCGACACTTTTGCAAACCAAAGGTGGCGACATTGACCACTGATGGTACCAGGAGTGGTAACACATCACCGTTGTTGCAACCGAAGCAGGCGACATCGACCATCTCTACTACAAGGATGATTATAGCAGTGTCATTGTTGCAAATAGAGGCGAGTTCAACACATGGAATGTCAGCTGCATAGCTGCTACTGTGCTGATGATGTTTGTGTGGAGACGACTACAACGTCGGCGATGTTGTGATGGGAAGAAGGGGTGTCGTCTGTGTTGCTACGGGGGTGTTGCAACATCACATGTTGTTGCATGCTCAGGGTACGCGACATTACCTGAGGATATAAGGGACGTTGTCATGGGTGCTATGGTGTAGGCATCGTCGGTTCTGTTGGGGAATGTAGTATTTCAAAAGAATTGCCTACGATCATGCAAGATCTATCTAGGAGAAGCATAGCAACGAGCGGGGAGAGTGTGTCTACGTACCCTCGTAGAGCGAAAGCGGAAGCGTTTAGTAACGTGGTTGATGTAGTCAAACGTCTTCGCGATCCAACCGATCAAGTAGCGAACGCACGACACGTCCGCGATCTGCACACGTTCAGCTCGGTGACGTCCCTCGAACACTTGATCCAGCTGAGGCCGAGGGAGAGTTTCGTCAGCACGACGGCGTGGTGACGGTGATGATGAAGTTACCAGCGCAGTGCTTCGCCTAAGCACTACGATGATATGACCGAGGTGTAAAACTGTGGAGGGGGGCACCGCACACGGCTAAGAGATTGTCTGTTGTGCCTTTGGGGTGCCCCCTTGCCCCCGTATATAAAGGAGGGGAGGAGGAGGCTGGCCAACAAGGGGCGCGCCAGGGAGAGGGGAGTCCTACTAGGACTCCAGTCCTAGTAGGATTCGGCCCCACCCTTTTTTCCTTCTACCGGAGGGGAAAAGGGGAAGGAGAGGGAGTAGGAGAAGGAAAGGGGGTGGCGCCCCCTTCCCAAGTCCAATTCGGCCTCCTCCCTTGTGGGGGGTGCACCAGCCCCTTGTGGGCTGGTTAGCCTCTCTCCTATGGCCCATAAGACCCATATCTTTTACCGCGGGGTTCCGGTAACCTCCCTGTACTCCGAAAAAAAATGCCCGAATCACTCGGAACCATTCCGATGTCCGAATGCAACCTTCCAATATATGAATATTTACCTCTCGACCTTTTCGAGACTCCTCGTCATCTCTGTTATCTCATCCGAGACTCCTAATAAACTTCGGTACATCAAATCGCATAACTCATAATACAAATCATCACCGAACGTTAAGCGTGCGGACTCTACGGGTTCGAGAACTGACATGACCGAGACACATCTCTGGTCAATAACCAATAGCGGAACCTGTATACTCATATTGGCTACTACATATTCTACGAAAATCTTTATCGGTCAAACCGCATAACAACAAATGTTGTTCCCTTTGTGATCGGTATGTTACTTGCTCGAGATTCGATTGTCGGTATCATCATACCTAGTTCAATCTCATTACCGGCAAGTCTCTTTACTCGTTCTGTAATGCATCATCCCGCAACTAACTCATTAGTCACATTGCTTGCAAGGTTTATAGTGATGATCATTACCATGAGGGCCAAGAGAAACCTCTCCGATACACGGATTGACAAATCCTAATCTCGATCTATGCCAACTCAACAAACACCATCGGAGACACCTGTAGAGCATCTTTATAATCACCCAGTTATGTTGTGATGTTTGACAGCACACAAGGTGTTCCTCCGTATTCGGGAGTTGCATAATCTCATAGTCAGAGGAACATATATAAGTCATGAAGAAAGCAATAGCAATAAAACTAAACAATCATTATGCTAAGCTAACGGATGGGTCTTGTCCATCACATCATTATCTAATGATGTGATCTCGTTCATCAAATGACAACACATGTCTATGGTTAGGAAACTTAACCATCTTTGATTAAGGAGCTAGTCAAGTAGAGGCATATACTAGGGACACTCTGTTTTGGCTATGTATTTACACATGTATCAATTTTCCGGTTAATACAAATCTAGCATGAATAATAAACATTTATCATGATATAAGGAAATATAAATAACAACTTTATTATTGCCTCCAGGGCATATTTCCTTCAGGTTCTAGGTTGCGGGTTCCTATGAGGCCACCGGCTCATATGGCGAAATAATGTCGGTGATGGTGGTGAGGGGAAGCATGACTAGGTCTCGTATGCCGAGAACAAAGCAAACAAGGACCCCCATCGAACGTGTGGACCCATCAGACGGCTACACGAGGAGGACCAAATGACTGGTGAGCTGACAGATTTCTCCACGCTAAAAAATATCTTCACGAACTCATGTTGAAATGATCCAGTTCAACCCATTTTTGTCAAAAGAACAGCGGTTGTTGAATGATGATGAACTACGCTCAATTGCTCTAATCCGGATCAGGCAATCGCATTACACTTTGCCTTTCCTGGCTTCCTTTTCCTTTCCAGGCTAAAGTTGTAAATAAAAATATCCAATTATTTCATGAAATCACTCAATAAGGAGCATCACTGGCAAGGTTTACCGCAAACTTGCCACGAGGGAGTTTTTCTCCCCCATGTGCAGGAGGGAGGGAAGGGTTGGTACGGATCCGTTTTTCTCAAAATGAAATATCCATTAAATGTGTCTAGATCTTTGACATTTGATCTCATGTTATAGGTTTCGACAAACTTTATTTCGGGCACAACGTGTATTCCCAAGTGGAACTAACTTGTGCTTCCCACTAGCACCAACATGTGCTTTGGATGTGAACTAACATGTGCCCACGAGGGAGCACACATGCTCCAACCCAGAGAACACTATCCTACATGCCACATGTCACTCTCCCGTGCGTCTTGCGCTCTACCAAAAGTGACATCCATTGATTTTTCCTTGGGGGCTCCCTTTAACTAGTTGCTCTAAAAGAAGGAAATCCTAAGGCTCAATGGAGATATGAGCTGTTCAGTTTCCTCTAATATCTGCATTGGTGCCATGACAATAGATAGATATGATATCTAGCTTAGTAGTTGATGTCCGTAGATAGAATACATTCCGAATTTCGGAGTAAGCAATCAGAAATCTAAGTGGATCGTGTAAACATCCATGGAATATGAGAGGTTATATATAGATCCCAACGCGAGAGAAACATGACAAATAATTGAAAGCACGTGTCAAATATGACAGCAAGCTACACAACTCATGAGCACTACCGATAGTTAGGTCTTTTTGAGGTGTGGAAGATATGATCCATTCCTCTTGCACTTTAAATTAGTAAACGGCAATGTGTGAGTCTCAAAGCATGTGCATCCACCGTGTATGGCTATCATGACCCTTGGAGGTAGAAAAAACTACATATGTCGTTCGTCACAAAATAACTCATTCATATAACGGTCGTACTGCTACCGAACAATAAATTATATGTGACTTAGTTAATTCTCATTTAGATGAGAGCTAGCCACGCTCTATTTTTTTATTGTTACACTAAATTAAATTAACAACACTTTCTTCAATATAAAGTAATTAAGGTCAACAAATTCCCTAAATACTAGACTGTAATTTACTTCATGTATTCTCTTGATTTGTTTATTTTATTGACTTCCCAGTTAGTGCTGATAGTAAACTAGCATAGTACTGTAACGCAGTAAAAATAGCTCTGTTTTGTGATGGACGACAAATCTGAGTGCCAACAAGTTACGGATGTACGATGGTGTCAGAGTCAGGTCATTTGGTACACTAGTGATAATTTGAACACTTGAGAATTTTTTTTCTACACGTATTATATACCTTAAGAAAGAACTTTGGTGTTTTCCCAAAGTGCTTAAAGCATCTCCAACACAAATTCTTAAAATGGACAGGATAGGGGAGGGAGTCATCCCGGATTTTTCATCCATCTACGCATGTGCATGCCATGGTTGATGAGATAGAGGGGATGTCCCGATGTCTGACTTGGTGGCTTTTGGTTGCTAGGCGGATGTCCGGACTCCCCGAAACCCCCCTCTAAGTTTGCTAGGCAGATTGTCACCAGCTTACCCCCGTCATGGAGCCTTTTTTTTCAAAAAATATCAAATTATATTTAAAAGTTTCAGAAAGTATCAATTTTCTTCTTCTACAAATGCATATACATGTTCTTCAAGTATGTGTACGGTTTCATTAACTAATGTGATTGGTTGCATGCTAGACAAAATTGAAAAATATCTGGTCCAAATACAACAAAAGACAAAGCCCATTTTAATCTATGTACTTATTTGTATTTTTGTGTGTGCATCACATATGAACATATATGCTCATGCCTCTCAAAAAGAAAAAGATCATATAAGTTAATGAAATTTTGTACATGTACACTACAAATATATGCTTATGAGCTCTTTTAGGGTGATTGGCGAGTTACAACTCGTAATTTCATGTAACTCCACCTCCAATTTTTCCTGACCGTCAGATCTGGGAAATTAGTTAAAGAATTATTTTTTGGTCAAAAGGGTAGAATAGTAAAAAAGTTCCTCCCATCCGTTCTGCAGGAGGATTAGCCCCCCGCCCCGACGCACATCGTTGTGTTTCTAGTCGCATAGCCGCCGCCGCCCTTTTCGCCGTTCTGATCGAGAGATCCCGCGGCGGCCCCGAGGGCAAGCACCAGCGGCCCGCCTCCCTGGTTTCGATCTGCTCCTGCCACCACGGTTCCGGGGATCCGCTGTGGCGCGCCGGCCAGCCAAAGTTTCCCTTGCCCCCCACCCCCACCCCCCCTGCAGCGCCTCCCTCCGTCAAGCAGCCGGCTACGCCCATCAACGCCGGCGAGCAAAGGTACCTTTCCAGAAAGTCTCCGGCTGTATGAGGAATTAAACTGCTGCAAATCTGTATTTGCGCAGCCGGCCACCTTACATAGTACAACTGGGAATCCTTGATCCATAGCAGATTCTGAAATTTTAACTTGAGTCCAAAGTTGCAGCATGATTTAGTTTGCATGGTTCTGCACCTGCAGATTCTAGGTGTTTTTTAAACTATTTGTGTGATTCATTTTCACATTTAGTATCCGAAAAATTATTTGCTGCATTCCAGACTATGTCCAACTGAATTCAGTACAACGCTCTGAAATGTCTAGACTATGTTCAGTTATATTTAGATTTTGTTAAGCTATGTTCACTAAATTTATTCAATTCAAAATATGGTATGCACTTTCTTTGTTCAGACCTTATCGGGCTGTCCAGTTTTGGGACAAAATATATTATCAATGAAATGCTGAACATATGTTGGAGTTGCCCAGGATGAAGAAAGAAACTCACACACACACATATGGTCAGCTCTATGCAGAGCACTCCTGCCACAGCCACTTCCAATGCGTACCATTACTGTCAACGCATAGTCAGATTGCTCAATTGCTGGACATTCAATTGCCATGCAATGTGGCAGCAAACTGATTTTTCCATGACAAATTAGCATAGTCAGATTACATACCACTTCTAGTTCTCACCAACTTGTCTACAAATTAGTACTCAATTGCCTACATATACGTCATGAAAGCATACACAACTGTTGTGATGAAACACATCAGTACAACAAACTGCATAACATTCCTCTTCTTCTGCACTTGTAAGTCAACAGTCTTCTCCAGCAGCAGCTCGTCCTTGTGCACAACAATTCGTACAGCGGCGGCTTGAACTTGCCGAGGATGCCATCTGCTTGAACTGGCTCCACAAGTCACCGTCGCCGTCACTTGGTCTCATGATGTAGAGCAATTGTGTGAAAGGAGCTTCCAATGATATAATTTTCGCATTATACATATCATGTACTATTAATCTTGTCAATAGTCAAAGGAGGGAGTAGTTGAGATCCGGGGTTATAACTGCGACATCACACTTTCTGCCGACGCTGTGCAATTTCTTAAACTTTTGTAAATATTTCTCCATATTCTTCAGGTGACCGGGAGTGGCAGGCAGCTACATGTTGGTCTGGTGAGAAGATCAAGCAGGCAGAGAAAAAAGTCTGTGGTTCTAGATTCTCAGCCAAGGCAGAGAAGACTAATGGTAGGCAGGGTGTGCTTGTTTGTACAAAAAACAACATAGATTTAATGAGTATGTGGGAGGTTTAAGATGATGTTCAATGAGTTCTTGGCTTTCATGAGTATGTAGTCATTTCTCCGGTTGTTGCAATTGAACACATGCATGTGTGTGTCTGCTTGTGTGCCGCTATTAGCCCCCTCCTTTAGGTTCTCTGCTTTAGTCTGTTGTGGCCAGCTATTAGCCCCCTCCTATAATTCAGAGTTCTTTTACAACAAATCAGAGAAGGGTAGGTGAGGGAGTCCTGGATTAGGGGGTGTTCGGATAGCCGAACTATACCTTCAGCCGGACTCCAGGACTATGAAGATACAAAGTTGAAGACTTCGTCCCGTGTCTGGAAGGATCTTTTCTTGGCGTGGAAGGCAAGCTAGGTGTGCGGATATTCGAGATCTCCTACCATTGTAACCGACTCTGTGTAACCCTAACCCTATCCGGTGTCTATATAAACCGGAGGGTTGTAGTCCGTAGGACAACCATCATCATACACAATCATACCATAGGCTAGCTTCTAGGGTTTTAGTCTCCTTGATCTCGTGGTAGATCCACTCTTGTATTACCCATATCATCAATATTAATCCAGCAGGAGTAGGGTTTTACCTCCATCGAGAGGGCCCGAACCTGGGTAAAATAAAGTGTCCCTTGTCTCCTGTTACCATCCGACCTTGACGCACAGTTCGGGACCCCCTACCCGAGATCCGCCGGTTTTGACACCGACATTGGTGCTTTCATTGAGAGTTCCTCTGTGTCGTCACTTTTAGGCCCGATGGCTCCTTTGATCATCAACAACGACGAGGTCCAGGGTGAGACTTTCCTCCCCGGACAGATCTTCGTCTTTGGCGGCTTCGCTCTACGGGCCAATTCGCTTGGTCATCTGGAGCAGATCGAAAGCTATGCCCCTGGCCATCAAGTCAGGTTTGGAAGCTTAAACTACACGGCTGATATCCGCGGAGACTTGATCTTCGACGGGTTCGAGCCACAGCCAAGCGCGCCGCGCTATTTCGAGGGGCACGATGTAGCTCTGCCTCCGAATAGCACCCTGGAGGCCGCACACGCTCCGGCCCCGATCCTTGACTCGGAGCCCGCTGCGTTCTCTGAAGATGAACGGTTGGACGTCACCTCGGGGGCTGCGATCTCAAAGGCGATCGAGCCGAACGCCAGCCCCGTACTCCGCACGGCCCAGGACTCCAAGGAGCCGGACTCTTCTCCGAACTCCGAGCCTTCTGCGCCCCCGCCGATCGAATCTGATTGGGCGCCTGTAATGGAGTTCACCGCCGCGGACATCTTTCAGTGCTCACCTTTCGGTGATATCCTGAATTCTCTCAAGTCTCTCTCTTTATCAGGAGAGCCCAGGCCAGACTATGGTCTGCGAGGTTGGGATTCGGACAACGAAGAAATTCAAAGCCCACCCACCACCCACTTAATAGCCACTGTCGACGATTTAACCGACATGCTTGACTTCGGCTCCGAAGACTTCGACGGTATGGACGACGAAGGAGGAGACGAACAAGAACTAGCACCTGTAGGGCGCTGGACCGCCACCTCGTCATATGACATATATATGGTGGATGCTCCAAAGGATGCAGATGGCGATGGAGCAGCGGAAGACGACACATCGAAAAAACCGCAAAAACGTCGGCGCCAACGGCGCCGCTCTAAATCCCGCCACAGCAGAAACGGCGATTCCGGCACGGGAGATAATACTACCCCGGACAGCGCCGAAGAACACCAGAACCTGCAAGATTCGGCGCAGGAAGATGGAAAAGCCAGCCCTCAGGAGATAGCGGCAGAGCAAGAGGTTGAGGATGATAAGTACATGCCTCCCTCCGAAGACGAGGCAAGCCTCGACGACGACGAATTCGTCGTACCATCAGACCCCGCCGAACAAGAGCATTTTCAACGCAGGCTTCTAGCCACGGCCAACAGCCTAAAGAAAAAGAAGCAACAACTTAGAGCTGATCAGGATTTGCTAGCTGATAGATGCACTGAAGTCCTCGCAGCCGAAGAGTATGAACTCGGGCGCCCCTCCAAAAGTTATCCTAAGCGCAGGCCGCTACCCCAATCAGAGGGGGAAGCATATGACATGGCAGACTGGCCACCCCGTGGCCGCGACAGAGAGGCCTGTCGAGCCCCTCAGCAAGCCATGCCCCGGTGCCGCTCGAATAAGGCACGGGAAAACGAGCCAGACCTGCGAGACGTACTGGAGGATAAAGCAAAGCAAACAAGGTCGATCTATGGATCGCGCGGACGCCCGACGACACGTGATGATCGTCACTCCGGACATAATAAATACGGCCGGGCCGAACACAGTAGGCACAGTTCTTCCGAGCTGCGTCGCGACATAGCCCAGTACAGGGGCGCCGCACACCCACTGTGCTTCACAGACGAAGTAATGGATCATAAAATCCCAGAGGGTTTTTAACCCGTCAATATCAAGTCGTACGATGGTATGACAGATCCGGCAGTATGGATTGAGGATTATCTCCTTCACATCCACATGGCACGTGGCGATGATCTGCATGCCATCAAATACCTACCCCTCAAGCTTAAAGGGCCAGCCCGGCACTGGCTTAACAGCCTACCAGCGGACTCAATCGGTTCTTGGGAGGACCTGGAAGCCGCATTCCTCGACAACTTTCAGGGGACCTATGTGCGGCCACCGGATGCCGACGACCTAAGCCACATAATTCAGCAGCCAGAAGAATCGGCCAGGCAATTCTGGACACGGTTCCTAACAAAGAAAAATCAGATAGTCGATTGTCCGGACGCAGATCAGGATACAGTGCGGAAAATGGGCATAGATCCATCAAGGATCAAACCCACAAGGACGACCTTTAAAGGCGTCATACCAGGTGTAGAGGCCAATTGCACAGGCTCGATAACACTTGATGTGGTCTTCGGATCCCCGGATAACTTCCGAAGCGAAGAGTTAATCTTCGATATAGTCCCGTTCCGCAGTGGCTATCACGCCCTGCTCGAACGAACCGCATTCGCTAAATTCAATGCGGTGCCGCACTACGCATATCTCAAGCTCAAGATGCCAGGCCCTCGAGGAGTAATTACGGTCAGCGGAAACACAGAACGCTCCATCCGTACGGAAGAGCACACGGCGGCCCTCGCAGCGGAAGTACAAAGCAGCCTTTCAAGGCAGCTCTCCAGTCCGGCCGTTAAAAAACCGGACAATGCAAAGCGCGCCCGGGGTAACCTGCGAGCTGTATCCGCGATCCTCCGAGGCGGACGTAGGGGACTCGGCGCCTTTGGTCGGCACCTTCCAGACGTCTTCATACGTCGTGTCGAAGAGCCTACTAAGGGTCTGGTGCTGCGCCGAGTCGAATTCCCACAAAGTAAAATCCCGTTTTTGGCACGGGAGGATCAGGCGAACGAGCATGACCTGGACTATGTTGGCAAGCCGGATTGGCTTGTCCACCAGGGACTGGATGCACGTTTGCAACCCAGTCACTTCGTCCTCGTTGCCCCACGACAGGCCTGTCTCTTTCCAGGACATGAGCCGCGTGGGGGGTCCGGATCTGAACTCAGGGGTCGCGACCCATTTCGGATCGCGGGGCTCGGTGATGTAAAACCACCCAGCCTGCCACCCCTTTAGGGACTCCACGAGGGAGCCATCGAACCAGAGGACGTTGGCTATCTTGCCAACCATAGCGCCTCCGCACTCCGCCTGGGTGCCGGACACCACCTTGGGCTTGACGTTGAAGGTCTTGAGCCAGAGGCCGAAGTGGGGGCGGACGCGAAGAAAGGCCCCACACACGACAATAAACGCCGAGATGTTGAGAACAAAGTTCGGGGCCAGATCGTGGAAATCCAGGCCGTAGTAGAACATGAGCCCCCGGACAAATGGGTGAAGTGGAAAGCCCAGTCCGCGGAGGAAGTGGGGGAGAAATACTACCCTCTCATGGGGCCTCGGGGTAGGAAGAAGCTGCCCCTTATCAGGAAGCCGATGCGGGATATCCTTGGACAAGTATCCGTCTTTCCTTAGCCTTTTTACTTGAGCCTCCGTAACGGAGGAGACCATCCACTTGCCTCCCGCTCCGGACATTGTTGGAGAAGGTTGAGGAAGAAGAGCGGACTTGGGCGCTGGAGCTTGAGTGCGCTAGAGATGGATTGGCAAAGGAGGAAGAAGGCGTAGGTTAAAAGGGTGAATCCTTATCCCTTTATATAACCAGGTACGGTTAGGCGTCCTCACCTACCTAATAAAACTCACTTGCCTCCCAAACGCCGCGGTAAATGACGTGGTTGGGTTACCCACGTATGTATTAATGAGAATCCCGTTGGAGGGGGGGCACACGATCTCTGCTTCGACAAGACGTGCCAAGGAAACCGCCTCGCTATACGAGCTAAGGTCAAACAATGAAAACAATTTATATAGAAGGCTTGGCCGCAGTGTTATGACGCACTGTGGGATACGTCAGCAGATTTGATTTGTGTTAATATTATTCTCTGTATGGCAATATGTGGAAACTTGTTTTGCAGAGCCGGACACTATTATGTGGTGTTTATAATCTTCTTGAAGAACTTGGAGGAGGAACCCGCCTTGCAATGCCGAAGACAATCTGCGCGCTGGACTCGTCGTCATTGAAGCCTGGTTCAGGGGCTACCGAGGGAGTCCTGGATTAGGGGGTGTTCGGATAGCCGAACTATACCTTCAGCCTGACTCCAGGACTATGAAGATACAAAGTTGAAGACTTCGCCCCGTGTCCGGAAGGATCTTTTCTTGGCGTGAAAGGCAAGCTAGGTGTGCGGATATTCGAGATCTCCTACCATTGTAACCGACTCTGTGTAACCCTAACCCTATCCGGTGTCTATATAAACCGGAGGGTTGTAGTCCGTAGGACAACCATCATCATACACAATCATACCATAGGCTATCTTCTAGGGTTTAGCCTCCTTGATCTCGTGGTAGATCCACTCTTGTACTACCCATATCATCAATATTGATCCAGCAGGAGTAGGGTTTTACCTCCACCGAGAGCGCCCGAACCTAGGTAAAATAAAGTGTCCCTTGTCTCCTGTTACCATCCGACCTTGACGCACAGTTCGGGACCCCCTACCCGAGATCCGCCGGTTTTGACACCGACAGTAGGTAATATTCTTTGCTTGTTTCATGAAATGTGCCTGTGCAAAGTTGCATCAATCCATAATGTGGTGAGATTCTTAGTTAAACGGTGGATTAATTGACATTACGAAGATGCTGAAGAGTTAAAAAAGTATAAGAATTTAGTCAAACTGATCGATTAATTAATCAATCTTGTTGTTTTTGACCGATGCTTAGCTCATGTTGCTAATCATTCTTACTGTTTCTGAATGATGCAAATCATTCTAACATGCATCAGAAATCACCAACCAGTGGCATGGACTGTTGCGTGAGATAACGCTGGTTTGGACTGGTGCAGCATATGCAATACAAAAATAGTAAAAGCCAGAATTTAGTATGTGGGCATCAAAGGAACCTTTCATCTAAAAATTGAGCAACAACTCAAAGTTGAAAGCCTATTATTGTAAACATAGTCTCACAATTGTCACTTGAATGAAGTGATTGTTGGTTCGGAAACAATATGAACACTACTTGTGACAATAATTCAGCTCTAAAGCTTGAAATTGTAGAAAAACCAAAAGCCTACAAAAGAGCAATGCCTTCTTCGGATTGTTATCTGCAAGTTTCTTCCTTTTGAGCGATGACCCATATTCGCCCATGTTCCTCTCGCCGATATCCATGTACCCACACGAATATATGTCTTCCTCAGACATGTCCTGTCCAAAAGCATACGAAAGGTATTTAGATCAACATGCAAATGATGTGGCCATTTTTGTATAATAAGTAGGAACTTGGCAATATAACCAACCTGTTCATACATGTCATCGTCGCTATCATATGAGAATTGTGCATCATCTGAGAATGCACAATTCTTGACAATGTACAAATGACATTTCTTTAGCCCTTCTAAAGCATGCAACATTTCATGACGAGGAGTACTTGAAGTGCTATTGGTGGCACCGCCCATCTGGCCACCATGTGAACATAGTTTTTGGTTCGGGATACACATACTGGTGATAGCCAAGTGTTGTCATGAGAATTGGCCTTACTCGTTGGGGACGGCTCATGATGTTAGCATTTCCGGATGACCCTTTGTGCTAAAACGGATCCAGGGATCAAACAGTGGTACTGGTAGTATCAGACGACTCGTGGTGTTAGTGATGTATTCGCAGGACCCGTAGTACTAGACGTGAAGAGCCATGGTCGTAGTACTACATGTAGTGGACGGCGCACAACTACCGACCTTACTCGTTCGGACTCAGCATTAACGGTAGTCCAAGTCCGAATTACCGTTAACTACCGGTAGTCGGGGTCCAGACGAGGAGTACTTGAAGTGCTATTGGTGGGACCGCCCAGCTGGCCACCATGTGAACATAGTTTTTGGTTCGGGATACACATACTGGTGATAGCCAACTGTTGTCATGAGAATCAGTCTTACTCATTGGGGATGGCTCGTGGTGTTAGCATCTCCGGATGATCCTTTGTGCTAAAAGGGATGCAGGGATCAACAGTGGTACTGGTAGTATCAGATGACTCGTGGTGTTAGTGATGTATCCGGAGGACCCGTAGTACTAGACGTGAAGAGCCATGGTCATAGTACTAGACGTCCCAGCTAGCTTTACTCTAACAGAGTTCTGCTTACTAACTAGACAACTAGGACAACAATGAGAACCAGGCAAGCAGCATAAGATCATCTAAGAACAAACAGATGCTAAACTTGCTCATTGGCAAAATAGGTTGTGCACGCGAACATGACAGAGATGACTAAAATAGGGGCCACACTTCTTTCCATATTTGTGCAGAATGATTATGGCTGAGGCATATAATGCACTTGTAGCAACGTGTGCAAAGCGGGCAAGAAATTCATATAAAGTAGGCATTCTTCCAAATTGAGCCAATTCTGGTTTTCGAAGATATACTGTACATAATTACTGTCCATTTTATACGGCGACATACATTGCCTAAATAATCAGAACTATGTTTGAGGCGCGGGTCATGTACGTCTTGAGCTCCCGATTCACCTTCTCCTCGTCCCACATGAACACCTGGATGTTCTGCACCCACTCGAAGTAGCTCACCATCACTCCGCCGGAGTTGGCCATGGTGTCCGCTAGGACCAGCACACCCTTCTCTGCACCATGAACATGTACATTTCTCTACTATAAGTCAATGTGTGAAATGTGTCAACAAATGCAGCTTAGTTTTGTGGCAAAAATGTTGGTATTCTTGCCTCGTCGGCCTCGTGGTCTGTTGGGTGGTTAGCAGCCTCAATGATGTACTTCGCTTTGATGGCATCAACATTGTCCCTAGGAGAAGAAGAAAAACTGAAGATAAACGGTACAATTACAATAGGCAAGTATTGCAGATTTTCTTAACAAACCAAAGTGGACTCGATTCGCAACTTCCATTAGAGATGTCTAGTCCATTCTGAGAAAGCTTTCCATGTTAATTAATGTGTGGACTGCTGATACATACTACGTACTAAATTTGCAAGTTCAGAAGATGGTGCGTTCTGAATACTGAAGATAAATGTGGCCAGACAGAATAGTCAGGTTTTGCGAAAAATAGTCTGGTTTTGCAGATTTGCTTAATAAACCAAGGTTTCAAATATGACTGTCAACTTCCTTTTGGGGTAATAGTATATATATTGAGTCCATTCTGAGGAAGCTTTGCATGCTACTGAATGCGTGCTGAATAGCTGAGACATTATCTAATCTCTGAACAGTTGTATTCGAATGTTTGGCAAATGCGGTAACAAGCAGCGAAACGACAGATTCTGTGAGCGGGGTATACCTTGAGAGGCTCGGCGCTGCCCTCCGCCACCGGCACGTTGGGACGGCCTGCCTTCTCACACTACCAAGCCAATCAAATAGCGGTTTAGCTTTTCAGCAGGGTTGTCAGCTAAAATTCAGCAAAATATAAATTGCAACGTGGGTTGCTATGCTGCCTGGTAGTACTTGCCAAAATCCGAAAATCGAACGGACTTTTTATTAACATTTTTTTTTCAGATACAGAAAAAATAACAGCCATGATGATACTTTAACTGAGCTTCAGAGCAGTAATCTGATAGAAGATAGGATGAAGTGAGCTGGGACGAGGAAGAAGAAGATTACTTGTTTATGACTCCTCCCAGAGCTGCCGAGATGAGCACGTCACACTCTTCCGTGAGCAGTGAGATCAGGTCGACGGCGTCGCCTCCGTCGAAGCCCTTGATCCCGCGGTTCTTTGCCGAGTGCTTCATCAGATTGGCTATGTGAATGCCATTGGAGTTCTTGACAGCCACTGTGACATCTTTGATGTCAATGATTGTATTTTATGAAAATTATGATCTAGATGGAAATGAAAACGAGGAACTATTGTGATGATGTCAGACATTATGTTTTGACTAAAAATGATGATGTGAATGGGTCCATGTGTGATGCAATTGGTGCATATACAAGAGAACTAAAGCAATAGAACACTCACTATCAATGGAACGAAGTCGTCATTGTTGTCACAAATTCCTGTATTTTTCTGAGGAACATCAGCAGCGAACTCCTCATCCTATAATTGCCAAATTTTTATTATCGCGTCACGAGAAGTTCAAAATTAGTACAGATAAAAAAATTGTATAGATAATATAGTCTAATAACATGGAGGATGCTATGCGCTCACTATGTACTTGTACTACTTGCTGCAGTACTAATGAGCCCTATAAGAAAAAACATAAGCAGTTCATTTTCAGTTTGTCTAACGGTTCCACAAGGTAAGCGTGACCGAAGATTCAGAAAGAAAAGAGAGAAGGCAAATGAAATGGTTGACAAAAAAAGGAGTACTGAATTTGCCTCATAACAATCTCAGTACTTGAGGTTTCCCAATGCTCGATTCATCGACCGACCGACCAACCAACCAACTAACTAACTGATAAAAGCGGCTTCCTATATTTATTCTTGTTGATGTATGAGAACATGCGTTTGATACTCTGAATCCTGAAAGAATAGACGCACCTGAATAGACATATGAGATCAGATGGTTCCATGAAGGTTCTTGCCATCAGCTCAAAAGCACCACCATCATCATCAGCCGCCATCGCCGCAGCAGCAGCAGCAGCGATGTGCCTACTGATGCTACTGACATCATCAAGCAAAGAGAGCCTTTGATGCGCCAATGACATCTTCTGCCCCATCTTGGCCCTGGCAGAATGGGGGGAATCACCCGCCGGCGTCCCTCCCTTTCCCTGGAAATTATTCAGGGAACAAAGGCAGAGTAATTGTTGTGCGTGTATACTAGTAGGTACTAGTAGAGGACCAAAAAGAAACACACATATACTCTAGTAACATAGAAAACAGATGCTTTCAGCACGTATTTGTACTGTCGCTGCAGTGCCAATGAGATCAACAGAGGGGGATGAAGGGGGGAGCAAGAGACCGTACGTATCATGTCCTCGGGCAGGATGAGCTGCACTCCGGCGGGGCCGGTGTCAACTGGGCGACCTCAACCAGCAGCGGCGACTGAAGTGTAGTTAAGGTCGACGACTAGATTCCGGCGTTGGGGATGACCTACTCCGGGCACGGCTGCTCCCCCTCCTCGGCGGCACGGGCGGACTAGACCTCTTCTTTGTGAGGCCGACGTCAGCGAGTGGACGTGGTTGCGCGGGCCCATGGAGATATCTCCCCCGCGCGTGGAGCTCGTCCGGCGACGCCGCTGAAGATGCCGCCGCCACGACCACCCGCCTCCTCCGCTGAAGATGCCGCCGCCGCTGAAGATGGACGCCGATCTGGTCGAGGACTCAGCTGTGAGGAGAGGAGCGGGGAGGATAAGACGCAGGAGAAGCGGCTGAGCCGGCGGCGCAGCGACCCGGGAGAGGAGGAGGCTAGTGGAGAGGGGATCGACAGAACAGGGAACAAGTGTGCGGGGCTAGGTTTTCTTTTCCTTTTCTCCCAGCGCTGGACTAAATTGGACGGATCTACCCTTTTAGAAATTGATTAGCCCCACCATAATCTTGTAATGGTCCCACAAGTATTTGTAATTTCTTGTAATTCTAGTATCGTAACTCCTCGTAACTCCTATTTCTCCATGGTTTGATCGTAGTGAATGGACGGCCCCTAAATTCGCCAATTACTGTAACAGTTGTATATGCTTATATGTATACTTTTTCAGATTTTTTTTAGGTGTGGAAATAGTAATTTTCCTGAAAAAAAAGGGCTCCTGGAGCTCGGCCTCCATATGCACTTTTCGAAGGAAACCCTAGTTCCTTTCTGCCGTGTTTGCACAGGCGCACAAGCAAGTAAACAGTTGTTGGCTAGCCACGTCTTTGTATTTTTTAGTGCCTCAGAAGTAGAAAAATAACAAGAAAGAAAACCACAAGGACTCTTACCACTATTTCTCTGGAGATCCTCTTCCTCGTTTGGCTCCGCTTTCTCCTCCTCGCTGCGCTCTCTCCTCCTCGATGCGCTCTGTGCCGGTAGCCACTCCGGCTCCTGCGGCCACCACCACCACCGCGACCGACCCCGCTTGCTCGGCCATGGACTTGCGGGTCTCGCTGTCGGGGTCGTCCTCATTAGGGCTGTCCTCCCCTGTTACCTCGGCGCTACATCTGGAGCGCTCCTCCCCCGTCCGGCCTCCTTCCCCGCCGTCGCCCCCCCCCCCGCCCGCAGCTCAGATCCATCATCGTCACGCCGGTGGTGGGCACGGCCTTTGGCCCTCTGGTCCAGGGGGATGTCGCCGGCCCGTCGCGCCCGCCTCGGGCGGCGGGGGGCTGGCAGGTCCAGAGGCGCCGCCGTCCACGCGCGCCGCCGGCTCGCCCTGCCTTCCAGTCGCGATGCCGTCATGTCCAGCATGCGCTTGCCGCGCCCCATCCCCCCCCATGAGTCCCGTGTGCCAGCGGAGCTTTTCGGTTGCTGCTACAACTGTGGCCAAGATGATGGGCATATCTCGGCGGAGTGCCGGAATCCCAGCTTTTGCGTGCGGTGCCGCGGAGTGGGGCACATCTCTCGGGGCTGCACTCGTCCTCGCAGTCCATCTCCGGTGGAGCAGCCCCCGCGCCCGCCGCTGGCCCTACGTCCCAGGGCCCCGTCCGCTGCAGGTCCGGCCGCGTCCCCCCTACTTCGTCGAGGGGATCTTCTCCTGTTATGCCGCCGCCTCCCCCGGGCCCTCCTCCGCTGGGTGCCGTCAGGATGTGGGCCGATGTGGTGCGGGCGCAGCCCTCTCTGGGGGCGCGCACGGGGCAGGCTGTCTCTGCACGTGGCTCCGGTCCGGACTTCTCCGTCCCGTTCATCGCCGCCGGCGGGGCTGATGTGGTGCCTGGGGTGCGTGACCCTATGGACTTGGTGGAAGTTTGTTTCTTGGAGGCTTCGGAGGATATCTGGAGTATGGAGGCGGAGCTTGCGCGTGCGGTGCTCGTCACGGTCACCGGCACCCGCCCGTCGGTGGATTTGGCGTCTGCTGCCGAGGCGCTTCATCGGGAATTCGCCATTGGCCCGGCAGACATGTCCATCCGCCCGTACTACCCGGAGGATTTCCTCGGGCTCTGTGCTGATGGGGCACTCCGGGAGCGTATGGTGCGCGCTGGGAGGGCGTCGGCATCCTGGTTCGAGCTCAAGCTTCACCCGTGGATTCGTCAAGCTCAGGCCACGGCAGTTAACCTGCCTTTCCTAGTCCCTGTCTCGCTTCGGGGCGTCCCGGCGCATGCATGGTGCCAGTGGACGGCGGCAGTGATCTTGCGTGGCCTAGGTTTCGTGGTGGCAGTGGATGACAGTACATCGAGAAGGCACGACATGGCAGATTTTAGAGTTTGGTTGCGTACGGACAGCCCGGAGAGGATCCCACGGCGTCGTCTGCTCTACATCGACGAGCCGAGACGCTCACTCTGGGCCGTGGAGGAGGGCAGTCGTCGTCGTCGCTGGCCGGCAGCCCGGTGTGCTTCCGCACTCTGGTACCCTGTTGACATCGCTATTCTGGGGGAGCCAGAACAGGTGGATGATCAGGAGGTGGATGACCCGCATCCGCCGCCGCCGCCGCCGCCGCCTTCGCCGTCGTCGGGGAATGATGACTGGCACGCGCGCCATGGTGTCGATAGGCATTCGGGTGGTGGGGCTGGCAGCAATGGTGGCTCGGGAGGTTCAGGTGGTGATGCGGCCTCCATGGTCGGGTCTTCGGCGGCACCGCCGCCGGCAGTCAGGCGCGTCGTTCAAACGGCCGCCTCAGGTGGGTGTCAGCACGACAGCGACATCAGCTGCGTGGCTGCCGTCACGGGTTCTGAGCTGGTGGCTGGGCCAGGTCGGCCTCGGGATGCACGCGGCGACCAGCTGACCGCGTGCGACCGCATGTGGACTTGCGTGGGGATTGGCCAGAATGATCTGGAGGATCCGTGTAGGCCCACTCTCCCGTGTCCGCTTCTGGCGTCTCGCCCAATGCCACAGACGGCTGGCCTAGCTGGGCCCGCTGCTTCCCCCGCCTCGGTGCAGCTTTCCAGGTGGAGGTCGCGTGATGGGCGCCAGGGTTCGGGACGGATCTCTACAGGAGTGGAGAACCTTGTGGATTGGTTGCCAGGAAGCGATAAGGATCGTGTTGGTTCGATCCAGTTGGGGTCGATGCTGCTTGAACTGTCGGGCGAGGTGTTGTCCAATCAGGACGGTGGGCCACCAGTGGGGCCTTCATGGTCTTGGGATTTCTTTATGGTGAGCCTATCGGAGGATGGGGCTTTGCATGGGGATGAGACGTGCCCATGCACGCCAGCACGTGAGGATGTGGACGTGTTAGAGCCGGTCGGGGCGTTGGCTGCGATTCAGTCCGTTGCCGTGGGTGACCAGCGGATGGAAACGGTTCCATGCACACCGGTGTCGCAGGCGTTTGTGTGCCCGGTGCAGGCTAATGTGGACGTGCTCTGCATGGAGATGCAGCAATCGCTTTCGCCCATTCTGCCAAGGCCGGAGAGTCGAGCTCCAGCCACCAAGGGTGCTAAACCTGCAAAGAAGAGGAAGCCGGACGTGGCACCGGCGTGGAGAAACGCGAGGATTGCGAAGCATGCGACCACCAAGCAGCAGCAAGTCCTCATCCGCAAGTTGTGTCTTACGCATGAGGGGGAGGTGATCTCTGAGGAAGCCCTTCGGATGTACGTCGACTTGTTCTCCCGCCCTCTCTCGGATGCTCACATTGCCTCTGTGTTGGCGTTGTTTGGTTGGGAGTCGCCGGCGTTGCCGCTTATGGAGGAGGCAGCGGAGGTTGCAGTGTAGATCGCCCACGTGTGGGTTGGGTGGCTTGGTAGTGTGTGATCAATGAATACACAGCCTCTCAATATGATTGTGTGGAATGTCCGGGGCCTTAATGCTCTGGCCCGTCGGAATGCAGTGTTTCAAGTAGTTGCGTCGGTAAATCGACCATTGTATGCTTGCAAGAAACGAAGTTGCAAGAAGTTTCCCTGTCAGTTGTACAACAATGCCTTGGCAATAAATTTGGGCAATTCTTCTACCTGCCGGCGTCTGGGACTCGTGGTGGAATTTTGGTGGCTTGGGATGATTCAATTACCCAACTTTCAAACCCGCACTATACATATAACACACTAACGGCGTTAGTCAAGACAGGTGGCGATCAAGAATGGTGGCTCACATGTGTGTACGGCCCTAATGATGAGAGGGAGAAGGTGGATTTCCTTCAGGAATTGGTGGATATTAGAGACCTGCATGCTGGTCCCTGGCTCGTGGCCGGCGACTTTAACTTGTTGGTCAACCAGGAGGATAAAAGCAACTCGTCGATTAACCGTAGAATGATGGGTAGATTTCGGGCTAAGCTAAATGTGCTTGAGTTGAAGGAGTTGTACCTTAATGGTAGGCGCTACACGTGGTCGAATGAGCGACAGCATGTGACACTTGAGATGATCGACCATGTTTTCGTGTCCAACGAATGGGATGAAGCATTTCCCACATGTTTCCTCTCGGCGTTGGGTACCGCCATCTCGGACCACTGCCCGTTGGTCCTGGACATGAATATGGAGGTGCACATGCGCAGGAGATTCAAATTCGAATCGTTTTGGGTGAAGGCGGAAGGTTTCATGGATACTGTGCATGCAGCGTGGAACTCGGTCCCGGCGGCGTCTAATGCTTACCTCACGTTGCATGATAAGTTGAAAGCCACGGCCCGGGCTCTCCAGAGGTGGAGTGACAAATGGATTGGCAATGTGAAGCTGCAAATACGCATTGCATTGGAGGTGATTAATCGCCTGGATATCGCCATGGATGATCGTCAACTTTCTGAGGCCGAGCTGGGGCTCCGTAAGTGCCTGAAAAGGAAGTTGCTGGGCTTGTGCTCTCTTGAATGTTTTATTGCTTGGCAGAGGTCAAGGTTGCTTCAGCTACGAGAGGGGGATGGCAATACCAGGTTGTTCCACCAATAAGCAAGTCATCGGCAAAGAAAGAACACCATCAGGATGGTACGGCACAATGGGAACATCTTCTCAAGACAGGACAGTGTGGTGGCTGCGGTGGATGGTTACTATACTGAGATCTTTGGCTCCTGTGAAACGAGGAGGCACACGCTTAACTTGGAGGCCCTAGGTTTGCCACGGTTGGACCTTGCGCACCTAGAGGAGCCCTTTTCAATGGAGGAAGTAGAGAAGGTGATTAAGTCAATGCCTCCGGATAAAGCACCAGGGCCGGACGGATTCACGAGCCGTTTTTATGCCACTTGTTGGCATATCATAAGGGAGGACTTCATGGCAGCAATGACATGCCTATACAATGGTGATGTGAGAGGGTTGGCGACAATCAATAAATCCCTTGTGTCCCTGTTACCGAAGAAGGAGGGTGCTTTAGATGTGGGGAATTTCTGGCCCATTAGCTTGGTCCATGGGGCAGTCAAGATCTTCGAGAAGCTGCTTGCCTCCAGGCTCGTGCTGGAGCTGCCAAACTTGGTTGGAAATCACCAAAGCGCTTTTGTCAGAGGTAGATCACTGCATGACAATTTCATGCTAGTTCAGAGCATGGCCAGGCGCTTGCATGCATTGAGGAACCCTATTGTGCTCTTGAAGCTCGATATCTCCAAAGCTTTCGACTCGGTACAATGGCCCTTTCTGTTGGAGGTCATGGAGCAGCTAGGTTTTGGCGCCAAGTGGAGATCATGGGTGTGTGGAATCCTAGCTACGTCCACTACACGCATCATGGTGAATGGTGACGCCGGTGGAACTATATATAACTGCAAGGGCTTGCGGTAGGGCTATCCCGTCTCACCAATGCTTTTCATCCTCATTATGGAGCCACTGCACTGACTCTTTGAGTGGGCTACCCAGCGTGGGTTCTTACAGCCGTTGGCGGCATCAGGGTTGAAGAAGAGGATCTCAATTTTTGCGGATGATGTCATCCTGTTTACCAAGCCGGAGCCTATGGATCTCGCTATCTACAAATGCATTTTTGACCTATTTGGAGAGGCTTCGGGTCTGCACATTAACATGAGCAAATCGGCTGCGCTGCCGATACGATGTTCGGAGCAGAGCATTGCTTTTGCGAGTCAGCAGCTGGGGTGTCTAGTTGGATCTTTCCCTGTGAAGTATCTTGGGCTGCCCCTGTCTCTAAGGAAACAATCTGCGGCTCAGCTTCAGTACCTGGTAGATCAGATGGCAAACTGCTTGCCAAGGTGGAAGGCGGCCCTCATGCCGAAGAGCGGTAGGCTTACTTTGGTGCTTTCGGTACTGTGTGCAATGCCCATCCATGCGATGATGGCTTTGGACCTTCCTGCCAAAACCCCGACGGCCATGAACAAGATTTGTCGAGGTTTTCTTTGGTGCCGGAGAGCGGAAGCTAATGGAGGAAACTGTGCAGTCGCTTGGGAGACCATATGTACCCCAAAATGGGCAGGAGGGCTAGGTGTGCCTAACTTGAGGTGGATGAACATGGCCATGTAGGCCAAATGGCCATGGTTGCAGAGGACGGATAGGAGTAGACCCTGGAGTGAATTCAAAATCAAAGTTCCATCTGAGGCGATGCAAATCTTTCAAGCGGCTACTAGGTGCAGGGCAAGCAACGGGCTGAATACCTTATTTTGGGAAGATCGATGGCCTGACGGGATGAGGATCCAGGAGCTTGCGCCGGCGGTATATAACTTGGTGCCGCGTCGGATCAGGCAGACGTGTATGCTTGGCCAGGTGGGGATGGATGGGTCCTGGGCAGCTTGCCTTGGTCCCAACATAACTATGGTGGCATTGCAACAGTTCCTACAGCTATGGCAGCGGGTTCAGGCGTGGGAACCGGTGGAGAGTGTCTCGGACAGGATAGTTTGGTCTTGGGAGCCGACGGGACAATTCTCTGTGAGATCTGCATACGCAGCGAAGTTCTGGGGAAGGGAGGTCATTCCCTCCGCGGAGTTAACGTGGAAATCGCGAGGCCCGTCTCAATGCAAATTCTTCACGTGGTTGGCCCTGCGGAACAGATGTTGGACGTCGGACCGACTAGCTAGGAGGGGGCTGCCGCATCAGGACAAATGCCCTTTGTGTGACCAAGAGGAGGAAACCATTGATCATGTGTTGCTAACATGCGTCTTTGCTCGAGAGATTTGGGTGGCGATTTGTACGGCTCTAGGAAAGCCAGAGTGGGCACCATCTACGCAGGATGCTCTCAAGCCGTGGGTTTGTGACAAGCAACCGGCTGCCAGTGTGGCAAGGAAGGATCTGCACGCTATACTGCTTCTCACGTTGTGGGAGTTGTGGAAGCACAGAAACGCAATTGTCTTCGATGGTGCTTCTGTTGGGGAACGTTGCAGAAAATTAAAATTTTTCCTACGGTTTCACCAAGATCCATCTATGAGTTCATCTAGCAACGAGTCATGGGAGAGAGATATTGCATCTACATACCACTTTGTAGATCGCGAGCGGAAGCGTTCAACGAACGGGGATGATGTAGTCGTACACACCGTGATCCAAATCACTGGAGATCCTAGCACCGAAAGCACGGCACCTCCGCGTTCAACACACGTACGGTCAGCGTCACGTCTCCTTCTTCTTGATCCAGCAAGGCAAAAGGAGAGGTTGGGGAAGAAGGCTCCAGCAGCAGCACGACGGCGTGGTGATGGTGGAACTACAGTACTCCGGCAGGGCTTCGCCGTGCACTTACGGAGGAGGAGGAGGTGTTGGAGAGGGAGAGGGAGGCGCCAGGGCATAGGGTGCGCAGCCCCCCTCCCCTCCCCCCCTTTATATAGACCTCTGGGGGGGCGCCGGCCCTGGGAGATCTGATCTCCCAAGGGGGGCGGCGGCCAGGGAGGTTTCCCTCCCCCCCAAGCCATCTAGGAGGTGCCTTCCACCACTAGGACTCCTCCTAGATGGAACCCTAGGCGCATGGGCCCTTTGGGGCTGGTTCCCCTTGGCCCAAGCAGGCCAAGACGCACCCCCTAAGGCCCATGTGGCCCACCAGGGCAGGTGGCCCCACCTGGTGGACCCCCGGGACCCCTTCGGTGGTCCCGGTACAATACCGATAACCCCGAAACTTGTCCCGATGGCCGAAACAGCACTTCCTATATATAATTCTTTACCTCCGGACCATTCCGGAACTCCTCGTGACGTCCGGGATCTCACCCGGGACTCCGAACAACATTCGGGTTACTGCATATACATATCTTCACAACCCTAGCGTCACCGAACCTTAAGTGTGTAGACCCTACGGGTTCGGGAGACATGCAGACATGACCGAGACGGCTCTCGGGCAATAACCAACAGCGGGATCTGGATACCCATGTTGGCTCCCACATGCTCCACGATGATCTCATCGGATGAACCACGATGTCGAGGATTCAATTAATCCCGTATGCGATTCCCTTTGTCAATCGGTATTTTACTTGCCCGAGATTCGATCGTCGGTATCCTAGTACCTCGTTCAATCTCGTTACCGGCAAGTCACTTTTCTCGTACCGTAATGCATGATCCCGTGATCAAACACTTTGATCACATTGAGCTCATTATGATGATGCATTACCGAGAGGGCCCGGTGATACCTCTCCGTCAAGCGGAGTGACAAATCCCAGTCTTGATCCATGTCAACCCAACAGACACTTTCAGAGATACCCGTAGTATACCTTTATAGTCACCCAGTTACGTTGTGACGTTTGGCACACCCAAAGCACTCCTACGGTATCCGGGAGTTACACGATCTCATGGTCTAAGGAAAGGATACTTGACATTGGAAAACTCTAGCAAACGAACTAAGCGATCTTATGCTATGTTTAGGATTGGGTCTTGTCCATCACATCATTCTCCTAATGATGTGATTCCGTTATCGATGACATCCAATTTCCATAGTCAGGAAACCATGACTATCTGTCGATCAACGAGCTAGTCAACTAGAGGCTCACTAGGGACATATTGTTGTCTGTTATTCACACATGTATTACGATTTCTGAATAACACAATTATAGCACGAATAAAGACAATTATCATGAATAAGGAAATATAATAATAATGCTTTTATTATTGCCTCTAGGGCATATTTCCAACAGTCTCCCACTTGTACTAGAGTCAATAATCTAGTTACATTGTGATGAATCGAACACCCATAGAGTTCTGGTGCTGATCATGTTTTGCCTTAGGGAGAGGTTTAGTCAACGGATCTGCGACATTCAGATCTGTGTGCACTTTACAAATTTCTATGTCTCCATCTTGAACATTTTCACGAATGGAGTTGAAGCGACGCTTGATGTGCCTAGTCTTCTTGTGAAACCTGGGCTCCTTTGCAAGTGCAATAGCTCCAGTGTTGTCACAGAAGAGCTTGATTGGCCCCGACGCATTGGGTATGACTCCGAGGTCGGTGATGAACTCCTTCACCCAAATTGCTTCCTGTGCTGCCTCTGAGGCTGCCATGTAATCCGCTTCACATGTAGATCTCGCCACGACGCTTTGCTTGCAACTGCACCAGCTTACTGCCCCACCATTCAAAATATACACGTATCCGGTTTGTGACTTAGAGTCATCCAGATCTGTGTCGAAGCTAGCGTCGATGTAACCTTTTACGACGAGCTCTTCGTCACCTCCATAAACGAGAAACATTTCCTTGGTCCTTTTCAGGTACTTCAGGATATTCTTGACCGCTGTCCAGTGTTCCTTGCCGGGATTACTTTGGTACCTACCTACCAAACTTACGGCAAGGTTTACATCAGGTCTGGTACACAACATGGCATACATAATAGAACCTATGGCTGAGGCATAGGGGATGACACTCATCTCTTCTATATCTTCTGCCGTGGTCGGACATTGAGCTGAGCTCAATTTCACACCTTGTAACACAGGAAAGAACCCCTTCTTAGATTGATCCATATTGAACTTCTTCAATATCTTATCAAGGTATGTGCTTTGTGAAAGACCTATGAGGCGTTTCGATCTATCTCTATAGATCTTGATGCCTAATATATAAGCAGCTTCTCCAAGGTCCTTCATTGAAAAACTTTTATTCAAGTAGGCCTTAATGTTGTCCAAGAGCTCTATATCATTCCCCATCAAAAGTATGTCGTCTACATATAATATGAGAAATGCTACAGAGCTCCCACTCACTTTCTTGTAAACACAGGCTTCTCCATAAGTCTGTGTAAACCCAAACGCTTTGATCATCTCATCAAAGCGAATGTTCCAACTCCGAGATGCTTGCACCAGCCCATAAATCGAGCGTTGGAGCTTGCACACCTTGTCAGCATTCTTAGGATCGACAAAACCTTCCGGCTGCATCATATACAATTCTTCCTTAAGGAAACCATTAAGGAATGCCGTTTTGACGTCCATTTGCCATATTTCATAATCGTAGAATGCGGCAATTGCTAACATGATTCGGACGGACTTCAGCTTCGCTACCGGTGAGAAAGTCTCATCGTAGTCAATTCCTTGAACTTGTCGATAACCCTTAGCGACAAGCCGAGCTTTATAGATGGTCACATTACCATCCGCGTCTGTCTTCTTCTTAAAGATCCATTTATTTTCTATGGCTCGCCGCTCAACGGGCAAGTCAGTCAAAGTCCATACTTCGTTTTCATACATGGATCCTATCTCGGATTTCATGGCTTCCAGCCATTTGTCGGAATCCGGGCCCGCCATTGCTTCCTCATAGTTCGAAGGTTCACCGTTGTCTAACAACATGATTTCCAAGACAGGGTTGCCGTACCACTCTGGTGCGGAACGTGTCCTTGTGGACCTTCGAATTTCAGTATGAGCTTGATTAGAAGTATCTTGATCATCATCATTAATTTCCTCTCTAGTCGGTGCAGGCACCTCAGAAACGTTTTCTTGAGCTTCGCCATTTTCCGGTTCAAGAGGTAACACGTCATCAAGTTCTACTTTCCTCCCACTTACTTCTTTCGAGAGAAACTCTTTCTCTAGAAAGGATCCATTCTTGGCAACAAAGATCTTGCCTTCGGATTTGAGGTAGAAGGTATACCCAACAGTTTCTTTAGGGTATCCTATGAAGACGCATTTTTCCGACTTGGGTTCGAGCTTTTCAGGTTGTAGTTTCTTGACATAAGCATCGCATCCCCAAACTTTTAGAAACGACAGCTTAGGTTTCTTCCCAAACCATAATTCATACGGTGTCATCTCAACGGATTTCGACGGAGCCCTATTTAAAGTGAATGCGGCAGTCTCTAAAGCATAGCCCCAAAAAGATAGCGGTAAGTCGGTAAGAGACATCATAGATTGCACCATATCTAATAGAGTGCGATTACGACGTTCGGACACACCATTACGCTGAGGTGTTCCAGGCGGCGTGAGTTGTGAAACTATTCCACATTTTCTTAAGTGTGTGCCAAATTCGTGTCTCAAGTATTCTCCTCCACGATCTGATCGTAGAAACTTGATCTTTCTCTCACGTTGATTTTCAACCTCACTCTGAAATTCTTTGAACTTTTCAAAGGTCTCAGACTTGTGTTTCATTAAGTAGACATACCCATATCTACTCAAGTCATCAGTGAGGGTGAGAACATAACGATAGCCACCGCGAGCCTCAACACTCATTGGACCGCACACATCGGTATGTATGATTTCCAATAAGTTGGTTGCTCGCTCCATTGTTCCTGAGAACGGAGTCTTGGTCATTTTACCCATGAGGCATGGTTCGCACGTGTCAAATGATTCATAATCAAGAGACTCTAAAAGTCCATCTGCATGGAGCTTCTTCATGCGTTTGACACCTATGTGACCAAGGCGGCAGTGCCACAAATATGTGGAACTATTGTTATCAACTTTAACTCTTTTGGTATTCACACTATGAATATGTGTATCATCACGTACGAGATTTATTAAGAATAAACCATTAACCATCGGAGCATGACCATAAAACATATCTCTCATATAAATAGAACAACCATTATTCTCGGATTTAAATGAGTAGCCATCTCGAATTAAACGAGATCCAGATACAATGTTCATGCTCAAACTTGGCACTAAATAACCATTATTGAGGTTTAAAACTAATCCCGTAGGTAAATGCAGAGGCAGCGTGCCGACGGCGATCACATCGACCTTGGAACCATTCCCGACGCGCATCGTCACCTCGTCCTTCGCCAGTCTCCGCTTATTCCGCAGCTCCTGCTTTGAGTTACAAATGTGAGCAACTGCACCGGTATCAAATACCCAAGAGCTACTACGAGTACTGGTAAGGTACACATCAATTATATGTATATCACATATACCTTTGTTTTTGCCGGCCTTCTTGTCCGCTAAGTATTTGGGGCAGTTCCGCTTCCAGTGACCACTTTTCTTGCAATAAAAACACTCAGTCTCGGGCTTGGGTCCATGCTTTGGCTTCTTGCCGGCAACTTGCTTACCGGGCGCGGCAACTTCCTTGCCGTCCTTCTTGAAGTTCTTTTTACCCTTGCCCTTCTTGAACTTAGTGGTTTTATTCACCATCAACACTTGATGCTCCTTCTTGATTTCTACCTCTGCTGATTTCAGCATAGCATATACCTCAGGAATGGTCTTTACCATCCCCTGCATATTGTAGTTCATCACAAAGCTCTTGTAGCTAGGTGGAAGCGACTGGAGGATTCTGTCAATGACCGCTTCATCCGGGAGATTAACTTCCAGTTGAGTCAAGCGGTTGTGCAACCCAGACATTTTGAGTATGTGCTCACTGACAGAGCCATTTTCCTCCATCTTACAGCTAAAGAATTTATCGGAGACTTCATATCTCTCGACCCGGGCATGAGCTTGGAAAACCATTTTCAGCTCTTCGAACATCTCATATGCTCCATGTCTCTCAAAACGCTTTTGGAGCCCCGGCTCTAAGCTGTAAAGCATGCCGCACTGAACGAGGGAGTAATCATCGCAGCGTGACTGCCAAGCGTTCATAACGTCTTGTTCTGCAGGGAGAATAGGTGCGTCACCCAACGGTGCTCTTAGGACATAATCTTTCTTGGCAGCTATGAGGATGATCCTCAGGTTCCGGACCCAGTCCGTATAGTTGCTACCATTGTCTTTCAGCTTGGTTTTCTCTAGGAACGCGTTGAAGTTGAGGACTACGTTGGCCATTTGATCTACAAGACATATTGTAAATATTTAGACTAAGTTCATGATAATAAAGTTCATTTAATCAAATTATTTAATGAACTCCCACTTAGATAGACATACCTCTTCTAGTCATCTAAGTATTACATGATCCGAGTCAACTAGGCCGTGTCCGATCATCACGTGAGACGGACTAGTCAACATCGGTGAACATCTTCATGTTGATCGTATCTTCTATACGACTCATGCTCGACCTTTCGGTCTTCTGTGTTCCGAGGCCATGTCTGTACATGCTAGGCTCGTCAAGTCAACCTAAGTGTTTCGCGTGTGTAAATCTGTCTTACACCCGTTGTATGTGAACGTTAGAATCTATCACACCCGATCATCACGTGGTGCTTCGAAACAACGAACTGTCGCAACGGTGCACAGTTAGGGAGAACACTTTCTTGAAATTATTATGAGGGATCATCTTATTTACTACCGTCGTTCTAAGTAAACAAGATGCAAAACATGATAAACATCACATGCAATCAAATAATAAACGTGACATGATATGGCCAATATCACATAGCTCCTTCGATCTCCATCTTGGGGCTCCATGATCATCTTGTCACCGGCTTGACACCATGATCTTCATCATCATGATCTTCATCATCGTGTCTCCATGAAGTTGCTCGCCAACTATTACTTCTACTACTATGGCTAACGCGTTTAGCAATAAAGTAAAGTAATTTACATGGCGATTCTCAATGACACGCAGGTCATACAAAAAATAAAGACAACTCCTATGGCTCCTGCCGGTTGTCATACTCATCGACATGCAAGTCGTGATTCCTATTACAATAGCATTAACATCTCATACATCACATATAGATCATTCATCATTCATCACAACTTTGGCCATATCATATCACAAAGCACTTGCTGCAAAAACAAGTTAGACGTCCTCTAATTGTTGTTGCAAGTTTTACGTGGCTGTTATAGGTTGCTAGCAAGAACGTTTTCTTACCTACGTAATAACCACAACGTGAATTGTCAATCTCTATTTACCCTTCATAAGGACCCTGTTCATCGAATCCGATCCAACTAAAGTGGGAGAGACAGACACCCGCCAGCCACCTTATGCAACTAGTGCATGTCAGTCGGTGGAACCGGTCTCACGTAAGCGTACGTGTAAGGTTGGTCCGGGCCGCTTCATCCCACAATACCGCTGAATCAAGATTGACTAGTAACAGCAAGAAGAATTGTCAATTCGACGCCCACAACTACTTTGTGTTCTACTCGTGCAATAGAGAACTACGCATAGACCTAGCTCATGATGCCACTGTTGGGGAACGTTGCAGAAAATTAAAATTTTTCCTACGGTTTCACCAAGATCCATCTATGAGTTCATCTAGCAACGAGTCATGGGAGAGAGAGATTGCATCTACATACCACTTTGTAGATCGCGAGAGGAAGCGTTCAACGAACGGGGATGATGTAGTCGTACACACCGTGATCCAAATCACCGGAGATCCTAGCACCGAAAGCACGGCACCTCCGCGTTCAACACACGTACGGTCAGCGTGACGTCTCCTTCTTCTTGATCCAGCAAGGCAAAAGGAGAGGTTGGGGAAGAAGGCTCCAGCAGCAGCACGACGGCGTGGTGATGGTGGAACTACAGTACTCCGGCAGGGCTTCGCCGTGCACTTACGGAGGAGGAGGAGGTGTTGGAGAGGGAGAGGGAGGCGCCAGGGCATAGGGTGCGCAGCCCCCCTCCCCTCCCTCCTTTATATAGGCCTCTGGGGGGGCGCCGGCCCTGGGAGATCTGATCTCCCAAGGGGGGCGGCGGCCAGGGAGGTTTCCCTCCCCCCCCCCCCCAAGCCATCTAGGAGGTGCCTTCCACCACTAGGACTCCTCCTAGATGGAACCCTAGGCGCATGGGCCCTTTGGGGCTGGTTCCCCTTGGCCCAAGCAGGCCAAGGCGCACCCCCTAAGGCCCATGTGGCCCACCAGGGCAGGTGGCCCCACCTGGTGGACCCCCGGGACCCCTTCGGTGGTCCCGGTACAATACCGATAACCCCGAAACTTGTCCCGATGGCCGAAACAACACTTCCTATATATAATTCTTTACCTCCGGACCATTCCGGAACTCCTCGTGACGTCCGGGATCTCACCCGGGACTCCGAACAACATTCGGGTTACTGCATATACATATCTTCACAACCCTAGCGTCACCGAACCTTAAGTGTGTAGACCCTACGGGTTCGGGAGACATGCAGACATGACCAAGCCGGCTCTCGGGCAATAACCAACAGCGGGATCTGGATACCCATGTTGGCTCCCACATGCTCCACGATGATCTCATCGGATGAACCACGATGTCGAGGATTCAATTAATCCCGTATGCGATTCCCTTTGTCAATCGGTATTTTACTTGCCCGAGATTCGATCGTCGGTATCCTAGTACCTCGTTCAATCTCGTTACCGGCAAGTCACTTTTCTCGTACCGTAATGCATGATCCCGTGATCAAACACTTTGATCACATTGAGCTCATTATGATGATGCATACCGAGAGGGCCCGGTGATACCTCTCCGTCAAGCGGAGTGACAAATCCCAGTCTTGATCCATGTCAACCCAACAGACACTTTCAGAGATACCCGTAGTATACCTTTATAGTCACCCAGTTACGTTGTGACGTTTGGCACACCCAAAGCACTCCTACGGTATCCAGGAGTTACACGATATCATGGTCTAAGGAAAGGATACTTGACATTGAAAAACTCTAGCAAACGAACTAAGCGATCTTATGCTATGTTTAGGATTGGGTCTTGTCCATCACATCATTCTCCTAATGATGTGATCCCGTTATCGATGACATCCAATGTCCATAGTCAGGAAACCATGACTATCTGTCGATCAACGAGCTAGTCAACTAGAGGCTCACTAGGGACATATTGTTGTCTGTTATTCACACATGTATTACGATTTCCGGATAACACAATCATAGCACGAATAAAGACAATTATCATGAATAAGGAAATATAATAATAATGCTTTTATTATTGCCTCTAGGGCATATTTCCAACAGCTTCGCCATCAGCTAACCAACTTATCAAGAGAATTGTGAACTAGGGTAGGAGTTGGTCGATGGCAGGGCTCTTCAGAGGTAATGTAGAGGTTGTGTTTGCAGGCTTAGCTAGGTGGACGAGTGGGGAGTAGTAGTCTAGTTAGCGTGCGCGATCGTGCGTGAGGTGAAGTTGTGCATGGTGTAACATTCTCACCTTTGTAAATGACTGGTTGAGGCTTTCTATGCCTTTCCTTCTTTAATATATGATATGCACACTCGTGCATATTCGAGAAAAAAGAAAACCACAAGGACTCAGTGACAGCAGTAGGCAGGTGACGATCTCCCACTTCCGACGTTGCAGAGCATCGCCACAATCTCCGACATGGCGGGCCTACATGCAGCACGGCAGTGGACGCACAACAGAGCCACCTTAACGCATTCCGCAATCTGGGCTCTCTCGCTCTTGCTAGCGCGTAGTAGTGGGTCAACAAGCTTGCAGGGCCTCTTCCGATACTTGCGTGCCTAAAAGGATTCCAAACCATTTCAAGTGATCTATCAAATTTTCACCGGTGATTTTGGACATAAAACACTAGTAGAAAACGGGCCTATTGTCCCGGTTTATAAGGGCTTTTTGTCCCGGTTCCTAAACCGGGACTAAAGGGTCGTAACTAATGCCCTGACCCTTTAGTCCCGGTTCTAACCAGAACCTGAACAGATGAGCCTCCACGTGGCCGGTGCGCCGAGCCCAGGCAGGAGGGCCTTTGGTCCCGGTTGGTGGAACCAACCGGGACCAATAGGCATCCACGCGTCAGCATTTCTGCGGCTGGGTTTTTTTTTGAAAGGGGCTTGTTTAGGAGTTTTGGGGGTTAATTTAGTTTGTTATTAGCTAGCTAATAGAGAGAAGTGTCCTCTCTTATATCTCTGTGCTTGGTTTATACCAACGCTATGCTATGCCTAAACATGGCTTAGATTGAAGTGAAGGCAACATGCATGTGGTGCATGTCCAAATAGTACTAATCAGTATTACTTTCGACATGCACCACATATGTTGCCTTCACTTCAATCCAATCCATATTCACTACCAAATACTGAAATTTTCCTGTGAGCCAAGAACCGACAGGGAAATAGGGTAAACCGACAGGAAAATATTCCTGTCGGCCTACCGTCAGGGCTAGCTGTCAGCGATAGCTTGACAGGGAAAACAGAATATGCCTGTCGGCCGACCCACAGGAACTATATTCCTGTAGGTTTTCCCTCTTTCCCTGACAGTTTTGGCACGACAGGGTTACACCAGCGTCAGGTTTGACAAACGAGGAAAATGTTATATCCCTGTCATGACATAACCGTCAGGAAAAAAATATAACAGACTAACAAAAAAAAATCTTAATATGTGTTCCACATGATTATTACATTACTAGAGTGCAGGCACATCAATATCAGTATCAACGGTTTACATCAACCATACAGGTACTAATTCAGATATCTTCCAATACAATTACATACATGAGGTCAACAAAACATAGGTGAATCATCTAAAAATTACAAGTGCATAAACTCCATATTCACAACATGAGACCTCATTTTCTACAATGTTTTCCTGCACCTTAGGTTGCAAGCCGCTCTTCAAGGTACCCTGTGTTGGATATAACTAAAGTTAATAAAATGTGCTAGTGTCAACAGTTTGCTACATGAACATAACAAGAAGCAAGAACATCTATGAGATATAATCATCATTATCTATTTGGTATCTCAGTTTATCATAATAATTGTCCAATTTGGTCTGTATCCTTTCTCAGATTTGATAAAATTCATGCAACCGACAAAAACCATTCAACTCACAACCTGAGCACATGCTTTTGGATTAGTTTGACAGAATTATTAGTTTCACAGAACTCCTCAACTCCAGGGTGACCAAGTAGATAAGTTACTGGAGGCTTCTTGCAAGTCAAGCTCAAATTACAGTATTTATTAAGTGCAACTGCTCAATGATGAATGAACCGAAAACTGTATAATAAGAACAAAAAAACCGAGTTAAGTGTACTAATTTCAGACTTCTTAAAGTCAAACTCAAATTTCAGCATCGCCCGCCATACACTGCATATGTATCTGAGTTCCATTTTGTTTTCTTTTAAGCATGTTCCAACCGATAACACAAGCACTTATCATATTTTCACGAGTCTGGTTTAGCTAGCTGTACAAGCAAAAACTTTATCTAGTTGTACAAGCACAAATTTTATCTAGCTGTACAATGATAAATTTAAACCCTACCTTGGTAAAGAGCCAAAGCAACTGATGATGTTCCTTGTAGAAACCTCCCTGTTGTACTAATGCTGCCATGCAAGTGATCCCAAGATATGGACAAAAAATACTAAAGAAATTTTTAGTGTATACCAAATAGTAAGACAATAGAAGATCCGAAGGTAATAGAAAGAAAAGTAGCATTCAGACTAAACCAACATAACAGCTACTAACACAATGCAGATCTCATGATACTGAGCACACAAGAGACAACTTGTTTTAAAATTATTTATGATAAAACTTTGGAGACAAAAACATACCAAAGGTCCTCATCTGGCTGAACTACAAACTAGGAAAATAAAATCTCAAATAGGTGCTAACCAACATTTAGTTTCTAGGTTCAAGGAGATTTGCAAAAAATAATTTGCAAGCTCGTCATCAATGTCACACACTACAACCGATAATACTAAGAAACCAAAGCATCATTGAATTATTTTATATTCTAACAATAGAGAATAGTACACAGGCGGCTTCTTTCAAGGCCTATATTTTGCATATGAAATGGGTTGTTCATTTTTTTCAAGGCCTATGTACCATCTGGAAAAAGCTTAGTAGGAACTTGGAAGAAGCCTCCAGGATCTTCTAACCAATTGGAAGAATATTATACAATTTCTTGCCATCGACTGATAACCTCAACTTTTTGCTGCAACCTTTTTGTTGCAATGATGATATCCCTTCCAACTTGCAATGTGCGCACTTCTCAATTCTTCCTAAATCCAACATAATGAAATAGAGTAAATCAAAAGGTATGTACAAGTTCCCGCAAAAAAAAGGTATGTACAAGTAAGTTACAGAACTAACTGTTGCCATACTGGATAGTAAGAGAAAAAAATTCATAAGAAAGAAGTAGGATGAAAGGTAACATTCAGATTGAACCAACATAGCAGCTATTGGCTCATCACAAATAAAATACCATACCTTGATAAAGAGGTAGAGCTAAGCTTGCGTCTCTTATAGATCTTGAATCTTCAGTTTTGCTCATAGTCTACATGAACTGCAAACTAGGAAAATTAGACTTCAAATTGTTGCCACCAATATGTAAACAATTTATAGTATCACAAAAATAGCAGCTTAGTTATATTATTACATTGAAAATGTGAATGGGGCTAAAAAATCTCAAGAGAAGTACGCATACAGTGGATTACAATATAATCAAAGTTTCATTAAAGAGAGTGTTGCATGATGTATAATGAGTAGAGAGAAAAATAAATCTAACTCCCAATGTACTAGTTATCCCAACTACCAACGTAATAAGACAAAAAAAAGTTCACTCACCAAACCTGCTAATGCACAACGAATTTAAATCAAGTTCCTACTAATGGCTTTTCCAGATGGTACATAAGCCCTGAAAAAAATTGAACAACCAATTTCATATGCAAAATAGGCCTTGAAAGAGAAACAATTAGAAACATTACCACCTAATAAACTCTAGCAAACCAAAATTGTACGCTTGCAGACTTACAGTTTGGAGGAGATGCACCGTGCGGAGAGCTGGGGATGGTACCGGAGGTGGACTGGTTGATGGTTGACAAGCCAGCCATGGGGTGCTTCAGGAGACGCCATGCGGATGGTCGGAGCAGGCAGTGGATGAAGCGGGTCGGCGTCGAAGTGAAGGAGAGTGCGTCAGATGTGTGGGGACAGAGGAGTGGAAGGCGGAGGCTGTGGTAGCGGCGACGCCGGGACGGGGTTGGGGCGTTGGTCGAGCAACTTCGGGTGCAGGCCATGGGGACGGTGGTCGTCGGCACTGGGGGGTCGGAGGTGGCGGCGGATCTGAGGCCGGGGCAGGGCGAGAGGTTAGGGTTTGGGTAGGTGGATTTGGGGGATTTTGGGGAGGACGTTCTTATCCATATAGTGGGCATCGACGCGAAGATGGGCTCGAGGGGCAGAATTGACAAATTTGACCTTAAAGCGAAAGAATTTCATAAACTAAACTGTTTTTGAAAATATTTCACACCGCTGACCCTTTTGCGCAGCTCCCAACAGTAAGGCGCTGCACTCTACTGTGCAACTCCTTACAGTTAGGCGCTGCATAGTGTAGTGCAGCTCCTTACAGCTAGGCGCTGCACAGTGTGGCACCTGTGTGTTAGGCGCTGCACAGTAAGAGTGTAGCGCCTTGCTGTTGGGCGCTGTACATTAGAGGTCAGCTGGGTGAAATACTTTCAAACATAGTTTAGTTTGTGAAATAGTTTCGTCCTGAGGTCAAATTTATGTTTTTTGCCGGCTTGATGGCGGGACGCTGTTTTTTCGTCCCGCGCGGACTGAAATTTGTGGCGCGGTAGAGTTTTTGAGTGGGCCGCACGCGCCAATTTGCTTATTCATGTCGGTTTTTGGCCAGCCCACAGGTAAATGTAACGTATCGCTGGCGTGGAGCAAAGGGCCGACAGTGTAATGTATATTCTGCTGAGCGCCGGTTGCGGGCCCGACAGGAAAATAATTCGGCCCACAGAAAAATTTAAGTTTCTGGTAGTGATTCATTTCACCCACTGATATATATATATAATAACTCTTCATGCTCACATCATGCATCATCATAATAATAAGTCCTACTAATCATCATGATAGAACTTCTACTCGTTATTAATAACAAGTCATACGATCATCATCCTCATAGTCATCGAACCCAATCCTACTTAATTGTTCTTAGCACATGATCATCAGTATTAGGTAGGACCTAAATACCCTCTTTAAGGTAAAATGGCATAAAACAGTATAGACCCTGACTCTCCATTATGGAGAATGGAGATCATCCTGTCTCCAATTCTTGCGCCGCGCTTCCTTTTGCGTCCAAGAACCTCTTTACGAGCGTCCATACATTTTTTCCATTCTCTGATTTGCATGTCTCCACTTCTTTTATAAATCCGATATGGACAGTTGAGATTCGTAGGATGACCTGGATATATGTTCAAAACATCAGGGCGACCATGCTCATACATCAGATGAGGCACACAATCCTCTGGAATTATCTGTTGAAAAACATAGTAATAACTTCATAGTTAGCAATGAAGTACTAGTTTTATACAGAAGTATGCAAAAGATGCACGTATGTCGTAATAGTAAAAAATCTTACCAGGATATCTCCATAGTAGTTACCGTAGTTCAACACGTGCACTAGTGGCACGTATTGACCATAATGTTGAGGAGTTCGATTGTAGATATTGTAATTCTCAAGATCATTACAAAATCCAACCAGATGATTTTTCTCCTTGTAAGTTAACTCAGAGCCATCGGTCTAGTAAGTTCTATCTATCATCTTCTGCACATTCTTTGATACTTCAAAATAAGCTGTCAACTATTTTGAAATGAACAATATAAATTAGTTAATAATTAACTACGTTTGAGAAACTCACATAGCGGTAGAACTGGAGGCGTATCAACAAGGACCCAAATGTCCATATTGTCTTGCTCGATTTCAGGATCACCAAGATCCATGATGACAAGCATACCCTCATCAAAACCACACAATTTGCAAAATGCTTCCCAATTTTTGCAACCAAAATGGGTTACGCTCTCAGCATTATACAGCTTTACATCAAAATCCACATCATGATGGGTCCTTAGGTGAATTTTCTTCGTTTCAAAATTTTCATGGTCTTCAAAATCCATCCTCTCCAAGACATAGCGTCTTGCATGGCATGGGATAAACTATACTCGAATTGTAAAAGATGAAAATTACACGTTGAAATAGTTGAAGTCATGCTTAATTATGAAAAAAACACTTGTCGTCGTTGCGTACCGTTTCAACTTCGAAGGTCTCCTCGAGCTTAATGTTGAAGCGTCGATCATCGTCCAGGTGAGGCCTGTCGCACAGACCTCGATCGTCGTGGCACCAGTCGCACTCCCCCGGGAGACTTCCGTCGTCCGATGATGACATTTCCTACGTTCATAATTCAAAGATTAAACATGTACAATTAAATATATATATATATATATATATATATATATATATATATATATATATGTATGTACTACAAAAACTAAATTAGATCATTATTATTCAACTAATCATATGCATATGCCTTGCATAGTGCTCTCCAATTTGAGCATTCAATAAGAAGAATCAAATCGCAAAATAAAGTAGTATTCAAATTAGGATGCATTCAATTATAAGAAAAACTACATCATCTCCATGTGTTCGTACATCGTCGAATATTATCACTAATACACGTCGAATACTATCATGCATATCGCCAGTACAGCTAGAACCGTAGCGCCCGACGGGTATCGGCGCGGGCGGTGGACACCCAAAGGGAAGGAACCATCACAGGATCATAGCTCCAGTGAGATCCCTGAAGAACCTGCCAGGTATTCTTGAACCTGCCCTCCAACGCAACCATGTAGCGACGGACATGCTGGTCCTCCTCGCTGACATGGCAACGTACCACCTCCGCGGTGTCCGGAAGCCTCGGCACCGTCACTGGCCCACGCGACCGCCACCAAACAAGGATCGGGTCAACGACGGGCTGGCTCCTCACCAAGCTACGCCCCCCGGAAGGTAGCGCCTCCCAGTACCACCTCGGCGGAGCCCAGTCCCGGACATGGCCCATCTGGTCAAGCAGGTGTCGTCCTCCGCCGACTCGACGACGAGGATGCGGGATAGGCATCGTCCACGTCGATGCGGGAATAATTGCTTTAACTAAAAAAATAAACTAGTTCTATTAATTTTCTTGCTAAAAATAAACTACTTCTATAGTAAAATAAACCAGTTTTATTAAATCAACTAGTTCAACTACTAAGCACTTACTATAAATAGAATAAAGTAGTACTTACTAAAAATAAACAAGTTTACCTAGTTCTAACTAATTCCATTAAACACTTTCTAAGTAGTACTTACTAAAAGTTATCGGGGAGGGGGGGTATATCGACAACGACATACCCGATAACAAAAATAAGAAGAGAAAGAAGAAGAAAAAAAAAAGAGGAGAACAAGAAAGGAATAGAGGAGGAGATCGAAGAAAAAAAGAAAAAAAGAGGAGAGGATAGGAGAGGAGAAGAAGAAGAATAAGAATTCTTGTTCTTCTCCTCTATTCCTTCTTCTTCTCCTCTTTTTTGTTCTTCTTTTTCGTCTTCTTATTTATTTCTCCTCTTCTTCCTCTCCTCTTCTTCTTATTCTTCTTCTTCTTCTCCTTCTTCCTCTTCTTATTTTCCTTTTTTCTCTCCTTCTTTTTCTTCTAAATATGAACATATACATAAATGACTTTGATCATACATAATTTTTAGATTCCTACACAATATGAACATATACGTAAATTGACAAAGAAAATTCTATGAACAAAAAAATCATAAAAATACTATGAACAAAATTACAACAGAAAAAAATCATAAAAAATCTATGAACAAAATTACAACAGTAAAAAATCATAGAAAATCTATGAACAAAATTACAACAGAAAAAAATCATAAAAATTCTATGAAAAAATTGACATATTCTTTGCATATATATGAACACACAAACATTTGCATATGCAACAATAATATCACCAAAAAAATGTATGAACAAAAAAAAATCTAACTTTTGCATATAATTCATTTATGAATAAATTACAACAACTCAATTAACTATACATTTAAACTACGCATCTAAATTAACAACACATCTAAATTAGGAAATTCATATATGGAGCTCACTGCGCAACGGGGCGACGATCAACGAGGAGGCAGGACACGGGGGCAACGGTAAGGGGCACGGCGATGACGACGGTGAGAGGCGCGGAGACGGCGACGGTGAGGGGCGCGGCGACGGGCGATGAGAAGGCACGGGGCGGCGACGGCGACGGTGAGGGGCACGGTGACGGGCGGCGAGGAGGCAGGGGGCACGGGGCGGCGACGACGTCTGGGCCGCACGGGGCGGCGTCGGAGGCAGGGCGACGGCGAGGCGCAGAGGGGCAGCCCGACGGCGTCGTCGGGCGGGGAAGACGAACTGAATGAAACTTTTCACAAGTGCTACTTATATAGACGAAGCATTGGTTCCGGTTCGTGACAGAAACTGGGACGAATGCGACCTTTAGTCCCGGTTGGTGCCACCAACCGAGACCAAATGCCACTTTTCGGCAGCCCAAAGGGCGGGAAGCGGCGGCCTTTGGTCCCAGTTGGTGCCACCAGCCGGGACTAAAGGGGGGCATTGGTCCCGGTTGGTGCCACGAAGCGGGACCAAAGCACCCTTTAGTCCCGGTTGGTGGTACCAACCGGGACCAAAGACCTTGTGCTGCCCCGCGCCAAATCTTTAGTCCCACCTCGCTAGGTGAGGGAGCTCGTGAGTGGTTTATAAGCGCTGCTGCGCCTTCCCTCTCGAGCTCCTCTCAAATGCACGCTTTCGGGCCTAACCCTGTGCGTTGTGCCTGTGGGCCTACCGGGTCTCCTGCGGGTCTGAATCCTGACCCATGGTACGGTTTCTAGTCGTATTCAGGCCGTGGGGACCAAGTAGGTGGCACCTTTTTTTCTTTGTTTCTTTATTTATTTTATTTTGTTTCTACTTACAACAAAATACTTATTGTTGCTATTTTTTCCATTTTTTTTGTTTTGTTTTCTGCATTATTTATTTTCTTTTGTTTTTTCTTTATTTTTTAATTCTTTATGCTTTTAGTTTTAGAAAAATTATAAACTTTTTGTTAATGCCATTACTTTTCAAATTTGAAAACACTTTTTTTAGTTTTCTTTGTTGCTTTATTTATTTTATTTTGTTTCTACTTATAACAAAATACTTATTGTTAATATAAGTATTTTTTTCCAGATTTTTTGTTTTGTTTTCTGCATTATTTATTTTCTTTTGTTTTTTGCTTTATTTTTTAATTCTTCATGCTTTTAGTTTTAGAAAAATTATAAACTTTTTGTTAATGCCATTAGTTTTCAAATTTGAAAACACTTTGTGTATTATATTTACTATCTACAATCTTTCTCCATAGAGATACCAAAAATTATAAACTTTCTGTTAGTGGCAATCTTTTATCTTGTCCGCGCAATTGTTGCAGAACGCTGATATTGCGTCCTCGTCATGGCAATCTTTTATCTTGTCATTAATAAGGAGGAATCTGGCCCAAAGCGGCGATGCGATCTAGGAGTTAGTTCAAAGACGAAAACTCTGCCGGATCCATCTGCTTGGAGTGCTCGGAGTTGATGCGAAGGGGGTTTTCGATGGCCCAAGAGGTCAGCGTCGGCTCAACGGCCGAACGAGCGATCATAGTAAAGCCGCCCAGCGGGAGAGTTTGGCCTGGGGCCAGAGCTCCGCCGGAGGTGATGTTGTCTTTAAGGACAAGGCGAGCCATCGAGCCTTTCGTCGACGACACAGTGGATATCTCAATGGAAGCATCACAGTCGGTGTCAAAACCGGCGGATCTTGAGTAGGGGGCCCCGAACTGTGCGTCTAGGATCGATGGTAACAGGAGACGAGGGACACGACGTTTACCCAGGTTCGGGACCTCTTTATGGAGGTAATACCCTACTTCCTGCTTGATTGATCTTGCTGAATATGAGTATTACAAGAGTTGATCTACCATGAGATCGTAATGGCTAAACTCTAGAAGTCTAGCCTGTATGACTATGGTAATGAGTATTTCCTTTTCGGACTAACACCTCCGGTTTATATAGACATGGGGGGGGGGGGGTCTAGGGTTACATGGAGTCAGTTAAATTATTGTTGAGCCTATATCCATGATCATTGCCTTGGATATCGTTATAGCTATGCGCTTTTCTACCAATTGCTCAACAATAACTTGTTCACCCACCGTATGTTTCTTTCAAGAGAGAAGCCTCTAGTAAAACCTCTGGCCCCGGGGTCTATTTTCTATCATATTATTTTAGGATCTATAAAATCAAAAACTCAAAAAAACCTTGCTGCAATTTATTTATCTTTACCTTATTTTACACGTTTACTTATCTTTTATACCTATCTCTAACAGATCTCAAATTATAAACTTTTTGTTAATGCCATTAGTTTTCAAATTTGAAAACACTTTGTGTATTATATTTACTATGTACAATCTTTCTCCACAGAGATACCGAAAATTATAAACTTTCTGTTAGTGCCATTAGTTTTCAAATTAGAATAGTTAAAATTTGAATTCTTTGAAATTTGTGTGAATCTCAAGTTTGTGATTAACTTTACTAAAAAAATAAACATAGATGCGCCTATAGAGAAAATTCAACCTAAATTCATAATCAATTTCTATGAATTTCGGAGAAATTCATTATGAATTTAGGTCAAATTTCTTGTATAGGGGCATCTATTTTTCATTTTGAGAGGAGCTCAACAAGGCAGAGAGGGACGGGCTTATAAACCAGTGTGGGCGCCCTTCGGTTGGCGAGGTGGGACTAAACTGTGAATCGCAACGAGGACCGACCATTTAGTCCCTGTTGGTGGCATGAACCGGGACTAAACGGTACCTATTGGTCCCGGTTCAAGCCACCAACCGGGACCAGTGGTGGTGGGCCAGGAGCGAGGCCCATTGGTCCCGGTTCATCCCACCAACCGGGACCAATAGGTCCAGACGAACCGGGACCAATGACCCACGTGGCCCGGGCGGCCCCCTGGGCTCACGAACCGGGTCCAATGCACCCATTGGTCCCGGTTCTGAACTGAACCGGGACTAATGGGCTTACCCGGCCTGAACCTTTGCCCCCTTTTCTACTAGTGAAAGGCACCAATCAGCACCCGTATTTATGAAAGATCCTGAAGTTGAAGGCATCTTAAAGATTGTGCAGCTGCACAATGCTCTGCATCGAGGTAAAGAGCAGTGGCGGGGGGGGGGGGGGGGGATAGGAGATATAAGCTAATGCAATTTTGGTTATATCATGATAATTTAGAACTACTTACATGATCAGGAAGTGATCCTGGAGATGAGCTCTTCTCCGCCTTCACCATATATGACCGGGACATCTTTCCACATATTATCTCAAGAGCTACGATGCCAAAGCCGTATACATCTGCCTTCTGTGATATCATTCCAGTAGCAACGTATTCGGGATCTGCATAGCCACTAGCAGATGAAAAATGGGATCGTCATTCATGGCAGTGCACTCGCAAACACTGGAAAAAGAAATAAGGTAGTTGCATCTTTAACTAGATTGCTGAAACAGATGATATCTTACTATGTGCCGTATACAAGATCTTCCACAATCGCATCTGGAGCTATCTTTTTAGCCAGACCGAAACCAGAAATTTTAACATTCATTTCAGGATCCAACAGGACATTACGTGCTTTCAAATCCCTGTGGACAATGTACATCTGAGAATACAGATGCAGATAAACAAGGCCATCTGCTATCCCTCTGATTATTTGAAGACGCTTTGACCAATTAAGCAATTTCCTTTTTGACTCGTCTGCAAAAACGTAGGCGCACTATTTGAGAGATGTGTTTTCTGAAAAATGAACAGATAAATCATAATGAACACAGGCCCAAATCATAGTAGAAACATGCCAAAAATGAACAATAGGTTGGCAACCGTCCTTTTTGGCATTTACCCATTTTTTTGCGGGGTGGCATTTACCCAAATTACAAATAAATTCAGACAACATATGTACTGCTATTGTGACATATTATAATTACTTTCTTTCCATGCTCTGCCCTGTGGGGACCCTAACCACCCTCACGTAGGCCTCTTGGTCAAATATATATTATATAAAGATAAGACGCCTACAAGGAGAATTGAAGGGGAGATAGAGGGAGGGGGGCGGGCGCGGGCGGGGGGTGGGGGGGGGTGGGAAATCAAGTGGCAGAGGAAGGAGAAGGAAGGGGGGGGGGGATATGCAGATATTTAGGCTGGAGAGCGTAGCAGCAGCGCGGGTATAGAACCCGATGCTACTGCTATGCTCAGTAGCTGTAGCGCGGGAACGTGTCACCGTTGCTGGCGCTAAATGGGGCCACCACCTGGCCCGTGTATGTGTACTGGCAGCGTGTGTGTGCGATTTATACCACTGTCTGAAAATTGCATTATTATATGCTTATTTTTGTATATTATGAAACAATGCAATTTTCTATGCCAATCTTGTGTATTTTTCTATCGTGTTTTATGTGTTTTAAATTTCCTTTCTTCTTTTAGGTAATAGCAATGCCCTTAGTTCATTCTTTCTTAACAAAATCATTTTTGTCTTTACTTTTGTATTGGTTTTGGTTTTAGTTTTTTTTTTGTTAATGATTATGGTCAACTGGGTTCAATCTCAACTGGAAGTATGTACTAGTAATCTTCCTATACGTACATCTCATACCATGCAGCAATCAGTGTTGGATCTAATCTTGTCTCTCATCTTATAAACACATAGTACAAAATAGCATAACTTGCTTATGAAACAGTGTGTGATATTTAGTTGGTCAAAGGATTGCATGCATGCACGCGTGATCCACTATCAACCAAGAAAAATCTGGCTAGTGCATAATCGACTCAAACAAGTTTCGGGTCAGTCGACTAACTCAAACATTGTTTTCAGTCGACTGCCCTATAGCCAATCCCGCTTTCAAATCCCTGTGAACAATGTAAGTTTGAGAAGGCAGATGCAGATAAACAAGGCCATCTGCTATCTCTTTGATTATTTGAAGACGCTTTGACCCGTTAAGCAAAAACGTAAATGCACTATTAGAGAGATGTGTTCATTTTTGGCATGTTACCCAAATTGCAAATTCAGACAACATATGTTCAGCTATTGTGACATACTATTATACTAGTTACTTTCTTTCCGTGCTCTGCCCTGTGGGGCCCACTACCAGCCTCACGTAGACCTCTTGGTCAACTATAAAGATAAGACGCGGGCATCTCCAGTTCGCGGGACGGCAGGTGGGCACGCAGCGCAGTCCACCACCACCACCCAGCTCGCTCGTCTGTGTCGCCGTCGCTAGTCATGCCGACGGTGAATATCGTGGAGGTCGGCCACGTGGTCGTGCCACCGCCGGAGCACTTGCTACTCAGGCTATCCGCGCTGGACGCGCCGTGGGTCGCGATCCCGCTAATCCAGCGCGTGCTCCTCTTCGTGGATGACGCCGGCGGCCAGCAGCACCCGCCCTTCGAGTCGCTCGTGGGCTCCCTCCGCGCGTCCCTCGCGGCCACGCTCGCGCGGCTCCCCCCGCTAGCCGGGAGGGTCGTCTTCCTGCCGTCCACCGGCGACGCCGCCATCGACTGCTCCTCCGGCCCCGAGGGAGGCGGCGTGCGGTTCGTGGTCGCAGAGAGCGACGACGCGGACGCGCGGCGGCTCGCGGGGGACGCGGACTACGACGTGGACACGTTCGAGGCGCTGGTCCCGGAGCTCAAGGTGGACGCGCTCCCCGCGGAGGTGCTGGCCGTGCAGGTCACGCGGCTCAAGGGCGGGGTGGCGCTCGGCGTGGCGCTGCACCACGCCGTGGTCGACGGCCGGTCGGTGTGGATGTTCCTGCAGGCGTGGGCCGCGGCCTGCCGCGGCGACGCTGCTGCCGTGGCTGACATGACGTTCGACCGCGCGGTGGTGGCCCTCCCCGGCGTCGGCGAGGAGCTCGCGAGGAGCACGCTGCGCAAGTACGCGCCCAATCTGCCGCTGGTATGTACCTCGATCACCCCTCACTTCCCTTCCCAGTCCGTTCGTCTCGGCCGCCGGCGAGGAAGCCTGCTCTCCGTTTCATCGGGAGAAAAGGTCCAGTCTGAGATGTGAGATCTGCACTAGATAGTTCCCCCCGTTTTTTCCGACGAATGATCCCCTAAAGACATCTGCGGTGTATTTTCTGCCAAAATGTAATGGCACTGGCCCTACACAACCACTTCCCTGTCAAGACTTAACTACATTCATTATCGATCACTGCTTTCCATGCGCGGATGATTCTCCTCCACATGTTTCCTCTCCCTCGTTCCTTTTTTCGCAAAGAGACCCATCATGTTGGGTCTCACAAGAGGCGCATCATGTGGCTGGCAGGCCAAATTCACTGTTTTGAACTTTTTTTGTTAGTTTATCATGATCTGTTCCTGTATGCATAATTATTTTGGATTTGATCATTTTCTATCGTCATTGTTTTAGGCGGTAGCATAACACACCCTACCGCCAAGGCCTTTGGCAATAGGACTTACATACACCGTCACCCTCGTTTTTGCAAAAAAGACCCTACCGCCATAGTGCATGGTCGTAGGATGTGTTACCCTACCTCCATAGCCTATGACGGCAGAGTATTTTTCGCAAAAAATAGATCTATTATTGCAAGTGTGCCTTTATTATTATTACATGCATACTCCTACCGCCAAAGATCATGGCAGTAGCGTGTTGTTTACACCGAACGGATGTGACGGTGTAGGTAAGTCCTACCGCCAAAAGACTTGGCGGTAGGACGTGCTATCCTACCGCGAAGAAAAATGGTCAGATCGGAAAAACTTCTGCACATAGGGTCTAATCATGCTTAAGTTAAAGAAATGGGTCAAAGCAGTGAATTTGTCCGTGACCGGCGCCTAACATCGCCCCAAGAAAAGATGCAAGTCTGAGATCTACAAAAGATTTTTATTCCCAATCCTCACCACACACTTCCCTTCCCAATCTTTTTTTGAGACATTTTTTACCAATTCATCTTCAATCATGGCAGTACAACAAACACCAGAAATAATAAAAATTACATCCAGAGCTATAGACCACCTAGCGACCACTATAAGCACTGAGCGAGCCAAAAGGCGTGCCGCCGTCATTGCCACTCCCTCGCCTGAGCCGGACAAAACTTATTGTAATAGACAGCCGGGAAGTCGTCGTGCTAAGGCCCTATAAGACCAGCGCAACAGAATAGCAACCGCTGCGATGAAGAGTAGTGTAGATAGGAAGGATCCAACCTGAAAACACATGAACGTAGGTGAACTGCGACCAGATCCGAGCAAATCCACCAAGGACAGATCCACCGGAGACACACCTCGACACAGCCACCGATGATGCTATACACCCTTCCGAATCTGTCGCTGTTATGTTCCTTACCCGACCTCTTAGGGCATCTCCAACGCTGACCCACATATTTGCTCCGGTGTCAGTCCACGGACACTTATACCGAAGGCCGCCATCCAACGATGTCCACGGACATTTCAACCATGTTCGAACTAACTGGGCAAAATTCGTGCAAACACGGCAAATTTTATATAAACCGGACAAGATTCATTACATTTTGGCCAACTTTTAACTAAAAACTATATCGTACTAAGGTAAAACTAGTCTACGACCGGTGCCGGCGGATATCCATTTCCACGACACGAATACCTTGATAGTCTATGGCCGACTACGGCGGTTCTCTATTGTCTCACTAGTAGAAAAATGACCTTTAGTACCCGTAAGGACCTTTAGTCTCGGTTCTGGAACCGGCACTAAAGGGTGGGGACTAAAGATACCCCCATTTAGTCCCGGCTCAACACGAACCGGGGCCAAAGGCCCACCACGTGGCACGAGCCCGCGCGGTGGTCGGGGGGACCTTTAGTACCGGTTGGTAACACCAAGAGGGACTAAAGGATTATTTTTGAATTTTTTGGATTCTTTTTTCAAATTTCAATTTTCTGAATTATTTGATGATTTAGTGTCTAATCACCCCTCATAACTGCTCAAGTGTACACCACTCATTCCAAATCATCTAACTTCCCGGCCGATCACCCATCCTCTCACTATTTCAGCCTGAGCACGCTTAACTTCCGAGTTCTATTCCCCCTAGTTTCCAAGTCAGCACTTGTTGTGTTCCTAACAATAGTAAGATGTCAATCCTATTAACCCTCGGGAGTTTAGTTTGAGTATGAAGTCACACATTTCATTGTTTGAGTTTGAAACTATTATTTTAAAATACAATAATTATTTATTAACACTAATATTTCTTGAATAAGTAGTTTGACCACAGTTTGACCAGATTTGATGAAAATTCAAAAAAACTGAAATAATTATTTAGTAATACTAATACTCTTGAATAATTATTTAGTAACACTAATATTTCTTGAATAAGTAGTTTGACCATAGTTTGACCAGATTTAATCAAAATTCAAAAAAACTAAAATTTGAGCATAACTTTTTTTCCTTTTGAAATTTGAGGATTTTGAAAATTTGCCAAACAGCTTACGCGGTTGAAATCTATGCGGATTTTCGTGCTGAACATTTTGATATATTATACTTTTTTTAACATCGTATGCAAAAAGATATAATCGTTTTACTTTTACATAACACATTTTTGCAAAACATGTCGAAATTTATATTTTTAAATTTCCCTAACTACTAGATGTAGTAACATAACTACATCTCGAAGTATTTTAATTTTTGAAGTTTTTATCATTTCCTTTTGGGTTTTTTTTTCAAAACTTAAAAGACGATAAGGGGGAGTACAGGTTGAAAATTGCTCTTTAGTCCCGATTTCTGTCTCCAACCGGGATTAAAGATTAGACCCCTTTAGTCCCGGTTTGTGACACAAACCGAGACTATAGGTTAGACCTTTAGTCCCCTCCGTCCGTGATTAGAGGGCCGGTGAGCCAGTTTACCCTGTTCGCATTTGTTAGGCCGATGCTTTAGATCAATGTATTTTCCTCCCAATTCCTGACTCCTCCCGATCAGATGATTGGCGTGGCCAGGAGAGAGAAACATGTTGCTGCATGCAAAGCAATTCATTGTTTGCATGCGAGCAGAGCAAAGAAAGCATCCAAGCTTTTGGGAATGATCGAGGCTTCCTTGGTCCAAGATATTTGGTCGTTCCGCGTAGAAAACCTGAACGAAGGTACTCCCTTTGTTCAAAAATAGATGACTCATTAGTATAAAGTTGAGTCATCTATTTTGGAACAGAGGAAGTAGTAACTTAGTATTAATGCTAGAGGTAATGACAGTCATCACTGTCAAGAAAAAAGTAGCACGTTATACGAAGTAGCATCGCCTCTGAAAACATGTTAATAGCGGCAATAATGCATTATAGCATGCTATTAGCGAAATGTTTTAAACTGATCAATTTAGCAAGACGATTTTTTACATGCTATAGGGCACTATTTTCTTTAGTGATCACTGTATTACTATTACATGGCCGGCTGGCCGTTGTGCTCCGGCCTTGTCAGCCATATAAATTGCGAGGCTAGGCGAGAATTTTACATGATTGGATAACACTAGAACATCATTTTTTTCCGGGTGAACAATAGAACACCATTGTACTCGCACTCTCATATAAAACACCTGGCAGGAGTAGAGTATTACCTCTAAAATAAAAGACCGGAACCCGGGTAAAATCGTTCGTGTGAATCCCGTACCTATATCATCCCCAAATCATGTGTATTGTCACAAAATCTGTGCAACACATATCATTTGAACTATTATACACCATAATCAAATAAATCATATAAAATATGCATTTAAACAACATCAACTATGGGCATGGGCATTCTAGACTTTCATCACCATCTATGGGCTCACCAGCCACACAAAAAAAAATGCAGTTTCCAAACATAGTTTTTTTTGTTGTTGCCTTTCTCAACTTCTATCAACTACTACTTGCTCCAGCCTGCTTGTCATTTCAGTTACAGCCCAAACAAAAAGGGCCTAAGATAAACATTGGAATATGCAGCCTTGGATAGGAATACTATAATGTTTTTATTAGCATGCAATCAAATTAACATTCCGGGACACAATCTTTGCATTTCAGGAAGCCAACCTGTTCCCAAGCGCCCCAATCAAACTCCCTCGTCGGACATTCACCGTCACCGCGAAGCAAATCCACCACCTGAAGCAATGCATGTCTGGCCACACGACCTCCCGGAAGGACGCCACCACGCCCATGTCATCCAGCTTCGTGGCCATCGCGGCGGTCGCCTGGGCATCCTTCGTCCGGTCCAAGCACCCGTCCGCCATCTCCACCAACCATGACGTCTATCTCTTCTTCTTCATTGACTGTCGCGGGCGGCCTGGCATTGACCCGCCCGTGAGTGAGAACTACTTCGGGACATGCATCACCGGGTGCCTCGTAAGGGCCATGGCACATGACCTCCTCGCTGTTGACGGTGTCGCAGCCGCCTCGGCGGCGATTCAGCGGGAGGTCCGGCGAGCAGCGGAGGACCCGCTCGCCCTTTGGGACTGGTTGGACATTGTATCGTGGGTGCCACTCGACAAGATGGTGAGCATCAACGGGTCCACGCGGTTCAAGGCGTACGAGGTGGCCGACTTCGGGTGGGGCGCGCCGAGCAGGACGGAGTTGGTCACCATGAGCGACGGGCGGGTGGTGCTTGTCGCCGCCAAGAACGGCGGAGTACAGGCATCCGTGTGCATGCACCTGGATCATGCCAGCGAGTTCAACTCGCACTTCCTTAATTCTCTTGGTTGATTCATGTGTATGCAATATGATTTTCGATGCAAATTGACGCTGGAAATTAAAACTTACCTTGTTGCCATCACTCTGCTGGAATTGGTGAACTAGCCAAGTCAATCTCCTATGAGACCTTCCGTAGTGCGGCTATCGTCCTGCAACTACATGTACTGCCAACTATTGCTGAGTTGTTGTAGTATTTAATTTGGAAAGAGAGAATATTAGTATCATAGTGCATAAGTCCAACTATTATTATTACATGATCCTAGATCCAGGGTTAGATCATTGCTGAGTCCAATTATTATTATTACATGATCCAGGACAAGGCATATTAAATGAAGTATGAATATGAGTCATGTAAAATAATAATAATTGGACTTATGATAGCATGCACTATGAAAACAATATCATACCCTGGATCATATGCCTGATATTAACTTATGATAATACCCACTACGAAAGATCCGAAGAAGATCAAGGTGACGTGTACATGTTTTGAATGAAGTACCGCATGTAACTCATCCATAGAATCCTTCCAGACGCAAAAATAATAATGGAAATAAGATTCTTTCAATGAATTTTTCTCTTGAATATGCACAAGGGAAACAATTACTCCCTCCGATTCATAATAATTGCCGTGCTTTTAGTTCAAATCAAAATTTAAAATGAAACCACAACAATTATTATGGATCAGAGGGAGCAACAATGTTCTAGCAACATATCAATATTTGAAGATTAGGAAGGCTGTGGTGAGGGAGGTGTGCGCGGCGCGGAAGGCTGCTCTGGTGGCTGTTGCTCCGCGGCAATAGAGGTACGAGTTAGAGAGAATTCCTTATTTGACACTCCCTTAAAATCATGTTCCTTATTTGACACTGGAAAAAAATTTCTTCCCTATATGACCTATAGTCTTAATTTCTTTCCTTATATGACACTCTAGTTCATTTTGTACACGTGAAAAGACCTTTTTAACCCTGTACATAATGTGAACAGAAATATGCAGCATTGAGCCTAATTAGGGAAAATTCGTTTATGAGAGTGAGCACAGCTGAACATGTTATCTCCTCCGTTGGTCTCTTTTGGGATGCGTGTGTATTCTGTATTCCTGAGCCTGAGCGCATGCATCTAATGTATTTAGAACGTATTCAGCTGTGGGTCTAGTTTCATGCAGTATGGTTTGTGAGTGCGAAAGGGCGGAGAACCAATTCATCCTATTCATCCATGCAATAAATCGTACGGCTCATAATCATCCCGTGTTTGTGTTTAGTGCTAATTGCAATTAGCCCTTACCAAACGCACGTCTCCCTGCTGCCCACCTCCACTCGTCGTAAAAAAGGGTAAAGAAACCGCTCCTGGGTGCAGTACAATGCAGGTGCAGTACAAGCTTGAGCTAATGGGTGAAACACTATTCCTTGCTGTCAACATCATTGATAGATCAATGCATAGAAAAGTATGTCTCAAGTTTTCTCATGAATGGAACCTGCAAGTTTCTCATCTGTTTAGTGAAGCTTACCTTGAAAAGAATTATAAATACTACAGGAAGGAGAGTAAGATAATGACAGTTCATTGGAATATGGATTTTGAGAGGATATATATGGGTTTAGCTCTCTGTAATTACATATTACTTTCCTTGCTGATGCTATTGCTCATGTTATAAAACTGCCCTACATGCACACATGGTTTCCAGCAAAGAAAACAGTGTCATGATTTATAAACTAAGCTTGTGTGCTCAAGTAATATTTTAGTGCTTAAACAAAAGAAACCATTTTATCACTCCTGTAGTCCACAGGAAAAAGAAGAAAGAACTTCCACCATAATCTTGTCTTCCTACTTTTTTTTGAAACTCATCTTGTCTTGTCCTGTCTTCCTACTTACTTTCACTAGCCAAGAAAAATAAACTACAAAGGAATATTTTCAGAAAATAAATAATGAACCTTTTCAGTTTGAAATGCACAACTCCCAACTTGTCTTTTACTTCTGCTCTGTACATGTACAAGATGATCTATAAAGGATTTTTTTCTTTCAGAAAATAGATAAAGATCCTTTTCAGTTTGGAATAAACTATAAAGTAATCTTTTCAAAAAATAGTAAAGATCCTGCTGAATGGTGTTGTACTTGTACATACTGGAATTGTAGGCCGGATAGTCTACAAGATGACCAGGATGAATTTAACTCCAGGGTAAAAGAGCCAACCATCGTGCATGCTGTTTGGTTGGAAATAATATTGTATTTAAAATGTATTCACTATATTGCCTTTAAAATGTGTGAGTGCATTCTTGGCATCTTACGTTGCCAAACCCGACATTCATTCTTGTTAAGAACTATTATAAGAATATGATAGTATGAGAGACAGGTAGGCAAGCTATATTTGATTAGGAGTAGATGTATCTCTGAAAAATGAATTAGTCGAGACGTGCGTTGCACGTGCAAGCTTACTAGTTATCTTGTACATATTTGTGGTCACATTATACATATGGGTAAAATGGTCTTTTCACGTGTACAAAATGCACTAGAGTGTCATATAGGGAAAGAAATGAAGACTAGAGATCATATAGGGAAGAAAATTTTCTCCAGTGCCAAATAAGGAACACAATTTTAAGAGAGTGTCAAATAAGGAATTCTCTCTAGGAGTTAGACGAGGGAGTAGAGAAGATGAAGAATGGACAGGGGATGGTTGGTGCGTAGGTGATGATTCTGTGGCAGCGTAGGGGAAAGTGTGTTCGTCAAAGATGACGTGACGGGAAATAATGACACGACCGAATGAAGGATTGAAGCAACCAGAGCCCTTATGATCATCGGAGAGACCAAGATAGATGCAGGGTAAAGACCGAGGCTCTAGTTTATGAGTGGTCGTAGAAGTGAGGTTGGGAAAACAGAGACAACCAAAAACGCGGAGAGAAAGATAGTCGGGATGTGAAAGAAAAAGGGATTGAAAAGGAGTGTAGAGAGGACATGTTTTGGTTGGTCTAATATTTAGAAGAAGTGTGGCAGTACGTAGTGCTTCAACCCAAAAGCGGGGAGGGAGAGAAGCTTGAATAAGCAAAGTGCGAAGAATATCATTGATGGAGCGAAGAGAACGTTCTGCTTTACCGTTTTGAGGGGATGTATAGGGGCAAGAAAAGCGAAGAAGTATGCCGTGAGAGAGAAAGAAAGTGTGATTGCGAGTATTATCAAATTCACGTCCATTGTCACATTGAATAAAGCGTATTGGAAGACCAAAGTGGGTTAGAACATATTGACAAAAATTGAGAAAAATTGGGTGTACGTCGGACTTGGCTCGTAGAGGAAATGTCCAAACATAATGAGAATAATCATCAAGAATCACAAGATAGTATTTATAACCAGGAACACTAGGAATTGGAGAGGTACATAAATCACAATGTAGTAATTCAAAAGGAAAAGTACTAATAGTAGAGGAGGTACCAAAAGGTAGTCTAACATGTTTGCCACATTGACAGGAATTACAAAGAGAGGAATCATGAGAGACACTAGAACTAGGGATACAAAATTCCTGTAGTAATGATGATAGTGTAGCTTTATTGGGATGACCAAGCCGAGATGCCATAGATCAACTGATGCAAGCATGGCGCGAGGAGTGGAAGTGGGGGCGCCATGAAGAGGATAAAGATCGCCTATGCTATTGTACCGAGCTAGAACCGCCCCCGTTTTCAGATCCTTTTCACAGATAAACCGAAGGGGTTAAAGGCAAGAATAACTTTATTATCGATGGTAAACTGACGAACGGAGATAAGATTAGCAATTAAAGATGAGACTACAAGAATATTACGTAAAAGAAAATTGTTAGAAGAATAGGGGATGTAAGAGTCACCTGTTCAAGACATAGGAATAGTTGAACCATCATCGATGGTAATGGAAGAAAAAGAAGAAGGAAAACAAGCTGACAAAAAGTTAATATTTGAAGACATATGTGTGGATGCACCAGAATCGAAAATCGAATCCGTACCTTCATTGTTGAGGGTGAAATTGTTCATGGCGGCGATGAAGGCAGCCTGATCCCAGCTTGGCGATGTTGTTGAAGTAGAAGGGGAAGGCACATTCATTGGTGCATGCTGACCGTATGTGTACGGTGACGGGGCCGAAAGAGCACCGGGCGCATAGGGAACCAGGGCGTAGCCGGGCGGAAGTACGGGGGCGCCGGGCGGGGTCGGTGTAGTGGTGGCGGTGTAGACGTGAGCCGGCAGCCGGGGTCCGAGGAGACCAGGAGAGCCGGTGGCAGGACGATGTCCCGGGCTCCAGGATCCCGTGTATGCTGGAGGGGTGCCGTAAGGAGACGGAGCAGACCAAGGCATGGGCCATGCCTGAACCAGCCCGGTCCAGGGATCTTGCTGCGGGTGCCATGCCGGTGGAGTAGATGCCGGTGTAGACGATGATGATGACGCTGAAGAGCTAGCGGAGCGAGGCTGGGGCGGCCGGTAGACGGGATTCTTACCGTGGTAGTTAGGGCTCGGGCGCCAGCCTGGAGGCGGCTGGGCAGGTGCCGGGGACGAAGTTGATGGAGCTGGCGTGGAAGACTTGGTGGTGGCGTGAAATACTTGCGGCCGGGTGACCTTGCGAGCTTTGTTCTGAGCCTCGAGCTGAAGGAGAGAGCGGACCTCGCCGAAGGAAGGATAGGGCCGCAACATGGGGATGAAGGCCACCTATTTCTCAAACTGCTCACCGAGGCTGACGAGAAGAGTGTTGATGAGGACGCGGTCGTCGACGTGATCACCAAGCTGCCAGAGTTCATCACCGATCGAATTGATCCGCTGGCAGAAGACGGTGACCGGGGAGTCTCCTTGGGTGATGGTGCAAAGCTCGGTGTGGAGAGCGTTGATGTGGGCATCGGAGTTGTCTTGAAGCAACTATTGGAGAGAGGCCCAAAGCTCGGCTGTGGTGTCGTCGTCGTTGGAGACAAGATTGAAGAGCTCGGTTGAGATCCGAGTATAAATCCATTGGATGATTCTGAGATCGTCCTTTACCCTACGAGGATTGACAGGCTGCGGGGCAGAGGATGGATGTATATGGTGGCGTAGACCGCAGCGACCAAGGTGGATGTGGAAGAGATGGCGCCAGTGGAAGTAATTGTGGGCAGCGAGATCATGCGAGATGGGTATGAATGGCGCGACATCAGCAATTGTATCTGCTAGAGAGATTTGTGGTGGCGGAAGGGTGTATTGGTGGTGGGTAAGAGAACTAGGGTTGGAGGGGGAAGAAGAGAAGGATGGCGATCTGGCGGCGTTGAACTCAGCCACGGTAAAGAGGGGCTGCACCGGGAGAAGTGGAGGGGCCGGCGGAGAGGCCATGTCGAGGAGATAACCTAGGTGACGGATACCATGAAGATTATTGGATTCTGAATATGTATTAGGGCCTCGAAGGGTTGTTTATATAAAATACAAAACTTGTGGGCCAAGGAGAGTAGAGATAGATTACAACTTGAACTACCAAATATACAAACCGAATATATACTCTAATAATATTAACTATGAAGTATAACATGTGGAAATTTCTCTCGACAACATGCAGGGGTAGTACAGCCCAGCCAAAGCACATTGGCATAGTTTGAGCATCTACAACCGGATTTTCTTTGACTGAATATTGTGAGGTAACAGCCCCAAAGCCCATTATTTAAAAAATAATAGAGGCCCAGAACATACAAAGAGAAAAATATGAATACAACAGGGTCTCACCTATTTACAGCACTCATCTACAACCAAAATTGCCTAATCCGGGCCCTATACGTCCGCGGACGCGTCCTCGGACAGTGCCCAGGCGGCCCTCAAATAACTCAATTTGCAACCACAATCCCTACCTTCAAAACATCAAATACATCCAAACACATGCACGTCGATCATCTTGGCCAAACCATAAGTAGGGCACACAAATACAAATTATGCGTACTTAAGAATATGTAGTCCAAACATAGTTCAAACATAAGTATTGTTCATACTGCATAATTGATAAGTTGAAAGCAAAGTTCACTAATTTCCAATGTCGGTCCACATATGCTCGACAAGATCATCCAGAAGTTGCATATTCACTTGTTGATCTCGTAGTTGTCCATGCATCTCCAGGCAGTTGGCAATGTGCTCTGCCTCTTGTTCCATGAGGCGGACCTGAACAGTGGGCTTCACAAAATCATGCGTGCGGGCTGTCCCTTCACACTCATATCCTCGACAACCATGTCGTGTAAGATTACACAACATGTCATGAGCTGTCAAAGTGTCTACACTTCCCACATCACTACAGCTCCACGAACAATACCTGCAACGAGTTTGGAGCACTCCAAATGCCCACTCCACAACATTCCTAGCTGCCTCTTGCATTGCTGCAAAGTGGCTTTGTTTGTTGCCTTGGGGACGTAAAGACACGAAGAGGAGAGTGATTGACTGGGACGCGTACGAGGATCACATGTTGTGGTACGATGATGGCATCAAGCATCGTCTGTATCTGAGGCCCCAGTGGACGACAGCAGATGACGAAGACCTGTTCGATGATGCCTCGGAGAATGAAACCTACAATGAGAGCATCAGACATCTTCAAGGCGGGTTTAGGGAGTACGGACTCCTCATGAACAGAGTGGTATGTTGTTTTTACCTCTTTCGAACCGACGGTTGGATGAAATCAACTTTTCGTGCTATTGACTCATTTTATTACTTTGCAGTCTTCGGAGCTGAACAAAAGCATATTTCATGCCTCTGATGCGCTTAGTGGTATCCCTGGGACTCGAGCTAGTGAGAACAAGTTGAGGGAAACGGTGAAGGTAATACGGAGTTCATTTTCGTTATCATTGGACATTTGAGAAGTTAACATATTCTTCCGTTATCATTGCAGAAATACGTCAACAAAGCACGTCGGCTTGTGGGCCTGCTTGGGTGCGCTACAAACACCGAGGATGTTTTTCCTCCTGCACCGATGCGTAGCCTCGCTTCATCGAGCCATGCAGCCTCGTCGTCTAGGGCGGGTCAACATGACGAGGAGGAGAACGACGATGATGATGATGCAGAGGAAGAGGAAGAAGAGGGCGCAGAAGAAGAACATGGTGAGGAAGAGGAAGATCACGATGAGGATGAGGAGGAGAGGAGGAGTACGATGATGACGATGGACCTCCACCAACTCAGCCAACCCAGCGTGAGAAGAGGAATGTGCCGAAGAAGGACTGGAAGAGTCCATCCCCGTTGCAGAAAGCACGTCCTACGGCCCGCAAGAAGACGGCGGCCGAGAAGCGATCCAAGGATAACGAGGACCGAAAGTCGAAGAGGGGAAGGAAGGACTGAAGTTGCTGCCATGTTGAACTAAAAACTTTCATATTTTCTTCGTGAACCATATGAATTTTCTCGTGAAACTTTTTCGTTAAATTGCTATGTATCGAACATACCTTATTTATAGATTTGTGGTGTATCGAACCTACCTTATTTATAGATTTGTGGTGTGTGCATCATATATCATACATTGTGTGCTTTAAATGTCATACATATGATGTTTAAATGTTGTATGCCAAAAATTGAAGACAAAAGAAGTTAGGAGGTGCAAAAAATCCACACAAAGGCACCCTACCGCCGTAGGGCCCGGCGGTAGCCTACCACAACCTACCGCCATCAGGCCTGGCGGTAGGATGCCTCCCCCACGCCCCACTTCTGTGACCAAAAAATCGAGCAGTGTCGCGGTAGGGTTTGGGCATTTATAAACCCAGCCGCCCGCCCACTCCACCCCCAACCCCTAATCCCCACCCACCTAGCCGCCTTCTTCCTCTCGCCCATCTTCTCATCTCCTCCACTTCCCCACTCCGATCTTCTTCGTTGATTCACGGATTTTGCTGATCAAGATGGCTACGGAAATAGGAAGGTAAGCTCCTCCAATCCCCCAATTAGTTTGAGTCAATCATATGAGGAACCCTCTCTAGTTCATATGGTGAACCCTAAACCTAGATGATTGCAATGTGATGAACCTAGTTGATGAACCCTAGGTTTAGTCTTTCTTATAGTCATACGAGGAACCCTCTCTAGTTGATATGATGAACCCTAGAACCTAGATGAACCCTAGAACCTAGGTGAACCCTAGAACCTAGATGAACCCTAGAACCTAGATGAACCCTAGAACCTAGGTGGAATCTACCTATATCTGATGAATGCTTGCATTAGAACAAATAGTGATGTTTAATTAATTTTATCCAATCTATGCTTATATAAGGAACATGGCGCCACCACCACCACTTGATGAGGATGATGACTATGAAGACCCACTTGAGGAAGCCATTTGTGCTCAAAGAGTGAGGCTGAGCGAGCAGGAGGTGTGCAACCTATGGGACAACTTTCTGCCACGTGCTGACTTGATCGGGGCGCCATTCGTGACCCGTCTGACAAGTACCATGATCGGTCGACATGTCATGGTATGTTATTAGTGTAGAATCCAAGGAATTGTTAATAGTTTAGATAATCCATACTTATTAATTGATATGTTTTTCTTATTCAGAAATTGCCAAAGAGCCTATCTGAGAGTTGTGGCATCGAGGTTGATGAAGAAGGCTATGCTGGAATACGCCTTACCGCAAGGGGCCCCATCACTACTTGTGCGTACGGCGTGGAAACGGACGGTCGCACACATTTAAGCATAGATGGGTGAAAGAGCTTCCTCGTTGACAAGAATCTTCATGTTGGACAGGCCATCCTTATTACTATCAGGAAGACCAACCGTCAAGGCTTGAAGATGATGATCGTCATCGATATCATCTAAACTATATATGCGTGTGGCTGCTGATGATCGTCATGTTTGATTGCTACCTATGGATGAAAACTTTTATGTGGTTGATGACCGTTGAACTTGTTAAACTTCTTATGTTGGCTTCGTGAAACTATTTGGATGTGATCAAACTATGTTATGTGATCAAACTATGTTATTTGTTACTTGTTTCTTAGTCCATAATGGCAAAACTTTTTGGATGTGATCAAACTATGTTATGTCTATGAAATTGTGCTTATTGTTTCTTATGTCTATGGCAAAAAAATTGAAGACAAAATCAAAGCAATTAAGTTCATGTGGACTATGATAACCTACCGCCAGAGATCTCGGCGGTAGGTTTGTGTGGGCTACCGCCGTGGACTATGACGGCCGTCAGGCACACCTACCGCCGGAACCTGCGACGGTAGACTGTGCAATCCTACCGCCGAGCCCCCTAACGGTAGCAAAAGGGTCAGATCTCGAAAACGTTTCAAACTGGGGTCAGATCCTGATTTTGTTTGACAAAAGGGTCAAAACATGAAATTTAGCCGCAACCGCCACATGTGCTGCGCCCCGACACTGCATCGAAACCAGCGTCAGTATTTAATTTGATCGTCCCCTGGGGGGGGGGGGGTGACCAACGCGCAGACGTTTGCTCCGGAGGCGACAAGTTCTGATCCCCAAACTGATTTATGACACAGATTCCTTTCACACATTCAGTGCATGTCTGGACCTCCTTGATTTCTTGTTCGTATTTGACTAGGAACCCCACTGATCCCGAGACCGGTTCCTTGGCATTTCCGTGCACTATGTTATCATGCAGGAACCATGCACATCAAAAAAGGAGCGGAATTTTTCTACGGGTATCCGCATCGCACGTATTGAGAAAGACTTGCAGCCAGTCTTCACCTGTATATCTGAAAGCTTGTTCTTTCGGAAGGTTCCAATGGTCTCTCATCATATACCTCAAGGATTTGCTTTCAGTGCATTGCACCACTGCATGGAACTCATCTTCGTCAGCATTGCCACATATGGCACACCTCTTGTCGTGTACAAGTGTCCGTTTGCATTTGTTCACCTTTGTGGCCAAGGTGTTAGTCGCAACTCTCCAAGCAATTTTTTTTTACTTTCCCCTGAATTTTCGTTTTCCAAATGAAGTCCCACGAACTCCTATCATCTGTCATAGCCGACGAGCTGGATGTTTGGTCCCCCATTTCCTTCAGGGTAATGGCTAACTTGTACGCACTCTTCACTGTAAAGATGCCCGAATTTCCGAAATGCCACGCTATGCAATCTTCAGTTTCTCTTGTGGGGATTCGGATGTTCAGGATTTCATGGGCATCACATGGGTTGAAGATCTGAGATACAAGTTCCTGGTTCCAGCTCCTTGTGTTGGGATCAATGAGTTGGTTTACCCATCGCAACCTGGATCTGCGGATGAAGTGGGCCGCTTTCAGACCTTCCCCTCTTGGGATCCATTGATCCCTTTGGATCTGAATGTTCCTTCCATTCCCAACCCGCCATATTAATCCCTTCTTTAGCAGTTCTAACCCTATGTTGTATTTGTTCCTTTTGATAGTGTAGTTGCACGGTGGAGCTTCCCCATCGCAAAGTTTTTTGAACAAAGGAGATCGTTGGAGCACATCGATGTCATTGCACGAATGTGGCGTACCAAAGAAAGCATGCCAAATCCACAAATCCTTCGATGACACTACTTCATGTATGATGGTCGCTTCTTTGATGTGACCTTGGAATTGCCCACACAAACTTTTTGGGTAGTTCTTCCATTGCTAGTGCATGCAATCAACTGAACCCAATATACTTGGGAATCCTCTTGATGCTTCAATTGCCAATAACTTTTCTATGTCCTCCATAGTTGGATCTCGCTGGTACTATGGTCCAAACACCTTCATCACAGTGTGTGCAAATTGCACCATGGTCACCAGGACCGTGCTCTCTGCCATCCAGACTTCAGTATTCACCAGTGCGTGCAAATTGCACCGTGGTCGCCAGCACTGTGCTCTCTCCCATTCGGAGTTCAGTATCAGTTACATCTATGGCTTTGACATAAGCAAGCACCCTGAGAGAAGCCGTGCATTTCTATGGAGGAGAGAAGGAAAGTTGTCCGTAATAATCCTTCCTCAGCTTGAAGTTGTCATTAGCCTCCTCCACGACATTCACTACAGGCAAGAACAAACTTCTTCTCATCCGAAAGAAACGTCAAAATAAACTTTCAGGTTATGTTGGCTCTGACGTGAAGTAATCTGTGTATAGAAACCGTGCACCGGAAATGCTCTGTCGGGGAATAACCCTCCGTCCCTTTATGGAACCCTTGAAGTTCATGACGTGCTCCTCTTACTTCTCCATCTCCTCTTTGATGCTTATCATCATCATCATTTCAGCATCTTCATCGTCCCAATCTGACGAGGCGATGAACTCCTTGACTGTGAATTCTTCAAGGCCAGGGTTCCATAGCCATCATTTCGGGACAAATCCATTGGTGACCTAGAAGTAATGTCCAAAAGAATTAAAAAACCTGCTCGGAAATTTCGTCGAGCACATAGAGCGTGAGGTGTATATACGGGTGGGTTGGACGTACCGGGCGGCGTCCGTTGGCGGCGAACCTGACCGATTGCGGCATGGTCAGTGGCGGTGTGGTTTCGTGCCTCCGGTGAAGAAGACCTAGGTTGTGGATGACGGTGGAGCAACGTTGGCGTCGGAACTCCGGTGGTAACTGCGGGGACAAGGCCAAAAGACAAGAGGAGAAGGATGGTTGGCGGGGATATGGGTGTATTGATGCGGGCCCTAGCGGTCAGTCCTACATGTCGGGCATGCCCGGGCGTCCCCATATACGCCCCATAAATGGGCCGAGTATGGGGGTTGTCGGTCAATCTGGGCGTTTGTGCCAGATTTGCCAGCCATGGTTGGGTAGCAATTTCATGTTTGGTCAGTGAACGGGCAGGCTGCCCGGATGTTTGGGGTGGATATGGCAGGCCCAGTTGTAGATGTTGTTAAACATAAGCAAACAACAATGCACAAAAACTAAAATAACATGTCCTTAAAAGCTGATAAACTGGAACAGAACCGGTTGTGCATGGCTGGGTGGCCGATCAGTTGTATTTTGGAAAAAATGGTATGTATGTTGGTGATGCTGCTGATCACGAACCTAGGTGACTTAGAAACGTGTGTATTTTGTTGTCATTGCTCTAAGCAATGTGATGAATAAGAATCAAAGTGGTGTCATGTATGTGTAGAACTCTTGTTGCTTTTTAGCAAATCCATGTACAGCTTCTCATGTCAATTACTGGGTGTACAACCATTGTTTAATGGATGGATTTGTATGTAAACATTGTTTTCGGATGCCTTTCCTAATACATGGGGCATTGAATGTATGTCATGTATCCACTGAATTTGTATATATCAAAAGGTTCTAGAACTATCGATTACATGGTGAACACTGCCAAGAGAGCATGTAATTTCTGAAAGTATATACCCTGTCGGCTTTTCCCTGACGGCCATCCACCACAAAATGGTCTACCATAAACCTGGCGAGACTAATGATTTTTAAATTTATGTACAATTCAAGTTGTTTACATTCCGGTAATGAACCAGACAATCTCCTATTAATCTTGAAGGAATGCATGAAGGTTAATATGGATGCCAAATTTTGAGAGGTAGCCAAAGACTTTGAATAATAGGCGAAGTCCTTTAAGACTTACGACATGAATGAGTATCACTTCCACACTTACAAAAATACACGTGAGAAGCCCAATCGAAGGTCAATAAATAGTAGGGTCTATTGTCTAGGGACACGCACAGATAGAGAGAGAAGGTGCTACACATTTAATGATTGGTTTCGTGCTACACATTGCACGATACCCAATTTGTTGGACCATTCCGCTCATCGATCGAAATGTTAAAATATCACAGAAAAATATAACCAACTGTCATGATAGCTTGCTAACTACACATTTATTCGATGCATCAGTGTAATATATTCTGGTAGATTATTATTTTCCTTTATTTAATATCGTATAAAATTATAATAGGCTGCCTCCTAGCAAAAATAGAACATCTAGCCATATATCTGGCAGCCCCTGCTTTAATCGACAAAGCATGACCAAACATATTTGAACCGTCGATCTACAAAATCTGTATTAGTTGAGAACAAAAAGGCAGATCCATACATCTGATAGATAGTCTTCTAGTTAACAATGTACCAATAGGTCTAAATTTATCGTTGTAACCAGACATAATAGAGACCTTAGATATTCATAATTATTTCAGAACATCTTTCAATCATTAAACTATATAATGTATATCTGATGATCACAACGATAGAGCCTCTCTATGTTAGAGAACTCGAGACTTTGATTATGTATATAACTCCATGTTTAATATTGTCGTCATGTCATCAAAATGTTGCCACTAATCTGCCACATCCTACAATTTCATATACTATAGTTGTGGCTGCCAGATATATGGCCCCAAAACATGCTTCCGTTATAGCACGCGCATGAAAAAAACAGCATCCTGTAGGGGTGGCAAAACAAGCGTGGAAACTAGGCAAGGTGCAAGATAGTAGGTAAGTTAGCACACTAACGCAAATCATGTGCTCAACATTTTCCATAGCATGAAGGTTCAACAGGGGGATGTACAAAGGGGAGAATCCATTTTGGTGTAAGATAAAAGTCAAGGTTTTCAGAACATATGGTACTGGAGAGTTTTGCAAACTAGAAACAAGGGATCATGAATTATTATTTTTTGCCTCAGAGAAGGAGGCCCTTACCTGTGTGTTTTGGGGGAGAATTTGTGCACAGTTCCTGGCAGTTTCTTGCAGAAGTTCCTTCCATGGTGTTACCTGATCCACAACACAAAGTTGCAAGGCAAAAGCGTATGCGCTCTCCAGATTTCGTTTGTTTTGTTGCCTAATATTTTTCTCTTATGCTCTTTGCTGATAGGAACCCCCCCCCCCCCCCCCCAAGACGAGGCCATGGCGGGGGTGCGTTGCGGCTGGGGGGATGGGGGAGGAAGAAGTTGCTGGTGGATTTGGTGGGGGCGTAGGGTTTTCTTGGTTGGGCTGCTGGGGGATCACGTGTGATGGAGGGGGCCCTTTTTTTGGCGGGACGTGGCAACACGGGAGGTGGACGGAACTATCTTTTCTAGCAGAGAGGTGGCCCCATACGTGGGAACTTTCCTAAAATGATCGGCCGCTAGATACGACCCATAGCGCGCACGCGTTGTGCAGCATCGTCCTATTATTAATATCAATCGGTTTTTGTTTAAGGATCTTTTTGATGGAGTGGCTTAAGGATAATAATAATTAAGAGGTGCGAAAGGGAAACGTTATTTCCTTTACAATGGCAGTAGTGGGTATTTTTTTACATGAATCCAGTCTAACGGCTATAGGTTTATAGTTTATCGAGTGAAGTGCATCCTGTAAAAAAAATATCGAGTGAACAACATTGTAGGTCTCTGAACTATTTCAGGGTTGTCATGTAGGTCTTCAAACTATGAAAACTAGACGACACCCCGCGCGTTGCCACGGGACATTTATCACTCCGTAGGAGGAGAATCATGGAGTGAAAAATAGTAAACCATGAAAAGAAATATAATATAAATTTGTTCGATTCATTAATGCAATTATTATATGAAATCAGACATATTTGTCTGTTGTAGAGTATCTCCACTGGAAATTGAATGTATCTTTTATTTCGGAAATTGGAAAGTATCGCTAATGTAAAAAAGGAACATGTTTTTTCCGCTTACGTAAAAAAGGAACATGTAGTCTCATAAGATTTGTCTCATAATAATTGAAGATAATGTAATTTAATTGGCTATTAGGAATGCATCTTATCAGGAAACAAAGAGACTCCATGCCACTTAATTGATGGATGTGGCAAATCTTTTGCTCCATTTCAGAAATAATAATAATTTTGCGACCCTTACTATGTTAATGCATCCAAATAGAAATTAGCTTCCAATTTTTACCTTGGTACATATTTCAACAAAGAATAACCCAGCGTGTACAAAATGGCATAGTTCCTGAAAAATGTGATCATGCGTTTTACTGAAATTAAGTAGCCAAGCACGCATAGATTTAAATAGCCCGCGAAATAGCCGCGATAGCTGCGCTATAGCTGCCCGGGAGCCTCGCCGCTAAGCTATGGCTGTTGCCGCGAAAACCTCAACATATCCCTCTAAATGGCAGAAAAATCAGCAAAAACTCTAGAAATCATCTCTCCCACCAGAAAATTTTCTGCTATTTGCCGCTATTGCCCGCTATGGCGGCCGCTATAGCTGCTGGGAGAGGCCGCCGCGAAATCGTTTCTCCCGCGATTTTAATCTATGCAAGCACGACACAAATGCCTGGAAACCTGAAGGTGTCACTGAGGCAAGACAAAAAAACTAACACGGATGCAGGTTTGGCTATCTGTATAAGGAACACAAACGCACAAAATATGCACGTTCCATTCTGTGCGAAGACATCTACCAGCAACTCATGCATACATTTTAGAATTTGTGCATTTGTACATAACCTCGCCACAAACCAATCGTTAGTGTCGAGAAGAAATTACTAAAAGGATAAAAAGGAACATGCATATACAGTTATATGCATGCATTAGGAACCGCCAGAGCACATGCATCTGTTATTCAGTACAGTACCCAATGTCTAGCACAGACGCGGAGATCTGGACAAAGAACGATGGGAGCGCACTCATCTTCCTGCTCCTACCTTCGACGACAGAGGTGCTACTTGATTGGGATCAAGTAGACTTGCCCATGCTCGGCACGACATCCATCAGCGCCGCCAAACTACACCCTGCGGCCACTGCTCTCGTTCCAGAGATCCTGATTTGGAATTAGAACTTCCAATCAAGTTGACTCAAAATAAAATGAGTTAGATATGAAAATATAAGGAGGAAGGAGAGCCCACCTCTGCGCAGATGATGCTGGAGGAGGACGTCGGGGATGTCACGTGTGGTTCACTAAGAGGTCAGAGATCAATGGCAAGGCGGAAGGCTTGGGCCAGCATAGTTCGCACCGACGGCCATGGCTCTGGGTCGACAACAACATAAAGTGGAGAGATGCATAAATAGAGGGAAGAAGAGGAGAATGAGAAGGATCGCGGTGGATATTTATTGATTTGGGGAGATAAAAAGGAACCACGGGTAGAAGCAGTGGCGGTGCCAGGATCTGAAGTCTGTGTTGTCATTTCAAATCTGTGATGTCAAATACATGTGTTTTCACCAATTTTATATAAAAAAATACATGATTTCTACCGGTGTACAAAGGATTTGTCAAAATCCTGTGTAGTCAATTGACCACACTCCTCTCAGTGTGGCCTCGCCACTGGGTAGAAGGTGGAGGAAGAGATGAAAGACCAAGGTGTGCAAGAGACTAAAAACGTTTCGTGGCCGGCGGCCGTGCGGAAGAGTCGATTGGTTGGGGATGGCTGTGAGGAGGTAGGGGAAATTTGATTGGATTTACACCGTCGTCCGCAGCTTTAGGCAAGGGTTTTTTTCCCGGGGATTATTATTTTTCTGCTATAATCCCGATGTGCTGAGAGAGAGAGACTGATTGCTTGTTCTTTGCAAACTGAAGGCTGACGTGGCACGATGATGTGGGCAGTGTGCATGTCGAGAGAATTAGTAGAAGTGGGGATCAACTTATTAAGAATGTAAGATTGGTATCTATGCCCTCGAAATGCTGTTAGTGTGAAAAAAAATAGTTCAGAGACCCCGCCTGACCGGGCAGCCGGCACCGTTGACCCGTGACACATTGGACAGGGGGTCCCACAAGGTAACAGCCGGTGACCGAAATATGCAAATAAATCCAAATAAATACCAAGGAACGGTAAATGCACTTCACTCCAATAAACTCAAATTCATGGTTTCAAAAAATGTTCGTGAATACGAAAAAAATGTTTCCGAACGATAAATTGTAAATATGTTCATGGACCACAAATATTAGTGGTTCACTAACATATTTTAAAGTCATGAACATTTTTTCACTATTCGCGAACATTTTTTGAAACCATGAAAATTTAAATTAATGAACATCTTTTAAGTACATAAGCATATTTTCAAATTCATGAAAAATTTATTTTAACCGCAATTGTTTTTGCAAATTCATGAAATTTTTAAATTCGGAAAAAATTAGAAATCACTAAATGTTTAAAACATTGATGAAAATTTATTAAATTTGCGCAAACTTTTTTTGAATTCATCGTTCGCAAACATTTCTTCCAAATTCACGAATATTTTTTTTGGTTCAGAAACATATTTTCAAATTTATCGTTCACGAACAATATTTTTTGTCTGCGAAGATATTTCCTTTTGTTTTAAAATTTATCGTTCGCAAGCACTTCTTTAAAGTCATGATTCTTTTTCAAATTCATCATTCACGAACTTTTCTTCAAATTCATTGTCCGCGAACTTTTTTTAAACTCACGAACATCATTTCCATATTCGCAAACAATATTTGTGGTTCGCGAAAATATTTTCAAATTTATCGTTTACGAACATTTTTTCTTGTTTCCGAACATAGATTCAAATTTGTCATTTTCAAACACATTTTTTCTTTTCTTTTAATATTAGTAGTCGGACAGATTTTGGATCTAAATAACACACTTACTGCACTTGGATGACCTGGATTTCGATTTTCATAGTTTGAGGACCTACATGACACCCTTGAAATAGTTTAGGGACCTACGATGCACTTCACTCTTTCTGATTAATGTGGGATTTTGTAGCGTATTTTCCTAATTTTGTCCTGTATTTTTCTTTTATGATATAATAGATAGATAGAAGATTTCATTAGCATCTTTTAAGAGTTCAGATGCAGCATGATCTTGAGAACTGAGTTTTTTAAGGCTATATTTAATTTGAAAGTGTTCATAACTAATTAAATCTGGGCGGGCAAAGTCATGCGCATAAGAGCCGTACCGTCCACGTCCAGAAAAGTGAGAAGAATCTGTACCAAGAGGGTGAGCTCTACGCAGAAGCAATGCCCAGGTCCGACTGGTATCGACAAAGCCGACGCGTGGGAAGAGCTGGAGGTACAAGGCGATCTCATTCTGCACCTGCTGCATTCGATCTCGTTGGTTAAATTTATAGCACGTCCACGTTTTTTGAGGTTTAACTTTGATCATAAATTTAACCAACGAGACCGCTCCTGTCACAGTCGGTCTCGTTGGTTAAATTTATGGGCAAAATTGAAGCACGGAAACTAAAGACGCATTATATTTTGAAACGGAGGGAGTAGGTAGCTGCTGCCCTGACATGACGTGATGACCATGTATGTATGTCGGAGCGTCTCCTCCAGCTGCTCGATGGGGTTCCTTGTCTCCGTATGCTGCATCAGTTGGGTGCTCTCAAGCTGCTGGAGAAGGTCTCCAATCATCTTCACACTTCGCGCCAGCAGCGGGGCAGCTGGGGTTTCCCGGTTTCCTTCTAACCGTCCTTGCAGCCTCCACGGTCATCGTGATGAGCCCATACGCGTCCACCTCGGCAAGCTGCGCTATGCTGGCCACCTAGCCCACACCATTCTCTCAGTTTGCTGGTGAAGAAGACCGGAGTGTGTTGAAAACAGGCACTCAGTAACCAGCTCCTATACCTTAGAAGTTCTCTGAGCAGCGAGTCACAGTCTTCAGTCTTGATTATTGACTGTGTGGTTGGGAAGTTGTACAAGGAACCTTCCATGATAGGATGGCCACATCCAAAGTGTTGAGGTGGTGACTGGACTCTGATTTTTCTGAAAGTAGGTCCTATACCAGAAGAACATGATTTTACAGAAACTAAAACAATTTGGCATGGCATTTCAACACCACCAACACCAAGAGTCCAAGACTACTTCCTACTCCCTAAGAATGTCTAACAGAAACGTAGATATTATCCTGGCACAATCAGGAGCTCAGATTCTCCTCCTGCGGAATTTCCACAAACACCTGGCCTGCGGCCGGCGGAGACCAGTCCACCGAAAGAGATAAGCCTACCTGAACATCTGCAGCGTGTTTAAGACCACACGAACGAACACATGACTGAGCGATCGATCAAAGGGCAGGACAGCCATTAAATGGCAAGGAGGAGGCACTGCCATCTGGACGGCTCCACGCGGGCATCCATCGCCGATCAAAACCAAACGCCGTCGCCAGACCCCCGGCTGGCCGAATCACAATTACATTCATCTAGTCCTAGGGTTAGAACATGACTTATGATCTCGAGGTAGATCAAGCTTGTATTTGGTACATGAGTGCAGTTTTTGATAGCTCGAGCTCCATAAGACCTACTATCCTGTCCGTTTATTTTTCAATACTGTATATTGGGATATGTGCTATGGGAGCAGACCTTCCAGTGATTAGAAAACAGTGCATTCTGACGCGCATGGGACCGACCGCATGCATGCTCGGTCTCTCTCACATGCTGCGCATGCATACTCGGGCTCTCTCACTCGCTCACACAGATTCTCTCTCTTATTCTTTAAAGAAATACCTCATGGGCTCTCTGTCACTTCTTAAATAATTCTATTTTTCTCTCACAAGCTCTCTCTTAAAAATTCTCACACGGGCTCCCTCTCCCTCTCTTCTTCTCTCTCCTCTCCATTTCTGCTATTTCTTATACCTTCTCTCTCTTAAACCGGGGATATTGTGTGTTCTCCACACATTTCTCCTCCCTCCCTCTCTCTTCTCTCTCTCTCCCCTCTCATCTCTGCCATTTGATACTTTGCAAAAATCTGAGTACTTGCAAAGAAAAGACTTCACCTCCAACTCTCTCTCTCTCCACTCTTCATTCTCGCCATTCTCTCTGTAAAAAGAAACCAAGGCAGACTCATACGCAAAGTTCTTTCCAGGAGAACAGCTAACAGCTACAGTGTTCACATGAGCACATGCATGTCAGACTTAAAGCGTGAGGGAAACTGCCCAGAATAAAGAAACTCTGTCCCACCGGCAAGTTACAGCTACATAACAGCTACAATCTGTTAATTGTCTGACTCTGACTCTGACCATTGTACGCATCTCGAAGTGAAGTGACGATGGTGATAGTGGGTACCGTGGAGCTCGAGCTAGGAAAGAAGTTTGTGTTGGTACATCTTCATCAATAATATAAACAAGAGTAGGATTTAGGGTTTTACCTTCATTAAAGAGGGCCCGAACCTGGCTAAATATCGTCTACCTTGTTCATGTTACCATCTGTTCGGGATCCACAACTCAGGACCCCCTACCCCGAGCTCTGCTGGTTTTGACATCGGCACGCGTGCATGTGCATGATAGATTCACCATGGAGCAGGCGCAGGCGTAGGCGCACACTTTGATGCCGCCATGGCGGAGGAGGAGCCTGCACCGTCTACTATGTCGGTGTTCTTGCAGGCATAGGTGAAGTAGTAGTACAATCTCTTCTTCCTCGAGCAGCACCGGTTGGCGGAGGATCAAATCTACTACGAGCGCGCAAGCGAGGAGGCCGTGGCCGCCATGGTCACTGCGAACCCGAACTTCGTTACAGAGCAGTGGGCCGTCTATGTGACTGCGCATGCTCAACGTGCCACTCATAATGAAGCGGCGGCGCAGCCGGACGCGGACTCAGCAGCACACGCACAGGCGCTGGCGGCCGAGGACGAGAACGCCACCAGCTGCGCGTCCTCCACGCGGCCGTCCAAATTTTGAGGGCGCATGTGGCAGGTGGACAATGACGGACCGTCCACATTCATCATCAAGCTCACATGCACCGGCAATGACGACGGACAGGTCACAGACTTGTCCGGGGATGAGCAAGGCTGGGTAGGCGGTAGTGCCTGGTGTCTCATGTGGGTCGGTCCGTCTCCCATGTCCTACACTTCCTGGTGTCTCAAGTGGGCTGGTCCGTCTGCCATGTCCTGCGCTTCCTCGTTGGAGACGACACGTTCACTTCACCTTCATGGGTCTTGAACCACGTTGGCGCCATGCAGATTGCAGATGGAGGAGGTGGTCATCAATACATAATACAAAGGAACTAAAATTAGGGCGCCGCTTTGGTTTGACCGCTCTTTTTTTAATGAAAAATGTTTGAAATGTAATGAATTTCGTCTGGTTTATATGAAAATCAGCCGGTTGCATGAATTACATCCAGTATGTTTAAACCAGTGTTTCAATTGTATGCAGGTAGCGTTGGATGGCCGGTTTCTGTATTTGTGTTTCCGAACTGGTCCTCTGTCCGTGAACGAAAGTGGAAGCAAATTTGTGGGTCAGCATTGAAGATGCCCTTAGTTTGGGTAGACAAGAAATTAAAGCTGGTTAGTACTATGATTGAAGCTAGCGTATGTTTGAAGCTAGCGCGTGATCGTTTAATTGTGAACAGGAGACGTCCTCCTCTTCCAGAGACAGTGAGAGAGAGAGAGAGAGAGAGATGATAGGTGAGGACCACACGGTTTCCTCACGCTGCTCTTCCGCGTAGCTGGACGAAAACTCGGTAACACTCTGTTTAGCTGGCTCTATATTAATTAATTAGCTTGCTTGATTGATCCCGTCCAAACCCAGATCGGAGCTGATCTCATGCTAGGAACGCCACTGATCTGACACGCTCTCCACTAGACAGTGCGGGTCGGGCTCGTCGGGGTTCCGCCGGAGCACCGATCTTTTCATATTGATCTGCCTCTCTCCTCTCTGGTCGTCTCCTCCGTCGGCGCGGCACCGAAGCAAGGCCGAGAAGAGAAGACTCGTTCTGCTCCGGTGGCGAGGTTAGTTGTGCTTGTGCTTCGCCTCCTTCGGTGATCTCATGCCTTCCTTGCTCGTCGAATGCTCTTTTTTTTCTATGTCAAAAATGGAAGAGACGTGCAATGCAACCCTGCAGTCTAGATTGTAATTGTAGTACTAAATACTAATCCGCAATCATTTCCAACGCAGAAACGTAAAGAAGAGAAGGACTTCAGTTGTGAGCACTTGCTCTCCTGTTCAGCCTTGGCCATGGAAATTGCCTGCACAGACCTCACCCATGTCTTGCGCTCGGAGCGGCGGTTCAAGTACACCGGGTATAGCAAGAGCTTTCACATGCCGGGCAGGGACAAACACATCAAACGCAGATGGAATTTCGGTGGGCATGACTGGGAAATCCGTGTATATCCGCATGGCGGTGAGCCATCGGCTCCCTCCTGGGTGGCAATCAATGTTGTCCTTCTCAGCCAGTGCGCTGTGGCTGTGGTGACGACTATACGTGGTTGCTTGGTTGACCCGGAGGGAGTTCGTGAACCATCCGAGGAAATTTGTCAGTCAGTAGCATTCAGGAAACCCCAAGATAAATCATCTCAAATGCTTCTCATGCCATGGTATACGCTGAATAAATCGCCTTATCTCAAGGATGATTCTTTCATTGTGCAATGCACCCTTGAAGTTCTCAAGGAGCTGCCAGATATACCAGAACCAGAAGCACATGTGCCAGTGCCAACCTCTAACCTGCACCAGCACTTCGCTGAACTCCTGCAGAGCCAGATGGGAGCGGACGTCACATTTCTCGTGTCCGGTGAGTCCTTTGCTGCGCACAAGTACATACTCGCGGTAAGGTCCCGTGTCTTTAAGGCCGCATTCCTTGGTGACATGATTGAGAGGGGCTCGGAATGCGTGGAGATTAAGGACATGGAGGCCGCGGTATTCAAGGCGTTGCTCCACTTCATCTACACCGACACTGTGCTAGAATTCGAACAGCAGGAGGGTGCAGAGGCCATGATTACCGACACCGTGCTAGAATCCGGACAACGGGATGAGGCGCATGAGCAGGCGGCATCTGTGATGGCTCTTGCTCAACATCTACTTGCTGCTGCTGACAGGTATGGGCTGGACAGGCTCAAGCTCATCTGCGCCAGCAAGCTCTATGATGGCATCAAAGTGGACACAGCAACGACAACTTTGGCTTTAGCCGAGCAGTACAACTGCTGGGAGCTCCAGAAGAGGTGTGCTGATTTCATTACCAAAACTTATGCCCGGAGCTCATCTCTTGATGCTGTGGCGGCAAAGGAGGGGACCTCTGGTCGTGATTGATCTTCTCAGGTCTACGTGTGGGATAACAACGGGGCCTAAATTTTATGGTCCAACGATAACCACCACATTTGCAGCTAGGTTTACAGGAAACCACCAACTCGTTAATCCGTTGTAGAAAACACAAAAATATCTGTTAAGTCATTGCAAAAAGCACTGATCGGATGATTTGGCCCGTTTAATCACTTTCTTACAAGTGGGACCAAATTGTAAGGAATTGACTTAGCAAAAAATAACACATACACCCCTAGATAAAAAAACAAAAGCAATCAGACCCTCTCTCGCACCGCAACAAACCGAGCAGCGTTTGGGATCTCGCCGGAGCAGATTTAACACCACGATGACAAGCGGTGCCTCACAGACCTGCAGAAAAAGCATCCGTCAGGGTCAGAAGATAGAATTCGTGGGAGGAGGTGATGAAGTGGGAGGAGGGGAAGGGAGCGTACCACGAGGAGGCGCAGGGCGTGGGCGGGTCGGAGACGAGGGCGCCGCGGCCAGCGAGGAAGTGGGCAGCCGCGAGGCCGGCGAGGCATAGCGCGAGGGCGGCCACGGCGGTGAAGGTGCTGATCTGGGCGACCTCCGCACCCATGGCGGGGCCGCGCGTGGATAGTCTGTCTACGAGGTGGGGTTGTTGGTGCTGACCGACGGCGAGCTTGGTCGTGGTAACCGCAGAGGAGAGATGAGGCCGTGAGGCACGGACAGGCGGCCTGCCTTGACTCTATCTGCCACGGCCAGGCCTACAGCGGCGCGCGACAAAGGCTGGGCAGCGCCGCCGCACTGAGGGGTCGGAGATGGGAGCGTCACGCCGGCGGAGGTAGCTCGGTGATGCATCGGGGGGCCTGATTGCTTTTGTTTTTTTTTAATCTAGGGGTGTATGTGTTATTTTTTTGCTAAGTCAATTCCTTACAATCTGGCCCCACTTGTAAGAAAGTGATTAAACGTGCCAAATCATCTGATCAGTGCATTTTGCAACGACTTAACAGATTTTTCGGTGTTTTCTGCAACGGATTAACGAGTTGGTGGTTTCCTGCAAACCTAGCCGCAAATGTGGTGGTTTTTTGCAATTGACTCTCTTAGATCAGTGGACCTGTGGCGTCCGATGTTTCGCCCGAGAATTTTGGGGGCTGTGCGTTCAGCTATTGTTTTCCCTTCAGATTATGTGTATGTGGGGGTACTCGATATCAGTATATTGCCTAGTGTATTTTGTCTGTCGATCAGTATTGCAGTTCAGATTAGTTAGTCTTTTAAAAAGATCTTCAGATTAGTTAGCCTGTCGTGATTTTTGGTTTAGCGTTTTTCGTGAAGTGTGAAGAGACAGCAACCTCTGTTGTGCTTTGGTGGCTTATTTTCTGAATTTTAAGCAATACCATGGTTTAATTCTTTTTGTTGCCTCTTAGGTTTGTAATCATGCTTTGGGTAGTTTTATTCAATATTTTTCTGATCGATCGTCCTTTGGAGTGCATGGATCCTTTAAATATTCACTTTTGCAGGTACCTATTTTTTGTGTGAGTGATCTGCTGATTGCTTACAATTTTTCCACAAGTTTCCCGAGGAATTTCCACAATTTTTTTGTAAACATACTGTCCCAAGAATTAGGGGCTGTATATACTTGATGAATGGCACTGTTAATCTCACAATCTATTTTTTTAATGAACCGAGTGCTGAAGCTAGGATGTGGAATGAAAAAAGGATTGTGCTAACTTCCGACTGATCGGAAGATAAGCAACAGATCCGAACACCTCCTTCTTCCTACGTAATCACGCATGCATGTAACCTTACTAACTAATCCCGTGCGTGCAAACTAAAAGACAAAACAGATGATGTGAGCAAACGATTCTCCCAATTTTGAAACTTTAAAATGTTTTGTACCTCAAACCGTCGCTTCGATTTAAAATCCGTTTTCACGTAAAAATGTTCACCACGACGAGAGCATTGAAACAAGATCTCATATTGGTATATTTCGACGACTTTTTTTCAGGCCAAAAGTTATCTCGCCCATAATATGTAACTTATCATGGTATTACACTGAAGTTATCAGGGGTATGTTTCAACTACTTTTTTTGCCTGGGTCAAAATTTATCATGGTATTGTGAGTAAATTATGCAATACCCACCGTCTACGATCGATCATGTCGTCCTTGGGCTACGAGGTGAGGTCCACGTGCCAACATGGCATCACCCACATATAAAACAAAAAATTGCGCACTGTGCCGAGCTAGACCAGTTTAGGTATGTGCCAGACCGTGCAGTGCTTAGGTCTACTAGAAGAACGCCCGTGCGTTGCAACGGGGTCATATTAACTTTAAGAGTTCAATATTAATATTCTCATACATATCAAGTGACATTGGCGACTCTTTTTACCATCAAATCCTCACACACACACACACGCACTCTCCCTCCCTTTTCCTCACTCTCTCTCCCCCTCTCCCTCTCTCTCTCTCTAACACACACACATCCATCTTATTGGGTACGGGACCGTAATCCATCTATTTCACACACACGTGCTAGTGCATAACAATATGGATTATGTGTATTATATTTGCCACCACAACTGAGGGAATTAATTTCATGTAAATCAGCCTGCCACAGCTCCAAAAATACGCGGAGAAGGTGGCCCGAGTTGGCGTCACCGCCGTCCGGCACGGGCCACGGGCCCGCTTCCAAGTGTGTCTGCGCGCCGGCCACCCACGCCCGGTCCTTCAAGTGTCGTTTCCACCGCACCAATTCCCAGGGCCACGGCCACGGCCAGGGAAGCCGCCCTTCTTCGGCCCCTTCACCGGCCGCGGCCAACGCGGTGCCGCGGCACCCGGCCTCGCCGTGCTCGTCCTCCGGCACCGTTGCGACCCAGTGACGTAGCCCAAGCATCGGCCTCGAGAATCAAGAACGCTCAACAACGGAGAAGGAAGGGAAGATCATATACATGTCATAAGAAAGGGAGTTTATTTACGGATCCCTCGATGTATTGTTTCCTTTGTTTGGAGATTGATTACCATCTGTGAGTTAAAGTAAGGTTAATGTGATTGAGCGATTTTTCTGAAAATCATTTTTTTGTTTTCTAATTAATGTGATTGAGTGATTTAAGGTAAGGTTAATTAATTTGGACAACGCTAACCCCCACACGTGCGGTGGGAGGCAAAACCGCCCACACACCTTATAACACACGGACTGCACCACGTCACCACATGCATGCATGTGGAAATCTTTTTGGATTTTCAGTTTTAAAATGTTTTATCTCTTAAATGAAAAATCCGATCGAAGATCTGTTTTCACCATTCAATTCCTCGCGACGAAATCTTCGAAACTAGATCACATATCAATATATTTCGACGAAACTTTTTTGAGCTAAAAGTTGCCACGTCTATTGCACATGAATTGTCATGATATTTACACTGAAGTTGTCATGACATATTTCAGCTATTTTTTGCTACATTCAAGAGTAAATTTTGACATATTATAAAACGGGAAATTAAGAAAATAGACTTGCCATGAACCATAAACTAAATTTGCCATGATACATGCACTTAAAATTGCCATGGTTCATACAATAATATTTTTCATTGTCAAAGTACTAGAATTGCCATCATAAAAAAACTAAAATTGCCATGCTATACAAACTAAAATTGCCATATGGCAACTTTAGTAAACACTATGGCAACTACAGTGTAAACATCAAGGCAACTTTTGGGGAAAAAATTGCCGAAACATATCAACATGGGGTCTAGTTTTGAAGATCTCGTCGAGACGGATTTAATGGTGAAAACAAATTTTTATTTTGATTTTTTAATTAGGAGATAAAATATTTTCAAGCCGAAAACTAAAAAGATTCCTGCTGATGTCATATGTTCCTACGTGGCAAAATGATTGGTGATGGAGGCGTGTCGGCGATGTGTAAGATGCCACATGTGGGCGCTAGTTTTTCCGATTAATTTAGATTTGATCTTTAGAGATTGTTCGTGATTGATTCTACATTACTAAATAACTTGCGCCAGTATGGAAAGTTCTGATCTGTTCAGATTTCTTTAGTTGTGTGAAAGGGTGACGCAAAAATAAACCGATGAAGTGGGGAGAGAGAGGATGAAAAAATTTTACGAAAAAAACCCAGTGAAGGTGGGAGGAGGTATTAAAAAAACCATGGGAGGTGGGACAAAAAGAAACCTGGAAGCGAGACTACCAACTACTCCATTAAAAGTGGAGATGGTGCGTAGAATACCATGGCATTTACGTTGATGTTACTAAGGGTATGTTTTTCATTTTGTTCTCCCCGGATCAAAGTTACCGCGTTCTCTGGTCGAATATTACCATATTATTTACACAAAAAGGTACCGAGGTTATGTCTTTTTGAAAGAAAAATGATTGAAAGTTACCATGGTGTTTGTACAGGAGTTATTAGCTCTGTTGTGCGTATATTACCATGTTGTTTACACATAAATTACCGGTGGTATATTTTTTCAACAACTTTTATTCCAGGGTCAAAAGTTACCGTGGTATTTGTACATGATTTATCAGCTCAGTTGTTAATGTATTATCATGTTATTTGCACAGAAATTATCAGGACACCTAGTCAGAAGTTACTGTGGTGTTTGTACATGAGTTATCAACTTGGATGCCAATATATTACCATGTTATTTACATAGAAGTTATCGGAGGTGTGTTTTCAATCCCCCCCCCCCCCCATGTTTCCAACAACAGTTTCCCCCTGGGTCAAAGTTATCATGACGTTCGTACGTAAGCTATGAAATCCACTGTGAGAGTATCATGCTATTTACACAAAATTTATTAGGGGTATGTTTCCAACAACTTTCCTCCTGGTCAAACTTACCACGGTGTTGTATATAAGTTATCATGCCTGCGGTGTGTAAATTAACATGCTATTTACACAAAAATTACCGGGGTATCTTTTCAATACTTTTTTCCCGTATCAAAGTTATCATTGTGTTTGAACGCAAGTTATCGGAACTGCGGTGACTAAATTATAATGCAATTAACCGGGAAGCAGCGGGGGGGGGGGGGGTGTGCTTTCGACAATTTTTTTCTCGGGGTCAAAGATATGATATTTGTATGTTAGTTATCATGTTTACGGTGATAAATTATCATGCTATTTACATATAAAGTTACTCGGGGAACTTTTTAACCCCCTGTGCGTTAAAGTTATTACCTTGGTTATAACAACCTTTTTCTTGCGTTAAAGTTACCGTGATGTTTATACCTAAGTTATGAGATCTGTGATGTGTTATCATACTACTTATCACAGAAGTTGTCGGGCGGTGCATGAACAGTGATGCATATGCATAGTTGGATAGCAGGTTGCGGGGTGGGAGGGGAGGGGAGTCGGGAGCTCCATCGCAATCGCGAGCATCTCACCCGACAAATGTCGAGTTGATCGGGACTGTCAGAAAACATAATGTTTGGTACCTAACTGTTTGGAGGCTTGTGGGCTGGCATGGCATGCTATGGTATTTACACAAAAAATTACCGGGAGTATGTTTATAGTTTTTTCGGATGGAAGTTATCAAGTGTTTTTATGCAAGTTACCAAGTCGGTGGTGTGTGAATTACCATGCTATTTACATAGAAGTTAACGGGGTATGTTTCGACAAAAGGAATTCCTCGGTCAAAAGTTACCAAGCCCTGGGTGCGAAAGTTATCGGGTCTACCTTTCGTAAATTACCATGTTATTTACAAAAAAATCCAGGTTGTGTTGTTAACAACTTTTCTCCCCGGTCAAAACTACCACGGTGTTTATATGTAATTTATCAGATCAACAGTGCTAAATCGTCAGAGTTTAATCCCCTTGTCAAACTCTTTTTTAAAATGTATTTAAAATTGATGTAAACATGTATGCCTCTCCCACTATAGTCAGTAACATGACGCACTAGTGAGAAAAGAAAAATCAGAAGATATAATGCTTTTTCCCAATGCGTAATAAAGAAGGATAAAATGTTCAGTTGCGTTCAAGTGCACAACAAGTAATGCTAGCCACCAGTTGGTTAACCTCTTTGAGGTAGCACTAGGTGACCAGAGTTTGAATCCCTGCTCCAGCTATTTTTTTTCTTCCACACAACACATAATCGCGTGGGGAAAAAGAAAACGGGATCGTGCGCGAGGGAACGAAAAAACGGGATCGTTCGGATCTTTTTCTAACTTCCAGTCGACTGGAAGCTAGCTTTATTTTGTGGTTAACTTTACAGTGGTAGTAGGCTAGTAGCAGCAGGTCATCTTTTGGAGGTCCACACAAGTAAAGGATTTTTAGCCTCGAAACCCCGTTGTAAGTCTTCATCATCTCATGCTTCACCGCTCATAGTGGAATCTGCCTGATCTGTCTTGATTGCATCCAGAAATTAACCTCCCAGGGATGAAGGTACTTTACTCTTCCGAAACAGGAACCGCGCGATAAAGTAGACTTGAGGCGATTAGTGAGTACTTTTGATGCTATCTTGTAGATCACATTACAGAGAGAAATAGGTTGAAACTGGGTGATTAGCTCCGGCACATTTTACCTTGGGAACAAGAACAAGAGTTGTATCGTTAGAAAGGAACAACCACCCCACTAAAGAAATCCCTAATAGCCTTGCACACCTCTTCTTTCACCATCGTCCAGTGCCTTCAGTAAAACAATGTCGGTGGACCATCCACTCCTCGAGCCTTTGCCAATCCCATTTGGAACAATGCTAGTTCAATTTTATCATCCATGATGGCAGGTAACAACCTCCCATTCACCATGCCACTCGCCGATAGTTTCATATGCTGAATAATCACCTCGGCATTGGGTGAGCCTATAAAGTAAAAAATTGCGCGAAAACTCCCTAGCCATCCTTCTCGTATCATCATCTATTGTATGCAGTATACAATACTTCGCCTGAAGCACACGAACCATACTGTTTGTGTTTCTGGTGATATGTGCACTTCTGAAAATAACTGGTGTTTCAATCATGCACTTTAAGCCACCCCAATCTTGATCTCGGACTAAACATGATCTCTTCTCTTTCCTAAAGCTCATGCAACCTTTGATCAATGTCCTTGACCTCCAGTAAGGTATCGAACATCCAGTCCCTCTCCTTAACTTCTGCTAGTTTGTCTGTTAGGCCCCTTGATTCTTTTTGAACTAAACCAAAAATCCCAAGGATTGCATTCGCTTTTTAACATGGGACTACATATAGTCTAGAGGGCAATGATATAGTATGAAGGGAGATTGGTATCGGAATATGTTGAACTCTTAATTTTACATGGATGTTGGATGATTTGGGCAACAAGCAATGCATGAACATATGAAGAGTCCACAAAATCACTAAGGGAAACGATTCGTTAGACTTGAGAGACTACCTATGATTTTCTATAAGATGGAAAAGAAAAGAATCCCAAAGCCACATGTGTCAAAGCTCGTTGAAAGTCACCTGATGGTGACACTACCAAAATCAATGTCAACTCATCGTTCATTGATTATGTGTGTTAAGGTGCTACGTAACTAAGAGTGAGAAATAGGCATGGCACCCTCATTTCAGCTCACACTTTTGTGGTACTAGCAATGCGATGTTGCCTATATGTTGTTGGAGGCCCAACCAATTCAGGGTGGAGTCCACATGATGTTGGAAAGGAGCAAACCAAACACTACCATATAAACTCCGTCAAACTACAGGTGATAAACACCCCGAAGTGATAGAATCTAGTGCCCCTTATAACTGGTTCGACAAAGTTTCACCTAAATAAAGATTCACAAGATTATTGATTTATTGATCCTTTCTTTTCTTCTTGAATACAAAAGGTGGATGTTTTTTTTTTCAGTCGACCACTAGTTTAAGCCAAGATTGACGTTTATTAAAGTTCATACATGTCTCGAGCCATCTAGGGTGTAATCTAAGATTCTATACAATTCTCACGTGAACGAACAAAGATAGTACAATCGATCTTATATACTCCCTCCATTCCATAATGCAGTGCGCCCATGCTTCTTGAGATTTAACTTTGACCATAAATTTAACCAACATGGGCGACTGCGGCGGGAGCATCACATATACCTTTGAATTCATATTCGAAAGAAGTTTTCAAAGGTATAATTTTTCAGTAAAATGATTTATGTACTATTGGTCTAATTAATGATCAAAGTTGAATCTCGAAAAGCATGAGCACACTACATTATGTTTTCACTACATTATGGAATGGAGGGGGTGGTACTTTGTAGTATAGAAACATAAATTACAAAAACACTTGATTCATATGTCCGTGCAACTTACACTACGGAGGAAAAGGAAACACAATCTATGCACTTTTTCAGAACCGTGCCTAAACAAATAAATGAGTTAATGTCAATGCTTTTCGGAGTTTTTAACCATTCAGCAATAGAAATCGCGAGCCCGGGTCCTCGAATATCTCAATTGGCACCACGACAAATAAGAAAATTATAGATATGATAATAGCCAAGTCATGTCTTGCTTGCACCCTTATAGCAAGAGAGAGGGAAGCTCCCCCCCCCCCCCCCCCCGCGGCGCCCAATAGACACACACATGTGTGCGCACACACACACAATCCTTGCTTTCATCAATAATAGACGAGACATGTTTCTGGTATCAACCTATTTTGGAAGCACTGGGATGGAAACCTGACTTTGGTGAGAGGAGAGCCATTCAAAGCTCATCAAGGATGAGTGACACTCCATAGGGCAGCATGGTACCTCTAGGCTAGGCAGCCCAGGTTCGTGCTACTACCCGTGCATTGCCAGATTATGATCGTGCAAACATTTAGTGCCAATTTTTATTTTTGAAAGTTTGAACCCTTCAAACATAGACATCACTAGCTCAGACGAAATATAAGAACCGTTCAGTTTCCGCTAATGCGTCAACTGGCACCATGATAACAAAAGGATTGTAGAGATACCTAGCTAAAGATAATGGTTGCTAGATAAAATTTGCATTCTGATGCTTAGATAAGTAACCAGAGAGATAGTGCAAATATCTTGTGAAATATGCGAGGATATATATTGAGCCCAATGCTAAAGAAACTTAGGGAGGAAAGAAAGCGGGTGGGAATTGTGAAACTAGATTACACAACTCATAGTGATATATATTGAGAGCAATGCTCAAGAATAAACTTAGCCAGAAAAAGAAACATGTGGGAGATACAAATGAACCACACCCATAAAACTACTAATCAAATGCCACATCAAAGCATTAAAACCACAAGCGTTCACTTTCGACCTCATAATGAAATGCACGCAACACTTACATTACAAGCACCCAAAACGATCTCAAAAATTAATACGACATAGTTTAATATTAAAAAAAATGCAAGCGATCCATAGGGCCTTAATCGATGTTTTTGGAATTACATACCAAATATTTGAATAGGAATTTAAATGACTATAAATAGTAGGTAGATAGATAGATAAAATGCCTAGACTAAACTGGCAAAGCACATGGACATTGACACATAGTATTGTCGCGCCGAGCTGCCGCCGACGATACAACATACACATGAATCAACCTAGAGAATCAAGAAAGTGAGAGTTGAATGAGCGTGCATGATCCGGGTGCATGCACACGGACGCCTGCACTCCGCCGCTTTTGGCAGCGACCAGCACCACCCGCCCGTCGCTCATGGTGACCACCTCCGTCCTGCTCGGCGCACCCCACCCGAAGTCGGTCACCTCGTATGCCTTGAACCGTGTGGACCCATTGATGCCCACCAACCGGTCGAGTGGCACCCAGGACACAATGTCCATCCAGTCCCAAAGGCCGAGCGGGTCCTCGGCTGCTCGCTGGACCTCCCGCTGAATCACCTCCATGGCAACTGCGACACCGTCAACTGCAAGGAGGTCCCATGCCAAGGCCTTGACGAGGCACCCGGTGATGCACGTCCCGAAGTAGTTCTCACTCACAGGCGGGTCAATGCCTGGCCGCCCGCGACAGTCGATGAAGAAGAAGAGGTAGACGTCGTGCCCGGTCGCGATGGCGTCCGGGTGCTTGGAACGGACGAATGACGCCCAGGCGAGCGCCGCGATAGCCACAAAGCTGGATGACATGGGCGCAGTGGCAGGCTTCCCGGAGGTCGTTTGGCCGGACATGCGTTGCTTCAGGTGCTGGATGTGCTTTGCGGTGATGGTGAACGTCCGACGAGGGAGTTTAATTGGGGCGCTAGGGAACAGGTTAGCGGCCTGCAATGCAATGAGTGTCCGAAAATGTTAATTTCATAGCATTGCCAATGAAAAGAAAGCAGTACTCCAAGGGTGCATATTCTAGCGCTTATCTTAGGCCCCGTTTGTTTGGATTGCGGTTGAAATGAGAAGCAACTGAAGCTAGTAGAAGATGAGAAACAACTGAAGCTGAGATAAGCCAAGAAGACAAAAACCTTTGTTTTGAAACAACTTTTGAATTCCTGGCGATCCTGTAGTTGGTGGCGGAAGTCTCAAGTGCCGATGTTCATGCGTTAAAGATGTTGTTCAAATAATGATTTTATATGATTTATTATGTTCTATATTAGCTCAAATCATGTGCAAGGGGATTTCGCGACAATACACATGATTTGGAAGATTTTGAGGAGCAAGGCTCGCATGGACGGTCTATGTAGGGGATTCACACGATGGAATTTATGTAGATTCGGGCCCTGTGTTTTAGAGGTAACTAGCGGGGTAACCCGCACATTTGCGCGGCTAGACTCAATATCTGTTGTTTAATTTGAAATTTCTTTCTTTCAAGATGTTGTCGTGTAAATGCATGCGATATCATTTGTTAGGTGAGCCTTTCCCACTTGGGTGTTAAGTGTAAATGATCAATCACCTTCAGTTCGGCAAATCATAGTAAGACATGAATTATAAGTATTTTTGAAGAGTATTACTAAGTGGAATTATATGCGTGTATTAATACGTACTTGCTCGAACATACATATTGAAATTAGCTTTATTTTCAGTTTTGTTTCAGATTTCAAATGTAGAACTATTAGGGTGACTCGCACCTTTGTGTAGCTATATATGTTGTATTGTTCCTCACAAAAAAAGTTGTATTTTTATATATGTATTTTCACATATTTATTATGTTTGTGTTCATAAGTTCATAGTCCATTAATACACTTTTAGGGTTGTAGAAAAGTTCACATGACAAAATAGATGGTTTTTGTAGCTTTATCGGGCTCAGGAAGCTATATATTCTCCCTCTCGCCAACTGTTAAATAATTTATCCTATCATAATGTTTATATTAATACATCATCCAAAATAAATTAAATAAATTTAGCCAATGCATCTTGAGGAAACATAAATTAATACACGCAATGCGAGATTTGTCTCGGATGCATTCCATGCATGTTCACCTTATTAATTTTATCATTCTCTGAACTATCTAAGATAATGTAATTATTGGTGTATGTACATTCCTTGAAAGTTTCCTAAAATGTATTTCATTCAGTTTCGCTACTGTTTTCCTTGCTTAGCATCTGGAAATAATTTCTTGCTTCGAATCTTTGTTATTGTACCCACAAAATCATTTTTATTTTTTCCATATAATATGCACACATGTGCACATAATATATTTCATATGATATTTACGCGGTCCTTCAAAATTGTAATTCTTTTCAGCTAGCAACTTCTCGTGTTGCTTCTCACCTTTTTTAAGATTGTTATTATTGGGGTACATAATAGTCTTCCTATACAGATCAGACTGCTATCCTCTAGCTATGCTTTTTTTCAAGACTTTCCTCTAGCCATGTCAACAGAACATTAATATTGATGGCTTATATCGAAAGCTAATGTTGTGTTGTAGTTTTATTTATAGTTAATGCAAGATATGACTCAAATGCATTTCATGCATGTATGCTTCCGCACACGCTCACCTTATTAATTTTATCATTTACTGAACTGTCTAAGATATTGTAATTGTTGGTGTATGTACATTCCTTGAAAGTTTTCTAAACTGTATTTCATTCACTTTCGATACTGTTTTCCTTGTTTAGCATCTGCCTGTTGTTAAATACAATGAATATGATGTTGTACACTGGAAATAATTTCTTGCTTCGAATCTTTGTTATTGTACTAAAAAAATAATTTTTATTTATAATATGCACACATGTGCACGTAGTATCTTTCATATGATATTTACGCGGTCCTTCAAAATTGTAATTTTTTTCAGCTGGCAACTTCTCGTGTTGCTTCTCACCTTTTTTAAGTTTGTTATTATTGGGGTACATAATAGTCTTCCTGTACAGATCGGACTGCTATCCTCGAGCTATGTTTTTTTAAGACTTACCTCTAGCCATGTCAACGTACGTGAGATTATTTAGGTATATACGTGAGTGCGCTTGTTGTTTTTCCTCTCCTGCTCCCTCGCTATGTTTTTTCTAAGACTTTCCTCTGGATATGTACGTCCGTGAGATGGTTTATTTGGTATCCCACAAAAAAAATCATTTATTAGGTATATGCAGCGTGTCTGTTCTTTTCTCTTCTATTGCAAAAAAAAAAAAATCCAAACCAATCCTAGCCATTAATCTCTAAAATTAGTGGTTGAGATAATTTAATCTGTGTGGACGAACATGATGGCTTATCTGTCTCTTGTCTTAATTATATAATAGATACCATACTTCTCCTAGGTGTTTTATCCGGCCTTGTATGAAGAGTTTGAGTACAATGGTACTCTGGTGTTGTCCGGTCATGTCTAGATTCTTGCCAAGCCTTGCCTAATATATGGGTGACGACGCTATGCGCACATGACCAAGCCTCTAGCATTACTAAGTTATAGAATCAACGTTACTAAGTTATACCAATATCAGGCTCTCAGTGACTTCCCCTTGTCTATCTCTTTGGTTTGAACTTCTCTTTACTGGTGTCAACAACATCAATTTTAGAAGCAACAAAACGCAGCCGTCGCCTCCTTCTTCAAGAAAGAAAACTTAGGGTTCCATCACCTCCCGCCAGCACAACCTGTCCGCCACGTCTAAGGTGGCCCTAGGGCTATTGGTTTTTTTAGAGAAAAGAAGAATCTAGTTCAACCGATATGCTCTTAGGCACGACCATGCATAACATAGAAATCACACATGGAAGGGGTAGGCAATTAGCTAGAGCAGTAGGTGTTGTAGCAAAACTCATTGCAAAAGAGGGTAAATTGGCCACTTCATATAGAACTAAAATCCTACTGACTATAAATTACCTAAGTTTTATAATGTCTTGTTTAAGAGACTCGGTATTTCTTGTTTTGATTGGAATTCATTTCCTTTATGGAATACCAGGGATCGAGAGAAAGAAAGGACCCGCGGGGGGGGGGGGGGGTCCATGCATGGCAAGTCGGATCTCTCATATAGAGTCGAACTCAACAAATGATAAAACTTTGCACAAATAATGCGGGATGAAAGTTCGATATATTTCTAAAAATATGGTAATTGAAAGTTAGGAATTTTTATGGTGACTTATGAAATATGACCTAGAAAATGCCAACCTTGAGAGGAGTAGGCGATCTCACTGCATAATGCGAGGCTCGGTGGACATCAGCCCTTGCCAGCGGGAGGGATCTTGGTCCGTTTCTTGGTGTTTTGTGACTTCCTTTAGGGTTTGTGTCCCACACAAAAACTCGAGACAGGGATGGCTCCCTAAAGATCGAATAAGGTTCTTCCCGTTTGCCGCCTTTCCGATGATGTGTCTTCCATCGTCAGATGGCGTGTGGTGGTCTGTCTCTGCTGGATCTCGCCGAGCTCGGTCGATGCTAGTCTTTAGTGGACCTGCTTGGATCCAGTATTGTTTGTATTTGTTCATGTGTCTATAGACTGGATCCTTTCAATTTGTACTTCTATTCATCAGCGATGGTTCTTGTTCTGGTGCACTGGTCATGTGAGGCCTTAGCATGATGACTCCCTAACTATCTACTACAATAAGTTTGGTCCGACTTTGATGAGGGAGGGGTGATGACGGCCGCGTGCCTTCACGTCGCTTCAGTACATGTAGTCGTCACTAAGTGATCTATGAGCATGGATGTAATTTTTATTGTTTCTGTGTTCTTTTTACTGCCATGGCATTGATGAATAGATCCAAAGTTTCCTCGCAAAAAAAAATCAGGTTGCGAGTACAGTGGTGCAATGATGACTTCTGGTTCCTCTAGCGTTACTAAGTTACATAACATCACCTTGGTGGCGCTGCTTGAACTGCCAGCTTCAATTGCCCATTAACGACCTAGTCGGGTGATTTTGTCACACGTGTTGCACAAAGCAATTCGGTCCCGGCGATTTTTATAACTAAAGTTGTCATCCAAAAAGCAAAACAAACCCAACAAAACTAAAACTTGCTAATTTTTTAGCCAAGGTTTTTGCTTTGGTATATACTAGCAAAGCATGTATGTGCATTGCAATGAGGAAAAAAAATATGTATCACACGCCCCACCACAATTTCACGCCCACTATTTCAAATTTCAAAACAATGGCCCACATGTATCGCCGCTTATCCTCTTTCTCATCCTCCCTGATGGTGACACTAGTGTCCACCTGGTCACATCAGCCATAGGGCAGTGGAAACGGGTTTGACGAAAAACCGAAGGAGGTGAGGTGGGACGGAAAGTGCCGACTAAAGGAAAAAAAAACTATATTTATTTTTTGCCTTTTGTCTCCGGTGCAACATAAGCCTTATTTGGCCGAGAATACAAAGGCAGTCCAAGCAGGAAAGAGAGGAAGAAAAATAGTAGAGACATGCTTCATCTTATTACTCATTGCCTAGCCCACCTGATGTTTATGACTAGAAATATATTCATTCTATAGTACAAAACAACTGCCTTGACGTTTCAAGCCTCGAAGATTTTCCCTCCGTCCAGAATTACTTGGTGTATAAATAGATAAAAATGAATTTATCTAGACCTAAAGTGCACAAGTTGAGGCCGCGTACGGGGTTGATTGCATCAAACTTCCACGAGGAAAAACAATAAAACATGGAAGTTACCTCAAAATCGATGGCCAGTGGTTGACCTGAATTATTAAATCTACACGGTGCAGAGATAGAGAAAGATATTTTAATTTTCCAAGGAAAGGGAATCGGCCTGCTTAGTTTGACCGCCGCTAGCTAGCCTGCTCGCCGGCTGCAGGGAAGGGAAGTAAGGGGTGAGGAACATACCAGTGGCAGATTGGGCGCGTACTTCCGCAGCGTGCTCCTCGCGACCTCCTCGCCGCCGGGGATGGCGACCGCTGCGCGGTCAAACGTCATGGCAGCCACGGCAGCATCATCATCGCCGCGGCAGGCCGCGGCCCACGCCTGCAGGAACATCCACACCGACCGGCCGTCGACCACGGCGTGGTGCAGCGCCACGCCGACCGCCACCCCGCCCTTGAGCCGCGTGACCTGCACGGCCAGCGCCTCCGCGGGGAGCGCGTCCACCTCGAGCTTCGGGACGAGCGCCTCGAACGTGCCCACGTCGTGGTCCGCGTCCCCCGCGAGCCGCCCCGCTTCCGCGTCGTTGCTCTCCGCGACCACGAATCGCACGCCGCCTCCCTCGGGGCCGGAGCCGGAGCAGTCGATGGCGGCGTCGCCGGTGGACGGCAGGAAGACGACCCTCCCGGCCAGCGGGGGCAGCCGCGCGAGCGTGGCCGCGAGGGACGCGCGGAGTGAGCCCACTAGCGACTCGAAGGGCGGGTGCCGCTGGCCGCCGGCGTCATCGACGAAGAGGAGCACGCGCTGGATCAGCGGGTTCGTGACCCACGGCGCGTCCAGCGCGGATAGCCTGAGTACCAAGGCCTCCGGTGGTGGCACGACCACGCGGCCGACCTCCACAATATTTACCGTCGGCATGAGTAGCTAGCGACGACGACACAGATGAGCGAGCTGGGTGGTGGTGGAGGGCTGCGTTGCGTGCCGACCTGCCCGGAGCTGGACCTGCTTAATTATCCGGAGTACTACAGTACAATTCTGACCGAGAGGGCTCACTAGCAAGGCTGACGGTGGGCCCCATGCATATATAGGGTAGCGTAGCGGTAGAATTTATTTTGCATACCGCACAACAAATTGTAGAGTGCAGTAGTGCCCGAACATAATTAAAATCGTTAGATTTTTCAGGGACTTTTCTACATAATTACATATAAGGACAAAAGATTTTTTTTAGAGATTTTTTTGTATAATTATGGACAAGTCCTTACATTTTGCAGTCAAGACACTAAAATTCCTATTTTCTTAAAAACTATATACATAATTACATATAAGGACAAAGGTACTTTTTTAGAGATTTTTTGTATAATTGTGGATAAATCCTTACAATTTGCAGTCAAGACCCTAAAATTCCTATTTTCTTAAAAACAAGGCCAAATTTTCAACAAGTCGTGGGAAATTTGGCTGGAAATTTCGACAGCATAACGGGTTGGGTGGGGAAGAATCGCATGGCTAATTTGGAAAAGGAAAAAATAATGCATGGTTTCTATTTTCTGCATAACGGCACTATAATTGCTCCACAACCATGTCTTCTGTTTTGTACTTCAGATGGAAGGGAAATCACGCAGCATGTCTTCCTAGTTGTATGTTTACATGAAGTGTTAGAGAGATGACTTAAAGATGGTACTACATCCATATATGTGGCTAATTAGGAAAAGGAAAAGGCAACTCTTTTATTAAAACAACTAATTCTTTCATTGAAAATTGTTTGAATTTTGCAGCATAACGGGTTGGGTGGAGAAGAATCGCATAGCTAATTGGGAAAAGGAAAAACCGCATGTCTTCTATGTTCTGCACAACGGCACTATAATCGCTTGACGTCCATGTATTCTATTTTGTATTTAGCATGGAAGGGAAATTACACTACATGTCTTCCGAGTTGATTGTTTAGAGAAAGTGTTAGAGAGATGACTAAAATACGGTATTACATCCATATATGTGGCTAATTAAAAAAAGTAAAAGACAACTCTTTATGAAAACACCAAATTCATTCATTGAAAATTGTTTAAATTCTTGATATATCAATTACACACATTTTTTAATTACAATCAAATGGGACATATTTTATTGTTTAAATTTCATTATAAATTTGTTTTTGTTGGCAAAAGGAAATAAGGTCTTATAGGCACCGTTTAACTAAAGAATTAAATGTATCTCTCTTATGTGACCATGTACTGCTCCAGAATTTCACATATGCCTTTACAGAAAATTATGATAGTACTACTGATGGATGAGCCCAAACGACCCAAATGCTGAACGTATTGATGACTCCGAAATATTCCATACGATACCATGTGTTAAAACAGTATCTTGGTGCTGGTCACTAATGTAATCTATTTATTTATTTACAGTATCCGCAAGAAACGTGTTTTATTTTTTTCTACAATGAACCAATATGCAAGTTTAGAATGCAAATCTGAGGAACCGAAAGAAAAGTTCAGCGAGGAGTCAATTATGCAAAGATCTTTACAACAAGCTTATAGAGTTCAGGTTAGCTGTTTATTCTTATACAATGTTACACCACAAAATGGTGACAATTGCATTTAAAGCAACTTGTGCAGATTGCTTGGGTGACATATAAGAGTGTTTTGCCACTGTCGGTAACCAAATATATACAAAAGAAATAGCAGAAGGTGCGTTGGTGGCAGTTGACTTTGAATCTACACTTGCATCGATCGTTCCGTGCGTTTCTACCAATTTATCTTCTTCAATTTTATCCTGATAAAGTTGTTTAGAAAACTGCCCCATTTGCAATTTCGGTGTTGGATGGACTCAATGTTTGTATCTTTGCTTGCCCCGACACTGGTAAAACTTTTACAATGCAAGGCACTGAAGGTAATCGAGGGGTTAACTATAAAATTCTAGATGATCTCTTTTGAGTAAGCAAGGACAGACATGACCTCTTCATTAGTTGCTTGAAGGATTACAATGAACAAATTCATGAGCCAATAACACTGGTCAATAGTACCTTATTTTTCTAATGGTTGCTCACCAGATTTCCTTTCACTTGCATTAAGTTGTAGGCTTTAAAATCATGTGCTCGCTATTTGTTCATTCAGCATACATTGTGTGATGGTCAAAAGCAGAAAACATGATGAATGGAGAGGGTGCAAACAGAAAATTATGGCCAATTGAGCTCGCTGGAAGACAGATGCTCAATGTGAACGACTCAAAGAAGGAGAGAATATTTTTTTCCTACTTTTACAAACTTCCGAAAATAAAAAAAGTAGTGAGGATAGTAGAACATCTTTAGCACTTAAAGAGAGCATCGATCAAGTGATGGACTACCAATATATAGGATTTTTCCACTAACCTTTGCTTGATTTTTCTCATCTGAGTGTTCCGAAACAAACACCTGCCCACCTGGCGCATGATCATCGACAAGAGCATAGCCCAACGCTTGTGTTTTTTCTGTCCAGCCTGCATCTCCGCCTCCACATCCAGTAGATTCGTGTGTATCACTACAACATAAGATTAACATAAAGAAAAACTTGTCAGTTTGATTGGCAGCATGCCAAGAATTCCTTGAAAGAAGGTTAGATCGAGAAAAGGGCATGATCTTAAGAAGAGAACCAAGGAGCCGAGACGAGTGCTTGGCAGCAGCCAGATGGCCTGTGGGCGAAGACGATGACATGAAGAGACCATAGACGGTGACTTTAAGATGAAGCAGTGTGCTGTGGGTTGAGGAGAATGGAGAAGATGCAGGCGCAGCAGAACCACTCGACCGTCCGTCCTCTCGGCCTCGCTTAGATGTACATACTCGGTTGAAGATGAAGAAGTGTGTTGGGTTGAGGAGAAAGGAGAAGATGCATGCACAGCAGATCGGGACGTGAGGGCAAAGAGGCGGCCATTTATTTATAGATAGAGGAGAGGGCGCGCGGGGAGGCTCGGATGGGATCCCGATCCGTGTGAGGCGTGGGGGAGCCGATGGAGGGAAGTGGGTTGGATCGCCACACGGGAGGGAAAGAGGGAGCGAGCGCTGGTTTTGTGGAGCAGATCGTGAGAGGATAATAACTGCATGCTGGTTTTATGAGGGGATTGGTTTCGAGAGAGTGTTTTTTCACAGCTCGAGCTCCATGTGACCTCCTATCTAGACCATTGAGTCCTATCGAGATGCGTGCAAGACAGTGACGTGTCAACAGTGCATCAGCAAGATGCATGCACTCAAATTTGCTTGACGCTCACTAATCTACTGGCACAACCGTCGCCGGCATCTCGACAAGTCATGTCCGCTACAGTGTCACATGCGCATGCATGCACGGTGCTGAAGCAATAAAGAAAAAGGAGAGAGAGAGTGTGTGTGTGTCTTGCATGCAGATGTCGTTATCTTGTATGGAAATGTGAGCTGAGAGAGTAAGGCGTCTACTTTTTTAGATTTCAGATTATTTTTAGACAAAGCTACACTACAAGTAATTCAGTCTACCAATATTGCATACGGTTCACACAAGATCCAACTTAAAATCCATTTTGACTTTTCTACCTTTCCTTGTGTCACTGGCTATCTCCATCAGGTGCTTGTACAGTGCGCTGCATCAACAATCTCTCTTGCACCGCATCAACACATCTCTCTTCTACTATTTCTTCCCCTCTCTACTGGAGACTCTCACCGTCTCACGTGTCCACACTGATCGTCGCTAGCAAAAGTCAGCTCACTCTCTCACTCTCTCCTCTCTCTGCCTCCTGCGGGTTGAATAGGATATGATGGCAGCTGATAAGACGACACAGAGGGAAGTGTGAGGGGCGGCCGAGAGAGGTTCCACATATGACGCCAAAACAGGAGGGCCCACAAGGACTAGCATGCTTAGCTACTGCTGATCTGGACAGGACCGCGCCTGCAAATGATGCTTAGCTCCACGATCCTGATGCTCCTTTCTAGCGCAAATCTCGAAGCAAACAAACGGTCTAGATAGGAGGGACCATGGAGCTCGAGCTAGGAAGGAACTTTGCGTTGGTTTCGATGAGGAAGACGATGGGTCGAGATTGACTCAAGCGGAGCCAATAGATGGTCTGTACGTACGTGAGGCCCAAAGGGTATCATCATTACGTATTATTCTTGGGCAAAACCCCAAACAGGTAGGCCCGGACTTACTCACGCTTGTGGCCCGTCTAGAGGAAAGTCGTGTTACAGGAGTCGATTTTGAAGGTTTTGTTAGGAAGTATATGTACATTGAGACAAGCGGAAGCAGTTGATATCATAGTTTTAAATAGCCGGCTATAGCTCCGCTATAGCCCGCTATAGCCTTTTCAGCAGGGTGCCGCTAAATGGACTCATGTACAAATTTCCCGCTATAGCTGATTTTGAGGTCCGCCGCTATTTGGCATAGCCCGTTATTTAAAACATTGGTTGATATTAGCAACCAGGTGGATTCCACCTCCTCCTGCAAGTATTATGAAGTTCAATGTTGATGGTGGAATTGCAAAGTCGAGCAAGCTGGCCCTTTTGTTTGGCTAATAAACCTTAAAACACAAGCAAATTTTGACATCACTTTTAGTTCATGTCTGTGCCCTATACTTTTCGATGTGTAGTCATCGTTAATCTCTACAGTGGCGCGTGATGATATGTCGGGGATTAGTAAGTGCAGCCTGGATAGATAGATGCTGATGATCTGAAGCCAACTGTGAAGATAGATATCCAATTGTTCCTTTTTTTGGAGAGAGAGAGAGAGAGAGAGAGAGAGAGAGAGAGAGAGAGAGAGAGAGAGAGAGAGAGAGAGAGAGAGAGAGAGCAACAAGTTAGTCAGCATCCAGGATGCCATCTTCCCTCAGGCAGGCTACGCACGGAGTTCCTCAGGAACATCAGCCAACATAAGTGTTGGTCGTCGTGTTGTTTCATTGGACGGAGGAACAAGTTAGTCTCAAAATTTATTTATTTGACAGAAAATTAACCGAGCCGTGTACTCTCAGGAACAACCATTCATCTGATAATCAACGCTGCACCAACTTTACAACTGCAGCAGTTTTTGCAAACATTTATTCATTACTCAACTGCTGAAACTGATTTTCTTCCCAAACTGTCTTGATATCATGACCCCCAAACTGATGTCTAAATTTTTCCAAAATCGAGTGAAAGAAATCCAAAACAGACACAAAAATAAGATACGTTCAGTTGATGCACTTCATTCATTTCTGAAATGGAATCAACTTCGAACTTCTATATCAATCACAAGTTCACATGAATTTTTCTTCTCTTGTTCTAAACAGCCTTGTTGATTTTACAACTTCGACAAGTCAAGTGCAATACAAAAACACAATTGCAACAAGCTTGTTTTTCCCATGATTCTGAAACGCATCTTTCCTATAGTTATAGTGTCTGGCCGCAGAGAAGCGACCGATTCAAATACACAGCACTTAGATACAAAATGAAGAGGAGCAACTTCACATTCAAAAGCAACAAAAAAAACAACGACCAACAAGAGTTCTAAGGCATGGCGACAGGATCTCCTCCAGTATCTTGACTCCAGCTATAGTACCACCCTGCCGATTGCTCGACAAGTCCCTGCATATGATTAAAAATGACATCAGACCAACAAACAATTTGCATGAAACGGAACATACACTGAAAGAGGATGATGCGAAAAACCTAAACGATGGTGAGTCGAGTGAGCTCACCGACCTCCGGAGGGATGCCGCCTTGCAGGTAGTTGGCTCAGGTAACTGAACAGATACACGACCAAAGCACCCACATTTTAGTTTTGAGCAGCCTGACTCATCAATCTAGTACTGAGCAGATAAGCTCAGACTGAAATAAGTTCAGGAACAAGAATTCTTTTTGCATATATTACCTACAGTTTAAAAGATTATAACACTTAATAGAAGGAAATACAGGAAGCTTCACAACTTCACAAACAGTCAAGGTGTCAAGCAAAAAAAAAAAATCGAGCATAAACTTAGAGATCTTTCTATGAACTTGGTTTTGACCCAAGAACAACTACCTGGGCAAAACAACACACCTAGAGATACCCTGACATGATGGCCAGTATGAGATTCACCACGACTCGACGGCCGTGGGCACACAATCACGCACATGAGAGAGCAGAGAGGAGAGGGACGAGGGGCTTACCTACGCCCAAGTGGAAGAAGAAGCGCAGGGAAAGCTGAGACGAGACGAGTGGGTGCCGGACCGGCGAATCCCCGCCACTGCCAGCAGGTGCACAGGAGCCACCGTGGACAAGGGTCCACACTGCCCGAGGTGGACCGGCCGCACCATCCGCCGTGGTTACTGGGAGGAGCTCGAACAGCAACCGCTGCAGTAGGAGCGCCATGACTGCCCTGCTTGATACGGGGCCTAGGGACAGAAGAAATGTTTAGAACAAGGCAATGCTTAAACAGTGAAGAAAGATGCATTGGGCACCTTATAGCAGTGAACAAGGCATACAAACAAGTAATTGCATTTTCATATGGCCTGAATTCACTACAGTATAATGAGAATGTCAAAATCCTGATAATGCTACAAAAGTAGCATACATGTTTTGGTTGCACAATGATTTAGTCAAAATCAGCCAAGCAATACTGAAATTATAGAAGACCACTTGTTGCAGCAAGAGAGAAATTATCTGTGCATCTTCAGATATTTTCAAGAAAAGACATTATCTGGTACAAACAATCAGCTTTTGCTAGCTAAGAAACAAAATTGGTACATCTTCATGCAGTCACAACTGACCGTGCTAGCTAACAAAGGTGCAAGAACTGCATCTACACTACAAGTTTGAATGCAGTTTCATTTGCGAAACTAAGCCAACAAATTGCAATAGGAAATTCACATCTAGAAATCTCTCTCTTAGGACAAAAACCAAAGAACGGACCTGCTGGGAACACAGTTAAACAACAGGAAAATGATGTTGTGCCCTGCACAACATACCATCGAGTTGAGTTTATCCTGACGCTGGACGCATCAAGGCAGCCAAGCCTTGCCTCGTTTCAATATGTACACGAATATAGGCACACTTAGCACAAGCCTGGCCAGAGAACATGTAGAAAGCCTAATACACAGGCTTAAGCATGCCTAGCGTAACTATGCATTGCACCAAACTCTGATGATCAATCTCACGGATAGCCACAGGTCCTTGGCCGGCCCACAGAATGTAAGTCTTGAACACAAACACGTGTTTAACAATGGAAAGGATGAAACAGTTCTCCAATAGACCAGCACATGCACACATAAATCTACAGATAACCAAGAGATGATCAACATGAAGGCAACAACATGGTAAGTCTCCAACGGTTGTTCAATGCTCAATGTTCAAAATTGTTAACATGATTGAACATGGTTTGAATCTTACTAGGAACATTGTTTGGATAAACAGGAGGGGCAATGGTTTTCACCTTTACAACAAGAGGCCCGGTGCCGGTGGAGGCGATGCAAACACGACGTCCTTCTCTCCCGGTGCGTGATTGCGGAGGGGGCGAGCTTGGTCTTGTGCATGGGCATCCACCTCGAATACCTTTTGAGGTGGCTCATCCTTGCGGACCAGCATGTGCCCGTAAGCCGCGCGAGCACCCTGGATGAAGGATGAAACTCAGGATGAACACTAAATACTAGCCAAAAGAACTGTGCACTATTCAAAGATAGCCAAGGAATCGTTATTTCCCTAGGAGCACTTGTCGTGCGATTGTATGAAGAGCCTTATTACACAGGTAAAGTTCATCCATTTATTTTGTTAAGTTATTAACAGGTTAGTTATACAGTAAATAAATTGGTTAGACATCTGAAGTTAGCTAAGGTGGGTAAATTCACCAACAATCATGCTTGGACCAAGTGATGTTTATTCATCTTGAGGTGAGCAGCAACAATCATATATGCTCTATTTGTACTTATTTGTTACAAAGGGATTTCATTTTTGAACTTATTTGAACTCTAGACTCTTTGTGTGTTCAAAATCCACCATTCAAAGCCACATCATCAATTTTCAACACTTTCTTACTTAATTTGTTATTTTTCATGCATTTACTGATTTTTTGAGCTATATGACCCTGCAAATGAAAAGCACTACAAATGAACTCTGAAAAGGTTGAAAATTGGCATGGTGTAGACTGCATTGCGCCTCTTTTATATTTTTATAACTTATTACAACTCATGACTTCTTGTGTGTTCAAAATGCAACATTCGAGATATCAGGGTTTCATATCGAAACTCGTCTGTTACAACAGGCATTTCAAATGAACTACGAAAAGGTTGAAAGTTGGCATGGTATCATCATAATAGTTGTGGAGAGAAAGTCTTCACTTTTTCTTTGCTTGCGTCCTTTGCTTATTGCGCCGTAACCATGGATAATCTTCATCGTTTATCAGGATGCTTGGGTCAGCCTTGACTTTGAAGGGAGGAATTTCATGAAACTTTTCATAATCTTCGGACATGTCTGTCTTGCCCTCCACTCCCACGATGTCCCTTTTTCCTGAAATAACTATGTGGCGCTTTGGCTCATCGTATGATGTATTCACTTCCTTATATTTTCTTTTTCTTGGTTTGGTAGGCATGTCCTTCACATAGATAACCTGTGCCACATCATTGGCTAGGACGAACGGTTCGTCAGTATACCCAAGATTGTTCAGATCGACTGTTGTCATTCTGTACTGTGGGTCTACCTGTACCCCGCTCCCTGACAGATTGACCCATTTGCACTTAAACAAAGGGACCTCAAAATCAGGTCCATAGTCAAGTTCCCAAATGTCCACTATGTAACCATAATATGTGTCCTTTGTCCTCTCGGTTGCTGCATTAAAGCAGACACCGCTGTTTTGGTTGGTGCTCTTTTGATCTTGGGCGATCGTGTAAAATGTATTCCCATTTATGACATCCTATGTTTGATGGCCCATGGAGATGCTTCCTTCTGGCCTAGTGCGGTTACGGACATATTTTTTTAGGACTCCCATGAACCTCTCAAAGGGGAACATATTGTGTAGAAATACGGGCCCCAGAATGACAATCTCGTCGACTAGATGAACTAGGACGTCCGTCATGATATTGAAGAAGGATGGTGGAAACACCAGCTTGAAACTGACAAGACATTGCGCCACATCACTCCTTAGCCTTGGTATGATTTCTGGATCGATCACCTTCTGAGAGATTGCATTGAGGATTGCACATAGCTTCACAATGGCTAATCAGACGTTTTTCGGTAGAAGCCTCCTCAATGCAACCGGAAG